>CALZFC010000033.1:2880000-3502500 GCA_945643635.1 Allodiplogaster sudhausi | reverse complement strand
TAGCAGTTGTGACGTATAGAAAATGGGGCGAGTGGTTCACTGTCCCTTGTTTGAAAGAACATGTTTATATGCAATGACTACCGGTCGACTTGGACTTAGGAATTTTGTCAGAGGAGATAGAGAGAGAGAGAGAGAGAGAGAGAGAGAGAGAGAGAGGTAAAGAGAGAGGAAGAGAATGAAAGGGGTTGAGAGAGTGCGAGAATGAAAGAGAGAAAAAGAAGGAAAGGAGACTGGCCGGATACTACCATTTCTTGCAGCAATCTCTACGGAGTTTGGCGACAGAGACTACGTAGATGGATGAACCTAATGGGGATGACATCAACACGCTCCGTTCGGGTACAACTGAGACCAAGAAGGACACAAGGAGGAGTGCACCCTAGAATTTGAGGAAGATGAGAGATAAATCAGCTGAAGGCAAGAGATGAGTCAGTCTGGAGTATAGTGAGAGAGATGGAGAGAGAGTTAGAGAGTTATAGAGAGAATTAGTGAGTGACTGAAAGATAGAGGTGGTGTTGGAGAGCGAGAGATAGGACGAATATCCAGCACAATTGAGTATCATCAGATTTCACTCCGAAATTGGTAATATCTATTATCTGCTGCTGCCAATCAACAAATTTAATTTCAAGTACTAATTTCTCACGAAAACTAAAAAAAAAATAGATCTGGTGATGAGGAAGGCTAGCCAATCAGAAAACAGCTGGATTCTATGGCGGGGCAGAAGAGGAAGAGAAAGGAGGTCGTTGACAAGGAAACCGGATAATGAACATCAGCTAGCTTCCGAGAGAAGCCATACAAATGGAATCCGTGTCACTGGCACGAGTTATTTAGTCTCAAAGGACAAATAGAGTGTGGGAAGTTGAGAGCCTCAGAGAACGATAGGAAGATTGAGAGATATAGAGCGAGCGAGAGAGAGAGATAGAGAGAGGGAGAGAGAGAGAGGGAGAGATTCAAAGGTCTAAAATATCACTGGAAAATTCCGAATCTCGAGGCCTGTGCGTGTCCGTTTTTCATCTCGCTATCGCTCTCTCTCTCCATAATCATCTAGCACTCTCTTTCTCTCTGTCTCTCTATCATTTTCAAATTACTTCTCAGTGATCAGAAGATTCGAGGAAAATGCGCAAAGAGATGAAAGGTACGGCCTTACACAAATCAACGTCTGAAGCTTGGAGAGAGGTTGTAAACAAAGGAAAGGAGACACGGTTCATTTCATATCCGGCCAGTTAGAGGCCAATCTCATTAAGAGGACGATGATGAACAGCGAGAATGCAACCACTGCCCCCCCCAAACCACCACTTAGAAATGTTTGCTATATTTGCCATCCATTGTAATTGGAGAGTTGAAAAAATGAAACAGAAGTGGAGAAAAGTACTTGATGAACATTGTTACAAAGGAAAGCGAGAGAATGCACATCGAAGAAGAAGAAGAAATAGAAAAAAGCAAGCGGTCATATAATTATCCAGATATGAATATGCAAGTATGATGTTGTATCAGTTGGAAGTGTGTTACTTGTTCACCTCAAACGAGAAAACAGTTGGAAAACAAAAACATTAATGTCTTTGCATGGCCAGCTGCACCCCAACATCCATTTGCAGGTGCACGCCTGTCCTTCTCTAGAAAGTTCTATTTTTTTCTTTCTTTTCTCTCTTTCTCTCTCTCTCTCTCTCTTTTACCCTCTCAGTGTATCTCTTTCTGTACTCCACTTGTTCCCTCACAATAATCCTACTCGTTTTTTTTAATCTTCCCACGTTTCGATCAATCTCTCTCAATCATCCCATCCCTGTGCATATCCCATTCTATTGTGCCCATTAGCCAGCGTCCACTCGCGTCGAAGTACAGATCTAACTGGTCTCCACAGAAGGGTGTCCGTCATCATACCTAATCCATACGCTCGCTCTTCATCCACTGGTAGCTTTATTCGTGCCATTCTTTCCCATTTCTGCTTGGAATCTGTAAGAAAGGATAGGGAATCGAGCTAAGAATTGTAACGAATTTGTGCGAAACCATCTTTTTGAATAGCTACTTCAAAATGAATAGAATAAAGTGAGAGAGAGAGAAAGGGAGAGAGAAAGAGAGAGAGAGAGAGAGAGAGAGAGAGAGAATATGAAAGTGCGAAAGAGAAGATGTTCTACATTGTAGTCGTGACCTTCAATTCACTCTGAGGTTTCTCAAAGAGATTTTCGTAAGAGCATCTCGTACAATTAGCTTGTGTCTAATTGGATCGCTCAGGTGCTCGCCGATTGTCTCATTTTTGAGCTCCTTCTCAGTCGCCTCAACCACAAGCACAACTGTACAAACTATACGGAGGGAGGGAGCACGCGAGATGAAAAGAATTACTTGCTCGCTCTCTCTAAGCACACATGAGGTGTGATGAAGTTGAAAAGGGGGGAGAGAGCGAGAAAGAGAGAGCCTGGAAGAGAGAGAGAGAGAGAAAGAGAGAGAGAGAGATAGAAAGAGGGAGAGAAAAAGCGACCCCGAAAAAGAAAGAGGAAAAAACGTGATTCGTTCTAAAATAGCCATTGTAATCTCTCTTTCTCTAAACTTTTCTTTCAATCCTCTTTTCGGTTGACCGGCGGTTTCCAAAAAAAACGCGCTGTGTTGTGGACGTTTTTACAGCATAAGGGTCGTATTTTTTTACGTTCTTCCACTTATTTGCCTACCACAATTGATAAATCTGATAAAATATTTCTTTTATTCTTTCTCGCAGTCACCTTCTTTCTTTCTCTCTCTCTCTCTCTCTCTCTCTCTCTCTCTCTCTATCTCTCTCCCTCTGTCGTCCTCCCCTATTTCTCAATATCTCTGTGTCGTTGTATCTCTTTGTTTTTTTCTCTCTCTCACTGTCTCTTCTCTCTCGCTCTCTTCTTACTGTTTCTGTCTCTCTCTCCTTCTTTGCGTGCTTTCCCAAAAAGCCCGCTTCGACGTCTGTGTCTCTACGTTATTAGTCCGCCCATACAAAGCCCCTTTCAGAACAGTAGCCGATGGTGTGAGCGGCAGGAAATTAGTAAAGGTCACCGCAACGAGAGAGAAGCGCACACGAAGAATGTGAAAGCAGTGCATTCCTTGAGGTGGATATCAGCGAGACACGGAAATTGGCGGGTGCGAAATGCATAGGAATTGCTATGATTGCATGTTGGTACAGCTTTCGTAACACAGGACATGCCACTCAGTTCCACGTTATTTATTCATGAAAATATGCCTGTCCTAAGCTGTCGAAGACATTTCTGATAGAAGTTTTTTTTTTGAATGTACGGAAAATCAAATTAAATTCTATAAATAACTAGAACGGACTAAAATAGAACGTGGAGTGATAACAGAATAACAGAAAAAGTGTAGTCTAGACGGAATAAAGAGAAAAGAAAGAATGAGATGAGGAGGTCACCATGCTTGTTGCCTAAGGGCTGAAGAAGGGTAAGTGGGGGGGGGGGGAGAAGAAGAGACTAGAGTAGGAGAGGGGAGAGAATAGGAGAGAGAGACAAGAAAGATATCAATAGAGGGGGAGAGAGAGAGCTAGATCAAAAGCGCTCAGAGTTAGAGAGGACGGAAGAAAAACCAAACTCAAAAGCATGCGCTCAATGAGGTTAAAGTAAGAAGGGAAAGATCTGTGTGAGAGAGAAAGAGAAAGAAACGAAGAGAACGGAAGAATGATCTACAAGAGGGAAACTTGCCGAGTGCGAAAGCGAAAACGGCAAGGTTTTTTCCACGCTGTCTTCTTATACATTTTTCTTTTTTTTCTCTGACTCTGCCTCTCTGCTTCTCTCTGTTACTTTCTTTCTTTCTCTCACGATCTCTTTTTGCATCTCTCTTTCTCTCTCCTCGTATACCTTTCATTCTCCACTAAATCAAGCATAACTTTACCGTTTGCTACTTATCGTGCTTTTATTCTTCCAAGTTTTAGGACTTTTTTTATATATTTCCTTTTAATATGAATAATGTAATCCATTCAGTACATAAACTATCCAAAGACTGCTTGGAGCAGCTCGTGCTATCTGGCTGTTGCTATTCGCGATTTAGGTAGCATTTATCGTCTGAGTAGATCAAGTGGATAAAAATCGGTGTCATATCTTCGACATCATCGTGCTAGTTCGTTCTCCGTTTCTCAAAGATCGCTCTCTTGCTTTGGCCATAAACCGGAGTTTTCTTTTTTGCGATAATTCATCTTCCACCAAGATGTAATTGCTGATATTTGCTATCTGCCACCGTTCACCCTTTCTCTGAACAAGTAGTTCACGTTCTTGTGTAATAATCACAAAAACATTTATTGTGCTTTCGAACAGCGGCCTCGTCCTTTGAACTTGTGATTGTTTGGCAGAAGAGTTTGTGTGGGATGTCAGGAAATAGAAGAGTTGTTTGCAGGAAGAAGAGGAAGACAGCATGGAGGATACCACATCGAGTCTGTTAAAATTGTGCGCGACTTACGAAATCTCTATTTGGACAGAGGAAGAAGAGGAGGGAGAGAAAGTTGTGTCGGTCTTGTTTAAGACGAAGCTAGAATAGCATTATGAAGGCGAGGACAAGCGTACGAATACAAACACAAATTCACGAGGCAGGAGCGTGAAGATGCCAATGTGTACAGGAAGGTGATGAAAGAAAGAGGAGGAGAGATAGCAGAGAGAGAGAGAGAGAGAGAGAGAGAGAAGGAGAGAGAGAGAGAGAGAGAGAGAGAAGGAGAGAGAGAAGGAGAGAGAGAAAGAGAGAGAGGGGAGAGAGATAGAGAATGAGAGTGAGAGAGAGAAGGAGAGAGAAAACGAAAAGGAAAGAGAATAAGGGATACGAAGGAAAAAGGAGAAAGACGAGTTTGTTCACACGTGACACGACAAGAAGAATAGTTTTGAGCATACAAACATGAACACAGACAAGTGAAAAAATTGGAGAGAAGGAAAAATCAACTCAAGTAAAGGGCAAAATTTGAGAACTAGAGATAAAAAAGAGAAAGAGTAATGGAAATTTATTGAAGAGGAATTTATGAAATGCGAGGAGAAAAAATGTCATGAGGAAAGATGAGAAGAGAGAAGAATGAAGGGATCAGCAGACACAAAGCACACGATCACTTGCGTATTTCATCACAAAGCAGCACATGTTCGAGTGTGTCTTAGACTGTAACGGATGGAAGAGAGAAAGGCAGTGGAGTGGCTGAGCAATTAGAGAGACCAGAAATTGCCAAAATGTACGTACATACATACATATGTACATTGTGAAAGATATGGCAAATTCGCGAGTCAAAGCGTTTCATTCTACCGCCTCCCCATTTATTTTGGTTTAAAAAATAACATTAAAAAAAACTCCAAAAACATGAATTGATATCTTCAAGCATATGAAATCATCCAACACAATTACAGTAATATTCCTTGAACTTATTGTGTTTCCATGCTGGACATGAGACGATAGACGATGTTATAGCAGACGTTTATTCAAGATTAGAAATAGTACTACAAGATTATTTCATAGTCGACCGGGTTCACTAGGCCAATCACAGGGAGCAAAATTTCACTAAATATAAGTGAAGAAGCCGATACACCGATACAAAGATATCAGACTCGTTAAAGACCAAAATGATTAAAAGCTGCTTTGAGGAGACACAAAATATTTGTGAAGAATGTTGCATTCTTGGCACTGGCAAAGCAAATATCACAAAGCGTTAGACCATGGAAATTTGAGCGCGATGATAATTTTGGATCTATTTTTAGATGATGACTATATCTTTTCAAAAGTTTGCAAGATTAGCGTAGATATACCATTTAATACATACCTGTCTCTTTTATTTATCTTTCTCTTATGTATATTTTTATTTTTTATTTAATTTTTTGCACCTTTCACTTGTGCACAGGCTACTGAACCATATTTAGTGGGAAATAGCCAGGAGGCAGTGTCTTCATGCCTGAATCCGCGAATTTGCCCTTGGCCCAATTCTGGTCGACCTGCAAAATGGCATTCTATTACTTGACAAAAGTGACTGACAAGAAAGACAAACTTTTTCAATGATGAGCAGTTTGTCGCCTCGCGAGAAGCAGAGTTGGTCTGCTTCGGCTGTGAAGTAGTCGGCGATGGCCGTCACGGCCTGCGGCGGGTGTACTGGCGTCCCCGGCGGGAACTTTAAATGCGTCATTCGGTGAGAAAATTCACATTCCCCCTTTACTATCCAAAAGAAACAAAGAAAATAAATTTAAAACAACCACACAATAAGAAAGAATTAAAATACTAATATATGATTAAAATCTCTTGAGGGTTAAAATACCTTAGAAGAGTTTGCAACAGATGCAATGGCTGGCGAGCTTTCCATCTTCTGTGTGTACGTGACGGGAACGAGTCCGACCCGTCCACTGAGTCTTCCCCGCAGCCACTCTCCCCCGGCGAGTCGCTCCAGCACCTCGATTTGGTCTCCCTAAATATCGCATTTCAGAAACCTACTTTTTTCAAAAACACTTTGAAGCAAGCAATAATACCAAAATAAAGCAGTCTCAGGTTGTTCTAAGATCGAGGGAAAAGAATGTGTTTGAATAACCGCTCGAAAGACGAGATCATCCGGAACTCCGCTGTTGTAGTCGTAGGCAGCAACGACAGTTTCAGATGACGCGTAATTTGATTGAGATGACATCTACATTTTGAGTTATTTGTACGTATTTATGTTTATATTTAGATAATCTCATAAACATTAAAAGAGGCGAGAAAAAATGAGGAAACAGCAAGCAAAAGAAGAAAAGCAACCTGAGATTGAGCTTGCGGAACGGAGACATTCGGGTTCGAAATAAAGTTTGCTGGGAAGATGCCGCTTCTCGTGCCTGCAGTAAAAGCGCTTTGTTTATAATTTTTTTCTACTTTTTTACTCATTTATCTTCTTAGATTTATATGTCATAGTAATGTCGCACACATAGTAATTTATTATTTCAATCGCTACGAAGAAAACATGTTGCGAATACTTGAAACGTTTTTTTTACGTACCGATTTCGCCACGCAGCCACTCTGCATTAATTCGTTCGGTCACTCGAATTTGCTCGTTCGCGAAGAACTAAATTTTCAATAGATAATGGCGAAACAACTAATAAAGTGTTGAAATATTCTAGTATTTAATTTGGCTGACCGAAAGATCGCTCGGTTCAGGAGAGGAGTAATCGTAGAGCGCCGTTACCATATTCTAAAAACACTTTATTGCGTGTTTCATAGCAATATTGTATATGGATGACGTTTCTGAAGATATAAGTGAGAAAAAGACGAACTCCTCCAGTCGATATGGGGGGAAATGAAGAAGAAGTGGCCCGAGGCGAAGGCGCGAGGGGAATTTTGATGTCCAGAAAGGAGAGAGGCACAATGCCGAACTTGCCGGTCTTCTCGTTAAATCCTGTCATTGATACTGACGAAATACTTAGGCTAACAAAAGAATACATTTTTATTCTGCCTCAAATTGTTTAGATTCCTGATAGCTACTATATTAATTATATTGTTTAAACCACCTAAATGCCATTCTCCGTAGTTCTCTAGATGAACAAGTAAGCCTGATGCAGCTACAGTAACCAAGCGGGGTCGCCTACCGTATATCCACTGCTCGTCCACCTCACGCTTGAGCAGGATTCGATCGCCGGGCGAGACGGAGAGCTCGTCAAAGTGGGCCCCGTTATAAGGAAACTTCGCCTAAAGTTACAAGAGACAATGAACCCAAAACAAGAAAGGCTGAGGGAGAGATGTGCGATGATGCGGAAGAAGCTGCTGCTCGTGGCCTACCTGGCTGCTGCTCGAATTAGCGTGAAGAGTTACCGTGGCATAGGCTTCGGAGGTCGGCGACGGCGAGAAGGAGGCGCGCGGCGGCGGCGGCCGCGTCGGAGAGGACGCCTTCGGGCTGCTCGACGACGACCAACCTTCATTCGCTTGTTTAGCCATTTAGTACTTCGTACACACAGAGAAGAAAGTCTTGTGGGACAAGACATTCAGGCTAGACATTATGTCCGCGATTGGCACTGAGACAGGAATGTCCAGTCCCACTAGACAGCAAATGTCTAGCCGCGTATGTCCAAGCCAACGAGACATGGCGAGCTAGACTGAATGTCTTGTCCCTTTGGACAGAATGTCTAGCCAATCGATTTGGCGCCGCGCGCGCTCCCTTCCCTTCTTGTTTCTCTTCTCTTGCTTTCTTCATCATTTCACATATATCGAGTGCATTATATGTTGTAGAATGTATACAGGCAATAGTTTTTTTATCAATCACATATTCAACCGTATGGAGAAACAAAACAAACGAGCCAGCGCCTTTGGTGAACAGAAACAAAACAACCTAGTAGAATACCTCCTATTGATATCCTAATATTCTTTCTTATCGATCTTCATTCTGAGCGGAAAGTGTTAATATAAAAAAGAAGAAAAAAGAGGATCCATCTAAAGCAAAATATGAAGTGGTGGTGTCAAGGGTCGAGGACGTGAGTGGCAATCGTGTGCGATCGAAGAAATCCTTGTTGTAGATGGGAAGGAAGAGAAGTAAGGGAGGAGGGATCCGCCCACCGCGACTCTGGATGGCGGGAGTGGACGCGCAAGGATGAGTCACCGGAGTTTGCCGCGAAGACAACCGCAGTTGACTAGATTAAAATATTAACAGAATAAAGATCACTCATTAGTTGTTTTTTTTATAAACAGGATTAACAAAGAAAAGAAATGGTCCTGCAACTCTAGAAGTGAACACACTGAAAGATGGCTACTATTTGGTTACTCCTGCCCCAAGGGTACGGTAAGTATACGGTAACTTTAAAAAATTGCATGAAATATGCCAGAGTATATAAATAATTTCTGAAGTGACTAAGGAAGTGAGCGTTTGCATTCCAGTGCAGTTGACTGGCCATCTCGGCGCCATTGTCAGCAAGATCTCGGCCTGGAAAAGGAAGAGAAATGGAAAGGAATAAATAACCAACTAAAAAGACAAAGTAATATTGTGTCCCAATTAGCAAATATCCCACTTTGTCACAAAACAATCTAACAGCTTACTGGGACTTAACTGTGAGTAAAATAATATCAACGTGAAACATCGCTTTTAGTTTTTAGAATGAATGAGGAAATGGAACGGAAGTAAAGAATGAAACCTGTTTTGGCAGCTACGACAAGCACGGAGACTCGCCTCCACCCAAGGGGAACCGGAACGCAGCAGCCCTGAATGAAGTGGATAAGTTATTCGGCATTCAAAGTGAATATAATCAGCACTGCATACTAAGAAATAACACAGAAGCCGCTAACCTCGTTGCTTGCCACGAAACACGCGGCAGCAGCAACTCGCGCGCGGTAGTCGACAACAGAGGCCGGGGCGCCAGCGCGCCAAGCAAAGCTTAAATAGCAAACTTAATAACAGTAACAGTAGCAAGGTAAACAACATTATAATAGGGTGCGTTTTTCCGCGTTTTATTCTTAATTTTGAAGTATAATTTCGAATTTGGCCATCAGGACTAAAAAATGAATGTTGCTGAGAATCTTGACCGAAAGAAAAGGTCAACTATAGAATTCTTCACTAAAATCAATGAAATACGTGTTTACTTTTAAACTGAAAGATGAAATAGAACTGATTTAACATTGAAACCTGTTAAGTCGCCGCGATATAGCCGTGAGAATCGGGCGCGGCGTCCACCTGACGGCAACCGCAACGCGCGAGTCTGTCTGAAAATCAATGCTAAAAAATAAAATCATACACTTCAAAAGTGCACTTAAACAAGAAGTAAATAAGCTTTTCGATATTCAAAAGGAATATATTCATCACAGCATGCTAACTAGCAACATGGAAGCTCCAAACCTTGCTTGCCGCGAAGCTGACGGAAGTTCTCGATTACGGCAGCCGTCAACAGACACCTCGGCGACCGCGCGCCGACCTGGGAAGGAAAAAAAAACATAATAACAGCAAAAGTAATATGGAAAACAATATTATAATCGCGCCTATTTTTCATTTTTTTCTGAATTTTATAGTCCGTGCGTAGCTATACGTTTCGAATATTTCTGTAACGACCAAAAAAATCCTAGACATATAAGACATTCACGTTCCGCGAAATTTCTAGACATTGAAGTCTTGTTGGACTAGACTTTACTGAGCTAGACATGCGATGTCTTAGACATTTCTCTGGACATTCGGGACAAGACATTTGATGTCTAAGACATTCTTTTCTGTGTGTACTGTTATTATATGTAACTCCTTCATTTATAATCAATAAACGTACAGATGTACAAAAGAAAAGTAAAAGGCATTCACACTTCTAGAGGTACTCCTTGAGAGGGTTAAACGTGCTAATTAAAGGAGGACAACGCATGCCGAAGAACATTTTTTGAGTTCAAAAATTAATAAAATAAGCAACCATTATTTAACGGCGGTGACGGGGAGCCAATGTTCAGCGACTTGAGTTCGTCCATGATTGAAGGATACATTGGCTTTACTGGCTGTGATGTGGCCTAAGGAAGTCAAGAACGGTATCGAGTAAATGAATACGTGAGGAAATTCGCGTGTATTAGTTTGTAACGTTGTAAAGTAAAATGTCATGAACAAAAAACGTACTGCGCGAGAGTAGTCTTTCGCAGGCGGTGGAGGCAGATCGTAGGAGGCCGTTGACGGCTGAACAGTTGCCGTGGGCTTGAAGGAGGGCGCAGGCCGCGAGGGAAAGGAAGACGAGGAAGCTGCTGATGGCGTCGGTGGAAGTGGCTTAGAAGCTGCTGCCTAAAAGTACTCGCATAAAAATTTTTTAATATTGTTTTTTTCCTTTTCTTTCTCGACCTGCGCCTGGCGAGTAAGCGCGTCTGCGACGAGTCGCTGTGTCTCCGGATTCTTGGCGGCGGACGCCACCATCGAGCGCACGAACGGATTCTTGGCCGCCGCCGTGGCGGCCGCCCGATTCTCGGGCCGCTTCGCCGCCTCGAAGAAGGCGCGGGCCGACGCGAAGTTCCCGCCGCCTTCACATTATTATCATACCTTTATTTTTAAAGCAGTAGAAAGTATTTTTTTATTTTACGAAAACAAAAACAAACTGTAATTTTTATTTAAAAAAAATTACGTTCAAATAGACCTACCGGAATTGGAATTTGACATCTTTGGAAGGTATTCAAGCTTGTTGAGAAGGAGACAGAGATGGCCTCTTCACCGAGGTGACACAGAGCGAGAGAGAGAATGAATGAGAGTCAACAGCGATGATTCATCCAATTCATCGCACCAGCAGACCTCCGAAGCTGGCGAAAGATAGATTCTTCCGTCATAGGAACAGAGATAAGAATTGCAAAAGAATGACATAATCGTTCAAAGAAGAATTTTTTCCTATAATATGCTCTAACCAGTTCTATTTTAGATGTTCTACTTAAACATATGTATGCATTTACATACGAGCAAAGGCATTCATACATGGTAGTTTTTCAAGAATTGAGCATGTACATGTGAAATATCTATAGCAATGGTAGATTAAATAATAAATCGGCTAAAGTGCCGGGTGTTCCGAATGAATGAATGAACCGCATGCTATGTACACACGGGAGACGGGTTAGCGAGACTGGATGCTCTTTTTGTTTGCGTTGCGGGCGCGTTGCGGCTGTGCAAGAGAGCATTCCGTCTGTCTCTAACAAAGGAATGATCTCGGCTTCTCCCGAGGTTATGAGATGATCTAGCCCTGAAGACGTTGATAAAACTAAAATAAATTGTGAAAAATAGCGGAATACAGAGGAAGCCCCAGCTTTATGACTCGATCCGGCTTCTGAGACGTCAGAGAAAAAATGTCGTTGGCCATTTTAAAACGACTAACTTATTCTGTCTGCAGAGTTAATTTTATCGCCCATGTGTGCACACAAATATGTACATGTGAACATGTACAGTACCGCTACGATACGGCTTGAGCGGCACCAAGCGGCTCAAGACGTATGACCCAAATAAATTTTTTTAATCGGAAATAAATTGTTCATAGGACTTCAACATGTACAAAAATCCTTCTTTCGAGATCGTCTTAGTTTAAATTGTCGCTATTTTCTGCAATTGCACTGATAATTGATATCTGTTTTGAGTTCGCATTCAAAATGAAGAATCTCTTCTACACGGGAATTTACAACGCTCTCAGCTTCCCGGTGGTTCAGTGCCCCGTTGGCCTCTCCGACGATGGAGTGCTCTGGGCGTTCAGGTAGGCCATGTTTTTCCACTTCTCATAATTGCGCATACTATATTACCTCTTAACAAATGTAATTATTGCGGCCACAAATTTGAGTATCTCTGCAGATTATCGGCCGACAGGGCTCGGACGCTCTTCTTCTTCGACTGGCTAAAGAAATCGAAGACATAGGCTTTTACTTATGTAATCTTGCATTTTTCAATAGTAAGAGATAATAAAATAAGAATAACATAACCGGAATAAATTATGGACGATGAGCCAATGAGTAAGAAATCAAAAGGCGTGTCTTATTGAGAGAAAAGAACTGAAGCAGCAAGTGGAAGTTGCTCTTTGTTTGAATCGGTTTCTAATTTGTATGTACATACATATGTACATGCATATGTACATACGTCGAATCTCAGTGGACCGTCAAGCAATTGTACCCCGTTTATTTGCTGCAACAGAGAATTTCCGTAAAAAAATTTTTATAGCAGTAATCAATGCAGTTTTTATTTGCTGTTTTCAATTTAGTCCATCTTCAAGGAAGCAGTGCCTCGTAAATTGTCTTGTTCAACCTGCCAGGTATTCCTGCAGTGAAGTGCCTCGGTGGCCACTCCGGCAGTGGAGTGCCTGGCTTTTTCAGAAGCATGCAGGGACTTGGAATTATATAGATATTCATGTAACATGGTTCGTGCGGCTAGAGCCGCTCGGAGTCGCATCCCCTGGCTCTTCGGCATTTCTGCATGTAAACAATTTCCACTATCGCTCTGAGAATTTGCAACATTGGCTGTGAAAACCGTCTTCGATTACATTTGTGTTCCATTCACTTTTTTATTTGTCCTTAGAAAGAAAGAAAATTGCGTGAGATAAATTAATCTTCTCCTTGGGGCAATCCTTCACTCGTCTTCCATTCGCCGTCTTCTCAGTTGCTTTGATCCCTTGCCGCACCCTCTTTTTTCATGTGCCGAACTTTACAAATAGGATATCGCTTGAGAAGTGAGGCAGAGACAGAGAGAGGAAAGGAGAGAGAGAGAGAGAAAGAGAAAAAGATAGAGGGCGAGGGAATAGAGAGAGAGAGAAAAGAGGAAGAGGAACATATCAAAGTAGCAATACGGTTGGTCGTCGCTCGAGTGACCTCGGAATTTGCATGTCGGCCTTCTTGCACGCCGACACTCAAAAACAATGGAAGAATGGCCAAGGCAATCGAGAGTGTGAATGAGAGCAACGAAGAGGGAAAGAGAGGGAAGGAGAGAGACGGAGAGATAGAGAGGACCGAAAGTGATGACCATAGGGATAGAGGAATGAGAGAGAGTGTGTGTATGAAAGAGACAGCAAGAAAGAGGAAAGAAGGAGGGAGTAAAGAGGGAGAGCGTGAGAATCAGAGTGACATGGAGAGGAAAAGTGCAGAGTACATAATATACATATATGTATGTACATAGAGATATGTGCCTACATACATGAGTATCCATACTCGAGGCCACTGGCTCTTGAAAATGCCCGTGAATGTCGACGCCTTCGGACCTTAATCTTTCATGTGCAAAACTCAAATGTTGCTTTTCATGCCTTCAAAAAAGTAACGGTAAAAGTGAAAACAAAGAACAATTATCAGAACCAACAATTAGTCTTTCCTCTTTTCACTCTGCCATTCTCTTTTTTCCTTTCTAGTGGTCACTCACTAACTCACCGTCTCTATCTCTTTCTCTCTTTCTCTCTCTCTCTCTCTCTCTCTCTCTCTCTCTCTCTCTTGCTTATTCAGCATGTGGTGCGCTTAGGCAAATCTACCCTTCTCCTGTTGCAAGCCCGGCCGGTGAGAGGTGCGCACTATGCTTAAATTCTTGATCCGCCGATGTCCAATGTGGCCAGCCATCTCCTCCTCTTCCTCTCTCTCTCCATCTCGTTCTCTATCTGTATCTCTCTCTCTCTCTGTCACTCACTTTCTCTCTCTCTCAGTCTGTCTTCCACTCTCTCTCTCTCTCATATGCAGCGCTCCCGGAAACCGTTCACAAAATCTGCATCTATCCACTGAAGGTCACTCCAATACTCAACAATGATGATGGAGAGGGTGAGGAGGGATTCTCCCCTCTCTCTCTCTCCATCTCTCTCTCCCTCTCTCACTCTCCATCTCTCTCTCCCTCTATCTCTCTCTCCATCTCTCTCTCTCTCTCTCACACACACACTCTCTCCCTCGATTGTCGACGCCTCATTTCCACTCGTAGCTGCGCCTGCAGGTGCAGAAAGCCCATTGCCCCGCCCACTTCCTCTGCAATATCCTCCCCTCCATTCTCTTTGATCTTCACAGCCCTACAACTCATGTTCATTCTTCTTTTCTCGTCGAGATCTCATTCGCCTGAGGCGAAGCTGAGAAGAGAGCCTTTCTCTGTTATCCAACACCTCTCTCGCTCGCATGCTCTCTCGTCTCTCCTCTCCCAGTCCCTGCCACAATTACCATGCCGTCTGTTGCTTTTGACCTGTTCGCCTATTATTTGACCATTTGAGACACAAGCTCACGGCATGGCACGGAGAGAGCTATTAAAAGAGCTAGAGGGAGTGAGATATACTATATATGTGTATATATGTATATACATATATAGTATACAGTGAAAGAGAGGAAGGCTGAGAGAGAAAGAGAGGGAGCGAATGATTCAACAATGGATTGCAATGCACGCAGAAACAATATGATAACTATACTCTGAAATTGTGGATATTCTCAGAGCCTCCTCTTCATTCGCTTCATTCGTCTGAGTTGATTGAATACAAATTATATATTCAAAAGATAAGAAAAATAAAGATTTTGTATAGCCTTGTCTATTTCATGCATCAATTGACATAAATTGGTCTAACCATAAGTTTTTGCATTCTGTTTACCAGTCAACAACGAAACCCCTAAATGTGCACACAAAAAACCCGGTATGCGTTTGTGTCATAAGATTTCAATCTCAACACATCCACGAACTCAGCGGATTATTGCGTGAAGAGCTCAATGGAGACGAACGAGTTAGAATGTGAGAGACGATAGAGAAGTAAAGAGAGAGAGAGAGAGAGAGAGAGGTATTAGGAAGCATAGAAAGAGGCAAAGAGAGAGAGTGAGAAAGAAGGAGAGAGAGAGAGATAGAGAGAGAGAACTCGTGGAGACCTCTGGCGATAAGCATCTCCACGCTGTCGTCGCCCTCCTCTACAACTCGGGCTCCCTTAGGCAGTCAGCCTCTCCCCATTCGTCACCATATCCCGTCAGCATAGTCTTTCTCACCCTTTTCTCTTTCTCCATTGCTTTCTCTCTTCGCTCTCTCTCCCTTTCGCTCTCTCACTGCAATATCTCAAACTCCCTCTCTCCCACGTACCATCTGGTTACTTTCTTCTTGTGAAAGCTGCCTGCTAATCGCTGTTCATCTGATGAATCCCTCCTCTACCCTTCTGCTTCTCCGATTTGTCTCACTGTTTCAGACATTCTCACTAAAAGAGTAAACGGCATGGAATGTTCCGCGTGACTGAATATGTTTCTTAAGAGATTAATCGCTTTCTCATAACTGTTGTCGAATTAATTATTCTCCCTGAGCGCGTTAAACCGAGTGATGCGGACATTAATAGACGTAACGGATCATAATCGAGATGTCTCCTTGAGATAATCTCTCCCCTGCAGTCGATGGGCGACTCCACTGAATAAATGAAGAAGACTCTTTTTATTGCTCTGCTTCTTCTTCTTCTGCTTTTCCATGAAACCACCGCCGACTTCACCGAGGACTCTTACACTTTCTCCATTTCAGAGGGTACGGGATATTCTGATCAGATAAACTTTTGCTATCACAAAACATTTTCTCTTTGTTTAAGGAAGGGTTTAATAAGAGCATTTTTACTATTAAGATATAGAGAAATACATCATTGCATTAATTTTTCTCTAAATTTTTACTACTCTATTTCAAAAATGCCTGCTATTCTCACAATCATTGAATGTCCGCAGCCCGGAGCGGTGCCAGCCTGGGCTCAGGTCAGTCGGTTTCTCATTGCTGCTGGTCATTGTCTCTCCCGTCCCTCTCTCACTCTCTCTCCTCTGTCTCTCTCTCTGTCGCTTACTTTCTCGCATATGACAACCGTGTTGCCTCCTCTCCTCTTCTGCTCGTTGTGGTTTTGTTGGCCGTGTTGATTGCTTTCGGGCACACTTTTTTGAAAGTGAACATCACGGATGAGATGGGAGCAGGTGAGAAGTGAGAGAGAGAGAGAGAGACTGAGAGAGAGAGCAAGGCGAGAAAGAGAGAGAGAGAGCAGCGGATGACATCGAAGGAAACAGAGAATGGCGGCGTGTCCCTCGCGATGCTTGACCTCGGCTGATTCACGCTGAATCTGATATCAATGAGAGAGAGAGAGAGTGTGTGCATGTGTAGAGAGAGATATGCAGGACAAGAGACATAGAATGACATTGAACGAGAAAAAAGAGAGAGACGGAGGGAAAGAGAGAGAGAGAGAGAGAGAGAGAGAGAGAAGAGGAAGTGAGGGAAACATTGCCAACGCTTAGAGGGCGAGAACAAGAAGCGCTGTTAAAATGCAGAGATCCTGGATACATGAAGAGGCTCAGAAAGGCAGAGAAAGACAGTGCCACCGGCGGTTGTCCACCTGCTCATTACTCCCTCTTCACGTTCCACCCTGGCCAATCCCACTCAACTCTCTGCTACTCTCTCTCTCTCTCTCTCTCTCTATCATTCTGCTTCTCTCACCATGTTTCTCTAACACTTTCGTTCTCTCTCTCTCTCTCTCTCTCTCTCTCTCTCTTCGTAGTCCCCGGGTTGCACCTGGCCATTGGCTAAAAAGAAAGAATGATTAGCATAAGCAGCTTGCTGAAAGGTGTGATTGCTGAATCGGCACTCACCAAAGTGAAGAAGAAGGAAAGTGAAAGCGAACTCTCTTTTTCTGTTGTTCTTTCAACTGTCTCTCTTTCTTGCTCTTTCTTCAGTGTCCTCTATTCTTTGTGTTGGCTCTGTTCTCTTCAATACCCAATTCTCTCTCTCTCTCACTCTCTCTCTCTCTCTCTCTTTCTCTCTCGCTCTTATTTCTACCTGCCTTTTCAAGGAGCTCCACCGTAGCAGCAAGGTGCCTTTTGACAACGAGTGTAATTAGCTTGGATTGGCAAAGAGAAACTCAAGGAGCCGTGTCGAAGGCGGAGGAGGTCTTTATTGAACACAGAGGCACCCCCAATACGTAAGAGGAAGAAAGCGAAGAATGAACGAACAGATTTGGATGTTTGATGACCCGCGAATGATGAGGCATCCGAAGCATTGGGTGGCCAGCCGATGGGGCACCAAACTTGCGACCCCCCTCCTCCCCTCACTCTTTCCACAATGCCAGAATACATTTACTGTGAGCCTTGAGCAATTCTCATGAATCGACATTACTAGTAACTTTCACAAGTAATGCTGCAAGCATCGTATGACCTTGACACCGAGCACAATTATAGAGAGTGAATGGAGGAGACGAGGCGGGAGGGAGAGTCAATCCCGGCGGGGCCGATTTTGCACTTTCATATAGAGATCATTTTGACTCACTGAGGATGCGCAATCTACCAAAAAGAACTATGGCTAGAAAAAAAATTACATTCAAAGCTAACAGGATGATCCAAAGTACGAAAAAATATTTTAATATGAAACTCAAGTTCCGGCTCATTGCTGAGTATTTAACTTCCCTGTTTAAAAAGACTTCACATTACGCAGAAGTGGGGCCGGCCAGATTTTGTTTAATGCACATTTTGTATTTATATTTAGCAAAAAAAACAATTGGATAATTAAAATGTATTTATTTAATTTTTGAATATCAGCCGATCCGGCTGGCCGCCGCATCGGTCGCGTCCCGCTGCGAGACGGATTCGTTTACCGTGTCGGACGCACTTCCCCTCTCGTCCACTTCAATGACAGCGACGGATGGCTAACGCTCATGTCGGTTCATAGGGAGAGTGAGAGAGATAAAGAGAGAGAGAGGGGGACGTAGAGAGAGAGAGAGAGAGACTGAGACAGGCTCTGTGAGAGATAGAGAGAGAAAAGAATTGAAGGCGGGCCGTTAATTGGATAGTCAAGTGCTAACGTTAGTGTAGACGAGAACAGAGACGCTTTTTGTCGTACCTTTTATTCTCTCTCTCTCTCTCTCTTCTCTCGCTCTCTCTATTTCTTTTACTTCTTCGCTCTCTCTCTGTCTTTTTATCTTCCTCTCTTCTCTCGCTCTTCCTCTCTCTCTCTTCCTCTTTCTCTCTCTCTCTCCCCCGCTTTCTGTCTAACATTAAGATCTTCCACCTGTCCACCCTTTCAAGCCACAGCCACAAAGCGATCGAGTGTGAATGGATCACCTCGGGTGTCCTAAAGACATTATTCTTTCATCCGAACAAAATATATATGCACGAAACCGAGTGAAATAATTAAAGGGGAAATTTTCGAGCTAAAAAAAGAAGAATCTTTGACAGGGGCTCGATCGACCGCGAGGGCCTGGAGAATGGCTCCGTGGCCGTGCTCATCCTCTCCACCCCGCCATCCATTATAAATGTCATCATCAGAGTAGATGACGTCAACGACAACTCGCCGATCTTCCCGGCATCTGTCTACGTCAGTATCTCTCTCTCTCTCTCTCTCTCTCACTCTTTGTCTCTCTCTCTCTCTCTCTCTCTCTCTCTCTCTCTTTCTGTAGCTCTCTTACATCCTTTTTCTCTATTTCTGGTCCCTAGCTCTCTGTTTCTCTACTTCCCTTAGTCTCTTTCTTTCTTCTTAGTGATTGTTATTCCGATAAGAGAATGTGCGAACGTGGGTCATTTATACAGCGATTACTGTTGGCTAAGCTGTCTAAAGAGGCTCAGAATGGCCCGTTAGGCTGCGCGTGAAATAGAAGTACATAGGGCTGAAAAGGAATGGAATGAGAGGATAGGAAGAGATAAATTAGATGGTAGAGGTAGAAAGCAAGACCGAGAGAGAGGAGAGAGAGTGAGAGTGAGAGTGAGAGCGAGAGTGAGAGAGAGAGAGAGAGAAAGAACTAAAGTAAATAAGCACCTGAGCGTGCATGCGCTCGTATGTACGCAAACAGATGTGTTTGGACTTGGGATGTCCTCCTCCCCCCTCTTTCCTTTCTATGGCCTGCAGCTATGGAGGACACCTCTTGATCCGGATGGAGATGAACGAAGAATGAAACTTGAAGAGAGCCAACAAATACGTGACTACTCGAGGAGTATAGAGGACCGCGTCAAAAGTAATCAGTAATGAGATGCGAACAATGAGGGATTTGTTTAGTAGAATCTCATAAGAAAAGAGCAATCAATCGGAAAGAAATTTTTTTAAATAGAATGACTGATAAATGCCTGCCCGTGCAGAGCGTGAGCGTGCTAGAGTCGGCGCCGGTTGGCACGGCGCTGCCGCTGCCATCGGCCATTGACGCCGACGCCGGCGACAACGGCCGAATCGTGACGTATGCCATTGAAGAGCCAGGCAGCGACCCCGGTTCGCGCTATTTTCATCTCTCTCTTGATTTTGCTTGGATATTCTTTTAGATATCCATCATAATCTGTGGAGTTTTCATTTTGCAGTCGACAACGATAAAAATGTAAAAAAAATTGGTGATAATAATTGACGGAAAATGGTTAATAAACATTTTCAATAGCTTCTTTCATTCATTACTATGTACATTTGCAATTTTGCTCCATCAACGAAAAAGGAGCTAAGGAATAAAATAAAAGTCACAAATAAGGTTGCTTGTTGCCATCTCAGCCTCGTCGAGCTTGTTCCGCATCGCGGGCGACCCGCCACTCCTTCTTCTCCAGCTTTCGGCACCACTTGACCGCGAAGTCATCGCAGCGCATTCCTTCAACATCTCCGCCAGGGACGGCGGCGAACCACCAAGGTCACTTTTAATTATTAATAAAATTTATTTAGCTCCAACTGCACGATTACGCATGTATGAAATTTGCACAAATACTTTCTTTACTTATATTCTATGTAAATACATTGTATGTACATACATATCTATCCATTTATGCAGTATAAAGAAGATTGTCTGATTCATGCAACATTAGAATATGCATAATCTAGATTCGGCTTCATGACCGTGAACGTGGTGGTCCTTGACACGAATGACAACGAGCCGCGCTTCGGGAGTCCCGAGATAATAGTCGACGACTGGAACGGCCAGATTGACCAGCCGATTATTACGGTTACTACAATTGCACAATTATGGATTTTTCGCGTCAAGTTAGCAAAAAAAAAATTTCATTATTAACTCTCTCTCTCTCTCTCAGATGTCCGTCGCTGACCCCGACGAAGGCGACAACGGAGTGGTTGATCTCGAAGTTGAAGAGAAATGGAGAGAGCACTTTTCTATCGATGAGAACCGCACTCTGTGGGCGACGGTAGGAGTTTGATGTCTATTTTAAAAGTTTCTTTTGCGTCTTCATTCTCCTCTTGCTCTCTCTATCTTTCTCCCTAATTCTCTCTCTCTCTAGTTGTCTAACTCTCGTAGTCTCTGCTGCAGTCCTCCGTCTGCTCTTCGTCCTGCGTTGTGCGCGTGGCTGCCGTGGACCGTGGCCATCCTCCGCTGTCCTCCTCGGCCACGCTGACCATTCACACCAACGGCAGCAGCACCAATCGACACGACCCGACCATCGCATTCAAGTTGGAAGAGAGGCCATACCGTATAAGAACCTTCATCGAAACTATAAAAAGATACATATTTCTTGGTTTATACCCAGTCGATAGCTGCCCTTCTGTTATTGTTTACCCCTTCATTCTTCCAACTCCATCGACTACAACCTTGATCTTAAACATATGTTTGCCTATTTTCCCTTCTACATATATCTCCCATTTTGTCTCTCCCTCTCTTCCATTTTTCCAGACTGAACCCAGCCGGTGTTGACTTTGTGATCGTGCCGGAGGACGCGGCGGCCGGTCGGATCCTGGCTGTGGTCTCCGTGGCTGACGCGGACGGGCCGATCGGCCGCGGCGGCGGCGTCCGCCTGCTGCCGCTGCCTGCCGCCAACGAGAGCGCGCTCTTCCGCCTCGACAGCCAGGGCCAGTTCGCACTCCTCAGACTCAATAAGGCAAGTTATATAAATATGATTGGAAATTATATTTTGTTACTTTATTCTTTTTATGCAGATTCCAAGATAATTTTAAAGAATTCTATATTATTATTTTAAATAAATTATAATAATTGTTTGTTCAGGCAATCCCCGCCAATTTCTCTGTTCGCTGTGACCTCGCTTTCCTCGCCAAGGACGCGCAGAATCCTCCGAGGAACGCAACGAAATATCTTACGGTTCATTGCATTTTAATATTTTTATTGTATGAACAAGAATTCATTCACTCCATGATTTATGCTCGCATGATCTCTATAAAGGGTCGAGTATTAGCAGCACTGACGATTCATTTTTGTTGGATGACTAATTCAAAACTGCATATGCAAACTCAAAACCAAGATTGGATAAAATGACGAGATATGTACCATTTAAACTGGAACCATGTCTAATGTAGTGAAAATTGAAAGACGCCAAACATTTTGAGGTGTTCCTTGGCCGCAGATGGACGGCGGACGAACCGTCGTCGGCCGTGGCGGGGGCGGCGGCGGCAGAGGAGGTCGTGCTGAGGGAGAACGCGCCCGTCGGGTCACTCGTGGCAGTGCTAGCAAAGGAGAAGGACAACACCACTTTCCATCTCAACGAGCATCGAGATGTCTTCTATGTCGAGGAGCATTCCGGTTCTCCCTTTAGTCTTTCTCTCTCTCACTCACACACACTCTCTCTCTCTCTCTCGCTCTCTATCACTCAGTCTCCTATCTCTTTCAATCGCTCTAGCCATCTCTATTTCTCGCCCTGACTGTCCCTCTCTGACTCTCTTTCTTTTTCTTTATCTCTGGGAACAAATGCAATTGAAAAACATGCCTGTAAATTAATTTTAATTTCATTTGTACAGAAGTTTATTGTGAACATTTTTTTTTAATGTATGTATGAATATAACATTGATTGCTCTCCTTCTTGTCAGGAATCGTGGTGCTGCGCGCGCCTCTCTTGCCGGCCTTCTTCAACGTCTCCCGCCTGACTCTCCGCGTCGAGAAGCGGCTGCCGCCTCCGGCGCTGCTTCCCGCGCACACGCTCATCGCCGTCCGGATCGAAGACGTCAACGACCACGCCCCGCGACTCGTCAACCTCCCCGACGCCATCTTCATCTCAGAAGCCACCACTTCTGGCTCGATGATCTATCAGCTCGAGGCCGTCGACGAAGTCAGAGCAATTACTGCTTGCATCATTTTATATTATTATTTATATGTTGAAGTATACATTAGAGAGAAAAATACATATCAAAAATATCCTTTTGCTTGAGGACACGGGCTCGAACGGGCGCGTCCGCTTCTACCTGGATGACGAGCACGAGTTTCTGCGTGTCGAGGAGGAGAGCGGGCGTCTTTGGCTCGAACATCGCGTCGACTTTGAGGTTTGTTTGTACTTTATCCTTATTTTATTTTGTAAGACTATTATTATTTTTTATCTGCGTATTACACTCGTATACACTCAGACGGAGCCCGAGTTCGATTGCGAGGTGACGGTGCGAGATCAGGGCAAGCCATCGAAGCAATCGTCGCGTATTCTGCACTTTATTGTCAAGGTATAGAAGATTGGTGGTTTTCTTTTATTAAAAATCATAATCGATTTATCGATTACTTGATCTATCTGGTATGACAGGACGAGAACGAAGCAGCGCCGTCGTTCTCGTGCCGCGACACGCATCTCTCGGTCTCTCTGCCGCTCCCTCCTCGCACACTCCTCACTCATCTCATCGCTCTCGACCCTGACTCGGAAGCCACTCCCTCTGGCCGCGTCTCCTATCTCCTCCTCGATCCTCTCCCCAACTACAGTATCCATCCGAGTACCGGCGCGCTAACTGTTCTCGACGCGGGAGATGAGGAGAGAACGGATACGGTAAGCAGCCTGTCCGCTATTTTTGAAATCTTTCAAGATACACGATCATTAGGTGGTAGAAAAAGTAGAATCCGTTCTTGAAGTGGCTATCTGCTAGGCTTCTCACTCATCTCCATGTGCATAGATTCGCGTGAGTGCCATCGATGGAGGCGGCCGGGTCTCGGAGCGAAATGCTACCGTATTCCTGCATTACACGAAGGGCGAGGCGCTTCGCTTCACGGATGACACCGAAACTCTGCTTACCATTGATGAGACGACCGTGAAGCCCGGACAGGCACTCGCTTCCTATGCAACAAATGTATGCACGTAACTATACTCTTCTGAATTGTCATTATTTTGCTTGATATTTTAAATGGTAAATAATTTGGAGCATTGATATACAGTGAAATGGAATCTTAGTTGAACTCGACGCTGACTCTGGACGGCACATTTCTTGCGCTGTCGCCATCGGGCGAGCTGCTGCTCTCCTCGCTTCCTCCGCCCTCCGTTCTTCGTCTGCCCTTTTCAATCGTGGCCAAGTCAGGCGCTTTTTATATCTCTGTTGCTTAAGAACAAGATGAATCAATCATCTTGTTTTCACAACTAGAGAGCATTTATTCATTTACATTATCTGAATCAGGGGTGTACAAAAACATATTTGAAAGAATTGAATAACTACAGAATTGCGGATGAAGAGATGACGACGAGTAGCAGCGTCTCCTTGTGTGGAAGTGTCAGCATTGCAAGGCGCCCGCCGCCTCCACGTTTCCGTCAAAAAGAAGTGCATCTTGAGGTCAGAGACTATTTATCGGCATGCAAAGGCTTCGCTGTACTTTGATTTGTTAGTATAATTTTTTGGACGTGAAACTATTAAAGTTTTAATAAGTATTTGCCAATAATGTTGATATAATTGTGACTTCTTACGTGACAAAACAAACTCACCTACATACGTCTTAGGTGACCTCAACAACTACGATCGGCGCGCCCCTCGCGCGCTTTTCGGCCGGCGGTGGCGGCGAGAACATTTCGTACTCCTTTGACTGCTCGCCACTCGCCGTCGCGCCAAGCGGCGTGATCTCCCTCGCGACCGCCTTGCCACGTGCCACTTCACAGCTGCAGGTAGTAGTACTATTAGTAATATTGAAATTGTGCCTATCTTAGCTTGGGTTATAATACTTTATTAATTTTTTTCTTTGTCATACAACTCTTTAATAATTTAAATGTTCACCAAAACTTCATGAATGGTATCTAATGTTCAGTGCACGCTTCGTGCGACGGACGCGTGGACGCGCACCGACGAAATGCGTGTCCATCTTCATCACATCGAAGAAGAGGTGTGCTTTTCAAGTTGACAACCTCTTTTCTCTCTTATTTGTAAATTAAAAAGTAAAAAGATTATAACAATTCCAGATTCTTCGTCTGCCCGCTCGCTGGCTCTTCTTCGTCAGCGAATCCGCTTCGGTCGGCACGCTGCTCGGCCAACTCGACAACTCCACCGCATTCCACTTTGCCGCCTCTTTTCATTCAAATGACGCCTTGAATCAGACGGCAGAGGGCGAGAGTGACACCGAGCAGCCGTTGCTCTTCTCTGACAACGTCCATCTCTTTCCGGACGGACGCGTCTTGGTCGTCCGGAAGCTAGACCGCGAGAGACAAAATGTCTATCGTTTGCCAGTCTTTGCGACACATCGAGAACAGGCGGGAATTTCAAATTATACTTTAAAAAGATCTTCCCAATTTACGGACCATTTCTTCTTATTCCTCTTACACTGTAATCAATTGAAAAGACAATCCACCGAATGTGCGGGGAATAAGAATGATTTCGTTGATCGCCTTCAGAACTTTCACTCCGACGGAACTCTGACGATAATTGTGACGGATGAGAACGACAACGCGCCAGTCTGCACGCAGACGACGCGTACAGTCGAGGTAACCATAGTCCTTTTGAACTCTTTCATCTCTCATTTCAATCTGTCATCAATGGGCCTCTCATTATTAGATACCTTGTTCACTTCGTTTCTCTTACTCATTGTCACTCTCACTCAGCTGCGGGAAGACACGCCGCCCGGGTCGCTGGTGGCGCGTGTCTCCGCGACGGATGCGGACAGCGGAAGGAATGGTGTTGTCGCCTACCGCCTCGGCTCGCTCCACGAGATCTTCTCACTAGATCCGCACTCGGGCGAGGTTCTCTTTTAATATAAATATATATTAATAAAAGAGCATAATAATAATCTTCCCTCATAGATTCGCCTGCTGCTCCCCTTGGACGCTGAAGCCAACGCCTCTCATCTTCTCAAGTACACGGCCGTTGATTTCGGCGCCGCGTCCAAGAGTGCCGAGTGTTTTGTGGAAGTTCGCGTCCGAGATGTCAACGAGCATCCGCCAGTCTTCGCAAAGACGTATTCCTCATCTTACTTACAATATTTTAGCTGCCATCTTTTTTCCAAGACTACAAATTTCATTATTGAACTTGTAGATCATACTCGGCTACGATTAATGGAGAGGAAGATGAAGACGTCGTTTGCGTTTCCGTAACGGATCTCGACCGGGACGGAGTCGAAGCTTTGTTCAGTCTCGCAGATCATCACGGCATTTTTAGAGTCAGCTTCATCGTCTTTTTATATGCATATAAGAACATGACCTTTTTACTAATAGAAATATTGAAAAGGAAGATAAAAGCGATAATTAAGATGAATGCAACAACCGGGCAACTCTCGACGGTGCGGCGACTCCCGCCGGGCTCGCAGTTCATTGTGGCTGTCGAAGCAGACGATCAAGGAGAGCCTCCTCTCTCGTCTTCTGTCAAGGTAGCAAAAGGCATCGTTAATAGGGCGGCAATGAACAAATGATAAAGATCGATATCGATTATTATTGATTTATTTTCATAGAACAGAAATGAAATAGACTGATTTGCCAGGTGATTGTGGACGTGCGCGAAGACTCTGCATCACCGCCTCGCTTCATCGACGGGAAGCAAGCGACCGTTCACATCCGGAGAAAGGCAAAGATTGGTACTGGCCTTTTGTCTAATTCATTTTCTTGAAAAAACCACTAGAACATATCTGCGGCCACTTCGTCAGATTCCGGCAGGAGAGGAATCGTCGAAATTCCTTCCATCTAGGATCCCTCGACCATCCATTGAAGATGCATCGAACCAACCGGATTAAAGACTAAAACATATGGAAAAAAGCAAAAATTCCGTAGGCGACTTGATCGGTGCGATTCGCGTCGCGCCGTCGGGAGCGGCGCCGACTCTTTTCGCCGTGCTCTCCGGCCCCGTGGACATTGACTGGCTCGGCCGGCTCGTTCTCACTTCGCCAGTCAAGAACGACCAGGAATGGGCAGAAGTACAGGTAAATCTTCTCGTACACCCTTGTGTCAATGGCATCCGTTTCTTTGCACTTCTACATTGGGGAGAGAAGGAGAGAGAGATGGAGAGAGAATGAGGGAGAGATATACATAGAAAGAGAGATAGAGAAGGATAGCATGAGCGAGAAAGAGAGATTCCTCCGACAATATTTCATGCTGTAATTTCTTTCGTAATATATGTAAATGTAAGAATCAAATGGATTTTAAAAGTGAAATTCTCCACTATCTTTCCCTCTGCTTTCAGGCAAGTAACGCCAACGGCAAGTCGTCAATTCACGTTCGTCTTCTGACTGAGCCTGAGCTACAGGAGACGGAGCCGCTCCCTCGACGGCTTAGCGTGCAGGTGAGGAAAAAAAACAGGTTTATTAAATATAAAAAAAGCATTTGGATAAAAGTATAAGTGAAATAAGATGAAAAGTACACGAAATTCCTTATCAGGAGAACCAGCCGCCGGGTACTGTAGTCTCGGCTCTTCCGCACGGGACCCTGCTGCTGGCCGCGTTCCCGCCGGCCGCCTTCGAGATACGCGATGATCTGCTGCTCACCACGCGGCCGCTCGACCGCGAGGAGGCCGCCGCGCACTCGCTGCTCATCTCCCATGGCGCGCCGCCTAGATCCGCAGTCGTCATTGTGGAGGTACATACATACTTTAAGATATATAATTATATATGTATGTATATGTATTTAGCAATAAATCACCTCCGAAATCAACTCCTTTAACCTGTAAATGTTATTGTTTGAAATTAACTACTGAAATTGAGGTTGATGATGAGAACGACAACTCGCCCGAGTGCTCGGGGTCGACAGTGTTCGTCGTGGAGACCGTCCCTACAACGCTGTCCATTCTCTGCCAAGATGTCGACTCGGCCGAGAATGGAACTGTCAGATATCGACAGATCAGTGACGACGGCGGAGAGGGAGACGGCGGAATCAAGGTGGAGAGAGACTGAAAGAAGGAGGAGAGAGTGGATTTGAGTGAACGAAAGAGCGAAGATTGAGGAGTCAAAAGTAAAGAGAGGATTATGGAAAAGAAGATAATTAAACGGCTTACCTAATTAAATTATAAACAATGGCTAATTGTACTACTTGATCGTCTCACAACGCTCTCCAACAGGTTCGCCCGGACGGCACGATCGTGATTTCCTCGATGGAGAAGCCGCTCGCCCGCATCGTCGTGGAAGCCTTTGATCGGCCGACCTCGTCCGACGCGTCTCGGAAGCGGAAGACAAAGCGGCTGACGCTCCTAAAGCGGCAGGCTGACGCGGCCTCGAGGCTTGCCTTCAGCGACACGAGCGTCTCTATTGCCGTCTCATCATCGACTCTGCTGGAGAGCGTCATTGGTCAAGTGACGGCGACCCCGGCGGACGGCGACGACCAAGAACCCAGGTACGCATATTAGTTGAACTTATTAAAAAATATATTCTTTCCATTTCTTATTACATGTTAACGTGTGCATGATTTTGTTTGAGTTATCTCCAAGTCAATTGAGTAGCAAATCGTTTATTCATGTAACTGGTTAATCGTGTTTATACTGATTATTTCAATACCATAAAATGTGTTTTCTAATCGTGCCTTCCAGATACTTCCTCCTGTCTCCGTCCTCCTTCCCCGTTGCCGTGAACGAGTCGACGGGGCAGCTCCGGCTGGTTGCCTCCTCCTTCCCCGCTTCTACCTTCTCCGTTGCCGTCGTTGCCGTTACATCCGCAGCCATGGCCACTGCTAAGGTTTGCTTCCGCCTTCTATTTTGTGGTAGTTATTTGGTGGATTAATACTTTTATTCCTAATGTAGCATTAATTTTGTATTCAACAAGACACGCTGTGTATTTCCTTGACAGGTGGAATTGACAGTATCTGATTATCTGAAGCCGCCAGCAACTTCCTCCCTCCTCTTTCTCATTTCGAGAAGAAAGATGCGGGGCGCTATTTTGGGGAGAATTCAGGTTTCTCTTTTTTCCTTTTCTTTCTTTGCTTCTTTCCCTCATTCTAACATCTCCTTACGTTTTCCACCTTTCTCTCTTTCTCTCTCTCTCTCTCTCTCTCTCTCTCTCTCTCTCTCTTTCCGAGTACTTGCCGTTTTGGTGGGCACCCTATAGAATTTTCCACCTTAAAAGGAGCTGCATACAAATATATTTAACTATGCTGTCCTATGTCATTCTTTCGTAGCCTGGAGTTCGGTCGTCTCTCTTGCCTGGTTTACAAGATCTTCGCTTTCTCTTTCCTTCCTCTCTCTCCGTTTCACTCCCCCTTTCTCACTGTGTCCATAACTTGTTTATCCCAGGTTGAACATGCCGATCACTATGAAATGGACGTGAATGACAAGGTGTCACTCGATCGAGAGAGCGGAGAAATCAGAATGCGCAAAGACGTCGTCTCATCTGAAACTGAGGTCGACACCGAAAACAAAAATATTAAATGATCAATATTTCTGCCTATTAAAACTATATGAATTAAACATTTTTCAACAATATTTGCAGAAGTATGGGAATGAAAATATATGTATATACATACATATGCAGTGTTAAGAGAGAGGCAAAAAAAGAGAATAATTTCAGAGCACAGCATACGAGAAGATCCGCGTTCGCGCCTACAACTCGGCCGGTCTGCTGGAGACGACGTCGGCGTTCATCTTCGTGGTTGACGACGAGACGACGCGGAGAGAGGAGGGCGAGGAGAGGGGCGAGAACGGCATCGTGCTCTTCGTGAGGGAGAACGCGCCACTCGGCACCACCATCGGAAGCATGCGAGACTGGACTAATGACGGTTTGTTCTGCTCTTGTCATTCGTTATTAGTTCGCATATCATAATTATCGTTTTCGGTTTGAATCTCGGATTTGAATCTTGCACGAAAATGGTTTTGCTTCTGTTTATAGAGATTTATTGACAGATATGTATGCTAAACATTTGCATATGTATGTATGTACATAAGTACATATGTATATCTACGTACATAACAAAAAATAAGTATATACAAATAATACATGCGTATGATACCGTTTCATTCAACGACAGGAATGATGTATGTACGTAATAGAAAGAGTTTAGACGGCCCATTCTTCGTCGACGAATCTTCAGTCGTGCAAATCGCCAAGGACGGCAGAATCACGTTGAACGTCGAGGCCGATTTCGAGCAGGTCGTATCCATGATTTTTCTGTTGCTTTAAAGAAGGTGGTGAGAATTAGGCATTAAATTAAAGTATGTCAAAAGCCATTTTTGCAACAATAATTATAATAGGTATAATTGCAATTATAAATGTGTCTAATTGTTTTTCTGAGCAGATCCGCCAGTTCTCGCTCGCCATCCGCCCCGACGGCCACGCGCCGATTCCGCTTCATCTCTTCATCGAGGACGAGAACGAGCATGCACCAGAATGGCTGTATGCCTCGGGCGAGAGCGGTGGCTCCTCTTCCGCCTCTTCCTCCTCTCTCCCTTCCTACTTCTTCGATGTCCCTGAAGACGCGCCTCCTGGCACGCCGATCGGAAAGCTGCATTGGAGCGATCGCGACTTTGGTGCGGCGTCCATCTTTTTGTGCTACTTCTAAATAATTTACTTTAACAATAATTTATTTTTATATTTGTCTATATTCCAAAAAAAGCTTTTTCTGCAGCAAACGTCTTCACGTTTACCATTCTTCGCGGCAACGCTGCCGGCCTCTTCTCCATCGACGAGTCCGGCGTCCTCTCCACGGCGGCGGTGCTTGATCGAGAGGCCGCTGATGCCATCGAACTGCTCGTCCAACTGCAAGACTTTGCGGCGCCATTTAAAAGTAGGAGGAAATCACATGATATTTGGTCTATTTATTGTATGCTGTCGTGCTTTAATAGAGCTTTAATACATTAGAATTATGGCTATGAATTTGTCTTGAGCCCACAAGATCCTCGCGACTGTCCACATCGCCGTCCTCGACGTCAACGACAACGCGCCCCTCTTCATTTCTGCCAACCAATTCTTCATCAGCGAAGCCGCGCCGATCGGTCGGTTTCTAATTATTGTAGCTCATTGTCAGAGATAAGGTTTCTCGCCTTTCTATTTTGTTCATTCACGATTATCGATTTATGCATTTATCTGTTTTCTGCGCTATTTCTAAAAATGAACAGGCAGCGTAGTCGGGACTCTGCGCGCCGTGGACGGGGACGCCCAGGGCAACGGCACGGTCGCCTACCGAATCGCACCAGACTCGCTGCCAATACCCGTCTTCGTCGTGGAACCAGTGCTCGGATACATCATTGTAAGAATTCTTCTTAGCTACATATGTAGTATATAATCACCTATATTAGTTTGGATATTTGAAAATGAATATAGACAGGAAGTTATTGAAGAAAAGTAGTACAAATCTTTTGTGATAATTAATTCTACATATTTTAATTTATTCTCATTAACAGGTGAACATGCCGCTCGACTTCGAGACGGAGTCTTCTTACTCGTTTGTCGCAATCGCCTACGACGAAGGCCGGCCTTCCCTCGAGGCGCGCTGGCCCGTGACCGTCCACGTCGTGGACGAGAATGACAACGCGCCCGTGCTCAGGCTGCCGACGCGCGTCAGCGTTGCTGAGGACGCGCCGCTGGGCACGCCGCTCGCACGAGCCGCCGTCGAGGACGCTGACTCGGTATTATTCCTGTTTTGATCTTTGGTCTCTTATCTTTAGTCTCTAATCAATGCCGAAGCCATATACATACATATTTATGTAAATATGCATGTACCTCCGGCTTACATTCGAGACTAAAGCCGTTGTGAATTCGTGCAGCTGTATCTTTCCATACGATGCCGGCACATAATTAATAATTAACGCAATCTCTCCTAACATGTGTTCGAAGGAGCCGAACAGCGCGAGTGTGTTCTGGCTGGGCACGGACGCGGCGGCGAGCTGCGTCGGCTGCTTCTCGATCTCGGCCGCCGGCGTCCTCTCCACGGCGGCGCCGCTCGACTTTGAGCAGAAGAGCGAGCACTTCGTCTTCGTCCACGCTGTCAACATTGTAGGCGGACCGGCCGCCACTGCGTCAGGATATTTCCAGAATTCTTTTTCGTTTAAACTTTTTTTAAATCAATAACATCGTTGTAAAAAAAAAGTCCAACTATAACGAAGTCAAAATCTAGAAATCTCACTATCGAAGTGACCGATACGAACGACGAGGCTCCTGTCTTCATCCGCGGAACGCCATTGCATATTTCTGTTTCCGAGAGTGTCGCCGAGCCTTTTCCCGTTATAAGTCAGAGTAATTCTTTTGTATAGAAAATAGATAATATTTTATAAACACACAGATATTAATTTAAAAATAATATGATAACTCCTCCTCCTCAGTCTGTTCGAGCATTGCGGAAGACGACGACTCCTCGTCTCTGATCGCGTACTCCATGGTGGAGGGCGACACGGAACTCTTCTCCGTCGACCCGAGCACCGGCGATCTCGCAATGCATCGAAAGCTTGATCGAGAGGTTCGTTTTTTTTCACCGAAATATGTCTCATAATGAAAAGTCTCATTGTCAGACGCTCTCATCGTACACGCTTCGTGTTTCTGCCGCAGATTCCGGGATGCCGCGGCTGACTTCGACGAGTGATATTGAGATTACGGTAGTAACTTTAGTTATTACTTTATGGTACAATTTAACGTTTTTTAAATGTTCGAAAGATATAGGCGTTTAAAAACGATGAGTTTTTTTCAAGGCGCAGTTCTTGTAAAATGAATGTGACTGGTCATTTTAGGTTGAAGACGACAACGACGAGAGGCCGCAGTTCCCGCAGGCAGTCTACGAGATTCGTGTGAAAGAAGGCATCGCCAATGGCACGGAACTCTTGGCTCTCAACGCAACTGATAAGGACTCTGGCGATAATGGCAAGATCAGGTTCGATTTTAATTTTTTTTTGTATTTTCGTTACTCCTCTTATTTCTAAATATATTTTGATTTTAAGATACTCGTTGACGTCGCCAACCTCATCTCCCTTTGCAATCGACGCATCCACTGGTTTTCTCAGAGTAGAAGGCGAAGTGGACCGGGAGAAGAACGAAGAGTTCTTCCTCACCGTCAAGGCTGAGGACTCGGCGAGGTAGTAATTTTTATCGTTGTATGCTTTTATTTCTCAGCAGTTAGATTGATGGTTTTCTGTTATCTTGGAAATCACTGATTGTGAGATGTTGTCGTGAAAATAGTAAAAAAGTTGAGAGAGTGCTAGTGTTTCGCTTTTCGGTGGAAAGATCTATAATTTCGGCTTTTAATTTTTCTTCTCCAAAGTCAATTTTAGAATTTCTAAGAATTAAAATTTTTTTAAATTTTATTTCAGATACGTGCGTCTGTCCTCGATGGCCAGCGTGCACGTTCTCGTGGACGACATCAACGACAACGCTCCCGTCATTCTCAATCAGCACTTTGACGTCTACATCAGCGAAAACCTTACAATTGGTACGCACAATTCGGGATGTTTACGACAACAAATATATTTCTATAACGAACATGGATGCTCTTCAACAGTAGATAGTATTGATTGGAAAAAGAGAAGAAAAAAAATCTATTTCGTGTTCAATTTCATTTCAAGTTGCATATTGGAGAAAGGAAAAGCCTGCTTGCCTTGAGGCGACCTCGTGTGGGTGGTAGCAGCAAGCGACGCGGACGTCTCCTCTCGCCTGGCCTACTCGCTCCTCCCCTCGCCCTCCACTTCGGCCGAGTCTCTTCCCTTCTCGCTCGACTCCTCCACCGGCGTGCTCTCCCTTGCTGCTCCGCTTGCCCGCGAACACTATTCATTCTCGGTCATGGTCGCTGACCAGGTACATAGTACTATTTTTATATTCCTTTTTTGAAATTTATTTGTTTTGTACATACAGCCTATTAGGTACATAGTTAAATTAAATATAAGTTGCCTGGTATCTATTATAACTACGATTTTTAAAATTAATAAATAATACGAACTCCTCAGGGTGGCCTGAACACGACGGCGTCGTTCTCGTTCTACCTCGACGCGGCGAAGAGTTTTCCTCGTTTTGCTCCTACGCAAGCAACGGAAGTCGCGATTCCTGAGGACTTTTCCGGCGTCTTCTACACCTTTCAAACCGATGCGCCAAAGGTACTTCTTTCATGTTTAAGTAACATAGTAAGAATATTAATGATTGATTATATGCCTTTCTGTGACTGAATCGTTATAAGTTTTCTTTCTTTTATTTATCAAAGATGTGATGGTTATTTCTCTTTATTGCCTGTATGTGCCTCTTGAAAAAGGCCTTGCTTGGACCCTTCAAATTTGCCAGATGTCGACCGTCTCTTTCTCTCTGCTCTCTCCATCCTCTCGCTCCTTCTCGCTCGACCCTTCTACCGGCGCCGTCTCCGCCTCTTCCCTCGACCGGGACGCTGGCGTAGTCCAGCATGAACTCTTTGTCATCTCCTCCACGACTGACTCGCCGCCACTCTCCGCAATCCGCAGGCTGAGAGTTCTGCTTGAGGATGTCAACGATAACTCGCCGACTTTCAGCAAGGTGTGTTATCCTTTTAAGGATGGGAGTAGCGAAAAAATAGTTTGTTTAAATCATAGACTGCATATGTAGATATATACATACAAATGTATGTAGGTACCGTATCAATCAATATACATGTGTGTATTGCCAGATGATGTACACAGCGAGCGTGAGCGAGAATGACGAGCCACAAGAGCTGGTGTCCGTCTCGGCGACGGATTCCGATCTCGGCTTGAACGCCACCGTCGAGTACGCCATCGCCGACGGCAACGAAAAGGGGCTCTTCGCGGTTGGTGCTGCTTTGCTGCCACTATTCTCTCAGCAATCACATTCTTACACAGTTTAAATATTTTAACAAGCTTCCCGAAAAGTTGACATTGATTTTGTTAATGAATTGAGATTCCGATAAATGGATTCAAGTACTCTGAACATGAGCAAGTGCTGTTTCAGATCAACGCGGAGACTGGCGCCGTGAGTGTGCTTGGCCCACTCGACACTGAAGAGATGGCGATGCATCTTCTCACCATTACGGCCACCGATCATGGAAAGCCACCGCTCTCCTCCAACACAACGCTCAAGGTCTAGATCTCTCTCTCTCTCTCTCTCTCTCTCTCTCTCTCTCGAAAAGCAATCTAAATTGCCTGAATGTGGTCCAAGTACATATTCATGAGCACGTCATTTGGTCAAGGTGACGGTTTTGGATGAGAACGACAGCCCGCCTCGTTTCACGCGTCTCTTCCGCGCGGCAGTGCGCGAGGACGCGAGCGTGCCGCGTCGCGTGCTGAGCGTGCGTGCGGCAGACGCGGACACGAGTGACACGGAAAGACTTCGCTTCTCGTTGGAGTCGGACGGAGAGGGCGCGCTTGCCATCGACGAGAGCAGCGGTGTCGTGACGCTGTTGAGGCAGCTCGATCGAGAGAAGGCATTTCATCTTTTCACTCGATTCGACCTTAAAATGAATAATCGCTAGAATATTTTCACAATTAAAGAAGGTACTTAATTGTTGTTCTTAACTCAGACGCGCGAGCTTCGCGTGGGCGTGCGCGTGAGGGACTCGCGCTGGACGGTGAGGACCACGCTGACCATTCGAGTCGAAGACGTCAACGACAACGCACCGCGATTCGAGAGACCATTCTATGCTGTCTGGATGGCTCATGATGCTCAGGTAAGGAGAGAGAGAGAGAGAGCGAGTGAGGGAGAGAGAGAGACATAGAAAGATAGACATCGCACAGGTGGGTGACCTCCTGACGGTGCGCGCGCTGGACGCGGATGACGCGACCAACGCGCTCATTGACTATTCTTTGGTAGAAGACGACGCGGCAGTGACGGTGCATCCGAATGGAAGCGTGTCTCTGCTCACTCCACCGAGGGACACGAGAGTTGTTAGTTTCAACTTATTTTATTTTGCAAATTATATATTTTTTCTTTACTTTGTAAGCTCACGTTTTCTTATTGTCTATTTAATCATCGCGACAGCATGGATAGTGTCTTGATTTCCAGCTGCACGTCCTTGCTCGTGACCGCGGCGTCCCTCCGCTCTCCTCCCTCGTGACCCTCTTCATCTTCCCGCCCTCCTCAGCATCGGCCTGGCTGACCCCTCTGCCCATCTACGAAGTCATGCCCGAGGGAGGGGTTGTCGTGTCTGCGGCAACTCTTAACAAGGTATGCTATTTAATGAACCTCAAAGACTTTGCCACTTAATTCTGCCTAGAGTTAACTTTTAAAGTTCTCTCGCTAACTCTCTTTCTCCCTCTCTCTTTCTCTTTTTCTTTTTCACTTTCTCACTCTCTTTCTCACTCTCTCACTCTCTCCTCCTACCATCCTCTCTCCCTCCTTCATAGAACCTCACCGAGCTGGAGAAGAGTGAGTGGCTCGAGCTTTCACCGGAAGGCGACCTCGTCAAACGACGAAACGGCACACTGAAGTCATCTTTGTCCACGCTGACGCTGCTCGAGTCTGTCGACGGAACTCTGAAGGCATTGAATCTCACTCTCGTGCCATCGAAGCTTGTGCCAGTCGCACCCGAGCTCAATCATTCGAGGTCGAGCATTCATCTTCAAAAAATCGTTCAATTACTACTTTTTTTACTTGTTAATATTGTGCACATTCAGTTAGGACGATTCATATAAAAAAGTAGAGTTATATTTACATACATAGTTTATGCATTCTTTGAAATGTATTGAAAAGCGATGATATCTATTCGATTTCGCTGATATCTCCAAAGAACCCCATTTAGTGTTGTCCTGGATGAGATGACGGAGCCTGAGGGTGTGCTGCTTGATCTGTCTGCTTCCTCGCCCGAAGATGCCCTCGCCTCCTCCTCTCTCCCTCTCTCCTTCTCTCCGGTCGCTTCCGAGGAGTGGCCGCGTTGGCTGCGCCTGTCGCGCGTTGGCTCGCTCACTCTGTCTACGCAAGCGCCAGGTTTGCTCTAACAGATTCGTTATCGATTAATATGTTTTTATACAGTTTACATTATTTAACGATTTTGAGGCGGATCTTACACTCTTCTCCTTCCTATCTACGTCTCACTCGACGGCTGCGCTGCGTGCGTTCAACGATTGAACATTTCCATTGAGAGAAGAGCCGAGACGAACGCCGTCTTCAGTCGGCCATCCTATACCTTTTATGTGGGTCCAAATAGAGAGTACTAATCATGCATTTGCACTGTTCACTCTCACCATGCAGACACTGCCGCAAGAAGAGTCCGTCGGCTGCGTCGAATGGGTCCAGCCGGTCCGTGCCGTGGAAGCGGCGCAAGACACCGAAGAGACGGGCTCGGACTCGACGTCGACTCCGGCTGCGGAGACGTCGGAGCCGGTGTCGCTGTCGATGCCGACGCCGACGCCTTCGCTGTCGCTGAACACGTCGACCGGCTGCCTATCGTGGCACGCGCCGGCTGCTGCGGCTGCTCGATCGGTCGTGCTCATGGCGAGTGGAGGCGGGGGCGAGCATCTGCAGATGGCGGCAGTCACCGTCAGGTTTGACTGCCACTTTCGGAAACATTCTACCAAGGAAGCTACCAATTACGTAATCATTTTTAAAATTCCCGCCAAAATCTCTCAGGAGTCTGACACCTCTCGGCACGGTTGCCTTCGGCAAGCGACGCTTCGATTTCAACGTCTCAAACGTCGCACCGCCGGGCAGCCACGTGGCGAGGCTGTCGGTGAGCAGTGGGGCTGCAGGAGGAGGAGGGGGTCAAGGAGGGACTCCAGGAGGGGGTCCTGGAGGAGCTACTGATGACCCCTCGCCGTTATCCCCAAATGATGACGTGATCTTCTCCGCGTGGCCGGTCGAAGGCCTCGCTGTCGATGGAGATGGCGCCGTCGTTCTGAAGGAAGTGATGCGGAGGGACGCGCAGAATCAGACAATCGATGTTTACGCGAGGAGCGGCCGGAAGATTGACAGGTCATTGGATGCTGAGTGTTCTATAGAACAATCATATCTGCGTACAAAATGGAATTTAAAAAGAAACATATTCTGTCTTTGTATCTTTCACAAAAAATAATTTAAAAAAAATTTATACATCAGGACGACGGTTGTTCTGCGGCGCATGGGCGGCCCTTCGCCACCCCTCTTCGCCCTCACGCGCTACGTTGTCTCCGCGCGCCAGGACACGCCGGTCTCGCGCGATCTCATCGACTTCAACCTCACGCTCCCCTCCGACGTCGTCATGCGTCTCGAGCCGTTTGACTCCGTCAGTAGTTTTCCCTGAATTATTCGAAATGTTTTTTTTCGTTATCGATGAATAGAATAAATTTGGCGATAGATTATGGTGGTCTGCTAAAAACAAGCTTATAAACCATCAATAGAGCGGAAACGAATGACCTCCTCACCAACAGGAGATTTGCGTGTTCGGATCTCGTCTCCGTCTCTGTCGGCCTCTCTCGTTCCTCTCTCACCCGCGAACTCTCTCGCCGCTCTCTCTCCAGCTCGTCTCTCTCTCTTCTACTCCCTCGACTGTTCTCTCGCAAACTACGGTAGTCGTGAGGCTTCTACCGCCGGTGACTGCTCAGCCCCCTTTGATCTACCCGTTGCTTGCATTCGTACGCGAATTCACGGCTCCGCCAGCCGTCGTGACGAGAATCCGTTCGTCTGCACCGAATGCGACCTTTCGAATCACGGACGACGACGCTGCCAAGGTGATATATTTTCTCTTATTTGTATTGTTTCTCCTTACAATTAATAAAGCAATAAATAATTTTTAAAACGTCTTAAGATGTTCTCGGTGGACGCGTCGGGCGTGCTGGTGGCGCTGTCTCGCATGGACCGCGCTTCGTTCGGCTCGCTCTTCGTCGTGCCTCTCGCGCTCTCGTCGCTCGGTCGCGCGCGCGCCCACGAATTCGCCGTCCGCGTCCACGTCGACGACGCCATCGACGAGGCGGCAGAGGCTGGCGGCGACGAAGTGCCCAAGGTTCTGTGGAAAACATATGGTGGACAGAGATTAGAGTGAGAACAGGGAAGGGTTCAAACTACAGGCAGTAAGCAAGAGAAAAAAGTGACCGAGTCAGAAAGAGTTAGAAATCGATGCACGGGGACAGCGCAATGATGATAGTTAAGAAGAGAGGGAGAGAAAACCGTTGACTGCGAGAAAGAGAGGAAGTGAGAGCGAGTATATCAGAGAGATACGAGAAAAGAGAGATTGTAAACGGAGACCGAGTTGTGAGAAGGCAGCCAGATCACATGTTTGCACAATATATCTAGTGCAAAATGTGACGAAAAGGAGAAAAAAAATAAGTCTCATGTGAGATTGCACTTATAAGTTTTCAATATGCGATCCTTTATCCGTTCAACCATATTCGACAAACACTTTTGAGCAACGGATTATGCAGATACTTAAGTTTTTCACAATCGCCAGCGCTTAAATACCCAAATGCCCGATATTTAGTCCGAGTCAGAGATCTGCAAAAAATATATTTTAAGCTAAATTGGAAACGGACATTCTTAGCTAATCATGTCTTATTTCTATACTCTGAATCAAAATGATGTGAAATGATGTTAGAGGGCGACGACGGGTCATTTCTTCATGACAAACCTGAGAAGATATAAATGGACAAAACGTATTCGTTGTCAGAAATAACTGGTCCTCAAATCTCGATTTTATGTTAACTAATCCATATGTGCCATCTTTCCATTTAACATTCTCCTTACCCATTCATCTAATTGTTAGGTAAATATTCTCATGTAATACCAATGAATTATTCACTAATTCACATACTTTACAAAACCAGCCTCTAAACCCTCTTCTGAGCCTTGGAAACAGTTGGAAATGTGATGAGGATGCTAGAAATATGATTTTGGCCGCGTTTCTCGAATTCTCGGGCCGGGTACGGGGTGGGATGGAGGTGCACGACGCACCGGGTGCCTTGAGATGAACCGACATCGTCCCTGGGTTCTCGACGTACTCATCTCCCACCCACAATGCACCCAGAATGCCCCGGAGACTGTCCTCCGTCGTTTGGGTGCACTCGTAGAAGTACTGGGTGCAAAGGGGGGGGGGGGGTGATGGGAAGGGGAAAGGGGGGGGGGAAGAAAGGAGCTGAGTGCATGGCGCGAGTTCCATCGCATCGCGCATCTCTCTCATGTGCGTGCACTCTCTCACATGCTCACTCGTCGTCTGCCGTCTCTCTTCGCCACACGCTCTTTCCATTCCAATAGAACAAGCTTGAGTAGGACACGGGTGATATATATTTCTAGACCTTCTTTTGCTAATTATTTCCAATATAAAATATATAAAATGAAATACATTTAATATCAATATTATATCTGGTAAATTTAATAATAATAATAATCTCAGGATCCTCCTGAGCTCCTCGTCATTGTCGTGGCCGATGAGATGGCAGATTCGATTGGCCCCGTGCAGGCGCCCTCAAAGGACATTGTGAGGAGCGGCGACTGTGAGGCGACCATCGACAAATTTTATGAGGTTTCAGTCTCTATTTATGTAAGTTTTATCATGAAAATGTTTTTTTTAATATATTGTTGAATATTTTTATGTACATATTTATATTCTACTTATTGAAGAGACGAAGTAAATAATAATATCAACAAGAAGTAATTTTCATCGTTCTGTTCTCTCCGTGCAGATCCGGCCGTCGTGCATGCTCTCGGCCCGTCAGCCCGCCTCCTCGCTGCCCGCCGACCACTCGGTGCCCCTTCCCTCCGGCGCCAGCTCAATCCGCATCGTCCGCGCCGCCGACCACTCCGCGGCCCTGGTGCCGGCCGCCGTCGCCATTCGCCTATTTGCCGCCGAAGACGGACTCGCCGAGCTGCTGCAGCAACTGCGGACGAGCTACGAGGACATGGTGATGGGCTTCGTATTTTGAGAGTTCTTAATGATTCTGAAAAAGAGCCCTGTTGAAATGATAACCTTTCTATTTTCAATCTAAATTATGGGTGCTTTTTCACGCACAATTTTGCACTCTGTTTAATGCGAAAACTCCAGCAGAAAATAAGGACTTACTCTTTGGTGCAGTAAGATGTATGGGATACAAACAATTTTCCAATTGTTAAGCAAGGATTTATTTATTGTATACGTTTTTCGATGTATTGTTGTTTAATTGCAAGTATAAATACTAAATGCTGAATTAAGAAAGTGCACGTGCTCGGCGTGGAGCGACACGCGGACGCGGACGAGTGGACGGCTCTGCTCGCTCTCGAGGACAGGAACGGCAGTCCACTCAGGCCGAACGAGACGAGCCAGCTCGTGCGCGCCTTCGTGAACAAGAACAGGGTAATCACTCCACCCTAGTCCTCTCTTTCTCTATCATCTCTCCTTGTTCTCATACTCTCTCTCTCTCTCTCTCTCCTCTCCAGTTCGACATCAGTGTCTCGTCCGTCTCTCCGTCTGCGACGTGCCGCGAGCCCTTGCCAGGCTGTCTGGAGTGTCGCTCCTCCTACGATCCGACCCCGTCCGCGGTCTCTCTCCGCGCCTCTCGCTCTCTCTGGCATGTTCCCGTCCTCGCTTACACTCAACGGTAAGAAGAAACATTAAATCATTTAATCCTAAGTATTTATTTCTCCGGTAGGAATATGTAGTATGACACTGTTGGCACAGTGAAAGGCGAAAAGTCCACCAGGTTTTCTAAAAAAAAACCCTCTTCCAGCTGCGTCGCATCCCAATTGTCGCCGGCGTCGCTGGCGACAGGCCGCCGCGTCTCCGGCGCATGCTCTCCCCAATGCGGCGGCCAGTGCGTGCTCGGCCACTGCCAGTGCCGGCCGGGGTGGAAGGGGCAGAACTGTCGACAGGTTTTAGAGAGAGAGAGAGGGAGAGAGAGAGAGAGGGAGAGGGAGAGAGAGAGAGAGGAAGAGAGAAGGCGAAGATGAAGAAGAAGAAGGCAGATTAAAGATTAGAGAATGCGAGCTCATTAGCACATTATCTTGCATTGTTATGTCTTGCAGGCGTCTGTAAAGAGCATTTTAATGTTCAAGAATTCTCAGGACATCGACGAGTGTCAGTCGTCTCCCCCTCCATGCGCGCCTCCTTCCCTCTGCATCAACACGCCCGGCGCCTTCCAATGCGTCTGCGCCGCCGCCGGCGGGAACTGTAAAGCGACGCAGGCGCCCGGCGGCCAGGAGACTAATCAGTGCGTCCAGTGCTCGAACCCGTTTGTTTTTCTTTGTACACATTTACAATAGAAACTGTCTGCTTGTACATATGTGCATACATAGATACAGCATCAGAAGAATGAAAATTGATTAAGAGAATAATATCGATCTGAATCTTTAATTTTCGTCATTAAGTGACTCTTTTGCTTATTTACTTTCCGTGGCTCTGATTCTAGTGAACCAGCGACTTTCGGCATCACGGAACGGTCCAGGCTGCGTTTCTCCGTTGAGTCGCGCACGTATTCGTTGGCCTTCGAGTTGCGCACAACCAGCTTGGTCAGTTCTGTCTCTCTCTCTCTCTCTCTCTCTCTCTCACTTTGCTTTCTATCTCTCTCTCTCTCTCTCTCTCTATCTCACCCCCTCTTCCACACCCCTCACATTTCTCTTGTCCCCTGCAGTTCCTCCCTCTGCTCCCTCCCCTGCTCTCCATCTCTGGTGGGCGTCTTCTGGTCTCGACTTCGAATGTCTCCATTCCCATCTCGGACGGCCTCTGGCATCGCCTCCGGCTGGCTCCGCATCGAATCCTCGTCGACTCTTGTTCTGACAATGGTGCGATCAAATCATTCAACGTCAACCGTATCCAATCCTGCCGTACACCTCATCTGCAGGTGCCTGTGAAACGTGCATTTCCTCATCGTGCCGCGTCGACTTCTCCGACCCCCTTCCTCAGACGCTGTCGTTCGCGTCTCCTCGTGAGAAGGTGCAATAGCAATGAAATATTTAAATTGCGGTTTTTTTTTATTACAGCCAAATTACATAACTCTAAATTTTTCCATAATTCTAAGGTAATATGGTGTATAATAAGGCTAAATATGAGAACATATATGTACATATAACTCTTCCCTCTGCCAGGCTGATCCGTTCTCCGTTTGTCTCCGCTCTCTGCTCCTCTCGGGCGTTCCTCTGTCGCCTCGCGGCGAGCGGCTCGAGGAGCGTGCGTGCTCAGAGGAAGCGCCGACGCCGTGTGCGGCGGATGCGGCGGCGGACGAAGAAGATGTCTGCCCCTCCGGCCGCTGCATCGCCGACGGCGCGGGCGGCCACCAGTGCGCGTGCGACGATGACATCGTCGCTGCCGATTGCTACTTGGGTAAGGAACAAGTTTGTATTGTATTTTTAAAGGTATGTAAGCAAGATGAAATGTCCCTGTTGAGGCCTGCAAGCCGTGACGGTGAGTGGCGGCGGAGTGGTTGTGATGAGACTGGCCGAGTGGATGAAGGAGCGGCTTCTCGAGGAGGAAGCTGCCCTCGGCGGCCACGAGACACAAGAAGACGACAGGAATCCAGCGGCCATGCAGCGACTCGAGGTGAACAGCGACGATTTTACTCCTTCACTTTACTTCCCTATAAATTTAGAATTATCTTCTATTTCCCATCTTCTACATTTGATTGGAATGATATCGTTTAGCTCGACTTCCGCCTCGTGGGCGAGTCAGCGACGATTCTGGCTATCACCCATGACAACGAAGAAACGAGCGTTGAGGTTTACGAGATGCAATCTACATATACATATATATATATATATATATATATATATATATATATATATATAAAACAGTATTATTTTTAAAGGGCAAAGGTCTTTATCTCGAGGGCATCAAAGTGGCAAGGCTATTATTAATCTACCAATGTACATACATACATACTTAATGTTTTATATATATTTTTTTAAAATCACATATGGACGTGTATGTAGTTATGCGTACTACCCTAAATAATTTTATAATCGGTAATGAGTAAAGATGCCGTCCTCCAGATCCGCTCTGGCCATGTCGTGGTTTGCCTCGGACGGGACCCGCAGCATCGGAGTGAACTGCAGTTCTCGCATGTGGTAAACGACAACAAATGGCATCGACTGCGGCTCCAGTTATTCGCTACTCGAAAAGTGGTCAGAGGACGAGCAAGAGTAAAGGGGTAGATGAAAGGCGGTGCCATCCTGGCCAATAGAGTACTGTATATTCAGCAGTCAGCAAAAGAGATTCCGTTGCAGCTGCGTATCTCAGTGGACGGCGAGGGCAAGGAGATCCGCTCAGCCTCTCCACTTCCTCCGCTTCTCTCTGCGTCTCTGACCGCCCTCCGTCTCGGCCCCTCTCCATCCTCTCTGTGCATCTCTCGCCTTCTTCTGAACCATCAAGCGCAGCCGCTGTCTCCTCTGGTCGCCTCGCTCTCTCGCCAGCTTCTCCTTCCTTCTTGGCGCGGCGCCGTTGCTGTCGGCTGCTTGCCGCCGGGGCCGACGCTGGCGACGCCAGATACTCCAGCTTCTGGCGCGGCGGCCGTTGCCTGGCGGACAGTGTGGCCAATTGCTCTGATTGGAATGCTACTCGCTGGCGTCCTCGTCGTCGGCACTCTTCTGGCTCTGAGATGGAGACGCTACGCAAAGAATGAAAAAAAGAAGAAAGGGGGCGGAGCTTGGCAGCCAGCCAAGGAAATGTTCCGCGTCGAGCAGCAGCCAGTCGCCGTGAGGAAGCCGCCGAGACAGCCAATCAGCCCTGTCGACACTTACGAGGTCCGCTTTTTTGCATAGGAAACACCTTTTTATTTTAAATCTCCTTCTCCTTTTTATATCTGCTATCACAATAGTTGATACCTTCTAAATGCATGTATTCTTGATAGAGTGCTGAAATGTCAGTCACTCTAGACACCGTTTGATCTACAAAGGGGGCACACTTTGATCTACAATGAGGTATTCTTGATCTCACCTGCACAGGAATGTCTACCGCCTGCAGAAGACGACGACGAAGGGAGTAGAAGTCGGCCTGAAGATGCGAGCTACTCGAATGGCGCCTACACGAAGACGCCCACTGCTACTTATGTCAGGCCAAGCGATGCCCTTTAGTAAAAACGTAAATGGGAAAACGTTTTATTGACAGTAATCATTATACAAGTGATCTTTTGTTCACAGAGTAGTTAATTTGAATAACTGCGAAACAGACTTACAGAACCCAATGAAATTTTTTTTCGCCCTTGCGGCAAAAATATACAAGATCCTCCATCTTTTTTTTTTCAGGAACGCACCCCCTTCCACCACTCTTACTTCTAGGCTACAGACCGACGACCACTCTTTTTAAATTATCAACTTTCTGTTGCACATCATCGTTCTCTCAAGTGGTGTAATTGTATTCACTTCGATATTAATAGATTCGATAGAATCCTGGCTTCAATTCTCGTTGCTTACAATTAGCCATGACGTCTTTCATGCAACTGCGGTGTGCTCTCATGTCTGGTATTTCATGCGGTACGGGTCATCCTACGTAGCCTACTTTAAGCTTTCTTGTCTTTCGTATCTTACAAGTTTCTAGGTTTTTTTCGTTGTTAGAACTGTGGCGTATTTTCTGCACATTAAATAAATATGTAGATATGGCATAATTTGCTTCGAATTGGTTCACAATAGCAGTATACTTAAAGACCATTCACGGAAATTGGTTTGGTTGTTGTTTACGAAATAACTGGTTGTCACAATTTTATCACTCGTCGTTAAAAAAAAATGAAAACGGCATGACAACACGCTCTTACGATATAAAACAGGCACACAGCGCCTTCATGGAAGAAAGATTTCCACGCCACTCATAGCAAGAAGAAGGGACTGAGAACTGCTAGTGTCTAGCAGACTCAACTGTCCACAAAATATGTGAAGGATGAAGCAAAACAAAACAAACATGCTCTATCAAGAATGAATTGCACCGAGTAAACAAACAGGAAAAATATATCTACCTAGCTGTCACTCCGGAATGTGTTGTTGTCCTTGATCGGTTGTCTCATTTCTCTCTCTCTCTCTCTCTCTCTTTCCTATTCACTCGTCTTCTTTCCACCCGCTGGCGGTGGTCCAAGTTCGGTGGGCGGCGGCGGGACTTCCGGTGTGTTGGATGTCGACGTGTCCATTGTAGACATTGGGATGTTCACGACGAGGATTGTGCCATTCTCCTGCAAGGATTTTAATTTTTTCTTAAACAGTTAATTGGATGTTTGCCTATTTAATTTTTAACTTTTTTTTTTAAAAATTAAAGTATAAAAAGACTCACTCGCTCCATCTTGAACGTGCCCCACATGTGCCCTCCCTTGCTCTGTGGTAGATCAACGGTCGAGCTGAACTGGAAGGCTGGCTTCGACGGAGTCAGTTCAGGCTGCTGCAAATTATCAATTCATTCTTCACAACTCTTTCTCTGACCAGTGCTCAATCAGTCACATCCGTCACATATTCGCCCAAATCATTATTCGCAAAAATACTGCTTATTTGGAGGATTCACATTTGTCATAGAAAAAAGATCTAACTAACCCTGCCAACCACGCCGTGGCCGCTGAGCTGGTGGAGATTGTTGAAGGAGAAAATCTTGAGCTGTCGCTCCCTCAGAACCAAGCAATTCTCCGTCTTGTTCACGATGCTCAAATTTTTCGTTTAACACTGAATAATAAACAAATATGGTATCCCTACAAGTATAACATAACACAAGACAATGTAAATTTCAGAATTAAAAAAAAACCAATTCTCTACCGAATGACATATCTCCACGTGAAGCGTTGTTGTCCATTTATAATGTTCATGCCGAGATAGAACGTTGTCACTGTTACCTGAAAATCTTACTGTTTCATTTATCAAAGGAGAAGCCAAAATCGTGAATTCAAGGAGAATATTATTATACCTCCAAAAAGGAGGGCAAAAATAACCTCTACTCCTTCGGTAGTTTCCCTGTAGACATCACGAGGAGCCATCCATGATTTCGTGGAAGAGAGGTAGTACTGCTGCAGAGATGGCTGCAGCACGTAGCGGACTGCAGCTAACAAAGAAAACGAATTTATTTCACTCACTTCTTTCATTAACAATTTGTTTGCCCATGTGATATCTGAAGATCTCTTATTAAGTAAGTAGCTAGTATCAAATAAAAAGTGTTATTTCCAAAGTTAACAATTATATTTTTAAGCTAAAACAAACATTTGCTTGCAGCAGATTCGTCGGTGATTGGAGCGGGAGCAAAGATTCGATCGAAGAGGTCGTGGTCGATGGGCGCCCGTTCACTCCCCGCGAACGGCACCACATCCTTGTGCGAGACGCAGTCCAGGCCACTATTACATTTCTTCTTTTTTGTACTTTAACCATACTAATGCTATAAAATACACACGTTGCACTTTTGTGGCAGTAAATGTAAAGCAAGTAAGTACAGTTACAAATAGAAAAGCAGTTTAAAGAATGACCTCATGTTCGTCAGCAGCTTCTCGCCCCGCCCCGCTCTCTCTCGATCTGCGAGGTAGTAAGTCATGTCAACGGGGAAGCCCATGTAGGCCCAGTCGCCGCGGTGGATTAGCACCTGGGTTTGGGACAGGTATTCTCTCAAGGAAATACGGAAAAAAGAACCGAAAGAAACATAAATGCGTAAGGAAATTATTTATTCATTTCGTGATAAACTTTGTAATAAAAAAAACTGAGTAGTGAAATTTTGCACACCTGATACTGAAGTTCGTTGGTGACAGAGAAGTCATTGCTGAAATAATTATTACATTAACTGCATGTGGTCTTCACTTTGTTTCTCCTTTCTCTTAATCTCAATGTCTCTCAACCTGCCTGGATCTCTTTATACTTATACATCTAATTCTCTCGCTCTCTCCTAGAATAGAGAGGTAACCTCTGCGGCTCTCGTGTATGAATTTTGCAGTTGAATGAGCACAAGACGATTCCTTTGTAGGCGAAGACGCGGTGAACGAAGAGCTGTCAAGAGATTCTATCAAGCTATATATAATATCAGTCAATAGTCAATTAATATATAATATCAGTCAATAGTCAATTAATCAGTCAATACAGTTTAAGAAATTGCAGTAAACCTGGCCAACTCCATAGGGAGCATCAGTGTACGGGAGAAGATGACCGATCTCCTTCACAGAGTTGGACACCGTTCGAAACATGAAAGAGGATGGGGCTCTTGATAATTGGGTGCACGCTAGACTACGGTAGCAGTGAGACAGCACCACTGGTTACTGTATCATAACCACATTAGGTTACAGAAGAGCTGGAGAGAGAAACAGTGATGAACTCTTATGCCAAAATGTGCTTGTGCAAGTGAAATATAATTCATCAATGGCAAACCAACAACAAGGCTCACCATCAGTGCTGGCAAATAACCACACTTGAGGCATTCAAGTTTAATTACAAGTACTTGCAATACTGAATCCCAGCTCATCAGGTCAAGTTATAGCAGACGAGAACTCGAAGTTGCTTGCGAGTGGACAGAAAATGTGCTAGCTGACACACTTATGCCTCTATCTTTACCTTGCGAGAGCTGGAGATGACGTCATGATTCCCCTCGAGATCAGGCTGCCGCAGAGATGCAGCAGCTCTCGCCGAGGCATTCTTCAAATATGGCAATCAATAAATTGTAAATCAATATTCTACAAAGCTCCCAATAGATATCAATTCAGCCGTCTCTCACAGCGATATATTCTCATCAATAAAGCAGGCAGCTATTCAGTCAACAGTGATACTTTATTGTTAAAAACAATACAAGTCTAAACCTACACGTTATCTACTCTCGTGGAATGCATGAAATGGACAAGATAAAACAGCTATTCAAAACTGACAAAGTAAGCATTACGCAATAAGTATTATGGGGATAGAAAATGTTTCTTCTATCTATCTCTGGATATGTGAATAGTAAGAGCATCGGACAACCGGAACAGTACCTCTAATCATAAATGAATAAACAATTTATTTTTAATCAAAAAATTTAAAACTGTCTACCAGGCTCTTGTCATTCTTTCACTCCTCGGTGGATCGAACAAACTCCAAAAGTGAGGTTCTCGTAGGTCACCTGACGCAACCCAGCCTCTTCTATCATCTGAGCGAATTCGCGCTGAAAGAGAGAGAGAGAGAGAGAGAGAGAGAGAGAGAGAGAGAGAAAGAAAGAGGGAGAGAGAGAGAGAGAAAGAAAGAGGGAGAGAGAGAGAGAGAGAGAATAAGGGGCACTGAAACAGCATACTTGATCCGGGAACTTGCGAATGCTCTCTACAAGGTACTTGTAGCTCTTGTAATCGCCTGCGATCACTTCGCCCATGACTGGAATGACGTTGAAGGAGTAGAACTCGTAGAATGGACTGAAAAGAAACGAAGTTTGAGAGAAAAGGTGAGATGAAGCCGGTTAGGCGGAATTATATTAAAAGAATAAAGGTATTTAAAAGCAAGCTCTGTGAACCCAACCTTAGCATGGGATGCACTTTGCTGAATTCGAGGCACGCAAAGATGCCTCCTGGACGAAGAACTCGCGCCGCTTCACGGAGTACCTCAACAAGTAACTTAATCGCTTTTCATCACAAGTAAATTTTAAATGTTTTCGCAACAGAAAATGAACAAAACAAAACAGTTTGATTATAGAATTGCGAGGTGAAATACTCAACATTACAAGGTCTACGTATTTGAATAACAACAAAAAAGAGAAAAAGAAAGCAGAATTCTAGCTTGGGCGAACCCTGTCAACATGCGTGCAGTTTCGGATGCCGAATGAGATGGTGAAAGCATCGAAGGAGTTGTCTTCGAAAGGAAGCGCCTCGCCATCGCCGCACACCCAGCTGAGGCGAGAGGTGTCGACCTGGCGAATAAAGACTTATATTTATTCTTCTTTTATACCACATTACAGAATGGACCTATTAACAACAAATTCCAAAAGGAATCACTGATTTATTAAGAAAAGAAATATTTAGCAACCGAGAGATTCGCTTGGGCCTTTCTTCGGCCCACATCGAGCATGCCCTGATTAATGTCGCAGACGGTGATCTTGGCATTGCGGAAACGGCTGGCGACGCGGAGAGAAATGTCTCCCGTTCCGCCGGCCACATCCAGCATCTAAGCACTGCATTGCACTCTGAGAGGAGTTCTAATGACAGTTATAAAATACCTTCATAAGAGGGGACTACTTCAGCCTTCTTATATATAAATACTTGAATTTTAAAGACATTATATAGCCTAATAAAAGCATACAACACCATATTCGCAATTTTCATGCGGCAGTTCAACTTCTGCTGGAAACACGAGCAAAAGTAATGAAAAACCTCGGCATCCTTCTTGAGAGGAAGCGTATCGACAAAGTAGTCCTTCCAGAGTCGATGAATGCCAAAACTCATCGCGTCGTTCATGCAGTCGTACTTTTCCGCAACGCCGGTGAATACTTCCGCCACTATTAATAAGGGAGCTTTCTCAAAGCTTCAATCAATTTAATGATAGAAAGTAATAATGCCTATCCATAGAATATTGTTTAAAAAAAAATCGCTTATTTCGACAATATAACAGATAACTGTTGATTCAGAACGAATGACCACGAACCTCGCTTAGCCTTTTCATCCTCGGGCACGTCCTCGAAACCAAAGTGAGTGGTCTTCGTGGAAGCGAAGCGAGCCGGCAGAACACAGCGGAGGAGTTGACGAGAAAGCATCTGGAAAGCAATTCAACAAGAAAAAAACAATACACCTTAAACTGGAAATAAACTGGAAACAACGAATACAAAAAAGGAACCTACATTCAAGACTGAAACACCGCCAGATCTAGTGAGTCTTAAAAAATGATGTAATACTGTCAGAATTTACTATTAGATTTTTTCGGAAACAGTATGAATTATACACACTAAATTCAGTTCGTGAGTTTCTTTTGCACATTTAATCGCACCGCTATGGAATGTGTTTCTGGATTATAAGAAGGGTATTCATGTTGTTTCCTTTGATTGAAGGCGATGGTACGACCATCGGAGGAGATACTCAATCACTTCTACGGCTTGGCAGACCTCGATGACGCCACGCGACTCAAGTCTGTCCAGAGCATCGTCAGCCATGTCGTAAGCTTTGTTTCTTCCTTGGACTCATTTAATTAATGCTGATTCCTTTGACCTGGTATTTGGAACTTTGCATTTCACTTTTGCTTATCGCTTTTAACCTGATTAAATATTTAATTAGTCAGCCTTTGAGCAAGTCCCTTTATGCTTATACTTTACATGAATGAATGATTATAGTTTTTGCCGAGCATTACGATTTACGGGAGTCACATTAGTTTTATTGCAAAGAAATCGGAAGAAACTGCGCGTAACTACTGCGTGGAGCGTCTGATCTCCGGCTTGAGTTCGGCTCGTGCAGCAGCTCGCATTGGCTACTCGACAGCTCTCGCTCATCTCCTCGCTGAGGACTCGCAGGCTTGGCCACTCTCCAAGCTGCTCAAGCACGCCGACAAGCATCTCGACCTAGCCGATAAGGTGAACAAGTCTTTTTCATATCCTTTCAGACGCAAATATATCTGCGAAATTGAGTTGCTATTGAGTTCAGTTCTTACTTATATTCTATATCTATTATCTATCGTGTTATTCAGTTTAACTTTTACTAAAGGAACAATTTTAGAAAATATTTTCTTGAAGGAAATGGTGAGCAACAACGCAATCGCCCACCATCTTCTGCTCACGGCCGTGGTCGAGTCCGGCGCTTACAAGGAGGTCAGAGGGAATTACACAATATTATTTGCATTTTATTTTTACTCGAGTTCAGCTCCATATTGTTCGTTCTTAAGGATCTGTCAACTGTGACCGAGCGCGAATTTGTCCTCCACGACAAGTTTCCTTTCCTTTCTTTTTCTGTTGCCGGCGTTCTTTCTGCCGCCTCTCAAGAGCTCTCCTTAAGTCAGTGAAGATTAACAATTATTTTTCATCAGCAGTTTTACTTACATTTCTATTTATTAACAAGAACTGTGCTGTGATTTAAGCGAACAAAATTGTTGAAGGTGAATTCAAGCAGCTGCTGTGGCCGTCGATTAGTAAGCGCCTTGCTGATGGCTCATTGTTGCCTCAGTTCCTCTTTCTCCTTCTTCGTCTCAAAAATAAGTTTCCGGTAAGGATAAGCTTTCCATACGCAACTAAATGATTGCTGTAATATTACCGTATTCCGTGCTCTATTTATTTTCTAGACGCTTATAAGCGATATCGTGCCGTACGTTAACGAAGACGGCACGTTAAAGTGGGCAGATTTCACGGATCATTTCCTCATTGCTGTCTTCAAGGTTTGATTTTGAATTTTCTTTTCCTTATTCTAATCTCTAATTATTTTACATCGCTTCCTTGTGTCCTTCAAGAGGAAGAGAGAGAATTCACTGCCGAATATGGCAAAAATATCTTTTGCCAATGCTGTTTGTGTTCAAATGGAATGGTTGACGAAATAGAAATGAATTTAAAATGATTTGAAGGGCTTGGACAAGGCGTGTCTTTGGAGTCTGCTCGAGTTATGGCTGAACACGGCGAAGGCGGAGGGAGGCTGGGCAGAGGCGTACGCGCGTGTGCTCAAGTGGGCAGGTGTTCAAGTACGTTTTACTTATCCAATTAGCGGATATTAGAGTGTTTATCCTTAAGATACCTTATCTTTTTTTTAATTAAAAAAATATTATATGGGTTATACCGTGAATGCAACTAGACAAACAAAAGATTCTGTAATTCCAGGATGCTCGTGGAATGGATCGACTGCTTACCACAACGACCGACGCGCTGCAAATGGTATCGACGGCAGAAGAGGTGGGGAGTGTCATTTCTTTCTAATTATGAACCGTTATGTTGTTTTATTTTTAGCATTTATATGGTGTAAATATATTGGTTGGAATATCATCTGCGAGACCACGAAGGTAATCCTTTCGCTGATGAATCAAAAAGACTTCTTGTAGTTGCTGGTAGTGGTATCGGAAGACTTCATGTCGAGGATTCGCAAAGCCACGCGCGAGAGAAGGACGGCCGGCCAGAAGACGCAGATGGCTGCTGTTAGTTTTTGTTTTGTTTTTTTTAAATAAATAAATCTTGACATTTTCAAGACTATTAAATAATCTTTTATTATTTTAAAGTTTTATCTAGGTTATAAAAAGTTGTTGCGATTACAGATTTTCACGCTGTCGTCTGCTCTCGCAGCGAAAGTTGACGAGCTGAAAGAGAGCCAATCCGAGACATTGTTTGCTCTTCTCGAAGCATTCGATAAGGTTGCTGTGTTTTGGAGTATCTTATTCTATAATGCTAAAAGGTAAGGTAATATAGCTCTGAGGAAATATTCTAGATTGTGACAGCAAGCATCAGCTCAATAACTTTGAACAGACAACACCACATGGTTTTCAGAATGAGTTTGTCAAAATGAGTTTGGAAAACGTGCGTGCCATAGTCCATGCATGGGCTGCTTATGGTGATCTGACTCATGAAATTCTTTCCATGCTATATTTGCTGATAAGACATTTTTTTTTATTATTCCTCGTCACCGTTTGGTTTCTATCATTATTCATTTGTTTTAGGTGCCGAATTTCGATGCTGTTGTGCACACGAAAGTGACGGAGAAGATAATCAGCAAGCTCGACGCTGAACACATTCGCAAATTTGTTGCAAAGGTGCGTGCGAAAATGTGTTTCTCGAAGAAGACCTTTTTTCTTTTATGATAAGTGTGGCATTTTCTTAAGGAAGCTCTTTGGGCATATGCGTATGCTTTAAACGTAACAAGACAACTTGTGTCTGTGATGTTGGAAAAAAATTTCTATGATTAGTGATAAAGATACACTTAACAATAAATGCAGGTAATTCCGCATCGAGTATGGGGTTTTCTTCTCGATTGCGTTTTATTCTAAAGTGGAATTTTTTTATCTGTATGAAAGCAATATTTGATAAACGCGAGCTTTTGACAGGCCGCATCAGTGGAAGAGAGTGGAAGCGAGTGGTCACTTCGTCGCCTCATGGGGGCCTTCCCTTCTCTGTCTGCTCCCTCCAAGAATGCCGCTCTCTCTGCCCTCTTCTCCCTCGAGGCTGCCAAGGAACACGTTCTGCTCACCGCAGGACAATGCGTCGACTCGCTTTTCCGCATTAAGGTACACTTCCAATTGATTCTAGTCGTTTACAGCCAGGGTTCTTGGGAGTGGTGCTTCAAGTTAACTGCAAGCAAAGTTTTAGGTTTAATCAATCTTGATCCGTAATCACCCCAAGATTAACCAGAATATGTTAAACTAGCACGAGTAGTTATATACTATTTATCTTTCTCTGGTAGTTCTCGCAACTTCCCCCCACGTGGCACAAATGTCGTTTATTCAGGTTCGGCCTGGCGAACTCGCAACGGCAACTCTTTCGGAAGAAGACGAAAAGACAATCTGGAAGATTATCAGCAAGGAATTGGGCCGCGATGCTAAGAATGCAGAGAAAACTTTCCGCTCAGCAGGACAAAATTCGAGGTTCTTAGCCTTTAAATAATTAAAATAGGGTTTTTTCTATCATCTTTTTACTTTAAAATTTGAGGCCACAATACGGTATTTTTGTATCCTATTACATTTTTATTGTCATTTGATGTTTTGAAGGTATTGGTTAAACACATTTGATGATTTAAGAGAACTGGGAGTTTTGTGGGCTTGTCTCCAATTCTGGAAGAAGACTTCTTCGGACGAAGATGAGAAGAAGGAATACACGAAGCTTGCCGAAGAAGTCTTGCATATTGCAAAGAGCAGCGGAGAAAAGGACAATGCCAAGGTATCCATCCTTCCAGAATCTTGTTTAGAACAAAATTAGAATGTGTCCAGAGTTTTGTTTAGGAAAAAAAAATCATAATACATTTTCTTGTGTCTGTAAGAATTGTTCTCGCTGGCGCAACAAGAGAAAATCTACACGGACGAATTTGAATTATTTATGTAGCCAACTAAAATGAAAGCAACTGCAGGTTTTGCTGGATCTGCTGATTTCTCTGCTCGGCCAGCCCCGCCGCTTCCATCGAATCGTTGTCTGCTTCGTCTTCTCCAGTCTCCTCCCCTCCATCAACAGCGATCTCATCCAACATATTCTTAATGTAGGCGCACTTTTTATTTCTCTATAGTAATATTCGTTGTATGTGATATTTAAACGGTGTTAAAGGGAATACATTAAATAGAAGTATAAGTGACGATGTACTGGTTATATTGTAAGGTATAAGAGGTTTCAAAGAAGGCTAATAATTTCGTATACTGTAAGTTGCTATAAATATACTTTAATATGATTGTTACTGATTAAAAGTAAATGTTGTAGGGACTGACGATGTCGAATGCACAGCTTGCGGGCGCAGAAGGAGAAGAAGACGAGGATGAAGAGGAGGACATGGAGGAGGGCAGCGAAGCAGAGAGTCAGTCGAGAGATCTTTTTATTATCTTCCTCTTTAGTTTGAAGGGGCACTTTACAAATTGGAGACTATTATTGCTTTTCGAGTGAGTTACATTGTGCGGTTTCACAAATGTTCCCACTCCGTTTTCAGGCATCCTTTGGATTTGCTAGCCACGTTTTTACCCCTTACCAGTAAATGACTCCATTCTCAGCGTTCTTATTTGTTTTCCCCAAAAAGTTGTGCAGTTTAATACAATTATAATTCTGCAGAATCTGGTGACGAAGAAGAGGAAGAAGAAGAAGAGGAAGAGGATGAAGAAGACCTCCAGGGCATGGGAGACGTGGACACGGGGCTCGTGGAGAAACTCCAGCAGGCACTCGGCAAGGCAGCCGTCGTGGGCGATGGCGAGGACGACAAGGACGACGATGTTGGGGCATTACTTTGTTTTTTTTTTATTTGTGCTATTGAGAAAATCTGTTTGGGGGTTCTACTTTTCAGATTTACACTTAATCACATTATTCTCCTTGTGAATGAGATATATGAGCGATGTTAGGCGTGATTCATAGCAAGGTGTGATGAAACATGGATATTGTCAAGCTTTAGACAGTTCATTGGTGGGTAGATTTCTATTCCCATAATTGGATTTATTAAGTTATTCAGTGAAACGTTTCTAAAATTGTTGGGTAAGTCGAATTTATGAAAACATCTAAATTGTTGTCCTTGTTGTGAATAAAAGGGAATTGAAGGTCTGTGAGGTTTTTATTGGTGATTTTGCAGGAAATCTCGATCTCGGATGTGGGTGACGAGGAGATGTTCAAGCTGGATGAAGGACTCGTCTCCGCCTTCAGAGCGATGAGCTCGAAGTCAATTCAAGGAACTGCAGCCGCGCGATTTGCAAAGCCACTAAGGTACTCTCATCTATTCATAATTACTATCTGTTGCTTCTTTATTCATAATTACTTCATAGAAATTACTAATAATAAGGTACTCTTCATCATTCTCAATTAATCGGTTTTTTGGTCGTATTATTTTTCGACATCTTTTCTTTCTTCTAGGATGCGCCTCGCAGATCTTCTTCTCTTCGCTGTCTCCTCGCAGCAGACTCCGGACACCGTTAAACTGGCAAGCTTTCAATTTCCCGCCGAAAACTGAGATTTGAATTTTTAAAAGAACGGAATGAATGCACTGCAGGAGATGATCATTCCACTCGTGCACGCAGCAAAAGAGCTCATGAAGACGGGCAGCGATGAGGACGCAGTGAAGAAGATCATGGAACTACTCAACATCATCGCCCACCTCAAGAAGGTACCCTCATTTTACTCATAATAATTTAATATTGTGCTAAACTTTAAAGCTTTTCAATTTGTAAAAGTTGAATAATAAAGAGAAAAAAGAAAGAATTGTTAATAGGTAGCAGCCAAAGAGAAGCAGATCCTCGCAATCTTCAAGGAGCTCGTCGCAGAAGCACAGGGCTTCTCGAATCCAGCGCTGAATTCGCTGACCGGAGCCATCGCTTCGTGCCTGGTGCAGTTTCTTCTTTAGTTTCTCAGCTTGTAATGGTCTTCCTCGTAAATTCTGCTCAGCGAATTGCGCATTCTTTTATTGACAGGAATCAGTATGACTTATAGGTAAAAACCACTGGAAAACCTAGCCTGAGTTACAAGTAAGCTTTTTTTCAGTTCTCATTGGGCTCGAAGCCTTCCCCGTCGGAGAAGCTGAAGTCGACATACATTGACGTGTTCAAGCAGTTCATCACGCAAGAGAACTCGGCCATCTCGGCTGAGCTCGCAACGGCCGCCATTCTCAGGCATCCCGTCAGTCCATTACTTATTATTTTATGTATACATACTATATTTATTTATTTATTAACGAAAGATCTGCCTGATTAATCTAGCTATTTTGCTATAAAGGTATAACCGTACATTAAAAAAGATTGTTATAGGCATCGTTCGCTGACAACGCCACACTCTTCATTGAATTCGCTTTCGATGAGAATGTCCGCGTCTTCAGGAGAGTTAGTACCGGGGAGTAAAATGTGGACAGCTTGGAAAGGCATGGTAGGATTGGGGGTGCGAGGCCAGAAAACATGGTGGAGAGAGGAAAAAACAGAACTTGTAGATCTATGTCTGGGTGGAGTTTTCTTTCTTTTCAGACGGAATCTCTTCAATGCGCTCTGATGCTGTCGCGGAAAGATGTTGTCAGTCTCAAATCCCCTCCGTTGTAATTGTATATTTAAAAAAAATTATGTTAAAGATTTTACAGAGAACATCATTTTGAAGATAAATAACGAGCTTGAACATTAAGCTTCGAGAGAGCGACTGCGGAAAGGCAGCGGCGAAGGCGCTGAAGCCGGCAGCCGCTCTCCTGCTCAGCGTCTCCACGGCAGAAGACAAGGAACAACAGCCGAAGCCGCGCTTCATTGCCACTCTCCTCAAACTCCTCCTGCAACTCGCTGGCGACCACAAGGCTAAGGTCGCATTCTCATTCAGTACTCTGCATTTATTTCATTGGAAATGTTTGTTAAATGGTTTATACACCCAGTGAGAGTGAGGAGACCAGCTGTTGTATAATCTCTCGTGGTTTATTTTACTCTGTCTCTATCTCGTTCTCTCTCTCCTCTCTATTGCCTTTCTCATTCAACATCCCTAGTGGCTTCTCAGCAGCATCCCCATTGCCCCTCGTGAAGGTGTTCGTCTTGATTCAGGCAGTGCTCTCGAAGTCCCTGCTGCCTGCCGTGGCCGAACTCCTCTCTTCGTCCTCTCTCTTCTCATCTGGCGGCGCCCTCTCCAAGTGCAACCAAGCCTGCCAGAAGGCGGCTGGCAAATCAGCCCACGCTCTTCTTTCTGTCATCCACAAGAAACTTGAACAGGAATAACATGGACCAGACGCAGAATCGTTGACTACTTCATCTGTTAGGTTTGTTTATTTATCTTGCTCACCGGCGGCTGTGTTCCCATTAAACAACTTTAAAAAATGAATCCTACGTAATATTGTAGTGTTTTTGATCGGTTAAGAAAGATGCCCTTGAACATGGTCGAGTTAGGAATTTTCTCATTATTGCCTCATTGTAAAGTGGTGACTATATATCGCCTCTTACATCTAGTATCCATTCATGTCTGTTATTGATTTGTTGACTGTTACTGTTTTGTCGTTGAAGAATGTCTCATAAATTGTGAAATTTCTGTTGGAGTTGCGCTTGGCTTACAATTAATTGAGAAATTTTATACTTAAAATTGACAGAAGGAAAATATGGTAGTTGTTGAAAAGGCTGGTACATTCTTAAGGCCGCAACTGGTTTATTATGATGATGATTCAGAGAAAATATTGATAAGTGGGAAGGCGTACTGGATTTGTTCTCTTATGAGAGGATATCACGAAGGATTGAGCTGGAAACGACACATTTTCTTGGCGACAATGTTGGTGCTAGATACATGGAAGAAAAGATAAAATGTAAATGTTTAAAAAGAAAGGGATAAACTAGAAGAACGCGAATAAGCCAAACAGTAACACTGACGGTGGTGACAAGCAGAATATCGGGATTAATTATTTTCCAAACTCTCAAGATAGATGATTTTGTAACGAAGCGGAACCGATTGGGAGCGCAATGTTCGGCTCCGCGGATCAATCTTGTTCATACAGATTAAATGTCTCTGCCTGGCAAAAGAAAAAGACATTCTCCTGTTCAGCCGCAGCGATCGGCAGAGACATCGGAGAAGCGGAGCCGGCCGGCCTTGTGCAGCAGAATGATCCAGAAGAGGAGGTTGAACACGAGGAACTGCAAGGTGATGGGAACATGCTTTTACTACTTATACTTTATTACTGATTCATTCATTTTAGAGAAAATAAAAAAATATTAATGAAGAAATATGAAATGATCAAAGAAAGGAAGAAATATCCATACGGAAGTCGGAAAGAGGACTCGGCTGGCCATGTCGATGTGAGAGTGGCGGACGCAGAAGCGGAAGGGCTCACGGACCACCGCCAGCACTGACGCCGTTGGAGGGGCCTCGTCACACGTGCACTTGGCCAGACGGGCATCTGAGAGAGAGGAGGGGAGAGAGAGGGAGAGAGAGATGGAGGGAGAGGGAGTGGGAGAGGGAGACAAAGAGAGAGGAGGGGAGAGAGAGGGAGAGAGAGATATGAGAGACGAGAGAGAGAGAGAGAGAGAGAGAGATGGAAAGAGAGGGAGAGGGAGAGAGAGATGGAGGGAGAGGGAGTGGGAGAGGGAGAGAAAGAGAGAGATCAGAGACGAGAGAGAGATGAGAGAGAGAGAAAGAGAGGGAGAGAGATGGAGACAAACCCTGCAGCAGATCAGGCTGTTGAATGGCTGGCGAATGCTTCGTGTCAATTTTGCTGGTCTTCCGTATTCTGTCTTCGTTCTTCTTCTGAAGTCGTCTCTTAGCAAATGTAGCGTGTCAGTATCTATCTATCCGATATCTTCATTTTCAGCAATCGATAAAAGTTTATTTGCGAATGGCTAGCCTTTTATAGATAAAATAGAATCACATGTTTCCATTTTCGTTATTTAAAAAATATTATTTATAAAAAGAGAACCTTGGAATAGGCAACGCATGCATATTCGATTAGGGTTAGCACCACGAGCAAATAGCAGAAGCCGAGATAGATGTCGACTGCCTTAATTTAGTCATTTTACTCATTAATATTACGGTTATCAATGATTGCACTATCCTTAGTCCTAGCTTTCGCTTCAAGATTAACTTTAACATGAATTGTAACGTTACTCTATCACCTTCTTTCCATTAGCTCACCTTAACGTAAGAGACGGGAGGGAGACGACGGCCCGTTCCTGTCATCAGATGGGTCTCAGCCAGCACGGTCATCACTCCAATCACGGTGCGAGAGGGCGGAGAGTCACGCGAGATCCAGAACGTCACCCACGAGATGACCACGACTAGGGCTGATCAGGCAGAGAGAGAGAGAGAGAGAGAGAGAGAGAAAGAGAAAGAGAGAGATAGAGAGATGGATAGAGAGAGAGAATGAGAGAGAGATGGATAGAGAGAGAAGAATAGAGAGAGAGAGATGGATAGAGAGAGAAGGAGAGAGAGAGATGGATAGAGAGAGAAAGAGAGAGAGAGAGATAGAGAGAGAGAGATGGATAGAGAGAGAAAGATGGATAGAGAGAGAGAGACAGAGAATGAGAGAGAATGAGAGAGGGGAATACAGGGAGAGAGAGATGAGTAGTTAGAGAGGGGAGATATAAGACGAACCAGCAGGAAGAAAGATTTGAAGAAAGTAGAAGCCACTCTCTCGGTCGAGCACGAAGATAACGTGGAGACGAGAATAGGAACCTGTATGGATTGCTCTTGATAGACGAGGGATGGACGCAACGCGAGGGAAAAGTGGAGATTTGGAGATTTGGTAGATAAGAGACGGATAAGGCCTAGCAAAGTTAAAGAGAGTGGGAGAGGTGGAGAGAGGGAGAGGTAGAGAGAGGGAGAGAGAGAGAGAGAGAGAGCGAGCGAGAGCGAGAGAGAGAGAGAGGCGGTACACGAACCAGATGCGGTAGTGGCCAACGTTGAATTAACGCATAATTGCTCGAAGCGATAGGTGGGTAGCTCGATCGGTTCAACCTGCAAGTTAAAATGGTCGCTATTTGGTGTAACTTCTCACTGTCAAAATTACCAGAAAATAGTATATTATTGATTGCAATAAAAATGAAGTATTCCTCGTTTGAACTCCCTCCAAAACCGACCTTGACTGGATTGCTACAAGTGACATCGCGACTGCACCAGCGATAGTGAAGAACGGCCGTGGAGTATCCGTCTGCAAGGAGAAGAAGCTTCATCCAGGCAGAGAAATGTCATTATCACAGTTATCTCAGCCACAGCTACACATTCGGCACTTGACAGATGAAATAGTTTTAAAGATGTATTTTGATAAAAATGTCGACGGACGCGAAGCGATCATACATAAGCTGTTTTTTTTTTTTTAAAAACCGAATCGTTTTTTTAAGTGAACTAATTGACCACCGACTAATTGTCTATTCCTCACCTTTCCATTGAAGGGAGCAGCGTTCTGAAAAACGATCGTTTTTCTACTATTTTCTTTTACAGCAAGTCTCTCTTTTCTTGCATTGTTAAATTCGACCCTGCATTTCCTTAGACTATTTAGTACGCTTGCACTTTTATCAAGTGACATGATTAGATGATATTAGAGTGATTAGATGATGAACAACGAATGTCTCAAGGGCAGCATCGAGAAGACAATTTGTGGAGGCAATATTGCTTATCTTTTCATTCAGCAGTTTATGTCCTGGCTGAATGAACAAACGAAGAGAGAGAGAGAGTGAGAGAGAGAGAGAGAGAGAGAAATAGAACGAGTATGTAACTTCAGAGGTTTGCAAGTTCATCGTCTCACTTTGCGAATAAACCACCCATCAGCTTTTTGGATTACTTGAGAAAGTTTCAAAGAAAAAGAAGGAAAAAAAAAAAAAAAAACAAATGCGAACTATATGTACATAAATAATATTTTGATGAGCATGCAGTGACTCTCCACAAGAGAACGGCACAAACGGACGCTGGAATTCTGAGAAGTTGTATGTATTAAAAGATTTTAAACAACTGAAGCAAAAAGTTGCTGTGAATTAATCAGTCGTTCAAGCTAATCTTCCTGGGTCTATTGAGCGTTCTTTCTGCAAATCTTTCTAAACAACTAACATAAGCACTAGGCATATATTTTGAAAGAAAATCTACGAGAATATTGTCTGTCAGTAGGGTAAGAAGAAATTGAAAGTTGTGAAGGACTGTGGCGTGCTCACTGTTGAAAAGTGCAAAAAATGGATTACAGGAAACTGATATAGTAGTGATAAGTATAGAGCGGATGAACACGGAGATTAGTGAGGAGAGACGTTAGAAGAGAGAGAATAAGAGAATCAAAGAGGGTGTGCAATAAAAGGATAGAGAGAGTGAGAAGAGAAAGAGAGAGAGAGAGATAGAGAGAGAATGAGAGAGATATAGAGAGAGAATGAGAGAGAGAGAGAGATAGAGAGAGATAGAGAGGACACATTCACACGCATCTGTTTTCGTCACAGTCGGGTTGAGTTTTGCACCAGCATCAGTATCACGTCGTGGATTCATGGGGACTAGTGGGGGGCTTTTATGGCTAGAATACCCGTCGGGTCACCGTCTGATCCCTGATCCCCCTTCTGTCTAGAGGATTTGTAAAGGCTGGAAGAGGGTCGAGAGGGGATTTGGAGGGATCTCGCTTGATTATTCGTCAGAATCGATGGGTATCCAGTCTTTATTATTCATCTCGCTTACTGAGCTCAGCACGTTCAGGATAGTCCAGTAGGCAACTGAAAGCAGCTCAACTTATCGTTAGTAAGGGAGACTCTATTTCTCTTTCTCTTTCTCTCTTAACTGATCTCTCGCCTTGTCTCTCCCTACCTCCCTCTCTCTCACCCTCACTCCCTTTCTCTCTCGTCGTCCCTCTCTCCAAGCTAACTGTTGAATACGCCGAATGCGAGGGGGAAGAGATATCTTGAGCACTTGTCAATCTTGGCGGGAGTGACATTCTGGCAAGTCTTCTGTGGCTTCTTGGCACGTCCGAATGGTGCTGGCCAGAGTCCGCCGGCGCCGCCCGCGCCCCCCGCAGGCGCCCCCGCGCCGAGCAGGCTGACTGCCGTCGCCGACTCGGGCACCAGCCGCGGGTGCTGCATCAGAGGGATCGTGCGGCAGTCGCAGTCCAGCGGGATCTCCATCAGTTGGTGCTAAAACAAAATTCGGGTTTTTCCTTCTTCTTTTTTTAATGAAAAACTATGAAAATACATACATACATATGTACATACATACATACATATGTATGAACATACATCTACTCTACTTATATAAAATCTATGCGTTGTATAGATTTATATCTACATAATGAACGAATTTGAAATCATCAGAAATAATATGAAATAATATGCGATATGGAAAAAATGTCATTCTATAAAGTGGTCATATGTAACATCAAAAAGCCGTTTACACTTGCTTGGACACCATGTCGGAAAGAATAGGATTGTAGTCAGAGAGGTGATAGAAGAGAGGAAGAGGTAGCAAGTGAGAGGAAAAGAGGAAAAGAGAATTCACAGCAATCGGGGAAAACTTGATGCGAGTTCCAGGGTGTTTGTAATTAAAGTAAAGGTATATTTATTCGGAGAAGACTTAGTAGTTGAGAAGAGTGATAGAAATAAATACAATTATTTTAGCTCACCATTGACGAATGATGAGCGCCCATGTAGAAATCCATCTGGAAAGTAAAGGAAAATAGAGGTATTCTGAGAGATAGAGGATAAGAGAGAACTGTTAGGATTATTCATAGACGTAAAAATTAAATTTGTTAAATGAATAAATGTTTGCTAAGTGCACAAATGCAAGGGATCGGGCTCGTGTGAGAGAGCGAAACGTAAAAGGAGAGTAGCAAGGATAGGAAAATAAAAATGGGTACGCAAGCTGTGAGTCATTCGAAAATCATACATTATTCACAGTTAAATAAGTAAATGCGGGCAAAAATTCTGCTCGCATTCTTACGGCGATTATCGCGTGCAATCATTCAGGACTTGAAGAATTTATATTTGTAGAGATAATTACGAGGTAATGAAAGCATTCTACAACGTCAATCCCTCGAGCGAGAGAAGAATCGAGAGAAACAAAAGTTTCCCTCCATCCCAGTTTGTACAAGCGGCTCCTTTGATGATGGAGATGTGATAATCTGATCTGCCAACCTGATTTCCTCCGTGCCCTCCTCCGTGGCCAGCCTTCGCCGGTGTCGAGTTCTGCGAAAGCAACGCCATTTCGTAGGATTGCACCTGGCAAAGGATGGCAAACGAAAAGATGAGAAAGCAGCTAAAGGAGAAGAAGAAGCAAGATCCTTTCATGCATAGAGCAACATGCGAGTTTTAAGCAGAATCACCGAGCTATTAAAATACAAGTAATACAACAACAATATCCTTCTTAATAATATTTTCTTGACTCTGTCGACATTCATTACAACCTTGGTTGTAAACAAATGGTTGCAAGACTGTTCTTTAGCTACTAATGTGAGATGTGACTTGTAGTCTGCGTTTGTCAATGAATTTCAGCCTTTTTCTTTCGATTCCAACGCTACAAAATGTTGTTAAAAAGCTTTTTAATGACAATTAAGCGCGTGCTTGTGAGCGAAGCAGTAAAAAAGTGCGTTAATAACAAAATAATTTTTCAAAAATATTTTTTCTAAAACTTACATTGTTATTCGGCACTTTAGGCGACGCTGGAAGGGTGCCGAACATTGGCCGCTCTTGACGCTGTTGCTGATCCTCAATTTGAATTTTGCTTTTAAAATGGGAGAGGGAGAGAAAGAGAGCTAGAGAGAGAGAGGGAGAGAAAGAGAGCTAGAGAGAGAGAGAGAGTTGAGAGAGCGAGATAGAAAATGAGGATGAGGTAGTATATTGGAAATGTTGGTTACATTTCAGTTTAACATTAATTAAAACCATAACAAAGGAGGTTAGATATGTCTAGCATGCAGACCTGCGCCTTTCGTCGCTTCTCTCGCCTCAGCACAATCCGCTTGTTCATGTAAGACACGACAGCGTACTCCACGAGCGATGCGAAGACCATCACGAAGCTGTGGAAAATGCAATTACTACTACATATTACTTCTTCTCTTGTATTCTCGAGAATGAACTTTTTTTAGTCCTTTCAAAGGAGCCAAAATCTCAAGTTTGAATTCGCGCCATTTCCCTGATCAGGGTGATAGCGAGGATACGACTCGAAGATCAGAAGCGCTTACCAAAAGTTGAGGAAGACGTCGAGTCCCTTGATGTAGCTGACCTTTGGCATCGAATTCTACAAAGATATGATCAGAACATTGTTCACTCTGTGATTAATGCTGACATTGGTTGTGGTGATGAGCGTGGTCATGGTGAGCACAGTCGTGACGCCGAGGCCGACGCGGGCGGGGCTGGCCTCGCGGTTCAGCCAGAACGACACCCACGAGATCGTGACGATGAGCATCGAGGGGATCACGATGTTCATCGTGTAGAAGCCCATGTTACGCACCAGGAGCACCTCGAAGTACAGACGGACGTATTCGCCTGCAAAGGGAAAGAGGGAATCAGTGGGCGCAGATGGAAGGGAGAGAGCTTGGGACAGCATCATTAGAAAAAAATATATATATATACATATGTATATGGTGGACCAGAAATCTTTTTCCACTTTAACGACTACGATAGCTATCGATTGAGTTGCGGTAGTATCCAATTGGAGACTGGAGTGGATATCGTACCTGAGGAGGTGACGGCAGTGGTATGGTTGACATTGTAGCCCGTCTGCTTGAACTGCGGCAGCATGAACTTGTCGAAGCGGACGGCTTTACTCGTGTCATCCGTGCGCTTGTGGCCCCAGAAGTAGTCAATGTCCGAGGTCTTGTAGCCGTCTGAAAGGAGAGAGAGAGAGAGAGAGAGGGAGAGAGAGAGAGAGAGAAAGGGAGGGAGAGAGATCAGGAAGTCAGACAAAAGTGCTGTGCCTGAGGGAAAGTTGGAGAGCTATACACGAACACGATGGTGCAAATGAAGGTGCAAAGTGATTGAGCACCACAAGAATACTCTCTACACCATTCTATGCCGTGAGGCGCGTCTACGAAAACACAGATAATGTGCAGGAACAGGCTAATTGTAAGGACCGTTCCCGTTGGGTCAGCGGATACTAACACACTGAAGCTTTTCGCAACATAAGGGTCGACAGAAAGAGAGAGAGAGAGAGAGAAAGAGAGCCAGAGAGAGAGAGAGAGAGAAAGAGAGCCAGAGAGAGAGAGAAAGAGAGAGAGCGCGAGAGAGAGAGCGAGAGAGAAAGAGAGATCGTTGATAGAAGTAGAGGCGTAGAGAAAGAGATGAGGAGAAAAGTAAAGGGAGTGAGAGAACCATTTATGCAACTTCCTTTTTAATGCAAGCCAAACGTCATTGTTTTTTTTATATTTATGCTTGGTCCAAAAGCATAAGGATGTCAATTTTAAACCATGGTATTTAATTGCTAATCTGTACATTAGGCATATTCATTTTAATCAGAAACATGAGCGAGGTCCGTGTTGACGAGAGATCAAATTTGTTTGTGTTCCGTTACATTTCTTGAGCATCTTTTCGGTCTTTCTGACAATGAGAAAGGACGAGGACTTTGAGCTGGAGTGGGACGAGCTTGGCAAAAGACTGAAGAGAACCCGAGAGGGAGAAAAGTGGGGTTGAGAATAAGGAGGAGTGAGCAAGGGTGGCAGGAGTGAGAACAAGGGGTTTGTACCAAAAGACTAGACTGGGACAGGGAATAGTGGGGTCTGGGGTTTGGGTCTGGCTTAGGGATCTGGGGTTGGAGAGTGGATTGGGATCGGGATTTCAAGAGGCCGGCGGCGCATCTGCAGCCTTTGTGAATTCCATGGCAGAGACGCGGAGGAAGTACGACCAGTAGCCAATGTTGAAGATTATGAAAATCTGAAAGAATGATTTGGCGCCGAATTGAAATGTCGACCTCTTCGATGCGCAGAGACAAAACTGAAAGCGAAGAGAGAGGCTGACTGCAGGAAAGATGGAGCGGGAGTACTTGTCGATGTTGGAGGGTCTGGAAGAGAGTTGCACTGTCACTTTCTATGGTATTTTTTTCTTCATTTTATTCATATCAGTTGTTTCAATTAATCAATAAAACTAATAAATAGAGAGTCCAATAATGAAAAATGCCTAAACATTCTGGCGCATGAGCCTGCGCAAAGGCGACGTTTCTCGGTCATGGCGAACGAGAAGACAGATTGGCGATGGAGACCGGGCTCGCCGAGCTGCGAGGTCGGCCTCTCGGGGGAGGAGAGGACGCGGAGAGGCGCGGCGGCCGGCGCGGCGGCCGGCGCGGCGGCGCCAGAGGAAGACGCGCCCGCGCCAAGCAACGGACTCGACGCGTTCACTTCGTTGCCGCCGCCGCCGCTCACTCCTCCGCACACGCACTCGGGCGGGTCGTGGAACTTAAGAATTTACTTATACTCGGTTTTCTGAATTCATTTTTTTGTGTTACAAACTTGTTTTTTCTTACATCTATTGTGTTACACAAGTTTCGCTTCAGCGTATGTCCGTGCATATCCGAAGAAATTCTCCATTTTCTCTTTTCTACACGCGTTATTTTCATGCATTCTTCCGTGCTCTTTCAACATACAGTACTTTCTTATTGTTAGCACATAGAGAAGGTTGAGAGATTATGGAAAGAAGAGAGAAAAGGAGTGGGGAATTTCTTCTGATATGCACGCACATTCGTCAGAGCGGTCCTTTAATGAAAACGTAATGAACAACGAGAAGAGGAAGAATATGAAAGGTACATTGGCATACATGGGAGCGACAGAGAAAGAGGAAGAGAGAAAGAGAGAGAAATATTGCAAACTCACGAATAGATTGACTGGTGGTCTCTTGCGCATGTCGATGTAGAGATTGGAGGAGCGGTCGGTGGAGGAGTAGAAGGGGCGGTAGGCCTGGTTGTAGTAGGCGGGCACGGAGACGGAGCGATGGTGAGAAGCGGACTGATCTCGCGGCGACGAGAGCGCCGTCGTCGCTCTTAAACATGGAAAGATACGTCTTCCTATTTATAAAAAATAACTCTACATATATACATACATATATATATTTATAATTTTTTCAAAAATGGAATCAGACGGATAAAAAGAACCTATGGCAAACATTCTAGCTGTTATCAAATGAATCCGCATGCTCTATTGTGGAATTAGGATTGTTGCTTTAAAATATTACTTACTTGGATTGTTTTCTCCTCACGACGAGTTTAATGCGCTTCGAGATGTATCCGACGGCAGCATACTCGAGGAGCGCCGCGAAGACCATCAGGAAGGAGACGCCTACAAAATATACCGATTTGAATTGCCGCCATTTTGGCTTCAGTAAACAATAATAATAAAATCTTTATGTAGATGAAATTTGTCTGCGATTGTTCTCACTTCATATTTTATTATTGAAAGTTTTTATTGACTAACTGTAGTAATTGTCTCGCCCAGTCATTTCACCATTCAACTATCTAGCAGAAAAGCAATTTTCTTGTTTCTAACGATAAGCTGTTTTGTGCAGATAACCAGAAAAGAATTAAATTGTTTAGAATTCCCTATGCCTACTGGCCGTTAAAACTTTAAACAAAGACAGAGTAAAGTTTACGAGGAAGATCTACCACTAATTGGCCAGAAAACCAAAGGAATTCGAAAGGAAAGCCAGAGCCAGCGACTGAAGGGAAATGCGAGATGGAAAGATCGAAAGAGCAAACATCATATGGTGGCGAAACAGAGAAGAAAGAGATTCAGCAGCTGGATCTCGTTTTCTCGAAGCTCACCGCTCAGTTAAAACATTAAAAAAAAAAGTTTTTTTGCAGATATGCACACTGCCACTTCGACTGCCAGATGATAAGAGATAATTACGTGATTGGAATCGTATCCAATTGATAGACAAAATTCTTAATTGTATATTGAATTGTCACGACAAGATCTTTTTTGTCTTCAAATATGTTTGTCTTTTAAAATTCAGCAGGTTGTTACCGCAAATGAGCGGTACATTCTACTCGCTTCTTTTTTGCGTGTGAAAGTTTACAAATCATATTGTCTTGTAAGAGTTGACAAATCCCTCCTTACCAATACACGCGCTCCAATGTACCCATGGATCTTGAGCATGGAGAGAGAAAGACAGAGAGAGACAGAGAGAGAGCGAGAGAGAGAGAGAGAGAGAGAGAGAGAGAGAGAGGAAAGAGAGAACAGATAATGGAAAGAACTTGGAGAAAAGGCAGAGAAAAGCGTGAGAATGTGGAAAGGCATTTCAAACGAAGATTCGATTACGTACAGCAACGTAGATATTATTGGATGTTCCTTCCCACCATCACTGGCTATCTCTTTCTCTGTTTCTCTCAATCTCATTCTCTATTTCTTCCTTGCTATGCTTCTCTCGATCTCTTTCTCTCTCATCGCTCTTTTTCCTTCTCTTTTTTGCCCTTTGCATTCTTTGGCCGAAAGATGTTATCAGTGGCAGCAGTGTGAGAGTGAGAAGAAGGAAGACAGCCGCCACCGGGATAGAGATTACAATTGGCAGATTCTATCCGATCCCCCCTCACATACACAATCAGCCAGAGAGAGAGAGAGAGAGAGAGAGAGAGAGAGAGAGATTGAGAGAGGGAGAGAGATAGAGAGAGTGGGAGAGATACACGGAGAAGAGAGACTTTTCACTTTGACACTATTAGTCCAATTTGTCAGGTTCCGATAGCTGATAAGTTGCCCAGTGTGTATGTTGTTTTCATCAAGGAACATGCATGCTTATGTATGTACATACGGATGGAAAGCTCAGGATAAGGATTACAGATCATCGGATTAAGAGGCGAGAAAATTCCCAAGCGGAACAGCAAATGATAGCCTATATTTACATTTCCAAAAACATCCATGCGGTATCTTTTCAATACGGATTGAATGAGAAGCGATTGATTCAACACATGAAACCGACTTTAAAACGACCATTAATTTATTTCATTACAAAAATAAAAATTAAACTAACTGACCAAGAAATATGTCGATACTTTTAACGTAAGCGACCTTGGGCATCGCCGCCTGAAAATATTATGCAAATATAAAAATAATTGTGTGTTCCCATACATTTTAGCTTTTTTTTAAAAATAGTTTTACCAATTGTTCGTAATTTTTGCAATCAGGCACCTCTTTATATCCCAATCCCCCATTGAATTAATACTTACAACCATTTTCTCTAAATATAAATCGTTCTCTCTTTTCTCGTCTTCATCCCCTTGTTCTCGTTCGTTTGTACTTTCTCTCTTTCTCTCTCTTTCTCTCTCTTTCTCTCTCTTTCTCTCTCTTTCTCTCTCTCTCTTTCTCTCTCTCTCTCTCTTTCTATCTCTGTGTCTCTCTTGCGTTCCTCGCTCTCCGCCGTGCATATGTTCCTAGCTGGAGCCTTCCATCAGTGAGCATCAAAAGGTTATCCTTCTGCGCTCTCTCTAATCAACTTTGCCTCCGTCACTTCCAGGCCACCAAAAATCCCCACATTTCTTCCCAGAAGTGAAGGAAGAAGAAGCCTCGAAAGTGTTCGTAAGAGTGCAAACAGGAGAGGGCCATATAAACATTACTCTCCTCTCTTTGTCTTCTTCTCTCGGACTCCTCTCACTCCATCTCACACACTCTCTCTCTCTTTTCTCTCTCTCACTCCCTCTAAGAATAAGAAAGCGCTGCTAGAAGCCCAAGTGTTTTCTTGCGAAACCACTCTGGCGGCCGACATAAACTATTCACGTTTGGAAACAGTTCTCGCGAAACCCTCAAAACGAAACCGCTTATGCACTTCACATTATCGAATTTGTTTAGAAAGAAGAAAGAGGAGTTGTTTAATGTAGAAACAAACAAAAACTCTTTTCTATCTCCCCCCCCCCCATATTCAATTGAAAGGGCGGACATTCGTAGTAGTCATGAGTGTAGTCATCGTGAGCACGGTGAGCACGCCTAACGCGACGCGTGCGGGTGTCGCGTCGCGGCTCAGCCAGAACGACACCCACGAGATCACTACGATGAGCATGGACGGAAGGTAGATCTGGAGAGAGAGAGACAGAGAGAGAGAGAGAGATAGAGAGAGAGAGAGACAGAGAGAAGTAGACAGGCAGAAAGAAACAAAGAGAGGGAGAGAGAAGGGGATTCCAAAGGAGGAGACGCTTTAAAGGAATTTCTTTTTGACAAAACATTCGTCAAAAATGATTGAGTTTCTTAAAGTCTTCAGTTATTCTTGTTCTCCTTTCCAACCTGAATGAGATAGAAGCCAATGTTGCGACGGAAGAGAAAGTAGGCCGAGAGACGAGAGTACTCACCTGAAACATTAGTTATTGTTTTTTTTAATCCGAGAACAGTTTCAATTGTAAATGTGCATAAGCTTACATATGCATATATGTATGTAGTACATAAATATATGTTACAAAGTCTTTTTGATCCATGGCAAGCATTGAACTCTTGGGAGCTGCCAGGCTTCCTCCCTCTTTGCACATAACAAAGACATTCAGAAGCTGCCAAAGCTTCTGTCTTCTCAGATTTCTCGCACTGAGCGGCGGGATCAAATGTAGATCAAACTTGTGTGTTTGTATGCTTCCAAGGCATGCTTAAATATATATTTGTGTACTCCCTTTTTCGTGGATAATGTACATCCGCTTCCGTAAATGCACCTTGGCTCTTCAATTCACTTCATTTTTTCTCTCCTTGGTCGATCCCATCTTCTGACCCCCTTGCTGCCTTTGCCAAGTCTATTCAGACCAGAGAGGAGAAGAGAGCGTGAGATGCACCTGTTACCTTTCTTTCTCTCTCTTACTTCTCATATTTCCGCAATCAGGCAGAGCAAGAGATCGAGAGAGAGAGAGAGAAGGAGAGAGAGAGAGAAGCATGTTAGAGAATCAGACAAAACTTTTCGGAGGCCATGTCGGCGCCTTGTCACACACTCACACATACATGCTCAACTGCCAGGAGGCACCGGTAACTCGGATCTCTCTCTTTCTTTTCTCTCTACCTCACTCTGTTTCTCTAGCTCCTCTCTCTCTTTCATGTGTTCTCTCATTCTCTCATGATCTCTTGCAATGACTTCTTGTCCTTCTGATCACACGGGTGTATCTTCCTTGGCAGCAAATGAATTAATCATCTTGTTCGGTGACAAGTGAGAAAGAAAAAAGAGAAAAGAGTGGAGGAGACAGAAAGAGGAAAGAGAATGAAAGAGAAGAATGTAATCGAGTAGCGCCAGCAATTGGTGACAGGAGAAGTGAAGAGAGAAGAAGAACATATTCCAGAAGGGAAGCAAGCTACCAAGGAGGAAAAACGCACCCCTCTCTACCGATCTCTGCAAGAAAGAGAGAGAGAGAGAGAGAGAGAGAGAGCGAGAGAGAGAGGGTGATGAAGACAGAGAAAAAGAGAAAAGAGATTGAGTGATAGGGTTAAGAGAAGGATTAAGAGAGAGAGAGAGAGAGAGAAAAGAAATTATATGATCAAGGTACGAATTGATAAGACCACAGGAGCAGGAGGCTAAAAGTGGATTTAGCCTCCTCCACAGCGGAACGCATGCTTCGGAGCCTGGGAACGGCTACGGCTCAATAAGACCCCGGGGAATGCGTCGCTAAAATTGGTGAGAGAAAGAAAGAGATCGAAAAGGAGATTGAGACAGGGTGAGAGAGAAACAGAGAAACAGAGAGAGAGAGAAAGAGAGAGAGATAAAGGGCGAGATTTCCAAGAAAAGGCCACGACGGCTAATCTACGGCCTGACCTCGCCGACCCGTACATACTTTGCATCTTGTTCTTTACAGCTCTGAAGAGGCGCCTCGGGCGGCTTCGCCTTTCTTCCGCTCCTCAAGGATTCCTTCTTTCTCTCATCGTTCGTCTTCTTTGCCGATGTCTGTGCGGAAGTTATGCTCTGGACAGGGAGGGAGGTAGACAGAGAGAGAGGGAGAGAGAGAGAGAGAGAGGGAAAGAGAGAAAGAATAAAGAGAAAAAGAGAGAGAGAGAGAGAAAAAAGAAAAAGAGAGAGAGAAAGAGAAAGAGAGAGAGAGAGAGAGAGAGAGAGAGAGAGAGAGAGAGAACGAGTGAAAGAGAGAGAGAGAGAAGAAAGAATAAAGAGAGAGAGAGAGAGAGAGAGAGAGAGGGAGCGAGGGAGAGAGAGAGAGAGCGAGAGAGAGAGAGAGAGAGAGAGAGAGAATAAGGCACTCTCTCCGCTCGACCACCACTTCGAAGTCCAATCTTTTCTTCTACATAGGTACTCGTCACTATGCGCGCAGCACGTCCCTCCTGTGCTTCTTCCTCTTCTTCATCGAATGTGTCTGGCATTGGCATTTTACTCTCTTGGCCTCGTCTCTCTCTCTTTCTCTCTCTCTCTCTCTCCCTCTCTCTCTTCTTGCCCAATGTTTTCTTTTCTCCACCTCTCTCATTCTTACTCATCACTCTCTTACAACGAATTAATCATTCGGAGTTGTGAGAGTATTGAGTAAGAGAACAGAATAATCGGAGGGAATAGGGAGGCAGGGGGAGATAAAGAAGAGAGAGCAATTAAACATGAGAGATACCAAATCATTCTGAAGACAGCCCTACATAGAATCGCTTCATAGCAAACGAGAGAAAAAAGGAATTTTGAGCCGCAGGAACAGCTTCGACCCAATGTAGTCGGGCAGGAAAGAGAGAGATGCGAGGCGGAAGAGGGGAGCACTAGAGAGAGGGAGAGAGAGAGGAAGGGAGATGAGCGACAGACAGAAGGAAAGAGAGGAGAGAGAGAGAGAGAGCGAAGGAAATGGAGCAAAGACTGAAATCGCCACTCTGCTAGATCGTAGATGCGATTAAGAATGAGCCAGAAGGAATGAGCGCCAGGCCTTCAAATTACATAGAAATGCTCGAATCGAGCAGATGATAAATGTTCGAATTATTCTCCCTTATGATCAAGCAATACCCATTTAAGGCATGAATGCTAGACAAAGCCATTTTAGAATAATAAAATGAATAAATGAAGCTTTGCTACGTGTCTGACCTGACGAGAGCTTCTCTGTCCTGCTCGAGATCTCCACTTCGGTGAGCACGAATTGAGGCAGCTCGAAGTCACCCTTCGACACGGAATCCGGGCCGTTGCCGAAGGTGTAGATGATGTCAAGGACAGAGTAGCCATCTGCAAGGGAGAGATTCATTATGGGAAGCCATTGCTAGAGCCATTCTCATCATGCTTACTCATGTCAATTCATTCTCGATGTGAGGCAAGCGAAGCGGGACAGAAACGAGCCGAGTTACTGCGAGCGAGGTCAGGAATTTTTTTTATTACAGCAAAAAATAGAATGTCTATATGACAATTTCGGAACGAATTAGCCACAAAACACTTTCGCTTGAAAGTGCGAATAATTCATGAAGGAGCAAAAGAGCGAGAAAAGGGCAAAAGGATGAAAGTGTTGAATTGTGTGTTCCGACAAATTTATCCCCCTTTCTAGCTTCTATAGTCTATTTAATCATTTATGCTTGCTACCCTAAAAGCATTCCGCAATGGCCGGATACGTAGCGATGTCTCCAGTAGTTGTCAGAATCACTTGCAAGTGTACCCGTGAGCTGTCAGCTACAGTGTACCCTTTTTGCGTAGCTCTCCAAATAATGACGCTTTTCCCCTCGCAATGTGAAGGAACTTCCGTACTTTGACAATGCCATCCATGGTGTCTATGCTAGGATGTATCCAGCATACTAGATTAAGCAATATTCCTAATGATTTCGAGCTCGCAGTAACCGACCTTTTTCATGCTAAATATAGCACAAGCTTCAATGGAGAGATGACAAAGCGAGCGAATAAAGAAGATGAAGCTGAAATCATAAGAGAAGAAGCATGCTATGGAAGTACATACGTAGAATGCACAGAATTTACAAAGTACCGTATTCGAATCTGTGCCTCCATTAAGTTTATTTTTGCTCGTCTTCTTACAAATTGTGTACAAAGTAGGCACAGATTGCGTTACGGTGAATGCTGGGAGTATGCAAAATTATAGAAAAATCAATGATATTTCCTGGTAATTCATCCGCCACGAAGAGAGGATAAGAGATGAGCGTATTCGGTCAGAGGAAACGTAATCTGGTGTTTTGGGGAAAACGTAACCCATTCAACTACGAGAAGACGAATGGTGAGACACGACAGAACTGAAGTATCTATTTATGCAGCTAGTCTACGTACGTAGGAAACGACCGGGAAGATCACAACTACTAAAGAGATATTTTCCATTTTGCCCTCTGTTTTAAACGTCAAAAAGTTGGGCAAAATGGATAAAATTGGGCATCCAGAGACAAAAATAAAAAGGAGGAGAGCGTATCAAACGAGAAAGAGAGAGAGAGAGAGAGAGAGAGAGTACCTAAGGGAGGAGGGAGTGGGCAAGAAGGGAAGGAGAAAGCGGAAGGGATGATCGAGGGAAGTGACAGAGCAAAAAAATGATTAAACTAGCAGTGAGACATCGCTGGCATGCACTCGGCCTGTAGAATGAGACAATTATGAAGGTGCACGTTTTATTTTTATTTTGATATAAAGAGGAAAAACGAGTGCGCGCCAGCGTAGAGTCCCGAAAGCAAGTGGGTTAGTACATAGAAACCGTGTTGAGAGTTCATGATGGCCAACCTTGAGAAGGAGAAGGCGAGCCGGAGAGTAGGACGACTGCAGAGGAGATCGGCCGAAGTTGTTGATGGGGATGGGGAGTGGGTGAGGGGCTGGGCAAGGGATTCTGGGGAAAACGGCTAATTTCCTTCTATTTGACATAGCCCCAGGGAGTAAAAGCGGCAAGAATAACCGATATCAAAGTATGTGACATTTTTATTATTATTTTCTCCTTTGTATAATGATGCTGGTGTCTTAACTTTTTTTCATTTTTGCTTCATTGTTTTCTTTAATAAATAGTGACGCGTGGTATCCCTCTCTTTCTCAGCACACTCGAGGGTGGACATGCGAGTCAAGAGATTGTTGTGGTATGAGAGAGACAGACAGGGTGACAGAGAGTGAGCGATCATAGAAAAAGAAGAGAGAGAGAGAGGGAGGTGGAGATGGAGAGAGGAATAGATGCAGGTACATATAGTCACACACACAATCTACATGAGGAGGTATATGAGAGCGGCTAAGAATGATATGAGTACTCTTCTACTTTCTAGGAGAGATTCACGAAACGACCGTCTTTTTTCTGGATCAGGCAAGCAAAATGATGAAGGGGCCTTGAGACGGCATCTACCATTGGCCAATTATGAGAGAGAGAGAGAGAGAGAGAGAGAGAGGAACAGAAGTGGTGCGCAGTGCTACCGTAACCAAGAAGTGCGCGGGAATGAGATACAGATAAGCGCGTCGGGACCAACTTACAGCTCTCGATCTCCAGTTTGCAGCGCTGGGAGTCCATTGGGAAGAGCTGGAAAAATCGATACATTTCTAAAAAGTTGTTCTCATAAGGATGCAAAAGGTTGAAAAAAATTGATCAGGCATGTTGACTTAAATTCAAATTAGACGAAATAAATGTTTAAAAAAAATGTGGCTATTTTAATACAGGAATGATCCGAAATGATACTCATTCTTTCTTATCAATATAAACATTTCACTCACCTGCAGCTTCATTGGACACGTTGCCGTGACAGTCAGTCTGTAATTATTCTGACCATTTTCCTTTCCATATCTCTTCCCGTCTTTCCCACGTTTCCTTTTGTAACTCTATGACTCATATATTTACATGCTTCTGTATCCATGACTTCTCCATTTCACCCGCCGTTTTTTTACCAACAATTCACTCGATTCCCGTTGCAGAAGATTCATGTAAGCGTTGTGCCTCGAGGCCTTGAAAGCCCGAGAGAGAATGAGAGAGAAAGAGAGAGAAGTAGAGAAATGGAGAGAAAGAGAGTGAGAGAGAAAGAGAGTGAGAGAGAAAGAGAGTGAGAGAGAAAGAGAGTGAGGGAGAAAGAGAGTATGGCAATAACAAACTCTTCCCTCTCCTACCTTCTTTTCCTTTTTCTCCATTCTCCCACCGGTATTTTCTCGCCGCTTCTCAAGCCACGCACATACACATACACTTAGTACTTCACCATCATCTCCGCCACCCTCACTTACTCGGCAAAAGCAACCTTCATCCTGGAGCTTCTCCTTGGCAAAAGAGAGAGAGAGAGGGAGAGAGAGAGAGAGCGAGAGTGATTGTCTGAGAAAGAGAGAGAAGAGAGTGAGAGAGAGAGTGATTGTCTGAGAAAGAGAGAGAGATGGAGAGGCCCACCGAGCTTGCCGGGTAATCCTTTCCCGTGCGAGAATGGAATAGAATAGGAATGAGAGGCGTGCTAAGAAATGGAGCGAAAGATAACACGGGTGGGAGAGAGGGGAGATATATGGCACAGACAAAAAAGCAATGAAGACTGGGGAATGATTTTACTCTTCGTCTTTCTCCGACTCTGTCTCTCTGTCTCTCTCTCTCTTTCTTTCTCTTCTCTCTCGCTCTCTCTTTCTGTAATTCCCTCTTACTCTAACACAAACTCCTGAAACGTGCGGGATGGTGTTACTTAAGTCCTTGCTTGCAAAAGCAGGGCCCGGCCACTGTTACGCGCACTTCATCATCTGACGTGACTTCACCCCTTGAAATGACCGGAAAAAGAAGAGAGAGAGAGAGAGAGAGAGAGAGAGAGAGAGAGGGAGAGAGAGCGAAGGAGATAGAAGGAGAAGAAAAGAGAGTGAGAGAGAACGAGGAAGAGAAGGTAGAGAAACTATAGGAGGTTGACGGCTTACAACTCTTCCTCGTTTCACTCCCTCTAAAGCCTCCTGCTTACTATAATAACGCGGTGCCCACGGCAGCAACGAATGAGCCAGAATGAGTGAGTACAGTGCGAATTGTTTTCTTTCTCTCTCTGTCTCTCTTTCTCTCTCTCGCTCTCTCGCTCTCTCTCGCTCTCATTCCTCTCTCTCTCTCTCTCTCCGTGACTGACCGCTGACTGGTGTAGACGGTGCCGTCGTGTTCGATGCGCAAGAAGGAGTTGTGCGTGGTGGCCGTGTGGAAGAATGACTTCTTCTCGTTCGGAAAGAATGTGTCGGGCTGAAGGCAGAACATCGCTCGTTGCAAGAAAGAAATAAATACATTTTTAATGCATGAAATATTTGTTCTGCCCCTGAGATTTCCTATAGACATGTAACATACATAGTATGTATCTCTTATATTCGTGAAAAATCGGAAGCGCGAGCTAAAGACAGAAGTAGAAGAAAAGAGAGAGAGAAGGGGGGGGAGAAGCAGACGGAGAGGGGAAAGGGATAGTGAGAGAGAAACTGGCGGAGAGGAGAGAGAGAGAGAGAGAGAGAGAGAGAGAGAGAGAAGGCGCTCACCTTCCACAACTTCTCGAGGTAGTCGACGCCGACAGTGAGCGAGTCGACCTCGTTCCCTCCGATGTTCACCTTTCCGAATGCGAGTCGTGGATCTTGCCACGTCTGCCGCATGTAGAAGTCGAGTGTGAAATCCTGGAAAATTGATCGTTTTAATTAATTAAGTTGATAGTTTCGAATTATAATCATTCGTAAATTTAGCCGTGCTGATTCCCTCTTTACTACTTTGTCGTGCGTGAAGAGAGGGATCTTCAAAAGCCATTCGGATGGAAATTGAGTGGTCATTGAAATGAGGAAGGCATACGCTTCATGCAAGAAGGAGTCTTGTCCATTTCAAATGGAAAATGTTTCCTCTCATGCACATCCTCCATGTAGCGAATCCTCAATGCATTTCCATTCGTCCTTCTAACCCCCCCCCCCCCTCCATACATTTCAGCTCTGACTCACTAAAAATGCGCAGAAATCCCCTTTACGGACACCGAGGCCATCCACCAGCGTCTCCTTCCGCTTTTATTCTTTTTTCATCCCTCTATCTCTCTCTCTCTCTCTCTCTCTCTCTGTCTGTCTCTCTCATACCCCCATTCTCTCACTCACTCACTCTCTCTCTCTCTGGCGTTCCTTTCTCATATCTCCACAAGGCCTTCCGTGTCTCGCAATCGCGCTTCTCCAACTTGAAGCAGACTACGAGATGGGCACACGTGAATTGAGAAAGAGAGGCGATATCGGTCCTTCTGCTGTCAGCGACATTCACGGCTTCTCTCACATTCTCACTCAATTTTTTTCTCCCTCTCTCTACTCTCTCTCTTTCTCTCTTGCTCTCTCCGTCTCTTCATCTTCTCTTCATCTCCCCTCGATGTCCTTATCGCTCTCATCCTCCCATGTTCATAGGGCTCCTTTCCCTTGAAGCTTCTCCCAACCCCTATGCTGCAGATTCTCCGCATGTTTTGCGTGTCTTCAGGGAGTGCCTCTGGCCCAGTGCCAAGAGCAAGAGAGGAAAAGCCAAACAGGGCTTTGCTGATCCCTCTCGTGGAACTATAGTTCACATAGTTAAATGCTATTTTAAATATCAGAGTTGATATACATACTTTCAGATACGCAGATATCCGCTACCCGGATCGTGACAAGTTGACGTCTCCAGTGGTATAGCTCGTGTACTTACATATGCTTATAGACACCATGGGAATTCTTCAGTCTTGCCCGGAAGTTGTCGACGCAGAAAACAGACAACAAAAGGAGGAAGTCTCATGTCAGAAAGATATTTAAGAAAGTCTCTAACAGAAATAGTCGCTGCTAGGGAATGAAGGCAATTTAGGAAGAGTTGAAGAAAGTGGCGTATATCTTCCTCTTTATCGCTCTCTCTCTCTCCCTCTCTCTCTATCTCTTCCCTTCTCTCTCTCTCTTTCTCTCTCTCATGCTACAATTGCCTATCACCACTCACACGGTGACGCACACGCATCTCAATCACTCGTGTTTCGCCCTTTCCTTCTCTGGCTCTCTTACTTTTTGCTCATTGCTCTCTCGTTCTCTCTTTTGTTACTTCTCTCAATCGAGGCTGATAACAACTGTTAATCAGACGGACGATGAAAAAGACATTTGTTTCCTCTCTCTCCAACTCTCTCTTTCTCTGCCGTCCTCCTTGATTCTGATATTCTGCTCTATTCTCGCTTTCTCACCACCTCTCCTTCCAACTCTTTCTCTATGTATGTCCACCTCTCTGTTCCCCGCTCTCTCTCTCTATCTGTCTCTGTCTCTCTCTCCCTCCGTCCCTCCCTCTTACATTACTGTGAGATGACTGGTAGCGGATGCGCGTGAAAGCAGAGCCATCGGAAGACGTCCGATTAGATTATTCGGCGAGGCAGCAACAGACAGAAGCTGCCGAGTAGGGTGAGAGAGTGGAGAGAGATGGAGAGAGAGAGAGATGGAGAGAGAAAAATAGAGAGACAGAGCGAGAGAAGAATGCAGACATAAAAAAGATATCAAGGGAAAAATGCAGAAAGAGGTGACAGAATCTGGAAACTATGCCAAAAAACAACAAAGAATCTTAAAAAATAAGACAACTAACTGGCAACAAAGTAGGGTGAGAAATCAGGAGAAAAAAAAGGAAGAAAAAAAAAGAGAGGGAGAGAGAGTAAGAGAGAGAGAGAGAGAGAGAGAGCGAGAGCAAGAGAAAAAGAGAGCAGAGATGGAATGATGAGGAGAAGCATGAAGATGCTGCTTGTCCTCAAGAAGCATATGCAACACGCATAACTGACAATTGTGTTGTCCGCTGACAACTCGGACTGACAAACGTGTCAAGGGGATCGCATGGAGTAGAAAAGCACGGAGAGAGGGGGGGAGAGAGCAGGGAAAGAGAAAGATATGGATAATTGAGTGAACGAGAGAGAGGGAGAGGGAGGCAGAGGGAGAGAGAGAGAGACAGACAGACACAGAAAGAATGACGCCCTCAGCATTATCCACCACGGCTTGCGCGCGCTCCTTGAGAGGCTTGCCATTCCCCCGAGACTCGTCTGTCTTGGCAAAGAGTTTGGCCAGCAAGTGAGAGAGCGTTGAAGGGCGAGAGAATCGGAGAAAAAGAGAGCGATAGAAAACATTGACCAGATGAGCTCGGCCATTTCAGCAGAAATGCCCAGAGAGTTCCTTATCACCAGGTGTTCCATGGAAATTTTTTCTAATTTTTGACATTGAAATACCAAGAACAAATAGGCAGATTTGATGTAAACTAGCAAATATATCTATGTATAGAGAAGTAGAGAAAGAGAGTTCTGACCATGTCGACTTCGGAGACGGCTGAGATGGACGAGACGTGGATTGTGATGCCGACGTCGACCGGCTTGTCTCCATATCTGAAGAAGGCTCTGTAAGGATACAGTATGTTTGTCTGTGTCCGTGTAACTCAGGCATACGGTAGGCCAGTGTGGTAGAGTCGACTCCCCTGCACATGCATAAAGACCCATTTGATGAAGCCCTTTATGTGGGTGTAAATCCCTCTGTCTGTGTCTGTATCTCTCTCGCTCTCTCTATCTCTATCTTTCTTTCTCTCTTCCCTCTTCCTTCTAATTTCCTCTCTCACCTCCATCACCTCTCTCTCTCTCTCTCCCTGATCGTGAACGGAGAAGACAATTGGTGTCTGGAGAAGCCATCACGAGTGTCGGTTGGCTTATGGCCGCTCCCCCTTCTCTTCTTAACGCTATCCTTAGCCTTATCGTTAGTCATCGCCTATTTCATGCAGCGATTCGGTGGGGGATTTTGTTTAATAATAATGTGTATGTATAGCAATCATGGACGGAAGAAAATATTTCCAGGGCAAAGAGAGAGTGAAAGAGAGAGAAGAGAGAGAGAGAGACTGAGAGAGACTGAGAGAGAGTAGAGAGCGCGAATCGGTGGTCGAGGAGGAGAGCGAAGCACCCGGGCGGCAAAATAAACTGGCCGACGACCCAATGGGTTGCGGAGAAAAAAGAGAGAAGAGGAGAAAATGAAAAGTAGATGAGATTACGAAGGAATAGAGGGGGAGAGAGGAATTTGGAAGGGCCGAGGGGAGGGAGAGAGGCCTATGGAATGAAAAGAGGGAGAAAGAGGGAGTGAGGGATTGGGCGATTATGAGAAACAGAGAGCGAGACAGAGAGATTGAGAGGGAGAAAGAGAGAGAGGAGAGAGAGAGGGAGAGAGCGAGAGAGGGAGGGCGAGAGAGAGAGAGAGAGATCGAATGAGCTCTAGGCGGATTCATGAGAGCGCGAAGCCTCTCCCTTCTGCAGAACGTGTGCCATTAAATGCGAACGAGCACTGGAGAAGAGAAGAAGCAGAAGGGAAAAAGAAGTGGCGAAAAACTAAGAAGAAAACCCTGAGGCTCAAGAACATAAAGTTTCTATCAAGGATAAGAGAGGGAGAGAGAGGGTGAGAGAGGGAGGGAGAGAGGAGGAGAGAGAAGGAGAGAGAGAGAGGGAGAGAGGGTGAGATCGAGGAGGGATAAGAGAAGGAGAGATGAGGAAGGGAGAGACAGAGGTCAAATATGCCATTAATGGCATCAGAGATGAAGTCACTGAGCACAAGAAATGCACAGCAGTGGAAATTTAGAAATTTAACATGATTAAGGGATGGAGAAGACGTGCCAATCATGGCCCAATAGCTTTTCGAAAATGGAGGGAGAAGGGAGATACGGAGAGCGAATGAGAAAGGGAGAGATGGAGATTAGAGCGAGAGAGAGATGGAGGGAAGGAGAGCGCGAGAGGGAGAAAGAAAAGAAAAGAAAGAGGATCAAAGAAACAAACTTTGGCCGAAGACGCTTGTCATAAGTCGAGGTGTTCGTTAGCCGATCCAAGATGTCCGACAGCTGCCGAATATCCCGTCTGGAAAGGAAATTGTCAGGGAGGATATGGTAAGTGAAGGATGCAAATAATTGAAGGAAAGAAAGTGATGTCAGATGTAATTCGAATGTACTTCGCACGCGCATTCTTCAGTATGCGTACACGTATTTGCCTGTCTTCCTTCTTGCCACTTCTTTGCTTCCTCACGCGGCGTTTACCTCTTCGTCACGAATTTCTCTCTCTCTCTCTCTTTCTCTCTCTCGCTCTCTCTCTCTTCTCATTCGGTCTCTCTGTCTCTGTCTCATTCTCTAGCATCATGTGCTCGGTGGTGCGAAACACAAGCCTTTAGTATACTTGATGTGAAATTTGCAACTTTCGCGCCTGTTGCCTGTTGGCAAAATGCGGAGAAAAAAGAGAGAGAGAGAGAGAGAGAGAGAGAGAGAGAGAGAGAGAACAAGACACGAAACATTGAGAGAGACTTAGGCTAGAAGAAGTTTATGCAAAGAATAATCAGACGAAAAAAATGGCAACATGTGAAATTGCATATCTTCCTCCGTGGAAAACGTTTCGGGATGTAGACATGACCAATGAACCTTGAGTATTTTTTTTTTCGAATTGGACGACCAGAATTCTACTGTATTCTTTTTAGTCTAGAGGTCGGTCAATAGGCGATCAATGTGTTATTTGCGAGGTAGAGAAAGGAAAGAGAGCGGGGAGAGATGCGAGAGAGCGAAATAGAACAATAGAAATAGAGAGAGAGAGAGAGAGAGAGAACGAGAGAAGTCCTGACTGGAGTGGATCATCTTGCATGTTTCCAGTAGAAGCGGAGACGAGTAGCAGAAGGAGAAAGAGAAGAGACGGCCTCTCCAGCCGCACCGACCGATCGCTGCTCCGCCGTCGCATCTGTTCGGAAGGCGCGGGCGCCCGCGTCAGAGAGGCCGCCGGAGACGGCGCCAGAGAGGGCGACGGCGCCCACGAAGTCGACGGCAACTCGTCAGGTGAAATCATCGCCGTGAGAGCATGATGGGTAGAGAAAGAAGGCCGTAGCAGAGAACTTCAAGAGGCGGCCTCACCGCCACCTGCCCGCTCTGCTTCGTTTCTCTGCGAGATATCACTTTCCTATCTAGAAAGATCAGCATCAACTACTATGTAACATTCTCGAATATATTGAAAGATCATCAGTATTACAGTAACTATTATATCATACAGTATATGTATGAGAGAGAAATATGTAAGAAGCAAAAATGATTTTAAGATGGAAAAGAAATCGCAGAAGCATGAGGAAACGGGGAGAAGAAAAATGATAGTGAGGATATTGACAGAAGGAAAAGCGCGGGGAACGAAAGAAGTGGACTTCATCAACATCAGTGATAACGACATCAACTACGAGTAAACTGGCGGCTAAACAAGGTTTAACAACATGGTAGAAAGCGCAGAGAAAAAGAGAGTGAGAGAGAGAGACTGGGAATGTGGAGAGGGCAAGTGATAAATGATAAAAACAGAGTAGAGAGGAGAGGGTGTTAAAGAGAGAAATATAGTGAGAGAGAGAGTGAAGGGCTATGCCAGAGAGAGAGAGAGAGAGCACAGAGAAAGAGAGCGACGAGAACAACTGTCCGGTTTTTTCTCTGAAGCGCCGCCACGCTGCCAGCCGAGAAGCCTCTTCTCTGGAGCGGCGAGCCGCGAGTGGGCGGGGCGTTGCCGGAAAAGACTCGTGGAGAGGGAGAGAGAGAGAGGGGGGCAGATGCCTGGAGGGCGGAAGGAGGGAATAAGCAAGAGAGATTTGAGAGAGGGAGAGAGAGAGAGGAGAGAGGAGAGAGCGAAGTGAGAGATTGAAAGCAAGCACAGCACCACATACATACTTCTGCTCTCCTCCTCTTCCACATTGGCCCATCCTCAAGGACTCCATGAACTACCACTCGGCTGGCAGCTCCAATCTGCTCTGGAGGAGGGCTCTTTCTACTTGGAAAAATGTCTGATCTAATCGATCAGAACGAGAGAGGGAGAAAAAGAGAGAGAGAGAGAGAGAGAGAGAGAGAGAGAAAGAGAGAGCAAGAGAGAGTGAGGGAGAGAGAGAGGGAGAGGAAATGAGGGAATCACCTGGCAAAACCACTGGGCAGCATCCGGCAGTGAGGCACCGATGACACCGACACTTGCTTCTACTTTCAAGCTCGCTTTCTTTATCAGCATTTCTCTCTCTCTCTCTCTCATTTTCTCTCTTCCTTAGTCTTTCTCCTTCACCCTCTCTGTCTGTCTGTCTCTCTCTCTCTCTCTCTCTCTCTCTCTCTCTCCTAATCCATCTACCTTGGTATCCGTCATTGTCTTCACCCGCTCTCGGTTTCTCGTCTTCCTGAAACAAGAAAGAAAGAAGGTAAGAATGGCTGGGAGATTCTCAATGGAAGAAGGGATCGGAAGTGATTGGAAGGAAAAGTGAAGGCAAAAGAGATGAAGAATTGCCCGGGACGGCCACACTTACCGAAAGAGATCGAGTGGGGTTTATTTTTGTCTGCTGGAGATATACATACATACATATATACATACCTTCATACATTTACATGTATTTTCTTTTTAAAACATGTGCTTTCTATAAACCTTTTCTTTATTATTGAATTAACATTACTAGTATCTGACAGTATTTTCTTAAAATATGATTTGGATCGCAGGGTACTAGTTTGCAATGAAGAGCTAGTAATAACATGTTTTAGTGATCATTATGAACGAATTAATGGATTACGAGAACAAATTAATGAAATTTAAAATATTTTGCCATGCCACGCCACGAGCGGGGGGTGATTGTGACTGCTTGTGACTGCCTGAGGGGATCCAATCACAAAGGAGCACCGAATGGCACGCGGCGGGTTTCTGGTCAAGGAACGGTGGCATAAAACAGATGGCGAAGGAGCGCTTCCGGGCTCTTTCTCTCTTCTCTTCTTTTCTTTTCCTCCCAAACACCCAATGACGGAAACAGCGCACGGAATGAGCAGAAACAGCAGAGATCGAGAAAAAAGGAATAGCAATTCATGAAGATTTGTGTTCATGAAATTGGAGATAGGTAATAGACAATCTGTATCTTTAAAGAGAGAGAGAGAGAGAGAGAGAGAGAGAGAGAGAGGGAGAGAGAGACAGACAGACAGACAGACAGACAGAGAAAAGCAATGAGAGAACGAAGGAAGGTAATAGAGTCTGAGAGAGAGAGGAGAGAAAAGCAATGAGAGAGAACGATAGAGAGAGAGAGACAGAGAGACAGAGAGACAGAGAGAGCGAGCGATATTGAGAGAGAGCGTGGGAGAGATGGAATGGAAATGAGTGTATCAAGAGATGCTGGGAGATTGGTAGAAAAGAAAGAAGAGGCACAAGAAGTAGGGAATGCGAGTGACCATAGCATCCCACGTCATCTTAATTCAGCAGTGCCTTATCGACTGTAACAATGCCAACCTTCAAGGTACAAATAGATGAATTTTGGCCGCCATGGAATGCCCGGCTCCCTTGTTGCCCTCCCCCCCCCAAAGGGGTACCTGACAATGAACCAACTGTGTAAGTCAAGCTGTTTTCCGTCTCTGTGTGTATGACCGAGTAAATGGATGACAAGCAGTGGGCAGACCACCCGAAGGCAAGCTTTTCTATGTCTTCCTCTCGTAAACAAGCAGCCTCTGCTCAAGATATTCTTGTAACCATTCCATTGACATCTCTCTAAATACACGAATAATAATTCCAAATTGGCAGTCATAATTTTCCTGCTTTTCTATTACCTGGAGCTATTAGGAAAATGAAAATGTTTACCATTTTATCGAATACATATAATCACACTTTAAAAACCCGCCGCGTGAATAAATAGTAAAGAAGCAAGAAGAGCTCTGATTAACAAATCGGAACAACACCAACCATGAACAACAGCAAGACACAAAGATAGATATTTAGGAAGAATTTATATTAAATACTTTTTCATAAATCTATCACATCTTCTAGTATTTTTCGACACCAGCCCATTAGTGAAGATGCTCAAAAACATTAAGCAAGGCATTAGAAATAGGAGAACAATCGTGCTAGAGACAAAAAGAAAGAGAGCTACAGAAAACTTTAAAAAAAGAAGAACAAAAAAAATGGTGGGTTTATCTTGTGATGCGGCAGCATTAACTCTCGGTTTCCCAGAAAGGGTGGACGATTAGATCTGCTTCCGCATCTATTAGCGGGCTTGCAGAGCGAACACGAGAACAATGGGAGACAGAGAGAGAGAGAGAGAGAAAGAGAGAGAGAGAGCGAAAGAGAGAGAGAGGAATGGCGAGAGATAGAGAGAGAGGAGACGAAAGAGTGAGACAGGGAGAGATAGAGAGAGAGGAGACGAAAGAGTGAAAGAAGAATAGCGAGAGATAGAGAGAAAGAGGAGACGAAAGAGTGAGAGAGGAAAAGCGGGAGATAGAGAGAGAGGAGGTGAAAAAGTGTGAGAGGCACAGGAGCGCTAGGACTGCGGGTTCCTGTGGTCATAAGAAAGTGCCTGGCCTCGGTGGTTAGGAAGCACGGGACGGAAGCTCAGTCTGGAGAGAGGCAGACAGGGAAGGAGTCTGTGGAGATGGCTGGGAGAGTTCAACTTTCTGAGTATGCAGCAATAATACACGGCGGAAGAGGTGGATGGGGAGGGAGGGAGGGAGGGAGGGTGAGAGAGAGAGAGAGAGAGAGAGAGAGAGAGAGAGAATGAATAACAGATAACGCACAGGCCAAAGAAAGACTTCACTACAAAAAGTAGAACGAGTCTAAACGTCGTTAATGAACAAGCAAGAGATGCCGTGTTATCCTCTGTCTCTATCCTCCCCTCTCTCTCGCTACCCACACTTCTTACAAGCAAACGTACAACGCAGTAATAAGTGGGGGAAGCCTTGAAAGCGGAGAGAAAGAAAAAAACAAGACAGAGGGGAGAGAGACAGAGAGAGAGAGAGACAGACAGACAAAGAGATAGAGGGAGAGAGAGTGAGAGAGAGGGGAGAGAGTGAGATAGCAGCTGCTAACGAGAAGCTTATAGGTATCGGTTAGATCGGGTGCATGAGGGAGAGATGATTTGCAACTGATGGAGGAAGAGAGAAGCAGAGAGGAGCTGCTTGATCAGACATTGCCTTCTACTTTCTATCTTGGAGAATGCTTGAGGTTTGGCGTAGAGGACGGGGATGTCCTCTGCTTGCACCTGACTTCCACTATTCACGACGCTTTCGGCATATTCAACCAAAGATAAAAGGAGGAGAGGGAGAGAGAGAGAGAGAGAGAGAGAGAGAGAGCGTAAGAGGGGGAGAGAGGCTGGGTGATTGAGAGAAAGAGAGATAAGAATCCGAGAGTGCCTACACTTGAGGCCTCCTCCCCCTCCGTGCCCGTCTGCTTCTCCCCTCCTCTCCCATGATGGCAGCTGGTAGTGGACTGCGAGAAGAAGTAGGGGACGGAGAGGAGGGTCTAAGAGAAAGTGATGTCCCCCTTCTCCACTTTAGGCACTTATAGAGGATGGCATGGAAGGTGTTTGAGAGAGAGTGCGAAAGAGAGGGAGAGAGAGAAAGAGAGGTAGAGAGAGAGGGACGGAGAATGAGAGAATTTGGTGAGAAGGTTAGAAAAGGTCGGCGTGGCCATTAGCAACTGGAGAAACAAAGGCGGGCCTGTGCGGAAACAGCTAGAGAAGTTCCCGAGGACGAGGAGATATGAGAGGGGAGCGATCTGTACTTTAGCTTCACGTTCATGGTCGGAGAGAGTGAATAAGAGAGAGATAAAGAGAGAGAGAGAGAGAGAGAGAGAGAGAGAGAGAGGAAACGAGAGCGGAGATACAAGAAGAGAGAAAAAGCGAGCGCACCCTCTCCACTATTCCTTATATTCTGATTTATTAGCAGCAAGCGGAAGCCTTAAAAAAATTATCCATTGTTAGGCGAATGAATTTCTAAAACTCACGCATTTTTCACTCTCCTCTACCTCTCACAATCAGGAAACACCAGGAAATGGCCGTCTCTTGGCAATTACTGCCACTCTGGAGAGCAGAACACAAGAAACGGAGTTCTTAGAATGGGGTTGGAATAAAAAGGAAATATAGATAGATCATACCAGACTACCGAATCTTCGCTCGTGTTATATTTGAAACTCGCCGTTGGCAGTGCGGATAAAATATCTCCGAATAATTATTAAAATAATAATGTAGGTTGTAGACGAAATAATGCGGAAGAGAGATAATAAGTGGACGTTTGCAGTTCTGAAGTCAGGCTTCTCTGCTCGTCCTTCTTCTTCTTTATCGAACCTGCCGTCCGAGTAGTGTCAACTGCAAAGGAAAGCGTACTTTTATTTATATTATCTTTACAATGTAAAATATAAACAATACACATTTAAATATTCTTTGACATCTTCAAGCGTCATTTTTGTGAAGCTACATCATATTATTCACATAAGAAAGAAGACAAAAGAAAACTGCATGAGGTACTAGGAGAGATGGGCTGAGGAGAGAGAGAGAGCGCGCGAGAGAGAGAGAGTGATGGAGAGGGGGTAGAGAAAGAGACAAGGCTTCTAGTTGTAAATAAGAGGTTTCGAATGCGAGCCAAAGATGGTCACGTAAATGGCACGTATCACGAGAAGACAGCAACACATGGAAGTGAGTGGGCGATGGAGTCTCAAATAACATCCACCACAGACCTCTCTGTCTTCTTCCTCTTTCATTTCCTCTACTTTACCGTATTCACTAAGTTATAATACAAATTCCCATCGCGCAGAATAAGAAAATAATTGTAAAAAAAAAAGACTTTAGTCTGGTTTAGGGCTCAAAAGTTCGCATCTTTTTCTCGCATTCGCCATTTTTCTCCTCTTTCTCTTTCATCTCTTTCTCTCTCTTCCTCGCTCTCTCTCAGTTCTCCTCCCTCACCTCTTTCTCGGTTTCGGAACTTCGCGGAGGGCTTCGTTTGCATAATCGTAATTTCCGGGACAAAATAGATTTCCTCACAGCAGACCTTTTCTTACGCACTTCCACGGTGCAAACCATAAACCTAAGTTTACAGGTCGGGGTGAGGGGATGGGGAACTCTCCCGGAGATGCAGAAAGACGTTACAAGATCATTGGAAGAAATGAAATAGGATGCAATGGTGGTGAAGGCAACGAAAGCTCAGGGGATGAGAATTAAAAGGTGCATACTTTGGAATCAAAACAATGAATCGGGATTATTTTGTTGTCATCTTCTTTAAGGGCGGGTGTTGATTCAAACGGACACTTTTAAGCAGCAATAACTATAAGGCTGAAGAATGAGTCGTTCGTTGATCATGAAGGAAGAGTGGAGAATAGGTGAGGAGCAGACAGAAATAGGATAACGAATGCAATAAACAGAGGATTTAGAGAGAGAGAGAGAGAAAGAGAGCGAGAGAGAGAGAAAGCTTATGAGAAAGAGAGAGGAGAGAGAGAGAAAGCTCATGAGAAAGAGAGAGAGAGAGAGAGAGAGAGAGAGAGAAAAGAGAGAGAGAGAGAGAGAGAGAGAGAGAGAGAGACAGAGAGAGAAGGGAAAGAAAGAGGTATGAAAGTAAATGGCTCATCCTTTGGCAGGAACGCCGTTAGAGGGGACACTCTTGTTTTTGCACTCGTTCTCTTTCCGCTATCTCAGCCTCCTCTAAATGATCTCGTTAACTTCCCCACGCTTGCTTTCTTCAAACGCTAAAGTTAAGAAAACAGAGATGAACAGCTTAGAGGACTAGTCACTTTTTAAATCAAGCCCAATTCTTGTACGAGCAAAAAAAAGGGTTGAATCAAAGCTATTCAGAATGAATATGCGCAGAGGCGTCTCCATTGCAAAGTGCGAGAAAATGATCGAGTTTTAGGCGGGAAATGCCTGTCAAGAGCAACAGAACGGGCCCCAGGGGAACAAAAAAGTCGCTGCAAAATAGGGCAGGATTCATCTCGGGGCTAGCAAAAACGTCTGAATGCGGAGAGAAACAGAGAGAGGAACGCTCGAGAGAGCGCATGGAAAATGGAGAGAGAGAGATAAAGATGAACGACGAAAAGAGAAGCGAGAGAGAATGACAATGAAGTGAAGGAGGGAGGGAAGAGGATGAGAAAGGAAGCGAAGAAATATAGAGGCCTACATGTTGACGTTCCTATTGCACTTGCAAACAAGTTGGCCTTAAAAGGAATAAAAAAATGTCTGCTCAAGAGAGAACAACTGCACCGTAATTAACTCTTTACCCGTTCACTTCTTGGCGCTTCTTTCTTTCAAATTACGCGCCAACCGAAATCGTGCAGGCAAGAAGCGAAACAGCTTCTATTCATCAAAATTTCAGACGCCCCTCAGAGCGTTTCTTGTTACTGACCTTTACACTTTCTTGTTGCTGTTGCGTATGAGAAGAAAGATGAATGAAAAGAGTGCGGGTCTGCGAGGAAGGGGGCAATAACTTGTAGTGCCATGTTTACAGGAGAGGAGGAATTGCGGAGACTGGAGAAAAGGACTGAGGAAAGAGTTGCACGTCACTCAGAAGCTTCCCCAAAGATCAAGGATGGGTGATGCAAAGGCGGAAGGTGAAAGGGGGACCCTTTTTAAGGAGAAGGGGGGTTAGAGGGCTCCCATTGGGGGGGGGGGGTTAGCAGACTAAGCGGAAGATGCTTTCAGTGCACGCGACGCCGCTTTTTGCCTGAGGGCTTTTCATACTTTTCCTTTATTTCTCTGCTTCACTCGCTCTCTCTCTCTCTCACTCCCATTCAATCTTCCAGAACAACATCTTTCTTCCGCTTTCCATAAAATACGTGCTTTTCACCCCCCCCCCCCCCCCAATTTCACTGTCAGTATTATCTTAAAAGGCTGAAATATGTGGTGTAAAATAAGCATAAGAAAAAGTAAAGAACCTGATCAAGGAACTGTTTCGGGTTAATCAACTCCGTGCATCCGTAAGTGACCCTCGTGATGCCCTTCGCCCGCCCGTACTCCACCAGGTTCTGGTACTCCACGTAGTTGCCACCGCCCACCACGAAGAGAATGACATCTGCCGGTGGTGGCAGTTGACGAGAACGGGCAGCACCGGCTCTGGAAGAGAGAGAGAGATAGATAGAAGGAGAGTGAGAGAGAGACTGAGAGGAGAGAGAGGAGAGAGAGAAGAAAGAGAGAGAGAAAGGAGAGAAAGAGAGAGAAAGAGAGAGCATGACAGGAAAGAGCGAATGAATTTAAAAAAACTGTCATTTCTTGATACCAATTTAAACCCTAATTAACTAGTGAAATTCGATTTTTGAAATATTTTGCGAAAATACACCTAGATTTCCGGGAAAGCCTTTGAAATCTGAGAAGCGATTTCTAGTGGGAGGGGGGGGGGCAGACAGAAAACGAGGCCGCCTTTCAGCGTGTGTAAAAGGCGCTGCTCTCGAATATCCCCGTCAATTCAATCATTTCGTCCCGTTGGCGCCAAAAGATCAACTCGGCAAGGCTTTTTTCCATCCAGACTTCTTGAATTTATTCCTCCCTCTCTCTCTCTCTCTCTTCCTTTATTCTTGACTCTCCCTCTCTCCCACCTCCAGCACAATACGATTGCATGCCCCTCTGCCATTTCATCCTTGTGCTGCATCTCCCATTTCGTGAATCCTAACACTTATCTCTCGGCCACCGAGCAGCTCTCACTTACGCTTTAATACCGCTGCTCTTATTCCCATAGCAAGGAGCTCTCCGCCTCTTCCTGATCTCCTCTCTTTCTTCAGCAGTCAGTCTCAGGATTGGTGCATCAACTTGTCCAAAAAAGAAGAAGAGGGAACTTGCGTCATTTTGAACTAAAAGTGAGTAAAATAGGAAAAAAGATGGCGAGAGGGAGCGAGAGAGAGAGAGAGAGAAAAAGAGTAAAGAGAAGCAGAGACGGAAGTATGGTAGGGGTGAGAAATTGTTAATTAGCGTAGAAGCAAACGTGGGTGCATACGTATGTCTGTAGCAGAAGAGAGAGGAGAGACAGTGATGGACGGTGACAGATGGTGGAGGAAGACGTGGCGACAGATCAGAGGACAGATTACTCAGGGGAGGGGGGGGGGAGCAAACACCATGGACCTTGCGAAAAGGGAATTCCGTTTCCAATGTGTCTATAAAAAACCCACCACCTGTTAGTAAATTAAACAGAAAAAATTAAACTTTCGCACCAGAACGCGATCCATGGATATATTCGGTTTTGGACTATTAACAGGGGGGGGGAGATGCACCGGTAATTACTAAATATAAAGGGCTCCAACAATGAAAACTGTTGCTTTAATCAAATTCTTAGTGAGAAGAGAGGAGAGGGGAGAGAGAAAGCATAAGAAAGTAGTGGGGGGAGAAAGAGAAAGAGCGAGAGAGAGAGAGAGAGAGAGAAAAAGAGAGAGAGATAGAGAGAGAGAGAAGCGTACTCCTTGCTAAGAGCGTGCATGAGCTTGGGATCGAAGAGGCGAAGTTGATCTGCAGCCGAGGAAGTTGTGGTTGGCACGCCAATGGAAGAAGGAGTCGAAGCCGTGATCACTGAGTCAACCATCTGCAAAAATACTACATTTTAATCATATCTTTGCAACTTTATCTAGTAATAATTGATTATTCTAAACAATATATTTTAATTGATGTTTCCTATGATAGTCAAGGAGATGTGATCTTCTAATCACATCTCCATGACTATCATAGGAAACAATTCTCTTAATTATCTAGATTCTAATAATATGCAGTATATCAATCATAGTTTGAATCATATATTTAAAAAAAAAGCTAATTTAACAATGACATGCCTTTGAGAAATCTATTTTAAGAAAATGCCGTCTAAAACCACTATGAAGCTAGCTCCAATACGTATTATTTTCTCTTTTCTCTACGGTGGATATTAAGACACATGTCATAACTTACTCCGCCGACTTGTTCTACTCTTCCTCTATTGCATTTCACTTTCCAACACCCCAGGGGCCTGGATCGCGCTGTCAAGGAGTTTCCTTTTTCCAACCGAGTTGTCAGCTGAATGAGCAGCATCCACTTGCGAAAGGACATTCGCAAAAGTGACAAAACATGAGCCCACGCAACTAAGCTCAGGAATAAAGATTCCTGAAAGCTATAAAAAGGAGATGTGAGAGAGAAAACCCAGAGTGAGACAGACCTGAGAAAGCAACAAAGATAAAATAAATATCAATTGGGAGGGATTGAGAGAGCGAAAGAGACTGAACAGAGGGAGGGAGGAAGATGAAGTGAGAAAGAGAGCTTGTTGACGAATGAGAGCTGGAAGTGCTGAAGAAGAATAGCCTGGCAAGATAGCGAGTAGTTGGCAAACGTGCAGAATTCTTCAAGGAATGAGAAGGAGATAAAGAGACATGAAAGAGTGAGAAAGAGAGAGATAGAGAGAGAGAGAGAGAGAGAAAGAGAGAAAGAGAGAGAGAAAGAGAGTGAGTGACGGAGAGAAAAAGTGCATTCTTATTCGTGTGGATTCGTATAACCGCCGCTCTGTTAGATTACGATGTACGCTGCCTGCCATAAATAAAGCACATCCCCTTGAATTTAAGATTCTCTTTCTACTTCCTCCTCCATCTTTTATACTTTAAGCTCCCAACAAATTTCTTTCTCTCTCTCTCCACCTCACTCTCTCACCGTGGTCATTTCTCTCTCTCTCTCTCTCTCACTCGCTCTCTAATATCCCCAACCACTCACAAAAGTACATTCCACTAATAAGTAGAGTACAACACCGTTATCCTCCCATACTCAGAAATCTTCTTCCAATTAGAGAGCACAGACAATTGAGAAAGCATATCAAATCAAAGCAGCAGATACAGTATCTCTGGTGAATGAAATAAAGAGTGGCACTCCTAGTTAAAACCACCTGGTCCTTTCTCCATTTAAAGTTAACTTCTCCACCACTCCTTTTATAACCACCTTAAACCGCGCCCAACTATTTAAAAAAAACTTAATCAAATAGTCATTTCTACCTTGAAAAATAGAATCGAAATGCGTTTACGGATTAAATGAAGTATCATTAGGTGGTGTACTTCTTTGGCATTCTCTGAATGTATTCAAAGAGATTACAAGGGTTTTAGGCCAGAGAAAATGTCTGCACATTTTCTCTGGCCGAAAACCCTTGTAATATTATTGAAAATTTTCTGCATTAATATCGTAGATCTTACAAGGAATAAAAAAAACTATAATGATACCTGCGTGAGAATGAGATTGCGCTTCTTAGGAATGAGTGTCTTGACGCCCTCCATGAAGAGATTGGAAGAGTGGGAGATGAACTTGGAGAAGAGCCCCTTCGAGGCTGCCGACCCTTCTTGGACCTCTCCGCTGCCCCCTCCTCGCGATAACTCAGACACGCAGCTGTAATCATTCGCTTTAACGTAAACAAATGTAAGCAACTAAAGGAACTCATTGTGGTTTCCAAATTGATAATGAACTCTCATCTGAAATGTAGACTGGTAACGGAATCCTAATATTTTATAATAATTGAAGTATAATATTTAATAACAACTGTTTAAAAAATGGAACATACCGTATCTTCTCAATAAAGTGTATGGCCGCTTCATCAAACTCCATGGAGCGGACGTGCTTGAGAAGGTCATCGCGTTCACTCTGCGGTAATAATCTCGTTGTACATTTAATATTCTGTATTTGTAACCAGGCTGAGACTGAGGGGAAAAAACCTTGGAGATATTCGGATGGCTGAGCAGGTAGATGAGGATTACACGAATTGCGTCGTCACCACTAGTCAGAGAAGACAACTCGTCCAGGAGGGGGCGCTCTGTTAACAAAGAGCATTAGGAGAGATGGAAACAGAAGGTGCAGCAGTAGAAACTGAGCCAGAGAGAGAGAGAGAGAGAGAGAGAGAGAGAGGAGAGATAGATTGAGAGAGACAGGCAGAGAGAGAGAGAGAGAGAGAGTTGACTACCTACCAAGTTGTGTGTTCTGCAGAATGCGTTGCTCGATTTCGAAGAGGGAGTCGAGTTTCCTCTGCTTGATGGCCTCGAGCAGCGCCGTGGCAATGTTCGTGTGCTGGTCGATGAGTCGCTTCTGCTCGAGCAGCGCCGGCAGTGATGTCACCTTAACAAGTATCAATTCAGTAGCTGGAAAATAACTCATTTCCTTGAGCACAGACACTCTACACAGAAACAACAAGCACGAATCAAATACTAGCCTATCAAGTACTTTTTACACTCTAAATGAAGAAAACGATAATCTTCTCCAACCAAAGAGCTCCTTTAATAGTGGGAATGAGGCGAGGATGGTTTACCGTGTTGCCAAGTTTGTTCGTAGCATCAGAGAGAAGAGAGCCCATCGCCAGCTCAGCCTCCGCGTCGTCTCCCATTCCCTGCAAAGCCACTTTTAGTTTTCGCGTTAAATTGTAGAAAGCAACTGCATAAATGAGAACGATCAACATCCAATCAATAAAATGAACTAACAATGTGCTGCTTAAGTCGACGAATCTCCTCGTCCTTTCCTTTGTATTCATCGACAGCGGCCTGAACAAGCGAAGAATATATACATTCACATGCTTTGATAATGTTGTATCAACATCATATTAGACACAGCCAGTTGATGAAAAAGAAGAGAGTTGTTGCAGGATTAAAACAAAAGAAAGTGTTTAAACCCAACAACTTATCTTCGTTTCATCAATTAGCTGTATTTAATCCATGTGGGCCAAAGGGGAGGTTTAGAAATGTGAAAGAAGATGGGGAAAGGTTTTATTTCTGGAGTGCCTACAGTACCTGAATGGCCTCGGCGACGAGAGGGAAAGCCGCGCCTTTCTGTCCCTTCCAGAGTGAATCGCCTCCACTCGTGGCCAGATCGTATTCCTTCCTTCTGCCGGCTGCGTCCTTCATCGTCACTCTGTTCTGTTCAAGCTCCTGCAAACAGCTTTCCCAAGTAAACAATGGTCACAAATACTTATATAGTGAAGATTCTTACAGAGTACAATTAAAATTTGTGCGATAACTAGTGAAATTACTGTTTGATTCCTTCTGCAATAAAAGTAATGAAATGAACAAGTAATTCTCAAAAAATCCTCTGACCAGAACATCGTGAATGAGAGCCTGGTACGACCAGGTGTGGTGGAGCATCGTGGCCAGGTCAGCACTTCGGTCTGCGATGAGAAGGAGGGCGCGGCTGCCTGGCTGGAGGTGCCCTGCCGCTCTGACTGCCTCTCCCGCGAAGAGATTGTTACGAGCATCCCGCAGGTTGTCACGCAGCTTCTGGTCAAGACGCTAAACACAGGAACAACATTCATTCTTTAGCATTGTATGTGCATAGTCTGGTTATCACATTGATTAATCATTTCTGCTGCAAAAACAAACCGGATTATCTTGAAAAAAGACCTTTTTTTTTTAAACACATGCAAGTTTAGAAGTTAAAATGACTTCTGTACTCCGTTTTCAGACAACCTACTGACCGACTGTAGTTCGTTTCTGAAACGACTTACCGTAGCCACGAGTTCTGCTGCATTGCCAGATGGGCAACGGATGATTGGTACAACTCCGAGGGTTGCGCACACTGAGAAGAGACCATCAGCGATAGACTCCAGAAGAGAGGACATCTGCTCTTCTGCAATGGTCACTCACGGGTCTTCTAATCAACTCCACTTGGAGCCCAGTTTGCCCCCCCCCATTTCTCAAGTTTTCATCAGTGCTTGTATTCTTAGTAGCGATTAGAGCTGGAATGCAAGCTATTCTAAAACAAAAAAGACACGAACCAGAGGTCGATGGATCATTGATGATGTAATAGGGAAGCTGCGTGTTATCCGCGCATCTTCTCAATACGAAGAGATCTTCTTCGAGCGAGATGAAGTTGAGGTATTGATCGACCACCTCGAGAAGCATTTGGACAGTTTCTGTTTCTCACGACTGCACCCGAGATTCGCCGAGTCTACTGACCTTCTGAACGGCGTTGACAGCTCCGCCCTGGACAGCAGCAGTGGCGAGGAGTTCAAGGCGAGGACGCGAAAGTGGCGAGACCGTATTGATGTAGAAAGCGCCTTAACATATGAAAACGTTTATACCATATAAAACCTTTAAAAAAATCTTGGAAGGGTCAGCACAAAGGATCATCTTCTAATTTGATTGCCAAATGAGAACAAAAAGTGACCATAAATTGCGGACCGCAGGTCGTTGCACACCAAGTCGACGTTCTCATCCGAAGGCGAGAGCAGATAAACAGCCGGCACTTCTGGCAGAGGGTCGCGCTTCTTCTCCAGGAGCCTAGATAAACAAACATCTTCTTCTAGAACCCAACGGATTAAAAAAGATGGAGAGCCAACTGACATGTGAAGAGTAACACCGAGCTCGCGCAGATTCTTCACGGAAAGAAGAGGCGAGATAATGTCCTCAATGGTGAGAGGATGTCAATAGGAATGTCAACCATCTCTTCAAGATTAAAAAATATTATGCAACAGTGTTTCTTATAAGAAAGACACGGGAAATATCTAATGCCACTCCACAAGATTCTCAGCTCAATTTTCACATCAAGTTAGGTTTTATCATCTAGTGTAACCAAAAATGGGTAGATGTCGAATAGAGGTTCTTACTGGAAGTACAAAACCATGCTTCATATTGAACCTGGCTGAGCCTGTCCAAGACGAGTACTTTCCAGACCGGCTCGGACACCATTGCATTGTGCACTGGCTGGTTCAGATTCACAACTGTCCGGAGTGCTGCTATAAATGCACTCATTTCACAACACATTTCTATCAGAGCACTCAAACCCCACAATTCTGGAGATCCTTTGCATTTATATGGTGGTGATGAAAAGATATACAAAACGAAATACCATTAAAAACCTGCCTATCTGCCGCGCTCGTATGTTGTCGACTGCCGGTTCCATCTTTGCGATTGCAACTTACAGTATTCACTACAGTATCTCGATCGACAGATATTTCCCACGAGAAAATTGACTCGTCTCTCTTCAATGAACCATTTTCGCGAGTATTTCTTCATTTCATTCTGGGCATAACGAAGGTTGACGGCAGAAGAAACCGGTCATCTCACGAGGTTTACAGCATTTTAAATACAATAGTGAGAAGAAGCAAAAAAAGCTTGAGAGGTGATCAAATAGGCAAATAAAAGGAAGTCAAGTAGCAGTCGAATAGGCGCGCACACACAAACCAGAACAGTTCTACGACGCGCAAACACGGCAGAGACATCTTCAACGAGAGCAAGTAATGCATGATAAACACGTCTCTCCCTCTCTCTACATCATTGAACCAGGCTACGATAGAATACTCGTTTAAAACAGTCTTCTTACATTTTAATAAGAGCAAAAGGCACAAATATTAAGATATACGGCTCACGAGCGAAAAATAACGAACATCCCTACAGCCTAAAATACTATGCTCGGTTAGAAAGTTACTGTTCATGACATCAACACAAGTTCAGCGATAATTCAGACTATTCATGCACTAATATGTTCAGTAAAGTAGTAATGAAAGTGAGGAAAACCAAGAATATCGATCAAACGATCTATAATATCTGCAAAATAGTGACGAGAGATGATCAGATAGTGAGATAAATATGGTCCGGTTTGAGAGATATCGTCAGTTCCACTTAGGCCAAGTACTGATACTCGTCGTTGACGTCGGTTCGCTGGATGTACATCTTGTCAATGAGCTCTTCGATGCTCTTCTTAATGAAGGGAACATCCGGCTGGAAGCGGTTGCGGGTCTGCTCGATCACCTGAAGATTAGGGGAATTCTACATTCATAATTAGCATACTTATCAGTATCCTCGCAACACGCGTCGTAAGTGCACCGTAGTAAAAAAGAATGGAATGAATAAGATATACAGAACCTCCTGAATGAGCGAGGAGTGCTTGAGTACTTTGCGTGTCTTCATGATGCGCACGATTGCACACTCCATGTAGTACTTCCTGTCCGACTGTGCAGTCACATTCACCTAGAAGAACACTACTGATGTAACCATTCCTCTCTACTCCTATCTCTCCTCTGCCGGCTCCCTTTCTCGTCTCTCATCCCTCTCCACTCCCCTCTCTCTCTCCCCCCTTCCATCTCCCGTCACTCCCTGACCTGCTCCATCTCCTTCTCCGCTGCTCGGTTCATCTGCGGTGGTGGAATCTTGAATCGGATCCTCTTCGAGGTGAGCTTCATGTTGAGTGAAACCTTGGCCTCTGCTGTCATCTGGTCATCCTCGCCCTCCTGATAAAGCAGCCGATTTTTAACCTTATGACTGGTAAATTTTTAAATGAACAAAATTAAGAAGCAACTAAACAATTTCTATACTTTCTAGCTGTTTAAGCAATAGTAAATAAATTAATAAGAAAGAGAATAATACCTTTTTATCATGAACAAGAAGGCCAGCGTCGATGAGTGACCGCACTCCCTTGAAGAGGAGCTCGCCACTCAGACCCGTCTTCTCTCCCAGATCAGCCACGGTCGAGCTGTCCACCTACAAGTACATTTAGATATATCATGTGCTTGAAATGACTGAGCAAGAAACCTGTGAGTAGCAGAAGACCAGTGCCATCTGATGCACAGTCATCAGCACAATGTAGGTCTTGTCGAGGTAGCAGAGCTTCACTTCGCCTTAACATCACTTTGTTGGTAATTCATTGTTGTGTTCTGTTTGAACGATGACTAACTTTTATATTAGACCAGTTATTCCGATTTAAAAAAACAATAACTGCGTACTAGTCGACATGTGGTAGAGCCATGTCAGTTTGCGTCCGTTGTGTGCTCCGACATAGAACTTCTGGAAGTTCTCGACACATCGGAGGAGTTCGGAGGGGAGCTGGAAGGAGGAGGCGGAGGAGAGCGAGTCATCCGAGCCGCGATCGCTGTTGCGGCCGGAGGAAGACGCGCCGAGGGGCGCCGCGCTCAGGGGCCAGGCGCCGGCCTATAATAGAACATACTTATTACTATTTACTTACATTTATTCACCTACTTTTTTAAATGATTAAGGTTTTAAGTTTAAAATGTTTAGCTTATGCAGAAGATTTTTTTAAGATAAGAAAAAAATCCTTAAAGACAAAGTCTTGCCTGGAGAATGAATGGAGTCATCGACGGCCCGGCATCCACATTTTGGTCAGCGCACCAACTCTGAAAAACAATCAATAAATCAAATATGTCTAAATAACAGCAACTCATACGTCTTATTATTAGCAAGTGAAAGTCGACTGTTGTCTTTATTATCTAAACTTTGTCTTTATTACTGTCGTATTTGGAAAAAACTTCTTTTGCAAACAAATTCGCAACCACTAAGCATTGTATAGACTTTGAAAAGTAAAATTAATAAAAGGGAACGACCTGGAAACGAGACTGAAGGTCCTGTGAGAGGCCAATGTCCGTGTACATTCGACTGAGCTTCGCAGTGAATTCGTAGCCGCATGCTTGCTGAAGATATGTTAAGCTCAAGCTAGAACTCATCTTTAGAAGAAGTGATTGCAACTGGCAAGGGTTAGTGGTGCAGGAGAAGAAAAGAGGGGAGAAAGAGAAAAAGAGAAGTAAACGTCAATGAACACCTTGAGCTTTGTAATCATCGCCTCCTCTGCATCCATCGACACGGACACGCCGTGAATGAGACGGTTAGACAACATCTTCGTGTAGTACTGCAACCAGTTTAGTGAGACAGAGTTACTGTAATTGTTGGTATAACATTTGGATTGATGCCAGAAATAACGGAAGAATTCCAGGAAAGTTGTAATCATTCCTGCTGTCTGGCTGTATTCCATACTCACAAGGGAAGCCTCTTTCCATAACCCAGCCAATCGTGATTCAAGTAAGTTTCCTATGTAGTCCACTTTGATTTAGCCAATTTGAAGCAAAGCTGTCAATTACCGTAAACCTACCGTAACTCTTGGAAATGGCAAAATCGAGCAAAACGAAATTCAGATTCGGTTTCCTGGCATCAAATAACAACCTAGGCAAAGTTTCAACAAAAAATGTTTTTTGGAAAAAATTTCCCCTATCGGGGACGGCCTCTTTCGGATCGCAAATCGTGGAGAAGTAAAATATTGCCGAAAATTTTTCTTAAAGAGTACATCGCAAACGTATTATAATAAAGTTTTGCATACACTCAAAATCTTTTTAAAAAATACCCTTTAAGAGTGCCCTTTATTATCGCTATAAACAAAACAGTAGCAGCAAAAACTTCGTCACCAAAGGGAATCGAACCCAGACCTCGAAAATTGAAGGCGGGAACGCAACCCACTGCGCTGCCAACGTCACATGTGTGGTGTCAAAACCACGACTGACAAAGTTCGAGCATTTCGTATGTAAATTTTACTCATTTTTCAAAAATTCAAATAAAATCGCAAATGCGACGAGCGCAGTTTTAAAATAGTTTAGTACACATCCTTCGAGAAGGACTACATAGGAAACTTACTTGGATCACGATTGGCTGGGTTATGGAAAGAGGCTTCCCTCGTCAGAGGGAAGCAGATTGGTCCAATCCAAGCAATGGATGGATGCCATTTGAAGCGAGCAAAGAAAGCATCTCTCATGGACAATCACCAATCACCAATCCACATGCTAAGATGATGACGATGGGGGGAGGGAATACCTTCTGGAAGACGTCCTTGTCTTCGATGTAGCGGAAGATAATGATGGCCTTGGTGAGGAAGGACTCGATCTCCGTCTCTGTCAGTCCCTTCACCGACTTGCGCAGCAGTTGGTCGATGAAGCGAGACAACTGAACGTGGACAATTCTTCAATCTTCGCTTTCAAAACAACCGGATACTGCTAACTAAACTAACAAAAAACGAGTATTTCGTAGAACGGAGAGGCAAAAACTCTCGATGCATTACCAACATACTTTACTTGTTAATACTTGGTCCTCCACTTGTCCTTTTAAAATAGCCTCACAGCAAGGGCCAAGGTGTGCACGGCCTGGGGAAGCAAAGGTCCCTTGCCCCCCCCCTCCCCTCCCCAAACAGACCCTCTCAGATGCCTTGGGCAGCGCACGTGGCTCATTCTTGTCCCGTGTGTTGACGACAACTTGGAGTGCCTTGTCGAGGGCGCCCGAGAAGTCGCCGTCGTCCATGAACACTTCCGTCTTCATCGCAGAGTACTTGTCGTACACCTTTACACAAAAGTTCTTTCTTCCTTTTTTTTATTATACCAGCTTGGATTACTACTTTTTTTTCTAATATCTTTACTACAGCTTAATCGCATGGGATTCTGACAGCAAGAATGTTCTGGACGAATTGCGTGGGGACATTGTCGCCGGAGAGAGTGGCGATAGAATCGAGCCCCTTCTCTTTGACGTGCCTCTCGAACTCGGCAACGACCGGGCCGAGCCCCCCAGACAACGGCTTCAGCAGCACGTACATGTTGCGAAGGTCTGCACGGAAGATATCATCAGTGTTTTGAAAATAAAGTGAGAAAAAAAAACTATTACAACTCTACCTTTGTTCAAAAGCTAAAATCTTGGAAGAATTAGGACTTTTAAAATACTCAGGTAGAAACTTATAGAAATCAAGATAGGAGAGTAGGATTTTCGCTAAATCTTTTTCTCATATTCAGGAGCTTCTAGAATAGAATACAACTGGCATTCTGGCTACCAACCATTCGTCTTCTCTTCTGTGATGTACGTGCGCGCCTCGGCGTACAACTTCTCCTTGTGCGCATCGATGAAGACCTCGCGGCACAGTTTCATCGCCTGAATCGCACAGACTGTGGTCATTTCTCTTTTTTTCATGACCTAGCAATATTCACCTAGGTTTATTTATTTTACAATAATCCTAACGTTACAAAACTAATAAAGTTTTTTTTTTAACAAATATGATATGTTCTAACAGGAGCCAGCGTGCACGGTGGGCAGAAGAGCTTGGTTCGCTTCTCTTCGTCGTCCAACTTCTCGGTCACCTTCAATTAGAGTACTGTAGCTTTGGATTCAGATTACTGTATAACTATTAATATTACTGAAAAAATCTTTACAAAAACGCTATAAAACATTTGAGAGGAAGAAGAAAGTGACAGAGAAGTACGAACAGCTTTCATGTACTTGGAGACATCGTATTTCTCGAGGAGTGAATTGGCCATGACTCCGTAGAAGGAGCGCGTGTCCTTGAGGAAGCTCTCCTCAAAGTTCATCTTGTAGTACGCGATGGACGGCTCGGGATGGCGGTAGTCAGGAAGACCACCGGGGCGCTCCTCCACTGAGAACTGCTGTTGCACCTGCGAAGGGAGATTAGAAAATAACAACGTGTTTTTGGAGTCCACCCGGAGCCTAACATAAGAGTTAAGGGCTTAACTACTTTATTTTAATAGCTTTCATCAATTTGAAGATGAATGGAACACTAAAGATGCGCACAAGAACAAAGGATTGGATGACGCCAGCGATGATGTTCTGCTTGTCGATCTGGTTGCCGGAGCGGTCTTGCTGCAGCGCGTTGAGCACGAGCGTGATGAGGTTGTCTTTGAGCATCTCCACCACGTTAAGGCGCCACGTCTCGAGAGCCAGCTGAATTGCAAACAACTCTTTAAATCATTTAAAACATCGCCTTATAGCATTCTTTAGCTCAGCCAGTAAAAGTGTTATTTTTGTCTGTAGAAGGCGAAGAAAGGCTGACACTGCCAATCTCCTTGACACTATCGGCGTGGATGTACTGGCTGAAGTCGTACTGCTCGGTGTCGGGCTGCTGCGTAGACTTGCGGGCACGCACGAACTGACGATTCAAGTACCTGAAATATGCACGATTATGCATGCTCTTTACATGTATTTTACATCGTCTCTTTGGACATAAACATGAACGAACAAATAAGTGAACAGATCGATCATATACCAACACTGGTGGCAAGGACTAATAAGCGCATAAGAAAGCGCTGCCGTAAACCTGTAGCTATACATCTGCCCTTTCTACAGGAACCTTCTGGATTCACAAAACAACCTCACATAGACCTTTTTGGCAAGTCCCACCAGTGCCTTCTCCTCCTAACAAACCTTCCTAAATGACTTAATTAACCAATCAAGTAATTACTTACGAGAACAGGGTATGCAGGTAGCCCGAACCACTGTAGTACACTTGCCACATTCTGTAGTACTCGGAGAGAAGACTCTCGGTTGGTGTCTCCTTCAGCGTCTAGAAAGGAATAGTTTTTAGTGTCTTCTCTTAATAAAATGAAATAGAATAGCATTTCATGCTCGTAAATTTCGCAACCTCATATTGCGAAGTGGTGTGTTCAACAAGGCAAGCCTTGACAGCATCGTAGAGTGTGCTGCTCAAAGGTTCCGGAATCGCGACGCAAATGTCATAAATGTCGCTGAAATTAAAAGTAATTATATTCAAGACGCAAAACAAATTAGCACGAGAAGTATAGGAACTGGGATGATACAGGAACAGAAGTATAGGAGCAAGCTTCTCTTCCATATTCACAAGCTCATTGATTTGCTCTATCACAAATAAGACAGCAGCGGATAAGCCATAGGCACGTTTACCCAAATTTGTAGTTCCACTGCTTGTTGGTGATGGGTTGAAGAGTGACCACATTTAGAATGGACGGCTTGAGCTCAAGCCACATCTTGTCAAAGTTAATGTTCTTCGGCCGCAGCGAGAACACCATGGCTGGCTCCGGCCACGCTGAAAAGAAGTAATGGCCATTCATAAACAGAGGCGAGAATGACGATGCAACCAATTGAAGCTATGATTAAAGAGACATCGTCTTAACAGACGAAGAGAATATAACTGCTAATCCGACAACGGATACAAAATGGAAACGCGCTTTCCTTGCCGGTTAAATTGCAGTAAAACGTCATCCACTTGGAGACCGTAAAATAAGAGTGGGCTATTGACTAAATGCCACCAAAAGTTTTCTGTAACACGCGAAGTTCAAAGGGTTAGTTTGCTAAATGATAATTCATCTTAAATTAATAATCTACCCTGCAGGGTAAATAATTAATCTGCCAAAGAGGGCCATTATTGGTAGTTCTTTATAATGGTTGCCACATAACTTACTCAACGTCATCGTTGATGAGGAGAGTCGCTTGCCGTTGTCCACGAAGGTTGAAACTGAAGAAAAAGGATATTATTATTAAATAACAGTGTTATAAACAGTAAAACAATATCAGCCATATTGCTAAAATAAACAAGTGGGAAGCAGAAGTAAAGGCAGAGCACATCCCGCCTTCACTGCAAGAGCATGACTGATTCGAGCGAGAGGCCAAGTGAGAAGGGTCACGAATGGAAAAAAGCACCTCACATCCTCTCACTCCACTAATGACCAACGAGATATTTATCGCACAATTATTGCTTTTGTACTCCCATATTAGCAGTAATAATTTGCTGACAATGTGTCGCATCGCTGACTTGCTCAGTGAAATTATATATATATATCATTCCCCCTCTTATAACATTCAAATTTTGCTACTAACAAAGCAGAGAAAGTGGACCTGTTCTTCGATCTTTTGATTTGTTGTCGTAGAGTAAATATTAAATAGAAAATGCAAAAACTAGCCATAATAAAACAATATGCAGATGAAATACGATGTGACTGAGATATTTTTAAAAAAGTAAATGAATGAGAAAGCATCGCAAGAGCATGCAAATTACATTATAAGAATTGCAAAACGTTAAATGGCTTCCCATGTAGAGCATCTGTTCAGGCTGGCTTCATCAGAGGAGAGGAGATCATGGGAGACATCGGAAGCCAACTCACTCATCATAGAGACTGCTGGTGATGACAACAGTTTCTGTGATTTATTTGTGTCGAGTGCGAGTATTAATTTATAGGTTCATCAATATTAGCTTGGACGGTTTTGTATGTTAAGAAAAAGTTCCTTCCCTGAATATTTTGCTTTTGCTCTCTCTCTCTCTCTCTCTCTCTCTCTCGTTCTCTCTCTCTCTCTCGTTCTCTCTCTCTCTCTCTCTCTCTCTCTCTCTCTCTCTCTCTCTCTACCTTCCTCCCCTCTCCTTCTCCGTCCGATCTCCCTTCTTTTTATGATACTCCGCTTTTTCTCTCTTGTTTCCTCGTTTTCTCGCCTTGTCCTCAAGACGAAAGTGTCTTGAGGACAAGCGGTCATGGTGAACTCTTCTCGTTTCTGTCGTTCCCCCTTCGGTGCTACCTTTTCATCTCACCTATCTCATCTCTTTCTCTCTTTCCCTCTTCCGAACTTTCTCGTTCTCCCAAGCTCTCCTTCTTCTGCACTCTCTCTTTCTCTCTGTCTCTTTCTCTCGCTTCCTCTCTCTCTCGCTCTCTCACAGACAGCCACAACTATATGGCACCTTCTCGCTCCATGGCTAGATTTTCTCTCTGAATGGACTTTTGATCTCCCTCCACACTCTTCTTCCTTCCACTCGAACGGAGGCAACTCCAGATATCTCTACTCTGACTAATCATCCCTCCCCTCCCCGTCTTCTCAGATCACTGTTCCTTATCAACTTTGATCGCTCCTTCCCAGCCCCAGTTCCGGACCCCCTAAGCTCCGTCCATGGAATCCTTTTCGGTGATAAGGAATCCTAATCCCACACTCCTGCGAAACTAAAAATCTCGGTATATGATAAGAGAGAGGGCACTTGGTTCGTGTTCTCATATTTCGGTTCAGTGACGCGGTTCAGTCATTTTCTCCTTCTCTTTCTTGTCCTCTTTCTCACTCTTCTCCCTCATTTAATCTCTCTCTCTCATATCTCTTTCTTCTACTTCATGTTGTTCCCGCCACTTCTTTCATCTTTGAACCTCGTCCTCACATCGTCGTTAGTAGGTCATATTATTAATGCGACGTTATTTTTGACCAGACGAGTCAGTTGCTGGTTACTAAAATACTTTTGACGTCTTGTTCCCCCCTCAAGCAGACCACTCTCTTTTTCTGCTCCCGTACTACCTTCCATCTCTCGTTGTCTCTCCGATATTCTATATTTCTCCTTCTGTCTCACCTTCCCGCTCTCTCCCTCTCAGTCTCTTTCACTCTCACTCACTCTCTCTCTCTCACTCACTCTCTCTCTCTCACTCACTCTCTCTCTCTCTCTGCCACTCCCTCCTCACTGCCCGAGTAGACCAGACTTCCGTCATACTCCAGTTCCCTCCCCTTTCCTTCTACTCCCTCCACCGTTCGCTGTCCTCACTTGTTTATTCGGCTCGCCACTTTTCGATATCCATCCCTTTTCTTTCTTCCTTCTTGCTCATTGTCAGGCGCACGAATTATGGTGTTCTACGTGTTATTTGTAAAGTAAAAATCGAAATGAGATAACGTGAACCAGCCTGGAGTGTGCTACGCCAATCATTCTTTCATATCAAGGATGTCGGCGGTCGGCCGGCTCTCCGTGCGTGCTCTTCTCTTCTCTTGCCCCTCCGCACTCGGCGCGCCCCTTCGAACTTCCGCGGCTGCAGCTACGGTGTCCTCAGTCCGTCCGAGCTCGTCTTTCTCGACCACTCTCCCGATCTCCAAGCCCGTCTTCGACCAGTTCCTCGGTCTGCCCCCGCCAAAGCAGTGCCAGGTCGACTGTTCTCTTTCATTTTACTGCTTTCGGCGAAGAAGCTAAAACCTGTTTTGAATATACGGTTTTACGTGAGTTTCGTGAGGTTTTTTTAGTCGTATGTTCTCTTTCTTCACAATTTCCAGAACTAATTAGATTCCTTTCGTTACAGGCAACGTACGTGTGGATCGATGGCACGGGTGAGTACTTCCGTTCGAAGACTCGCACGATGGAAGACATCCCCAGCAAGGTTGCCGGTCAGCATGAATAGTTCTCTTTTTCGGGATTACGAGAAGTTCTTGCCTGCATCTCATGCACTCCATTTACATGATACTCCCAGGGGTGGCCGGGGGCCGAAAATATCAGGCCCCGGCCCCGGCCCCCAGGGTAGGCCCCGGCCCCGGGGGCCGGGGCCGGGGACCGGGGCCTGGGGCCGGGGCCGGCCACCCCTGGATACTCCCTCCTCTCTTCCGTTTATCCTATGCATTGCTGGTGGCTGTTAGTGGCTAATTTGCCTTCTGCTTCACCAGAGTTCTTCTACTCTTCTTTGTCATCAACCTCTGTCTTGCTCCATCATCTTTTCTCTCTATTAACCCGATGTCCCTGTTGCCGAATTTTTTCTCTTAGTTTTTATTTTTTTTCTGCCGTTCTCATGTAACTTCTCTGTCTCTCACTCTGTCTCTCTCTCTGTCTCTCACTCTCTCTCTCTCTCTCTGTCTCTCACTCTCTCTCTCTCTCTGTCTCTCACTCTCTCTCTCTCTGTCTCTCTATCTCTCTCTCTGTCTCTCACTCTCTCTCTCTGTCTCTCACTCTCTCTCTCACTCTCTCTCTCTCTCTCTGTCTCTCACTCTCTCTCTCTTCTCTGTCTCTCACTCTCTCTCTCTCGCACTCACTTTCTTTTCCGAATACCTTCCGTAGCTGCCTAGCACAAAAAGCATCTTCGTCACGTGATCTGCCACGTTCCTTTCAAAGTGAGGCTTTGCTCGCTTCTCTCGACCCTTACAATTCTTTCTCGAAGTATTCATTCCTCTCTCTCTCTTTCTCTCTCTCTCTCTGTATTTTTCTCTCTGTCGCTCTCTTACCTTCTCTCACTCTCTAATAATACACCTCTTTATCTCTGCCAATTTCTCACCGTGTGACTTTTCACCCCTTGCTCGCTCTCTCACTCCCTCTTCTTCTCCAATGCAATTTCTCCTCTCGACCTCTAATTTTCCGCTGCAGTCTCTCTTCTTCTTTTTTCTCAACCGTATTAATCCACCTCCTTCCAAGGGGAACGAAAACAGAATGAGATTAGTGAACTGAAGTGCCACCTTAAGTTGGCCCGCACTGGGAACTCGTGCTCACCTCCTCACAACGTGGAGTGTTTGCTCATTCTCAAACATTGCTCTCTTCGCCACATTTTGAACGCTGAGAGTAGTTCCCGTCAGTAAACGTGAGAATGCAACTGACGAGGGTCTGCCACCCAGAAAGTGTTGGCTCGTGCTGTGCAGTGGAGACAAAAAGAAGCTGAAACATATTGAAATGCATAGCTAAACCATATTATGGTTTGAAAATAAGTGACTTTATTTATGACATTATATTGCAGATTTTCCGGTCTGGAACTTTGATGGCTCGAGCACGGGTCAGGCGATCGGGAAGAACAGCGACACTTTCCTGGTGCCGGCCGCCGCCTTCGCCGACCCCTTTCTCGGCCCGAATGCACGTCTCGTCCTCTGCGAAACCTACGACTTTGAGATGAAGCCCACCGGTCAGAAGGCGGAAATTTAATATTTATGAATAATAAAAAGAACAATTGAATGAGTTGAATAAAAAAATAATATCCCGTAGAACGAAAGGGTAGTGGGTTTAGTATTTCGCGGCCCAAACTTGTTACATGGGTACTATTCTAGTCTGTGTCAAGGAACGCACGTGAATTCCTCTGCGAACCGTTCGTTATCAGAGCAAGCATATACTAGTAACATGGCATTGACAGGTGCAAAGTGTAATTCGGGCTGTAATTCCTTCTTATCCAAGAGTAGAAATCTGTAATCTTGAGCATTAGCTGAATGGAGCGAAAGCGTGGGATGGATGAGGGGGGCATACTTTTATCTGCTCCCAAGCAGTCCAAGCAGTTCATTCGTCTGCCTTTGTTCTTAAGCGGGTAAAAGCTCACGAGCTACAATTATCTCTCTGTCTCTCTCTCTCTCTCTCTCTCTCTCTCTCTCTCTTTTCACGCTCTCCCTCTCCTTTCACTCATTCTTTTTCTTTCTATCTCTCTCTCTCTCTCTCTCTCTCTCTCTTTTCACGCTCTCCCTCTCCTTTCACTCATTCTTTTTCTTTCTATCTCTCTCTCTCTCTCTCTTTTCACGCTCTCCCTCTCCTTTCACTCATTCTTTTTCTTTCTATCTCTCTCTCTCTCTCTCTCTCTTTTCACGCTCTCCCTCTCCTTTCACTCATTCTTTTTCTTTCTATCTCTCTCTCTCTCTCTCTCTCTCTCTCTTTTCACGCTCTCCCTCTCCTTTCACTCATTCTTTTTCTTTCTATCTCTCTCTCTCTCTCTCTCTCTCTTTTCACGCTCTCCCTCTCCTTTCACTCATTCTTTTTCTTTCTATCTCTTTCACTGCTTAAGCAACAGAATTCTAGTGACAAACTGTTCAGCTTCCTTCAGCATTGCTGATGGCTCACGAAATGTTGATCAGTGAAAGTTAGGTCAAATTATTGTGTAAAAACTCCGTTTTTTGTCAAAGTGTTAGATTTAAAAAAGAATTACCAATAACAGAATGAGACTTTTATAATGAAAATAAGCACAATAATATGAAATGTAGTTAAATAAACGGTGCAAGTGAAATATCGTTCCCTTTTGTCAGCGACGAATCACCGCGCGCGTTGCGCCAAGATCATGGCTGAGATCGACGGGCACGATCCGTGGTTTGGAATGGAGCAGGAGTATCTCATGCTGGACAGGGACGGACACCCGCTCGGCTGGCCAAAGAATGGCTTCCCCGGCCCGCAGGGTTGGAAAGGGAGAGTGAGAGAGAGATAGGAAAGAGTGAGAGATAGAGATTGAGGGAGCAAGAGAGAGAGAGAGAGAGAGCGGGAAAGAAAGAGAGCGAAAGAGAGAGCGAGAGTGAGATTGAATGGTGAAGATGAAGTCGGGTAGATATTTGACATAAGCCGAACAAAGGTGATATTGATATATTCTTGTGAATTATTTTGTATGTTTTTTCTTTGTTATCTTTGCTTTCTTGCAGGCCCTTACTACTGCGGAGTCGGCGCGGACCGCGTGTTCGGCCGGGAAGTAGTCGAAGCACACTACCGCGCCTGTCTGCACGCCGGACTCAAGATCTTCGGCACCAACGCTGGTTAGCTTTTCTCTCTCTCCGTCTCTCTCTCTCTCCGTCTCTCTCTCCGTCTCTCTCTCTCTCTCCGTCTCTTGCTATTTCTTACTCTCGCTCTTTTTCTCTCTCATTGCTCTCTCTCTCTCCGTTTCGTTTCAGAAGTGACCCCTGGCCAGTGGGAGTTCCAGCTGGGCACGTGCCGTGGTATCTCGATGGCGGACGAGCTGAGCATCGCCCGCTTCCTTCTCCACCGCGTCGCCGAGCAGTTCGGTGTCCTTGTCACCTTCGATCCTAAGCCTCAGGTTCGGATTGTTTTCGTAAAGACAATCAGCTAAGTGATTACGTCACTATGCATATTATCCTGATACTTTGCGCCTTCTTTGTTTTCTAAACTTGGCACTTTACCATGTGAGATTGAATCAACTGATTGCAGATCACGATGGGCGACTGGAATGGCGCCGGCTGCCATACGAACTTCTCGACAGCGAAGATGCGCGCTACTGGCGGACTCAAGCTCATCGAAGAGGTCCGTCATAAGCCTTTTTATGTTTATCCAATCTATCTATTTTATTAAGTTTTTTAAAACTAGTTTTATGGTGTCTTAGTCAATCTTTTTCTGTTTAGGGTTGAACTTGGTCATTCTAAAACATTTTGTTATTGCAGGCGATGACTAAGCTGGAGAAGACGCACATCAACGACATCAAGCTGTACGATCCGAATGGTGGACGGGATAACGTCAAGCGACTCACTGGAAAGTACGGATATTCTCTCTCTCTCGCTCTCTCTCTCTCTCTCTCTCTCTCTCTCTCTCTCTCTCTTTCTCAAGAGCAGTATCTCCTTGTCTTTATCACTCTCGGCCCGCTTCATGACCTCTATTGCTTTAGTTCTAGCTCTATATCCCTAGCGGTTGGGATAATACATATTCCCAACAAAACGAAGTAGCTATATTAATTTGATTTGTTAGATGTTCACAAGCGGGCTGAGCTTAGCCCTCTTGAATCTGCAGACACGAGACATCCAGCATGGAGAAGTTCAGCTGGGGCGTCGCCAACCGAGGATGCTCCGTGCGCATTCCGAGGCAGACGGCTGTTGATGGCAAGGTTGGCCACGAGATTATGTCTGGCTATGCTCTGGTCGTCTGCTGTCTTCATTTTCAGAGAATGAAGATGAAGAGAAAGAGAAAGAGATAGAGAGGAGAGAGAGAGAGAGAGAGCGAGAGAACGGGAAAGAGAGCAATCTCTTATGCCCAGTATAGCTCAACTAGTTTCATCGTACGCATAGATATTCCACTGTGATTTTGAAATAGTTTATTTACAGAATTTGTGATTATGTTCTTAATTTTGCAGGGCTATCTCGAGGACCGCCGGCCTTCTTCCAACTGCGATCCCTACGCCGTCACGGGTGCCATCGCACACTCCATTCTCCTCTCGTAGAGGCCCCGCCCCCATCTTTATAGAGGCTCCGCCCACTCCTTTTCTTTTCGAGCTCCGCCCCTCGACCAATCTGCTTCGATCCACTCGTGATACATACAGCTAGATACCCATCTCGCTCTAACCCCACACACTCCTCACTATATAGACTTATCCTGTTTCCATATCCTTTATCGTTTTTTTAAACATATATTTCTTTGGGTACATTCACGATTCTTCCCAAAACGAGCACTAAGAGAATATTTATAGTGGCACTATTCTTTTCTCACAGCTTCACATTTCTTGTCTGCTCCTTACAAATAACCTAGGCCACTTTTGATGGTAAACTTTTTACTTGTAGAATATCGTGCCCAAGTGTATTAATATTCTCATTATTGATTGGTTAGATCCATATCGCCATCTCATATTAGTATGCTGAATGCTATGGAATTGTCTGAACTGGCAAAAACCCTCGGGGGCCTTTTGATGGCTCTTCCTCCGAATGTACGTGGTATGCGCCTCGTTCTCGTCGTCACTCACTCATTCCCCCTTCATTTCCAAGCACAGTATTCATTGATTGTATCATGCAGGGCCTTACGGTATATTTTGATAGAATAAACATTTCGGTGTAAGCTCAAACTGGCTGCCAAACCAGCAGGAGAAACAATAGCCACAAAATACATGGAGGAACAAGAGAACGTATTGTCGCTATTAATACCTTTGGTCGAGGAAATGCAACCAAATATTTCTCTGTGTGCGCTCTTTTCTCTCATAGTCCTTTGTTAGAAAAAAAAAACATGGAGTAGCCAAGCGTGTGACAGCGAATGGTTTTAATGAAAGGCAATGGCTCGAGCGCAATGCCAATCCTTTATCACTAAAGATGCTTCTTCCTCTCATTACTTCGCTCTTTTCCATTCCCCCAGCCTCTATCTCCTACCCACTTTCATCCTCTCCCACTCTCTCTCTCTCTCTCGCTCTCTCTCTATCCCTCTCTCGATCTCTCTCTCTCTTCCTCTCTCTCTTCCTCTCTCTCTCACTCTCTCTCTCTTTCGCTCGCTCGCTCGCTCAATCGTTCTCTCTCTCTCTCTCGCTTTCTCTCTCTCTCTCTTTCTCTCTCTCTCTCTCTCTCTCTCTCTCTCTCTCTCTCTCTCCCTCTGTCAAGGGACTCGGGAATTCTCTCCGCTGTTAGGTTCTGCATTGTGTTCACCTACCGTCTCGATTTCACGCCTCGTCTTTAAAAAAAAGCACTTCAAGGGCGGGTGCAGCTTTTCTTCTCCATGTTCATATGGTTCAGCAATCTGAGGCGAAGTGTTAAAAGAAGAAAGAATCTGAGAATGAGAGTTTTACTGAAATGTCTCTTTACTCACTTCAGTAACGAACCAAGTATTGACTATCTCGACAGTGTACTCTTCTGCTGAAAGATCAATTGCCATCGAGAGCTTCCTGAAGTCGCAGGGCTAATTTTCTCAGATCGGTGTTATATTCTCTCTCCGTCTATTCTTCCGCACCGGAAATTTTTTGACGAGGAGGTTCAGCTTCAAGAGCGGGGTTTTGAAGAACGTGGATAGCGGAGATGAGGTAGGAAAACTAAAGAGAGCGTAAAAAGGGAGAGTATTTATTCTTAACTCTCCGTCCCTCTCTCTGTTCATTAATGCCATTTTCGAATGTATGTATTCATTTCGAGGCTCTGGAGGATCCTTGTACTGCTGGGTACATTCCACTACATATGCCGGGTGTTCGCACTCGTTTTCTCTCTCTCTTCTCTCTCTCTCTCTCTCTCTCTCTCTCTCTGCTTCTGTCTCATCATTTCTCCTCTTGAAGCCGGCGGCCTTACAACTTTTCAATGCTTGTTTCTGCGAGCATAAACTGCTGATCGTAGGAGAGCCGGAAGATGGAACGCCTAGACAGGATGGGAGTGAGAGAGAGAGAGAGAGAAATGCAGAAAGAGAGAAAGAGAGAGCTGGTAGTAAAAGAGTGAGAGAGAGTGTGACAGCACGAGGAAGTTACGTTATAGGGAGAGAGATAGAGAAAGACAGAGATAGTAAAGATGCCCGGGGCATAAGCTTAGATCAGAGACCTCTGGAGATTCGGTAAGAAGGAGTCAAAGGTGACATTCGGTTTCATGTCACACTCAGGGGAGGGGGGCTAAAGTGGTGTGGTCACTCAGTCAGGCTTGGTTAGTGAAGCCTGCCTGAGGGGGGGGGGGATGGAGAGGGGCGATAGACACAAAGCGTGAGAATAGAGTACAGGGGGAGAGAGAGAAGGATGTAGCAATGCTGGACAAGAGGGGAGAGAATAGGCAGAGTGAGCGAGAGAGAGAGAGAGAGAGAGAGAGAGAACAGACAGAGTGAGCAAGAGAGAGAGAGGGAGAGAAAGAGAGTTACAGGAAAGATAGCAGGCGTGGATCAGAGAGATTAACTTTACTTTTGGCCTTACTTCGTAGCTGCGGCGGTGCGTACAACAAGACATTTGATCGCATTTGATCACTGGCTTGCATTTTTATCAGAAAGATCTTCATAAGAATGAGTTGGGTTGGTGCACTTTTCAACATTCCCTCGTTATCTCGCAACAACATCCTTCTTCCCACTCATCAGCAGCTTTTTATTTCTCTTTCTCTCTCTCCATGTCTGTCTGCCTGCCACGATTTCTCTCTCTCTCCCTCTCTCTCTCTCTCTCTCTCTCTCTCTCTCTCAAGAGAGAGCCAATCTCCCGGGAGCTCATATCAGTGTGTATATGAAGCAACCACAATGTCTATCTTCTCTCCCTCACTCTGAGACATTGAGATCACTTTATCTCTTGTCACGGTCACCCTCTCTTCTTCCCCATCTCTTTCCTCTACCTTCCCCCCCATATCACCCCCTCCCTGCCTCAGGATCACCTTGCCTGCTCTCTCTCTTTCTCTAACAAACACTTCCCCATATTTATCTCTTCAGAATCTGCCTTCACTCTTTCTCTCTGCCTTCTCGACCATTCTCAAATCTCTCTGCTTCGTCCGAAGTCTCTCTCTCTCACACTCTCTCTTTCTCTCTCTCTCTCTTGCTCTCTCTCTCTCTTGCTCTCTATCTCTCTTGCTCTCTATCTCTGCCTCTCTCTGTTTCTCGTACACTCCTTCCTCCTCCCTCGCCACCCTTCCACTGCATTCTTCGAGTCCTTGCCTCGCTCTGCTGGCCTTCTAAACCGCGCGATGCGGCCAAGTGGATGCGGCTGTGGGATGCGACTGAGATGCGGCCAAGATGGGCGTGGCCTCGCTCCTCTCTGCCGATTGTCCCCTCGACTACACACACAGAGAGTGACTGGACGTGTCCAACCAACCGCTTACGCATTCTTCCTGTCTCATTCCATCTCCGCCTTTCCCCTGTTATCTTCCACAGCCTGGCATCTGTTTCCATCTACTTTTTTCCGCTGTTTTGTAGATGTTGTTTACATCATTCTGCCGCGCCATTTGGCGTGATTGCGTTTAAATTCCACCAATTCCCGAAATTCCTATTGTCGCTTTCTGCAATTTCCATGATTTCGCTATGCATTTTTTGTGCTTCAAAAGAAACTATCTGGAAAGCCTTGTGAATCCAAAAGTCTCGAGCGCTTTTTATCGAATACCGACCGAGTTTTGCTGACCTTGCCGAGTTGTGGCTGTCAGGGGTGGCGGTCAGCAGGCGACTGATGTAATAATGCGTCGCGACAGCTTGGCCTTGTTGTTGACGGAGGACGGCGCGTGTATCTCTTGTGCTGATTGCAGTGACTCTTCTCTGCTTCGGCTCAATCTTCCATCTTCTTCATCTTCTGCACATCTTCCACTTCTCCCTCCTTCAACGATGACGGACCGCAAGGCAGTGATCAAGAATGCCGACATGACCGAGGACATGCAGCAGGACGCCATCGACTGCGCCACGCAAGCACTCGAAAAGTCAGTTCTTCCTCGAGCAATCTTTGGATGATATTCCAGTTTATCTCCATTCGTTCAATCTTGGTCGGGGTTTTTTGCTGAAAATTGTGCTCACCATCAGTTGAAATGAGTGGCGCGCTTTCCAGATTAACATTCTGGCTGATTATAATGGTTTTCCTGGTATATACTCATATTTACAGTGACTTTCTAGATATATGTGATTCTTTTAGCACGTGCTTCTTCAGCCGATTGCTTCCAATAGCTTCCAGTCTCTACTTCCTTGATGCTCTTTCGAAATTCTAGCGTGGGCCCTTTCTGTAATCTCCACCTAGCACCTTCCTTTGTTCGTTCTAACCCCGTGCTTGCGATGTCCCTAGCAACTGAAAATGTCTTGTTCGGATTACATATTTGCAGTTTAAAGGCGCTCTGCTCGTCATCTGGAAGAGATTCTGTCAGGGGTTGAGATAGTTTGGGTGGGGGGGGGGGGGCACTCTCGTGCTGTTGTGATGTTTTCGGTGTGTAAATTTAAACGAATATGTTGTTCGCCTTCTTTCAGATGTAAAGTACACTGCGGATTGCTCATTATCAGCCACATTTTTTTAAGGACTTTAAAATTCTAGAGCTTTTCCTACCTCTAAGATTCTAGAGCTTTTCGTCCTACCCAGTTTGTTGACCGGCGCGTTTAGTTCTTTCAGTATTCCCTCTCACTCTCCTTCTCAATCTCTCTCTCTCTCTCTCTCTCTCTCTCTCTCTCTCTGCAGGTACAACATCGAGAAGGACATCGCTGCGTACATCAAGAAGGAGTTCGACAAGAAGTACAACCCGACCTGGCACTGCATCGTCGGCCGTAACTTCGGGTCGTACGTGACGCACGAGACGAAACACTTCATCTACTTCTACCTCGGCCAGGTACAGTTCATTCCTTTTTTGATAATAGTAATATTTCTTATATTCAAGAAATATTGCTATCTGCTCGTTGGAATTTTGAATATAAGTAATAGAAAATATTGCTTGCATTCAAAATATTAGTGAGCAGATAACATTGTCACTTAAAAAGGTACTGTTTATATGTTCGGGCATACAACACATTATTGCTAGTAGTTGCTCTTCCTTCTAGACACGAAATGTTTAATTATATTGCATTAATTTAAGCTATAAGTTTAAATAAATGAAGAAATCAGTTAAATTTACGGAATAAGAGGAAAAAAATTTTATCCTTAAGTTATACATTAATGCCAAATTTCCGTAAGTTAAATTGAAGGTGCTTGAATTCCAGGTGGCCATCCTACTGTTCAAGAGTGGTTGAGTGGGCGACTGTGAGGGTTCTCCGCGTTTCTTCGTGAATGGAGAGCTATCCCTCTCTTCTCTACATCTCTATTCCCTTTTCCAAGTATCTCTAGTCCCACATCAAATCTCTTCTTTGTTTCCACTTCCTCTCATAAACTTTTTTTTAAAGATCTTTCAATTTGTTCGCTTCTCTGCAACATTCTTTAGCGGCGCGGCGCGTGGCTAACATTCTTTTGTTGTTGCATGGTAGCATTCACGGAAGGGGGAGCCATAGCCGCCACGCGCACTGTGATCAATTCAAGTCTTTATCTCTCTCTCTCTCTCTCTCTCTCTCTCTCTCTCTCTCTCTCTCTCTCTCATTTCTCTGCTTCTCTAGGGAATCCCTAACAGTCCTCTCTTTAGAAGTTTAAAAAGACTATGCATATTGCTTCCTTCCTTTCTCGCTGACCCAACTGCCTTAGGTTGCCCCTTCTGCCTTTTCCGCGCATAATGAATACGATGTACAGAGAAGAATTGACACTATGGCAATCTCAGTTAATCCGCTTCTCTCTCTTCTTGCAGTGACTCGTTTCCGCTTGAGTTCACGGATCTATTTGTTAAGTGTGGTGAGTATACAAATAAATGATTTGGAAATCTAAAGCTATTGCGTGGACAAGAAAAGTTGGGTTGATCATTGAAGGAAGGATTGTGAACATATTGTGTTTGTTCAAGCACGGTGGGTCAGCACGGACTTTAGAAGTTCCTGTTAGAAAAAAAAATCATTATCCGACCTCATGAAGCTAGACTAACCTCGTGTTTTCTCATGCTAGTTATGCATATTACGCCTTCAAGAAATGCCAAGAACCTAGAAAAGCCGAGCCAGTTTTCAGCGAAGGAGGAGAAGATGAACAGATCAAGTCAGTTAGATTAGGAACGCGTCTTGTCATAAAAGACATGCTGTTGTTTATCTCTCTCCATCTCTATGTCTATCTTTTTCTCTCTCCCTATCCCTCACTCTCCATCTCTGGGTCTATTGCTCTTTCTCTCTCTCTATCCCTTACGCTCCATATCTCTGTCTGTCTGTCTCTCTCCCTATCCCTCACTCTCCATCTCTGTGTCTATCTCTTTTTCTCTCTGCCCATCCCTCACGCTCCATCTCAATGTCTATCTCTTTTTCTCTCTCCCTAACCATTACTCTCCATCTCTATGTCTATTTCTTTTTCTCCCTCCTTATCCCTCGCTCTCCATCTCTATGTCTATCTCTCGTTCTCCCTCCCAATCCCTTACGCTCTATATCTCTCTGTCTGTCTCTCTCTACCTATCACTCACTCTCCATCTCTATGTCTGTGTCTCTATCTCTCTCACTATCCCTCACTCTCCCCCCATCTCTGTGTCTATCTCGGGCCCCTTCTCATAACTACGTAGAGTGGCTGAGTCCGAAAAGTCATTGAATTGACTGACCCTTGTTAATAGCCGCTTCTTTTTGCTGTGATTATAACGGCTCGGCATTGCTTGTCCAGATTGGCATAGGAAACAATCTTATGGTTAATGCTTCAATGTAGTTTGCTATGGAGTAATCAAGCATTCTATCTTTCTCTCCCTCTCTCTCTCTCTCTCTCTCTCTCTCTCTTTCTCTCTCTCTCTCTGCATCGCTCTCTCTATCTCTCGTAAGCTTCAATCATCGCTCTCTCTCCCCTCTCTCTCTCTCTCTCTCTCTGCATCGCTCTCTCTATCTCTCTTAGACTTCAATCATCTCTCTCTCTCTCTCTCTCTCTCTCTCTCTCTCTCGCTCTTTGAACGTCATAGTGCTTTTACTTCTAGTCTATTCTTTCCTGGCCTGCGACTCTTTATTATCTTGCACAGCAATATCACAAGGCTAAAAGAATGACAACTCCATATATACATAACGAGAGCTTAGAGCAGCGCTGATTCCATAGATGAAAAATTCTCCTTCGAATTATTTAATTAATAATTTAAATCTGGCTCGACAACTCCATTCAAATGTTGTTGGGAGGGAGGCCGGCTCTACTTGGTGAGCGAGCGGGCCTGCGAAATGACGGAGACGGTCTTCTTCGTCGTCTTACTCGTGAGGATCAGCTCGATCTGATACGGCGCGTCATTCTTCAGCAGAGCGATGATCGAGCCGTACCTGGCAATAGTTAGGGTGAGGAGAGATTATGAGTGAGAGAGGGGAAGAGAGAAAGAGAGAGAGGGAGAAAGAGAAAGAACTGGCTACTTGGTGAAGTCGAGGACGACGGTGATGGTCTGCTTGCCCTGCTTGACTGGGCAAGGCACTCCGCTCGTGCATGCGTCGAGGTTGTCGAGGAGGCCGAAGGTCGGCACGGGCGTCCACGCGCAGCCGGAGAAGCCGCCGTAGGAAGACAGCTTGATAGAGAGAAGAAGGTCGCCCGCGTTGAACACCTTAGATTTCACGAATTATTTATTATTTTGAATTTTTAAATCAATTTATTGATTTTCGACCTGACTCCTAGCTACGGAGAGAAGGAAGAACTCCATTCGCACTCACCTGATCCTGGTTGTCAAGAGTGGTGAGCACGTAGAGCGGCTTTTTCAGCTGAACCGGGTACTCGAGCTTGCCTGGAGTCGACAATGGAATTTAATTATGTCAGGAGAAAAAATGTGTATACTTTTTAGCCCAATTGTGATTGGCAAGCTAAAAAGGAAAATTAAGCAGGAAAATTTTGTTGTAAATGAAAGGTAATGCACAGCTTGGTCCCACCGTCCTTGTCCTGCGGCGTGAGCGAGCTGAAGATGATCGAGCCAGTGCCCGGGCCCATCCACCAGTTCATCTTCGTGTCCGTGCCTTGAGAAGAAAAAGAAGCGCATTGTTATGATCTCTTTTTTTGTCAATATTTAAAGGAGCGCGAGACAACCGCACTCTACTTGAATTGTACTAACTATTTTAGTCACATGCTCTTTCTCTCTCTCCCTCTCTCTCTCCCTTGGTTCAGGCAAAAAGGCGCGAATTCAAGATTGAGTTTTTGGCTCCGATAAGAAGAGGCATAATAAGACATACCATTGGGGAAACCGCAGTCCGCGGCGGCGAAGGCGGCGAGCGCGGCGAGAACGACGGCGGAGCTGAGCATTCTCTCGATGCGAGCACTCTCGAACGGATTCTTCGACCAGATCGGCGGCTCGCTTTTATAGCCATTCTTGCATCCACAGCAACGTGGGCAGATAAGAAGAGTTGCATGCTTCTGCTTTATGGGGGAAGTGAGAGTGAAGGGGGAGAGGAAACAATAGAATGAGAGTGGGAGAGAGACAGGCAGAGAGAGAAGAGAGTGGGAGAGAGACAGGCAGAGAGAAAAGACAGAAGGAGTAAACTGTGACAAAGTACGCCGCGTGCTCTTGACGTGATCATGTTGATGCTCCACGTTTCTTTGGGAGCCTCTCTCGGTCTCCTGCCCTCCTTCTCTCTCTCTCTCTCTCTCTCTCTCTCTCTCTCTCTCTCTCTCTTGCTCGCGCTATTTCTCGCTCTCCGTCTCTTTCTGGTCATGTTTCCTTCCCTCACATCATAGATGCTTTCTGGCAGTTATACGATCAGACGCAAGTACGCGCGCCGTTAAAATAAGCATATAAACTCTTGTCGATTCTAGCCTGAAAGAGTGTAAAGAAGTGTTCGAAGATTGATAAGACAGAATGAATTCCAGCCCGCTTCATTGAACAACACCATGCTGACAACAGAGTGAGAGCTGTCGAATCAGCAAGGGCAATGTTTCAAGTCGGAATTACAGAGTACGGCTCTTCTGATGTCGAAGTTCATTCAAACTTGCAGGCATTCTAATAAAAACACTCAAATGAGAATCGAGGAGAAACGAAAATCACGTGCAGAGCAACATGAATGAATATTCTTTAATGCACATTCCCTGATCTAGAAGAGCGAGTCTTTTTACACAGCAATGTAATAGTCTTCTTGGGATTGCTCTAGGAGAGAAGCCTATCCACTGTAGAATAGGTTCCTGTCCTGACCGACAATTTCAGCATTATATTTCATGTTGCTGTCATGCCTGAAATTGTCATATGCATCTCTTTCTCTCTTTTCGTCTCATTCTCCATTTCGCTGTTTCTATCAGACAGGAAGAATCACCGAACCATTTCACTCCATCTCTCTCGTTCTCTTCATTTTTCTCTCTCCCTCTGTCTCTCTCTATCTGTCTCTCACCCTCTTTTCTCTCTCCCTCTCTCTCTCTTTCTCCTCTCTTTTCTCTAGCTTTTCGAGCTTTCAACTGGACCCGCACAAATCAAAACAGACCTATCCATAAGGTTCATCTTATTCTTGGTTCTCTTTCTCTGTTTTCTCTCTCTCTTCTTGCACTCTCTGTTTCTCTCTCTCTCTCTCTCTCTCTCCAATCCTCTCCCTCTTTCTCTCACTCTCCTGTCTCAAATCCTCTCTCACTTTATCTCCCTCTCTCTCATTTCACACCATTTGTGCACTCGCTTTTAAGAACTTTCATATTTGACCTAATCTCTCGTCTGCCTCTTACTCTCTCTCTCCCTCTCTTCACCGTCCCTCTTCTCTACTGAACCCTCTCTCCTCTCACCCTCATTATTTCTCTCTCTCTCTCTCTTCCTTCTGCTCTCTGCATATTCTATCCGCCTCGTTGTAAGTTCACCATCCGCCCAATTCTGATTTCCCCTTTCTCGGTGATTGCTGCGGCGGGCGAGTACGGTAGGAAAAGAGCCGCAGACGCTGAGGAATTGGAAAACATCAAAATAGAATGTAGAACAGAGGAATTTCACGACATTCTCAGCCTTTTCATGTTGTATCTGTTCATTACATTACAAGAGAAAGAAGAGTCTAGTAGTTGAAAGGAAAAACCAATTATTGAGGTCAAAATTGTTTTATAGGCTTTTCTTGCAATTGCATGATGGCAGAAAGAAATCACTTTCATTTCCGGCCATTCCCTGTTTTGAATATGTAGTATGTAACCATAACAGATAGGTTCAATGTTGTATTTATCATCATCATAGAATAAAAAAAAAACTTAGAATAAAAAAAAGCATAGAATAAAAAAAAACGATTAACTAGTTAAATGACAAGAATTTGAAACAAGTGCTCGATGAAAAAAGTATATATATATATATAAAGTAAATACATGCACCATGATGAGATTAAAAGAGCATGTGAACGAGGAGCGGGGCGGTGTCAGATCATCAAATAGCTCAACTTAGTAGCAGACGCAGCGGCCCGAGTTGCACGGGAGGCCGTGGCAAGCATCAGAGTTTGAGCAAGCGCGATCGTTACACGCCTCATACACGTGCTCGATGGCAGAGTATACGTTATGCGTCAAGAAGATGTGGCTGTAGGCCCCAGTAGAAGCAAATGCCTGAAGTGAAGCAAGGTTTACCTATCAAAAGAAGAAGAGAGAAGATAGTGAGAGGGAGAGAAGAGAGAGAGAGCAACTGACGAGCTCGCAATCACAGACTCCGAATTGGCAGGACCAGTACAAGCCTCCGCAGGAGGCGTCATTGCGACACCACGTCTTCTGCGAACACCTACTGCAGTTGCACTGAAAAGAGGGACCAGTCAAGGTGGAATTGGATAGGTAACGGAACATTTATAAGGAGACGATGCTTACTATTAGACTATCTAGAGGAACAGATCACCGAGAATCTGTCCAGGCCACAATGCACAAGGAACACTCATAATTGCCTAGCTTGGCTGACCTTTGGCGATCCGGAAGCCAATGCAAGAACCGCCGAAGCAGTCCTCATTTGAGAAGCACGTCGCGAAGTCCTGCAAGTATTTCAGTATTATCATTCACATTTGGTCCCAATATATATCCTATTTCCTAAATATATTACAATAATACAATATTTGGGCTTAATAGTAGAACTTTTTCAATTAAGTTAAGGCTTCATCATCTACCAAAATGAGAGCACGATCCAGCCAACCTTGCATGTCATGTTGGCATCGGAGGTGTAGTTCGTGGCGACGGAGACAGTGGAAGAGTACTGGGCAAGGCCGTGGAAGGTAAGGAGAGTGAAGAGAGCCACGAGCAGGGCAGACATGGAGAGAAACTAGCTGAAAGTAGTAGTTGGATTAAGAGCACGAAAGAAAACATCTTGTAAAACACAGGCTGGCGGCGAGCCTCAGAAGGGAGGGCGAGATAAAAAGTGAGAACGAGTGAGAATGAGCCAAAAGGCATGAGAATACCATGTGCAAATGAGAGTTATGAGAAGCCAGAAAGTAAAGGGTGGAAAGGTCAAAGAGTTCTTGCTGACTCAAGAAACACTGAACCAGAGCAAGCAAACTCCCCAAAGGCAGACGATTGAATTTCTACATGTTAAGCGTGTAACATTAAGATTAATAAACTACCTTACTTATGGAAAGCGGATAGAGGGAAAAGTAAAGAATGTTTTGGATGGATGGATGGAGAGAGAGAGAGAGAGAGTGAAGCTGAGTACAAGAATAGATACAAGAGAAACAAGATTGAACGAGCGACGCAGAATAAAGACTGTCGGTCAGCGAGAAGTAGAGAAGATGCTGTATGCTCGAGCCCTCTCCATTTATACTACTCGGAGTGGGCGAGAGGTGGCAATAGCATCTGATCTCCCCCATCCCTCCACACCACCATGCTAACCTCGTCTGGCAGTCTTCTCGCTCTCTCTCTCTCTCTCGCACTCGTTTCTCTCTCGGCTACCTAACTCTCTCTCTCTCTCTCTCTCTTGCCTTCTTTCTCACCATTTCTCGCCTTCTCTGAGAGAGACACAGATGATTCAGGACAAGGGAAGCGGGAGGTAGATCAACCTTTCTCCTCCGCCATCGTCCATGCGCAGCAAGATCAATCAGGAGAGATATCTCGTGGCTCGGATGGGCTGTTGACTGCTGTTCTCACTGCTGCTACTCTCTCTCGCTCTGCTTCCCCACACTCTTATATTCCGATGGTTCCTTCCTTACCTCTCCTAATCTGCTATTTCGCATCTTTCTTTTCTTGTGTCACAATCGGATGAAGCTTTTGCATTATTCAGGCCTTTAGGTGAACGAAGCTTGTCTTGGACTGTGCTAAAGATGAATGAAGCAGTAAGAGAATTCTCTCTCTTCGTCGCATTCCCTTTCTTTGACCCTCTTTATCTCTCACTTCCTCTATCTCTGTCTTCTTTTCTCACCGTATCCTTTTCCCTCTCTTTTTCTATATCGCTCCTTCTCAAACTCTCCGAAAAAGTTAGAACTTCATTATATACGAGAAGAATTGCGCGAAAAATTGAATTAGATGGGACAGTATAATAGGGAGGAAATGGTACAGAAAATAGGCAGAGAGAGAGGCATAGAAGTAGAGAAAAAAGAAGGCAGTCTCTGAAAAAATTTCCAGGGGAGCGGCGCTCTTTTTGGAATGAAAATCTGGTAAGTTTCGGAGAGCAGAGAGAGAGAGAGAGAGAGAGAGAGAGAGAGAGAGAGAGAGAGCATGAAAGACAGACGGAAGGGGAGGGGGAGCAAGAGTGCGTGATTGTAAAGAAATCGACATTGCCGACGACCTTTTCTTCTTTTCTCATTGCAGGCAACCCTGGACAGTTTTTCAAATATGCACTAACTGCTAAATCTGAATAGGTTGCATTTTCCCGCTATTTGGCTGTAATTTGCAAAACTCGTGATCCAACCTCTTCTGGAATTTCTTCTCCGTAGATCTCTCGAGTCTTCGATGCAATTGGCTTGTTGTCCAGCAGTGCAACATTAATGGCCATGCTGAACAATCTGCCGAAGGCCGATGTCAATGGAGAGCTATTGGATTGAATCTCCGGAAGAAGCTTTGAGATCTTTTCAAGCGGTTCTCTCGTTTTGACGAAGGACTCCTTTAATACATAAATAAATAAGAAGAATAGAAATCAACCGTTCAGTCAGTATTTAACGGTAAAGAAACGCACAGGCTCCGCTGTGATGAACCTGGCGCTGTCATGCAAGCATCTTGTCATATTGAAGATAAGTTCCTCGATCAATCCTTTACGTGAAGCGCCAATGTAAAGAACCTGTAATTTAGATTTTGGGTATGTAAATATCGAAATAGGAAAAAGAATGTACCAAACGAGCGAATTCGTTAAAAGTGCCGTCATCACGAAGTTCCCAAATCCACAGAAGCCTCCGCTTCTCCGATTCATCCACACAACACTTTCGGAAGAAGATGATGAAGAGCTTCACAAAACACATCGTTTCCTACACTCTCGCTTAAATGCAAACTGTCAAACTATTTTTAGGGTGCTCATTTCTCGTATTTATTTGAGTTGAGCAAGAGATGTAAATAGGAAATGAACATACGGGAATAAAACTTTACTTCTTTAACTTTAAATCATACCAATCGTAAAGTTGAAGCTTGATTCGAGCTCGTTTGTTGACCGGATCAAGGCAGCCAACGGCACTTGAACCTTCTAAAAACAAGCATATGTATATTTTATAAGTTAATGCAGTACAGATATCCAATTATTTATAACATTGAGGAAATACCCTGGCATGTGAATGGTTGCGCAGTTTCATGCAAGAAATTGGGTAAATTTGCGTACTTATTAGGGTTTCAAAAAGCAGCAAACCCGTGAAGAAGGCCCTTCTTTGGCGAAGATCGCACACAACTCGCTCATCCAGCCGAGCAGATGGTCGAAGGAAGTTGCACTCGCATCGTTTAGACCATCTCTCACCTACAAAGATTGGTCAAACGAACTAAAGGAATAAAAAAAAAACTAAATATGCAGGATTTTCAAGTTGAGAAGACCAAATAAAGGCAAAGAAACCTTTTGGAGCGACTCGGACAGCTCCTGGCGTAGCTCGTCGCACGACACTCCGTGTACATGTGAATTCTGTTTTCCGCATTCACTCATGGCTGGCAAAACAAACAAATCAGAAAAATCGGATACGCATAAGCAAGGACATAAATTCGGCAACGAAGATATATCTCACGGACCTTTAAACCGCGCGGGATGATGAAACTTATAAAGGGCTGCTACACAAAATTTTCACTTGCCGTATATTCAATGAAATCCCGATTCGTTCGGTCAGATTTTGGGTCGAACATGTTATTTTCGACATGGAACATGGCGAAGCCTTTTGCATGAACATTTATTTGCATAGTTTTCGTTATCTCCCGTTTTGATATTAGTTTTTTCCAAGCAGCTATAAGCGACGGATTTACATCGTTCAGTGTCACCACCTCTCTCGGAGAGCCGAGCGCACGGAATGGAGTGTGGGAGAAGTACAGTGAGAACAAGATTGCGAGAGAGAGAGAGAGAGAGAATAGATGAAGGGAAGAAGACGGGAATAAGGCATGCCGTTATATTCAACGAGTTATGAAATGAGAAGAGGTTGCGTGCCATCGTCCATGCCCTCATGCATTCATCAGCATCTCACCATGCTGCATCTCTGGCATCCCCAATTTCTCTCAGTTCTTCTCTTTCTTCCCATCACTATGCTCACGTCTCACACATTATCGCTCTTCATCTCCTGCAGTCTCCCGCTCCCTCTCTCTCTCTTCTATTTTCTTTCTTTATCTCTGACCTTCTTATCTGCTATAACACTCTCTCGCTCCAAATCCTTCTCGCCCCCTCCTCGGTCACAGGCAATTTTGAGAAGCGGCAGGTGCAGCTTCACTGCCGTTCAACCTCGATCATGTAAAATAACTAAGCTTACTTTCTTCTACTCTTCATAATTAGTAATTAAACCAAGGGAGAAGGAGCGGCGACCGAAAGTGAAAAGCATCAATCGCCCAAGTGATGTATGAATAGATTAAAATCATGACAATCACGCATATGCGAAACAAAATAAGACTAAAAAGAGTAAAGTAGGCTAATAATAATTGTGACTCTCGTAATCTCAACAACCGAGAGCCATTATTTTCCAGAGTGGTCTGACCTAGAACCGCGCATTCCCACGTCCCCTTGATTGTTTTTTGATACGCCTGAAAGGCCGGCCAGATTAGATGAGAGATTAGAAGGCAGTAAGAGAGGGACAGAGGAATATTAGGTGAAACAAAATGGACATACGGCGAGAGTGGCAGCGATAGAGAGAGAACCAGGGAAAGAGGGAAGAGGTAAAGGTCAGTGTTGCCCTCCGATAAAAGACCCAGACGTCAATAAAAGGCAATGCTGTCGAATGTCGACGGAGTCTCAAACGTGTTTTCCCCGTAGTAGGAACTGCCAGCAGGGATTCTCTCTAAGTCTTCATAAGAAAAAAAGGCAGAATTATTATATTTTCCCCGGAGCTGTATCTTACAAGTCTTGTGTTTTGTTTGCATACTTTTCTGCTTGGACGACCGTTTAGAATGCAACGTCACCCGATTCTCCTTCCTCTGTCTCTTTTCGTGCTCGCCTTCTCGGCAGCCTCTGCCTTTCCCGAGCCACTGGAGAAAGTGGACCGTCATACCTACACCGAAGACACATCTTCCGTAAGGGTCGTAAGCCTTACCGGAGATTTGTACGGATACCTTTGTGTGCTGCGCTTTGATGAGTACAAGTTTGACTTCGGTGAGTGTTTGGGTCTCTTCAGAATGAAAACACATTTTTGTCTCATATACGTAATTCGCCGTCAATCAATTTATTTATAAGTATGTCAAATATATTTTAGATTGCTTATCTGGCAATTTATCAGGCTTGGTGATCAACAGCGACGAGGAGGAGGCACGTCGCTTAGACGCCTTCTGCAAGACGCGCGAATTCCTCTTTTCGAACAACAGGCCAAACGAGGCCTTCCGCGTGGACATCAACCAGTTCACGGCAATGGTACGGCAGAGTTGTATACATTAAAAATTAATTCTTTCATCGATATAGCCGAATGTTCAGTACATAGCTGTCCAACAGTTTACACACAAAAAGAAAAAGAAACCCCATCAAAATTCATTCCCTTCCACAGCTTCCGAACGAGGTTCTCAAGTTCACCGGGTAGCTCGGATCGAAGGCGAGCGCAGAGCCAAGCAGTTCTAACAACGTGACAATTACGACATTCCGAAGACGGTCGACTGGCGTGAGGCTGGCATCCTGACGCCGGTTCTGGAGCAGGTTTTGTATTTTTTCTGTTAAATTGTTCCAAATTTTTTTTAACAATATTGAATACAACATTGTAACAGCAAAATACATATATTAATTAAGCAGTAAATCAATTAAGTTATCTCTTAATCTATGCTACAAAATACACCGCCAGGGAAGCTGTGGTTCGGGCTGGGCCTTCTCGGCTGCGGGCGCGCTCGCCAGCCACTTCTACCTGCAGAAGAAGAACAAGACGCTCCTCGAGTTCTCTGAGCAAGAACTCATCGACTGCTCGACGAAATACGGCAATTCCGTCAGTTAAAAAACTCATATTTTATTTTTAAAATTTAGCTAGGCAAACAATCGTTGATGCTACAAATTACATACACTTGCTGTTTTAAAATGATTTTTTTTTAGATATTAAAATATTTTTTCAGGGATGCGGCGGCGGCTTGATGAGCAACGCGTTCGACTACGTCAAGGAAGCAGGAGGCATCGAGACGTCACGCGACTACTCCTACGAGGGCAAGGTTAGGTGGATGTTATGACTAGAGTTTAAGTATTTTGCCAAGCTGCCTAGACGAACACACAAACACACACAAACACACAAATAAACACACACACAAATGTGTCTCGACAGGACGCCGAGTGCCGCCAGACCAAGGAGGCGGCTGTCACGAGCGACAGCGGCTTCATCGCCATTCCATCGGGCAACGAGGACGCGCTTCGAGAGGCAGTCGCACGGGTCAGAGCCATTTCAAAGGAGTAATCCGGGACTTAAATATTCCATTTTCTATGATCTATATATTCGACAAGACGAACAGATCCTTTCTTTAAAAAGCCATATGTTAATTATCCGTCGGACACCTCCTTTAAACTCTTCACATCAATTATATTTCGCCCGATAAATGTTTAGGTTGGCCCCGTCTCCGTTGCGATCACCGTGACGAAGTCCTTCTTCAGCTATTCGTATGGTTCGTGCGCAGGAGATGGGCAAACTCTCTCTCTCTCTCTCTCTCTCTCTCTCTCTCTCTCGCGCTCTCTCTCTCTCTCTCTCTCTCTTTCACTGTTCCTCTCATTGTTACTATCTCTCTCTGTCGCTCTCGCTCTCCCTCACATTCTCTCTCGCTCACTCTCTCTCTCTCTTTCATTCACTATCTCTCCCTACATACTTCACTATCTCTCCCTCTCTCTCTCACTCTCTATCTCTGTCTTTCTCGCATTCTCTCTCTCGATCTCTCTCTATCTCTCTCATTCTCTCTCTCTACTCTCTCTCTCTCTCTCTCTCTCTCTCGACAAGGTGTCTTCTATGACGAACGTTGCGACGACCAAGAGCTGAACCACGGCGTGCTCCTGGTCGGCTTCGGCACGGACCCCGTGCACGGCGACTACTGGCTCGTGAAGAACAGCTGGGGAGAACAGTGGGGAGAGCAGGTTATTCATCATCATCTATCTCTCTCTCTCTCTCCGACTCTCTCTCCCTCTCTTTCTCTGCCTCTCTAGTACTTTATCTCTCTCTCCCTCTCTTTCTCTGCCTCTCTAGTACTTTATCTCTCTCTCTCGCTCTCTTTCTCTGCCTCTCTAGTACTTTATCACTTTCTCTCCCTCTCTTTCTCTGCCTCTCTAGTACTTTATCTCTCTCTCTCTCCCTCTCTTTCTCTGCCTCTCTAGTACTTTATCTCTCTCTCTCCCTCTCTTTCTCTGCCTCTCTAGTACTTTATCTCTCTCTCTCTCTCACTCCCACCAACAATCTCACCGAATTCCCACCTCCTTTCTTCAGTTTACTCGTAATATTCAATCCTCATATCTGTAATCAACTCTGACAATGACATTGCTACGTTCTTATTTTCACTTTTAGTCTCTCTCTCACATTTCTCCCATCTTATAGCTAACTCTTTCCGTTTCTCATATACGCATCGATCACGTTATAATTTCTATATTTGTTATCACACAACACTTGTTGTCTGGATTTTAGTCCTCTCCTTCACATTTGAGCTAGCTAGGGAAATTTGCAGTGAGAGAGTGTGAGAATAAGAGGAGAGTCGAAAGGGAAATAGAGAAATAGACAACGAGAGATGCAACTAGACAGAGGGACAGATTGAATGAGAGAAAGAAAGAGGGATGCTACTAGAGAAAAGCAGACACATTTAAAAAAAGAGAGAGGGAAGTCGAGAGAGAGAGAGAGAGAGAGAATGAGAGATAGAAAAAGAATGGGTAAACACCAATAAGGAAAAGGTGAAGAGACAACAAAAAGATCCTTCTTCTTCCTTCCAGGGTTACATTCGCCTGTCGCGCAGCAAGGGAAAGGCGTGCGGCATCGCCAGGGAGGCCGCCTTCCCGGTCATCGTCTAAGTGATCTCTCTCTCTTTCTCTCCCTCTCTCCCTCTCTCTCTCTCTTTCTCTCTCTCTCTCTCTCTCTCTTCAAATCATTTTTTTTCAAATAATTTTTCTTCAAATCATTTATTTAAATGGTAACAGAGCTCGGCTAATTGCCTAATAACTGAAGAGAGAGTGCAAAGAAGTGATGTAGCTCTTCTTGCAAGAGGACATGGGTGAGCATATCGATGTACATAATAAAGTGAGAAACTGTTGTACTCATGTCTATATCTCGCAACGAGTAGGCAAAATAAGAGGCTTGTGCTTGTTGATGATTGCTCCTCGGCTTATGGCCGTGCCTCCATATTGCAGGCGCAATTTGGAACTTGACGAAGTACAGCATATTGAACTTATTTGTTCTGTCTATTCAGTAGGAGAAGCCGATAAAATGAGCGAATTCAAAAGTTTGTTCTTAGCTCCTTTAAATAGCAGCTGTAGTTATTGTAACGAAATATTGACATTAAGATTACTTGGGGTCCCCACGTGCCGAGTAGAGCGAAGCTGACTTCTTTTAACGAAGACTAATACGGCTAAGATTCACCATCAGTTTAGAAAAGAAATCTTAATTGTATGCATCAACTCGGTAACGCCAATCCGAGTATATTTCATGCGGAATACGACGACACAGTGCCACCTGTCTTGCGAACTGCTTGGGCAACATACAAATCTGTTCTGTTTACAAGTGTTTTCAGCTCGTGATCGATTTCAATCAAGGCTTATTCAGATTGTTGCAGCAATTTATGATCAGAGCAGTGCATTTAATTGTTCGGACATTCATGGGCTGCTCAATTCTTGAATATAGCATCTTGAATGTACTCTGGCACTGCACAATCTTTGCCACTCGCATCTGCACAATTGCATATGTAGCCGTCGATGTGGTGGGCTGAAATATTTCATTATAACTTAACTTTTTTTCTCTACAATCAATTTTTACTCTCAAGATTAAATTATCCTCTTCCTTTCAATCGTTTTTTAATAGGCACGTGCGCAAGTGAAAGAGCAAGTGGAGACCACTTTCTTGTACTCATAGATTCATCTATTGGTCTTCAGTTTCATTTGCTGCTCTCTTTTTCCTCTTCATCTCAAACACTCTTGTGGAAGTAAGCAGATGCAATCAATAAAATTAAAACTAAAAAAATAAACAATAGTTCTAGCATTTCCCACTGACAACATCCTAGCTTGCTGCAATCACTGCCGCACTGCCAGTTGTTGCCGGTGAAGGCGCTTCAACACAATTTAATTATACTTTAAATTAAAATAAGCTCGATTAACTCTATTCATAGTTGTACAAACTTTCCAGACGAAATAAATTGACATACTCGGCGTAGTAAAGACAGCATCTTGCGTTTCCTTCGCACTCTGTCAACACTGGCAGCTCAGGGTCGAAGGGAGTTTTCAGACGCACTTGGCCAGCTCGTGGCGGAGGAGGGAGTTTGTTAATACAAAAACAATTTCAATCTATATTATGTAGTTCTTTTATTTAAAAAAAAGAAAGAATTGAAAACAGACCTGATTGGGCCCCATGGAACACGGCCAACATTGCACTTGAGTCCAGTGGAAGAGTCTACAAGAAGAACGAGCATGGCGAGGGCAATTTGAGAATGAATCAGCATCGTTATTCCTCCGAAGAATGGTAAGCAGGAATCGGTCGAAAGAAGAAGATCAATCTCAAGATTGGGACAGCATCAAGAGTTGCTTTATATTCTATTTGTCTTTCACGCCAAGTAGTAAAAAACGTGTCTACTTTATTTCCCTCACTCTCTCTCTCTCTCGCACTCTTCTCTGTTTATAACTCTTAAAGTTCCCTTCTCCTTATTCTCGCATTCCTTCCTCTCGTTGCCACTCTTCTCTCTTACTCCGCTGCTTTCTGATTCCCGAGTACTCTCCATCTCATCGACAACCAATTCTCTCTCACTCTATTCTCTTCCTCGAGCTCTCGTTCTCTATTTTTCTCATTCTCATTTCATGTTCCGTCATTTCTCTTCTCTTTCTCTCTCTCTTTCTCTTTTTTTCTCTTTCTCTTTCTCTTTTTCTTTCTCTTCTTTTTCTCCTCTCTTCCTCTCTCTCTCTCTCACTCTCTCTCTCTCTCTCTCTCTCTCTCTCTCTCTCTATTCCAGCCATAAACCAGCCAGCTGTTCTCTCGGAGGCCCGCCTTCCTCTTTTTACGAGTCCTCTCAGATGTTCTCAGACTGATCATTGGCCGTTTTCTTGCTTTCTTTCAATTCCTTTTGACATCAAATTAGCAATCCGACAAGAGTGCACGAGTTCAGTGCAAATTGCCAAACTAAACTGGTAATTCAGGGCTCTCATTGTTGGCCATTTGAGTCACAAGGAAATTAAATCATTGAATTAAGGGACGTTGCCAAAAGTGTTCTTCTCTTGTCGAGATTTGTGAACAATTTGCTTGCTTTTGACGGCGTGATCATTACAGGGATAGAAGAAGGAATTTGGCGAATAGAGGAGACAGGGGGCTACTGGTCAGGATTGTAATGCTGGTGGTGAACTGCACCTAATCTGTTCCCTTAAGCTGCCACCACTTCATTTCTTCCGCTCACTGAAAATGGAACTATTGCTGAATATGTATGTTTGTAGATGAAAGGAGATAGATCTCATCGTTCACCGACAAAATTTTATTTGAATGATTTGAATTGGAAATCGAGTTCCATGTACAGCGTGGCATTTGTTGAGTTCGAAGTCACTCCGTATCTGCCTCCTGCACGCTCCGCCCGTACGAGGAAGAAATAGGCTCCGCCCTGAACGCATCAATCTTGCCCCCGCCCAAACAAGCCAAGTATTTTTTCACGAGGGTAATAATGTCCTGCTTAAAAAATACATCCAGGACGGTAGATATGCATTGACAATGAAGTTTGAGGCAAATGATTCCAAAATTTAAGTGTTCACTATCCGACCTAGCAGACCATACTACGGTAATATTTTCTGTCTGTACCGGAAGACGAGGCCGTTGGGATGATATCTTCATAGTCTTGTTTATGTGCTTGTACTATAAGTTTATCTCTTGTCTATACTTGCTTCTTCTTTTCAGTCATGAATGAATGCGGAGAGCAGAATTCACATGTCCGCGAAGCGTCGTACGAAGAGCTACGCGAGGAGCTGTCCGAGTCTCTCCAAAAGGTTTCTTTGCCGTTTTTTAGTCTTCTCAACTTGAAATTCCTGCATGTTTAGTTTTATTTTATTCATTTAGTTCTTTTGACTAATCTTTATAGGTGAGAGATGGTCTAAGCGATGCGAGTGCAACTTCCTTTGACCGTCTGCTCGGCTGGATGAGCGAGTTGTGTGCGATCGTCGCCAAGGAAGGGCCTTCTTCGCGGGTTTTCTGCTTTTTGAAACCCACATGAATACGCGAATTTACTCAATCTCTTGCATGAAACTGCGCAACCATACACATGCCAGGATATTTCCTCAATGTTATAAATAATTGGTTATCTGTACTGCATTAACTTAGAAAATATACATATGCTTGTTTTTAGAAGGTTCAACTGCCGTTGGCTGCTTTGATCCAGTCAACAAACGAGCTCGAATCAAGCTTCAACTTTACGATAGGTATGATTTAAAGTTGAAGAAGTAAAGTTTTCTTCCCGTATGTTCATTTTCTATTTAAATCTCTTGTTCAACTCAAATAAATACGAGAAATGAGCACCCTAATAATAGTTTGACAGGTTACATTTAAGCAAGAATTTAGGAAACATCATTCGGATGTGTTTTGTGAAGCTCTTCATCATCTTCTTCCGAAAGTGTTGTGTGGATGAATCGGAGAAGCGGAGGCTTCTGTGGATTTGGGAACTTCGCGATGACGACACTTTTAACGAACTCGCTCGTTTGGTACTACCTTTTTTCTTTTTTGGATATTTAAATACCCAGAATCTAAATTACAGGTACTTTACATTGGCGCTTCGCGTAAAGGATTGATCGAGGAACTTATCTTCAACATGACAAGATGCTTGCATGATAGCGCCAGGTTCATCACAGCGGAGCCTGTTCGTTTATTTCCCGTTAAATTCTGACTGAACGGTTGACTTCCATTTTTCTTATTATTCTTCTTATTAATTTATGTATTAAAGGAGTCCTTCGTCAAAACGAGAGAGTCGCTCGAAAAGATCTCAAAGCTTCTTATGGAGATGCCATCCAATAGCTCTCCATTGACATCGGTCTTCGGCAGATTGTTCAGCATGGCCATTAATGTTGCACTGCTGGACAACAAGCCAATTGCTTCAAAGACTCGAGAGATCTACGAAGAAGAGTTTCCAAAAGAGGTTGAATCACCAATTTTTGGATGACTCTATTGTCGTCTCAGCCCTGTACATAAACGTTTTGTTATAACGTATTTGCAGGTTGCGACTGCCGTTCCTCTCCCTTCCGTTTTTAAGGAAGAAACATCGGATGAAATGACAGAGAACGAAAACGAAGAGAAAAGGATGCGGCTTTCCAACAAAGACATGGACCTTCCGGGATCTTCTTATATGGGTTTGTTTTTTATAAACGGAATACCCCGGATTTGTACAAAAATAAATGAATTTGTATTTAAGCCGACCCTCATGAAGATGATGAAGAAGAAGAAGATGAAATTGTTGAAAATTTACCGGCTTCTCCTTCTGAGTCGCAGGAACAGAAGTGTTCGACATTGTACGCTTCGTCAAGTTCCGACAACAGTGAGAAATGCAAGACGTCAATTTTTTTTAGCGTTTTAATGGGCAATCGAGAAAATGTAAAGTTCCTTTTTTATGATGCCAAATTTAAAGCGATGTTAGGCAAAAATTACATTACCGGTTCAGCAGAATTTCTGTTGAACGGTAAGTTGTCTTTTATATATATTTAAAAAAAAAATCATTAACTTAGATCGGGAATATCGTCCTGGCCGCGATTCGTTATTCCACAGACTTAATGAAACATTAAGGAGTGTATCAATGCAAGGTTATCTTTACATTCTACTTAGCTGATGATCCAAGTCTATTTACTGTACATGTCTTCAGATATTTTGAGTACTGATCGAGAAAAAGATGCCATCCTCACCTCTCTTCTCTCGGGAGACATAACCGAGGAGTTCCGATGCGACATCAGAAGGCAGTTCGTCCGAAGGGTCGGACAATTTCTTATGCGGCATGCGGATGAGTGAGTGTATTCTCATGCACTTGGCACTTGTTTACATTTCTGTCCTCAATATTCTTTTTTTATTCTATTTATAGAATATTGAAATCATAACCTCTTTTAGTAAGAATCGTCCAACGACACGAGAGATTGTCCGCTTCTTCAGTCGAGTCATGCTCCCCTTCCCGAACACGAATATGGTTTTAATTTTTTACTTCCTGCACAGCTCTAATTAGTGTGCAGGATACTGTAAATTTTTGCTTAGGCGCCCTTCGTCGGCAGCAACAAGGCCTACCTGATTGTGTTCGTGTACAATCAGCGCAGACGTATGGCGACTGTTGGAGAGGCTGTCATGAGGCCGTACAAGAAGAAGAAGAATCCGGAAATGCCACTTCCGAACCACGAACGCCAGCGTCTCATCGCCATGCAGTTGAAGCATCTTGCTGATGATTCCGATGCTACTCTTCAGATGTTGGAAGAGTCGCGGTCGGTCGTTATACACTATTTTCTGGAATTATTTTGTTGTTATTAATTATAATTTGTTGCAGTCACGGTATTTTTTTAATGAATTCTACTAACGACATAGAGTAGACAAGCTGTATATATCACGGTATTTTTATTAACTGGAAAACAATCATTTTATTAAGTGACTACCGTCTCCAGCTGTGCCGCGAGGCGGGTCCTTCGACTGCCATACAAGAGTTTAGGCAGCTCGCTTCATCTAAGCTGGTACTTTTCTTGTTATACGCCGACTTCTCGTTAGGAAAATACAGATCGAAATGACTGTAGTACTTTAATTGTAGATACTTTCCGACTTTGACAGAGGATTCGAGGTAGACTCAAGCGGCTTTCTGCAGCAGTGGCCACGAATTGAAGAGTACCTGAACAACATGTTCCAGACGAACTTCTCCGCGGCAGAGCAGAAGACAATCACTGCAATGAACACCGTACACGGTTCAGGTGAGAAAAGAAAGAAAAGACATATTTCACAAGTTTTCTGTTGAATCTTTACAAGCTTATCTAGGTTGACAAAAGATATGATTGCAGAAGCCGCATCCGTACAGGCAGTAATCGCCGCCGTTGCCCACTTTAAGAAGTTCTGCCCGCGAAAACAAATGTCACGATTCGGAAGAGTCTTCGCCACATTCCCTGTCAGTCAGCAAGTTCCAAGCTGCCACGAATTTTTTTTAATGTGGCTCTCTTTGATAAACACTCTCTTTTTCAATGTTCTTGGTGTTTTTGAGCTATTGTTATTCATTACTTGAAGAGTGAGCCTGACTCCAAACACGTCGTCGATCGTCTCAGTGAAATGGGTCTCCGCCAGCCTCTCGTGGTCAAGTACGGGCAAGGCAGACTTCAGTACTCCGTCTTCTGCAACGTCTGTCTAATGTTTTTATACCTTCATAACGAGTCTCTCTAGTAAAAAAAAAGTGCAATACTGTCCGGTAGTTGAACAAGATCAGTAAAACTGAGGTCACTTTACTTCTATGCACCCTCTCTTTCTCTCTCGCTCTGTCTCCCCCTCTGTCTCTCTGTCTCTCTCTCTCGCTCTCTCTCTCTCTCTCCCAAACGCTCAATTCTCTCTTTCACTGCCTTTTGCCCCATATCTGTTTCGCTAGTACTCGAGCAGGCAAAAAAAGACAAATAAAAGTCAGTGAAAGACTTTAGGTAATGCTGGATATGTTTTCAGGAAGTGGAAATTCTCTGCGGTGAATCCTTCATCGAAGCGGTTGTTGTTGCCCTAGCCTGCCACTTTCTCTTCCACCTTCGTTTCGACCCGGAGGTCGCTGACATCTGGGGCATGTTCTCGCTTCTCATCGGCGCTCCGCATTCCGTGAAGTCAAACACGGCCGCCAGCCTTGCAGACAGCATCCGAAGACATCTGCTCTGAGTCTTCTATTCTCCTTTTTCAACTTTGATCAAGGATTGTAGAGTGATAAATATTCATTTCTAGAAATAGGCAGGGTAAGTTTGAAAATCTGTACGTCATATTTGCTAAAGATGATACATATATGTATTTCTTCTTTTAGCAAGTTTATATGACTTACTTTTCCCTTTTAACAGATTTATCTTGTCGCATATTGCTTGAAAATGGCTGTTAATATATCTGTCTGTATATTGCTGTGAAAATGTCGCTCGTTCCGTTATCGTCCTGTTGTGAGTATTAAATTGATTCAGAATAAGAATAAAAGCTGTTGAGTACTAAATTGAAAAGCGTTAAGGTGCACATTTAATTTGCGACAATGAAATGAGACTTTCAGGAATCAGATTTTGATACATTCATACATACATATGTGCATATGTACGGTCCCGCTCTTTGCATGAAAGGCTATGAATACTGTTGAGAATTAAATGATATGTTCAAATTAATTTCTTGCTTTAAAAATGCACTCATGCCGGTGGATTCTGTCATGCCCGGGGGCCAGAGCAAGCCGCAGCGGAGGCCACGCCTAGAAGAGCAGCCTCCGCTGCCACAGTGTTCGCAGGCAAGAGCTAGGAAGCGGCTGACCCCAAGGCCTGGCCCCCTTTTCCTCTCTATATCTATATGAATGTACCATGGTAAACTAAAGTTAAGAGATAAAGATATGTAAAGTAACAATATGTAGCTTGTCCCCAATCTACAACACGGCGGCTAGGGGACCGCCACAAGGTCGCCCGAACCCGACCGTAACAATTCACTTAAGAATGGGAGGACATAAAACAACGGAGTTCGTAACCCCCTTTGACCAACATTGACTTGTCCCTCAGTCCGACTTACCTAATCAGATTACGGTAAAATTTTAATCTGTCGGGTTTCAGGCTTGTGTGGGCAAGAAGAGATCCTTGAGTTGACTCGCCTTGATTCAAGGCAAATTTTGCTTATATTTATCCAATTTTTCTAACTAGTTTCTTTTCATCATTGTCAGTCATGAATGAATGCGGAGAGCAGAATTCACATGTCCACGAAGCGTCTTGCGAAGAGCTACGTGAGGAACTCTCCGAGTCGCTCCAAAAGGTTTTTTTTGCCGTTTATTTGCTCTTTTCAACTTGAAAATCCTGCATATTTCGTTTTCTTCTATTAGTTTAGTTTCTCTGACCAATCTTTGTAGGTGAGAGATGGTCTAAACGGTTTGAGTGCAACGTCTTTTGAGCGTTTGTTAGGCTGGATGAGCGAGTTGTGTGCGATTGTCGCCAAAGAAGGGCCTTCTTCACCGGTTTGCTGCTGTTTACAACCCTATTAAATACGTAAATCTTCCCAATTTTCTTGCATGAAACTGCGTAACTATATAAAAGCCAAAATATTTTCTATTGGATCTGTGCTGCGTTCAATTCGAAAACATATTCTTCATTTAAGAAGGCCCACGTGCCGTTGTCTGCCTTGATCCAATCAACAAATGAGATCGAATCAAGCTTCAACTTTACGATTGGTATGATTTAAAGTTAAAGAAGCAAAGTGTTGTTCCCGTATGTTCATTTTCTATTTACGTCTCTTGTTCAACTCAATTAGATACGAGAAATGAGCACCCTAAAAATAGTTTAACAGGTTACATTTAAGCAAGAATTTAGGAAACATCATTCGGATGTGTTTTGTGAAGCTCTTCATCATCTTCTTCCGAAAGTGTTGTGTGGATGAATCGGAGAAGCGGAGGCTTCTGTGGATTTGGGAACTTCGCGATGACGACACTTTTAACGAATTCGCTCGTTTGGTACTACCTTTTTCTTATTTGGATATTTAAATACCCAGAATCTAAATTACAGGTACTTTACATTGGCGGTTCACGTAAAGGATTGATCGAGGAACTTATCTTCAACATGACAAGATGCTTGCATGATAGCGCCAGGTTCATCACAGCGGAGCCTGTTCGTTTATTTCCCGTTAAATTCTGACTGAACGGTTGACTTCCATTTTTCTTATTCTTCTTCTTATTTATTTATGTATTAAAGGAGTCCTTCGTCAAAACGAGAGAGTCGCTCGAAAAGATCTCAAAGCTTCTTATGGAGATGCCATCCTGTAGCTCTCCATTGACATCGGCCTTCGGCAGATTGTTCAGCATGGCCATTAATGTTGCACTGCTGGACAACAAGCCAATTGCATCGAAGACTCGAGAGATCTGCGGAGAAGGGTTTCCAGAAGAGGTTGGGTCACGAATGTTTGGATGACTCTATTGTCGTCTCACAATCAGTCTTGTACATAAAAGTTTTGTTATACCGTATCTGCAGGTTGCGACTGCCGTTCCTCTCCCTTCCGTTATTAAGGAAGAAACATCGGATGAAATGACAGAGAACGAAAACGAAGAGAAAAGGATGCGGATTTCCAACAAAGACATGGACCTTCCGGGATCTTCTTATATGGGTTTGATTTCCTAGAAAAGGACTATTTTCTTCGATTTTGTAAAAAAAAAAAAGAAGTTTTTCTATTTAAGCGGACCTTCATGAAGATGATGACGATGAGGATGAAATTGTTGAAAAAATATCGCCCTCTCCTACTGGGTCGCAAGAACAGAAGTGTTCGATATTGTGCACTTCGTCAAATTCCGACAACAGTGAGTATTGCTATCTTTATGACTGCCTCGACTGTATATGACCAACTTTTAGAACAGTTTTCTTGTATGGCTCTTAATTTCTTTTTTTGAGGCAAAAGCGGTAGTTCCCAGAGTCGGACGACAAGCAACGCTCATTGTCAGCTGAACGAGCGGCTGCGATCTCTTTCAATGCGAGGTACATAATGGCATTCAGCCGTCTTTCTATAGATGTGTATAAATGCAGACATCGTGAGTGGTGATAAATGCCAGCGTCTTCGGGAGATGATTGAGAGTGGCCAATCGTTCGATCACAACACATCCATGAGGAATCTCTTTAAGCGACGTCTTGGCACCTTTCTTCTTGATGCATGCGACTGGTAAGAGTGATAAACGGTTCAGGGTCATCATTTCAAAATTTTACTCTCTTTTAATATTCCTTTATTTAATGTTTAAAACAAAATTCCTTTCCAAAATGAAAAAAATATATCTTCTGACTCAGCCGGAATTCGCCGCGCACAGACGAAGTTCGCAACTTCCTCACGCACATCTGTGAGCCATTTCCAACGATTAAGCAGGTAGCTTCTTTTCGCTGAGACAACTTCGTTTCTTTTCTTCAAAAAAAAAAAAAATATTTGCAGAGCATCTACGCCGGCGGCACGAAAGCGCTCTTGTTTGAGTACATCTACAACCAGAAGCAGAGGCTGAAGCACATCGGGATTCTCAAGACCCGAACTTATCGACGACGAAAACCAACGATTGCACCGTCAGAGCTATCGCAAGAAAGGATAGCTGCGCTTATCGAGGAGCTAAACAACGGAGTCGACGATGAGAGCAGAACGGAGGAATTGCTCGAAGCAACCCGGTAAAACGGTCTAATTTAGTTGTTTCTGGCTGTTTTTAAAAAGATTGCTATTTATCTTGGTTACAGTGAATTCCGTCTGTCCACGATCAAGGAGAAGGGCGTTGCTGGCGCATTCGAATCGATAAAGCAGCTACATGATTCTGCAGTAGTTAGATAATTCGATTTTTGTTAAATATGGGTATTTATCTGGTCGATCTCTCTCTTTGTGAGCGTGTACTTATGCAGTAATTTCTATTTGGCACGTACTCACAAATCCACATTAGTTATGGCATTCTGTGTAGATCATTCGCGACTTCGAAGTCAGCCACACGATCGATTTGGCCGGCTTCTTCACCAAGTGGAATGTAGTCGTCGGTGCCGTCGGCTCACTGGCTACGGCCACCGTAGATCCAGCGATGCTGCAGTCGTTGGAGGCCTCCATCACTCTGGCTGGAGAAGGTTACTGTAGATGTGACGGTGTCGACCTTTGTGCTCATCCCTTCAATTTTAGATCGCGTAACACATCTGACTCTGCTTCGCATTATGGCTCTTCTATGGAAAGAAGACCAACGAAAGAGAGTGCAACGAATCAAGAATATCTACATTGAGCTGAAGGTCGGTCCATGCCATTCACAAATCTGTTTATTATTCTTGCCATGTTCTTCGTGACATAGCTAAATTTAAAGCCATTAGTGTTTTGTATCTTTCAAATACTTGCATTTACGTATAACGCACTTCCTAGGACTCGCCGGATTCAAATGCGGTCGTAAGAGAGTTGGACGACCTGCGAAACTCTGAAGGAACGAAGAAAAAGCCCTTGACGCAGCCGATTGTCGTAAGATATCGGCAAATCCAATTTGGAGTGTTTATCCAGGCTAGTCTTCCTCTTTCAATCCCCTTCCGTTGTATTTAGAACTATTCTCTAAATAGATTCACCGCTTATCGTATCTTACATTAGCCCTTGATCTGAGTCTGTAGAATGTCTATTGTAAATAGATGATCGTATTCGTTAAAAGACTAACAATAATGCAGGGAAAAGAGATCTTCTGCGGCGACGATGGTCTCCTCCACGCCTTGGCCGTGGCCGTCGCCGCCCACTACGTCTTCCATCTCAAGTGGCATCTGGAAGTCACTGACTTCTGGTTCGTCATTCTCCGTCTGATCGGTATGCCGACGTGGCAGATCAAGTCGAATGTCGCCAAGATAGTCGCGGATGCCATCGACGAGGAAATGGCTCGTCCACGAGGAGGGCAGCTACCGTATACGGTAGAATAATTTAAGATAGATTAATAGAATTTATTTGACCAAACTTGTATGTCTCCTCTATTTAGATACATTGTGAGTGGAACGATTCCACAATGATTTGTTAAACATGTTCCGTTCGAGTTTCATTTTAGTCTGAAGACAGTGTTGTTACGGAAGGAGGTCTGAAGATCTCAAATCACCATCATATTTTTAAAAAATTGCCGTGTTCATTAAAAAATTTGTGCTTTAAACAATTGCATTTTTTCAACGATGTGTTGATGTACTACGAATAAATTTTCAAAAGCATCTACCTTTTTGGCGACCGAGGAATTGCATGACAGCTTTTTTTTTTGCTGGTCTGGTTGGGCTAGCGGGAACATGTTATACGTACAGAGATACTGAAACGAACTGAGAACTGAAGAGTAAGACCGAGACAGAATGTGAAATAGAGAACATGCAATTTTCACTTCATTTTCATTGAGTTCATGCTCTGTTTCACACCTCATCCGCACCTCTCATGAATGCACACCTCATGAAACCTGCGCTGCAGTGCCAAGCCTTACTCTGTCTTCATGCTTCTCATTGGTAGCTATTCTTATGGTTAGCAACGAAATATGAAGCTTCTGTGTACTTTCGTTACATTTTGGATAATACTATATCTTTTGTAATCAATATAATTCCACTGGTAGTCAATATAATAAGTCTACAGATAACCATTAATTGTTACTTCAGAAATGCCTTCTTCCTCTTCCTCGTCCTCCACTGCCAGCCGCTTCTTCTGCTCAGCCATTCGTCTCTCTCGTCGCAGCTTTCGTCTTCGTGGAGCGGTCACGCCGCGAGCCTTCCGCGTCTGACGCGGACGAGACCATTCTGGGAGCAACTCCATCCGAATTCTTCACTTCATTCACGACGGCCAATATTAGTGTACGACCTCAACCCCTTTCTTTCTATCTCTCTCTCTCTCTCTCTCTCTCTCTCTCTTTCTCTCTCTCTCTCTCTCTCTCTCTCTCTCTCTCTGTTTGCCCTCTTCCACTTTCCTTTCTTTATGTCTATCTATATTTTTGTTCCGATTGGTGATACTTTTTCAAAATGTTTAGGAATGAATGTTGGTTCTTCCCTGATAGCCATGAGATCAAGCATGCAGGCTCTGGATGAGGAGTGCTCGCCGTCCAGAGAGGATTCCGTGGATGGCTCGCGATCGTGCTTTCCCGCTTTCCCCACTAACCCCGCCCCCATTGACATCTTCCTGGATGCAATTCGCTTCCGCAAAGAGGAAGTCGTCCACGCCATGATGCATGATCACGACTTTGATGTGCGAGCGACGGTTAGCTGTCTCATCTCTCTCTCCCTCTCTCTCGCTCTCGCTCTCTCTCCTCTCTCTCCCTCTCCCTCTCCTATGTATCTCTCGCTCTCTCTCTCTCTGTGGATAGCTTGAATTGTTGACCCTTTGACATCTTGTTCCTTTTCCAATTCCCTTGTACCACCAGGGCTACCTAGGCGTCTCTGCACTTCACGTCGCTGCCGCCATGGGCGACTCCTCTCTGCTACTCGCACTCATCGCCCGTGGATTAGACATCAATGCAATGACAAAGATGGTCACTGGCTGGGAGATATATGAGAGAGATGAGAGAGGGTGAGAGAGATGAGAGAGATGAGAGATTAGATGATGATATGTACCTATAGTTTCCTGAAAAGTTTCAGGGACTGGAGACGCCGCTACACTGGGCATGCCTCTCGGGTCGTCTACGGGCTACAATCTTGCTAGTTCGATTATGTTTTTATCATGATTATGATATGTGTTTTTACATAGTGGTTATGAGAGAGAAAGAGAGAGAGAGAGAGAGAGAAAGCGTCTACCTTCTCACCTAATAGAAAATAATTCATGTATACAAAAACTAATATTAATTTCGTTCCAAATTTATACGCGGCCAATTTTCAAGAGACATGATGTACTATGAAACAAATGTACGAAAAGAATAAATAGCATAAATAACCTCTCGAGGTAGAGCGTGGCGCGTGTCTAGAGCAGGCGAATGCTGCTGGGATGACGCCACTGCACGCGGCGGCCTCCGCCGGCCATCCTATGATCGTCCGCTATCTCAGAGATAAGGGCGCCCGCACCGATGTCAAGGATAAGGTGAGAGAGAGAGAATAAGGAGACGGAGAGAGAAAGCAAAGATAGAAAGAGAGTGATGAAAGAGGGAGAGAGAGAGAGAGAGAGAGAAAGAAAGAAAGGCATTGTGAGAGAGAAAGACCTTTCAATCCTTTCCAGTTCTCCCGCACGCCCCTCTCCTATTCTGCCCGCCGTGGTATCGGCGATCCGTGCTCAGCGATGCTTCTCCGGTGAACGTGATCTTGAGAAGACAGATCAACTCTGTTTCTCTGTCGATGATATCTATTTATCACTTAATTATAACTCTACCGGTATACACTTATTGTTATGACATATTATTCCCCGCTAATTTTAATGATAACGGGAAAATATGCATCTAATGACCTATATTATTTCTGATAGTTCGACCTCACCCTAGGTAATTCGTTCTCTTGTATCCATATCTTAAATCCTATGATATTTCCACGCATATATTTTTCTAAGAATAATAACCGTTATTGTCTCATAAGTGCATGGAACTGTACGTCTATACTGTAAATCTCTTTGTTATTGATAAATATTTTATTTATTATTATCGCGAGTGAATCTTTTGAAACTTTTGCCTCAACAATTCTATAAACAACTTTCCCGAAGAGATGTGTCCCGGGTAGTATAGTGGTTAGTATCCGCGTCTGTCACATGCGAGACCCGGGTTCAATTCCCGGCCCGGGAGAATCTTTTGATTGTGCCCTCGTGGAAATTCGCTTCTTTATTCAATTTACTTTTTTCGTTTATGATTTACGAGAAATCGACATCATGGAAGTTGTTAATGCGTAAATTTCTTTGTTTACATAGAAGAAGATCAGCTGGAGTTCTCTTAGTCTATGTCTGCCCTTCTTATGGGTAGAATCCATTGGGATGACCGTTACCACCGTTGCCTCTTTCCTGATTCTTATGCGTCGGATATGCGTCAGCGTACATTGCTGCAATTACCAAGCACTTTCTTCTTCACTTACAAATGTATTCGTCTTTTTAGAAAAGACAACGAATAAGATTCTCTAGTGATCTATAGATATCGATTCTAACTTGCCTGGATTGTTTAGATTGCCACCTAGACTATAGTCATAGCCATTGTAGCGATAAGGACTGTCCGGATAGAGGCCGGGCCCATACTGCTGAGCCTGCGCAGCTCGCTGCCACTCTAATTCTTCGTTCGTCTGCCATCCCTGAATCAGGGTCGTCCGATGTCGCTACGGGACCACAGCAGATGTATTTACATAGGAATACGGTACTGGTCATGCTTGTTTGTGCTTGTTTACTGTTCAATCGAGGGGCGACGATCGTAAAGCTGTTTATCTACATCGCATGCAAGACCAAGGTATCGATAGCGATAAAATATAGAATAAACAGCTGAGAGATGGAGAGATTAAAAAAAGTTACAGAGAAAAAGAATGTACAGTAGAGTGTTTAAGAGAAAGGGGATCAGAGAAAGAGAGAGAGAGAGAGAGAGAGAGAGAACGAGAGAGAGAGTAGAGAGAGGGAGAGGAGAGAGAGGCAAAGCAATATAACGCAAGAGGATTCATCCTATGCTAAAATCACGAAAATGAGAGTTAACATAACCTTGAACACAGCAACATAGGATGTGGAAACAGATTAAGCACCTTGAATTTTTCAAAATACATGCTAACATTGTTTTTTCTTATGTTCGCAAAAGAAATTGAACTACCTGTTGTCTACAACCGGTATTTGGAGAGAGTTTGTTGGCTACAGAAAATTGATTTTCAGATCTCGCGAGAGAGGTAATCCAGCAAAGAAGGAGAGAACACTATGGCAAAGCCGTAAAGGTTTTAAAATGAGGAAATGTTAGCCACAGGCTTATATCAGATCAATCAATAGTTAGACAGTGAATGAGGAGAAAGTTGATTTGGTTTTGGACAATTTATTAAGTATACTTTTTTTTGTTGGTGTTTTCGAATGACGGGATATATGGGATCCGGATGGAAAGGGAGGCTATACTTGTGTTTATAGTTTAGAGTTTAAACGAGCAAAAGAAGGAGAGCGGCAGCGAGGAGGGCGAGAGAGACCTGGCCATGGTAGAAGTTGGACGCCGACTGCGCAAAGCTGGACGCGTCGCGGCCGAGGTTAGAGGCACCTGTCGACAGTAGCGATGTGGAAGAAACTATCACTCGGATTCGCCATTGGACATTTACTACTTCCCTCTTTCTCTCTCTACCTCTCTCTCTCTCTCTTCCTCTCTGCCTCTCTCTCTCCCTCTTTCTCCCTCTCTCTCTCCCTCACCATTCGACACGGTATCCACTGCTCCCCTGCCCCAGTCTCCGACGGTGTTGCCAGCATTCTTGGTGGCGTCGACGGTTGTGTCCGCCGCGCCCTTGGTCCAGGTGGCGGCCGAGTTCGCTGCGTTCTTCGACCAGTCGACGACAGAGTTGGCGGCCTCAAATTTATTTTAAATTGTTTGAGAATATTTATGGTTTTCTTCTCCTCATTGAAAAAAGATCCTTAGAAGTCTAACCCCGGATCCCGCATTCGCAACAGTGTTCGCTGCATTTGAGACGGAGTTACCGATCTGAGTGCAATTATGTACATACAAGCGTTCACTTTTTGCATTCGTATCCATTTAATAAAGATGTTGTAATTTTTAAAAAATTATTAATCGATTTACCGTATCCCACAAATTGCCGTTCTGGCCGCTCTCTTGAGCGATGGCAACAGCGGAGACGAGAAGGGCAAGGAGTACGGAGCGCATCTCTCTAGAAGAACACTCTACACTCATATCTATCCTATTGTATTAAACTACGCGGACTTGGCGAGTAAGAACGATTTATGAAGAAAATATACAAACAGCGCGAGCAAGAGAGGGTGACTGAAAGAGAGCGAGAAAGAAAGAGAGTAATGGTAAGAAGTTGAAGGAGAAGAGCAAGAGGAGATAGAATGTATCGATAAGACTGAAAGTTGGAAAAATATGGCCACACAGATATTTAGTAGGTGAAGGTAGCAACGAATTCTGGAAGCCGATATGGAAGGAACTTTTTTCAGGCACTGCCTGTTGCCGCTGAGGGAAAGGTGAATGGGCGAGAGAGCGAGAGAGAAGAGAGAGAGAGAGAGAGAGAGAGAGAGAGCCCATGAGAGGAAGATTGGAAGAGAGAAGGAGAGACGGGGCGGGATGTGACAGAGTGAAGGACGGAGATAATTACAGCAGTTGTGCAGTTAGTTTTTGGAAGTAGTTTGACAAAGAGATTGAAAGAGAAAGGAAGAGAAAGAGATTGAAAGAGAAAGAGAGATAGAGAGAGAGAAAGAGAAAGAGTGAGAGAGAAGGAGAGAGAAAGAGATGGAAATGAGCAAAGATAACAGAGATAGTTCCGTAATCCGGTGGTGCTGCCCGAATGTTGATGCCGGTCCGTATGGGAGTGAGACAGAGCTGTGCGGTGCTCCGGAGGATAAGAGAGGAAGGTATAGGGAAGAAGGAGGCAGGAAATGGTAGGGCGGCAAAGAGTGAACGGCCGCCTCTCTGCACCTTGCCTCACATCTTCTACCCTATTCCCTGCCCCCTTCTCAACTTCTTTGCCACACCCCTCACAGTGCACACTCACTCCGCTGCGCGTTCTCCTCAGCCGCTTTTCTACTCGTGTGCTCTTGGCTTGATCGTTCTCGCACTGCGCAACTCATTCATTGCGAGAAATAGAGAGAGAGAGAAGAGAGAGAGGTAAGAGAGAGGCAGAGAGAGAGAGAGATGGAGACAGAGAGACCGAGAAAGAAGAGATGCAGATGCATTGGTAGAATGATCACAGGCTGAGTTGAAAAGAGGGAGAAGGTAAATTTTCGCTAACACTCAGCAACAGTCAAAGGTGACAGAAAAGCCAGTGAAGTGAGAAGTTCAGCAAATTCACAATTGAGAAAGATCCTGGCAGCGGAATGGAACATTGACATTGCGAACGAGAGCGAGGGAGGATGTTCGGACAGTGAGGGCACTGAGAGATAGAAAAAAGGAAATCGAGAGAGAGAGAGAGGGAGAGAGAGGGACAACAAGAAAGAGAGAGAGAGAGAGAGAGAGAGGGGAGAGAGAGAGAGAGCGATAGAGAGAGCTGTCTCTCTTGAATTGGATATACTGTTTCTTGTTCGTTCCTTGGTCCTTGGTAAGTTCCTTGCGCATACTCCAAAGAATGCCTTCCAATTTTTTTCCAGATGCATGTCATCTGTGATCTACAATGGCTTATCACAAAAAATGGCTTAAGCCTCTGTTCCGGATAAATAGTCTTTATCCATCGATACAACCAAGCACGAAGCCGTGTCAGTCCCACTCACTCTTCTCCTCCCTTCCCACTCTGACCTCGCTCTTCCTTTCACTGTAGCTATGAGTCACCCCTTGCGCAGTGTAAACAGTGACTCTGCTCTAACTCACCTGGTGAATAACACCCTTTCGATTCCTCTCTTTATGCTTCTACATGAACAGAGAGATAAATTATAATGGGAGGGGCACAAATGGATGTCGGGATCTAATGGATGGAATAACAACGCAATGTAAGAAATGGATCAAGGACGATGCTTCCAGTGCAAGAGTATCCTTTTCTGTTGACGTCATCTTACTTTGACAAACAAGTACAAGGAGAGGGTTCGTTTTAGATTCCCGCTTCGGAAATCCGAAGCGAGGATGGCAAAGAGAGGGGAAGTGGGGAGTGCGATGCAGAGGAGGGAAGCACCAGCCGCACTCATACTTCACTGAAGATACAAAGCACGACAAATCTGTGCCCCCCTCCCACTGCTCACAACTATAGAATGATTTGAAAGCCAACTTCTCGGGGACCACACGGGAGGAAGACGAATAATATTAATTAACAGAATTTGCAAAGAATTAAAAACTAACTATATCAGATTTAAATCGGCCTATATTACTCGAGAACTCACTCAGTCGCAAGTCGATATCAAACAACTACCGTATTCATCAATCAGTATCAGGAGTATACGCCATTTAAGAAGACAACCACAGCAACACAAACAGGCGGAGATACCAATGATCATTGACATATTAGAGTTCTCCTCCTTTCTCATTGCTTGGCATAAGGAACAATGGAAAGAAACTTCTACTATAAAAGTGCATGGGGATACGAAAAATGGTATGAAAGGACAGCAGCAAAAAGAGAGAGTAGAACGCCGGGTACTTCAGTTCAAATGAAAAGGGTATGGAGAGAACAGCAAAGGTGGAGGAGTGGTGCAAGATGAAGGGATGCCCCAGAGAGAGAGAGGTCCTTACTTAGTCCACTTCCATCTCCTGGGGGGCGGGCTGCGCACCATCTCCCGCGGGGGGCGTCTTCTCTGCTCCGTTAGTCGCTGCTTCCGCCTTCGGCTCCTCCTTCGGTGGCTTCGGCTTCGGCTTGTTCAGAATCGGGTTGATCACGTTCGTGAAGGCCTGTAAGGTTTAATTTGAACAATAATTTAAAAAAGTAACAGCAAAATTAATTTATCACGGAAAAAATATATATTCGAAGGGAGAGGACGAAATTAAGAGTGAAAAAGAAAAGGCAAACCGAGTGCTGGTCGAGAATCTCCTGCACAAAGACAACGGGCGTGTCTGCCTTCGACCTCTTCTCCTGTCTCTGCCGCGCGTCATCCAGCCAGCGCTTCTTCTCTTCCACCGACGAAATCACCTCAAATTGGAGATGATTTTTTTTCTTCTCCCATCAACTCCCGCACCCTACTCTCCCATGGTTCGCAGCTCGGAAATTGACCGTTTAAAGCAGCTTTAAAATAATGTTCACCTTCTCCATGTCCTTGCTGTCGAGATGAGCGTGAGTCTCTCCACCCGCTACGTAGTCTTCGTACGCCTTGCGGGCTCGGAAGATTGCTTGGTCAAAGTTGTCCATCACTTGCTGTAAATATGCTATAATACATGAAATCCATTTTAATCTCTCAGAAGTAAATTTATTTCAATTTCTCATGGTTGGTAGGAACTGCCATGGTAGCAAGCAACCCTACAGATTTCTGGGTATACTGAATAGTACTGTAAAGAAAAAGACTTCTGCAAGTGTCCGTACCTGTCTCTGGCCATGCTCGCGATATCTCTCCACCACCGGCTCTCCCATGGTGCGCAGCTCGGAAAGACGCTTCTCGAATTCCTGTCAATGTACGGGAATTAGCAAAAGATTAATCAACTTTGTTTTAGCAAGGATTAATTTATATACGTGAATCAAGGAATATATCATCAAGGAACCTATACGTTAAGCATGCTCACCTTGGTGTCCGCCTCCTCTCCATCACCGTAGAGCCAGTCTTCCGCGTTCGTGAGGGCTGAGCGGAATTGGTCTGCATCCTAAAAGAGGAGTTCTCAATTTAATACAGGAAGAGATCTACGAGTGATTGGAACGATTGAATTCAACAACTGCCATACCTGTTCAGTGACGAAGTCAGCCAGCTGATCGGAGATCTTGTCCCTCATATCGTAGACGTACTCTTCAACTGCATTCTTCGCATCCGCCTTCTTCTTCTCCAGCAGATCAGCTCGCTGCATCTCAGTCTGCAGAGAAGAAAAGCTTCTACTTCCGTCACACAAATAATATAAGTACAATATCTAGGAATCAATTATGCACAATCAAATATGTTCTTGTTGAAGAGTTCACCTCAGCAGCAGTGAATCTCTCGACATCCAGAGTGACTGGAACCTGCTCGCGGATGGGAAGCTCGATTGGCACCAGTTTAGTCTTCGTCTTGGGCGCTATAAATGAGCATTTTTAAGCAAAAAAATAATCATTGTGAACTTTTTGAAGTTTTAAAAATACATTCTACTGCTTTGAAACTTGCAATATTTACCATCTCGCATTCTACAACCACAGCTGTAATTCTAGTGTTCTCATCACGCTACCGTACCCTCGTCAGCAGGAGCCGGAGAGGCGACAGGAGCATCGGCGGTCTCTGCAGGGGGAGCGGCGCCGTCTTGAGCAGCTGCGGCTGGGTCCACTTCCATCTTAAGAGAAAAAGAAGAGAGAGAGAGAGAAAGAGAGATGCGACAATTAGGGTTAATTATACATTCAAAATATCTTCAATCACGTCGGAAAATAGTGACAAAAAAGGCAAAGGTGAGGGGTGAGGGGTGGGTACCTTTTCCTCCTTCTCGACCGGCACGATCTGCGTCTCGTACATCGTGGCAGAGCAGACAGAGAAGATTCCGTTCGGATTCACGCGCACCTTCACTTTCACCTGCAAATATCCAAATTAACTTTATTACTATTTATTTATCTTTTTTCATTCACATTATCAAACAGATCAAACATTTCAAAAAGTAAACCTTTCGCGATTCTCCATTCGGCTCGGGAACAACGCCGTCCACTTGCCACGATCCTACAATGAGGGAAAAAAGTGAGAACCAAAGAATTAATTACTTTTGAAAACTAGCCACAAATTTATAGCCAGACGTACCAATCTCCCTCCTCGAGTAGGGTACTGTATTAGGGAGAGCGTAGCCTGCGTCCAGGCGGAAGGGTCCCGAGCGGAAGAGGGTGAGCATCTTTGAAAAGGGGAACTCGTCCTGCTCAACGAACACGTCCGATTCACTGAAACCATTAATGAGATTGATCTTCAAGTCAAATCCGGTTGCATACACAATTTATGTAGGTATTTCAAATATATATATATATGCAGAAAGGGCCAGTGCAGACAGCAGGCTTCTTCTTCTTCAGGTTCACACCCCGTCTTCCTTGTGTATCTTATACTTGACCCTTTTCCTCTACCCAGCACGAACCCCGCTTCGGCGGCTCCGTTCGATCCCCAGCTGAGTCGGATGCGGAATGGCTGTTGGTCCTTGACGGCGAAGTCTCGGACGCGGAAAGAGGGCGACAGCACCGCGCACTGCATTGCGGCGCCTGCAATTCGCTAGATTACTCTTTTTCTTCCTCAACCCCACATTACCTTACTTCCATTTCTGACAAACCATTTCTTTAAAGCTAAAATCAGTGAACGAAAAAAAGCCCAACCCCTCGCCGTGGCCTCGTCCTGGTTCATTGTGGTTTTGGCATCCTTGCCGAAGATCTCCTTGACGATGGTCCTCACCATGGGAATGCGCGAGGATCCTCCGACAATCTCGATCTCGTCAATGTCGGATGGCTGAAATCAGTACAACAGTACTTGGGGAGGTGATAAGGGGAAGAGATGCTTGCCTGTAGCTTGGCCTGAGCCACGACATCCGTGAGGAGAGCGCGGAGCTTGTCAAAAATTGGCGCTGCAAGCTGCTCGAATTCACTCCTGAAAAATAAAGTGTTTTATATTTTAAACTTGCTTCTTCTAAGTAAGTAAATCTTCTTCCGTGGCAACATTTTCACATCATCAGTAACTCAGTACGGGGATGGATCTGACGAGGGGAGGTGTTCGGAATACTAATCCCCAATCTCTGTGCCCACCTCTGCATCTTGCCAGAAACATCCTTGTCGTTCATGAAGCACTCAATGTTCAGGGGAATCGGCGTCTGATTCGCGCTCATCTGCTTCTTCGTCTTTTCACTCTCGTCCAGAAGACGCAGCCAGGCCCTGCAGTCTTACTGATTAGTCAACAACCCCCCCCCCCCCACCTTTCTCTTTCTCTCGCTTCTCTCTCTCCCCTAACCTGGGTGATTCCTTCGCATCGATGCCGTACTTGGTCTTGAATTCCTCGCGGAAATGATCACGAATGAGAGCGTCGAGCCATAGTCCGCCAATGCTCATATCGAAGCTAGCGGCGAGCATCTAAGTTGTTCCATGTTACCGTAATGAAAAGAGGGGCTACCGTATTCTTCCAACCGTAAGCTTGCCCTTGTTGAATGCCGCGATGGAGGCCTGCGTGTTCGAGTGGCCGAGATCAAGGAAGAGAACTCGGCGTGCGGCAACGCTCTCCTCGGGGAGATCCTTCAAATAAGCGCATTTAATTAAGCCTTTCATAAGGAACGAAATAACAAAATGCATATCTTGGTGGAATTTCGAAAAGCTCTTTTTTCCCCGTTCTATCCGTTCTACAGTGACAAGGGTATCATTGTTGTTTGAGTCCGCATGAACCTGTTTATAGATGCCGTAAGCGAGAGCGATGGCCGTGGTCTCATTCATGATTCGGAGCGGATTGAGCTTCGCCGTATGAATCGCTGCGAGGGTCGCGCGTCTCTGCTGGTCCGTGAAGTAGTACGGTACCTCAAATTGTACTCTTTCATAATTTCAAGTCTTTCTTGAAGCAAAAATGGAAATCTTTTTTCCAGCCAGATACTCGCCCTACCTTTAAAGCAGCAAAAAGAACATCATTTGATGGAAGAATGACTAACAGAGACGACGCAATCGGAGGCCTTCTTGACTTCCGGAACATTGGCCTCGATGATGGTGCGCAGCTTCGTGAGCAGAGCAGCGAGAATTTGCTCAGGAGTGAAGACTTCCTCTCGTTCCATGTAAGACACCTGAAGGAATATAAGGGTATAAGGACAGAAAGGATATAAGCAAACAAGGAATTTGCGTTGGTTTTCAATGAAATATTGTTATATTTTATTTATCTTTTTTTTTACAAAAGTATTTATACTACCGTTATAAACATGTGATTGTGTGCTTTACAACTAATAATTCCAGCACCTTGTACCTTATTAGAATGCCACAATCGTTCCTTCTTTCACAATCCTGCACCCATCGCACAAAATACCTTCATATTGACAGAACAGATAAACATGTCCGACCAAACAAGATCCCAAGAAGAATTCTCACCACTCAATACGCCCGAGATGTATGGTAAGCTAGGCAATTCTTTCTAGTTGACTGGTGTGGGGGAGAAAAGATAAACATTCCAGGGACAGCAGTAACAAGTGACAGCTATAGCAAAATGGTTGTAAAAGGGAATTTAATGAACTGAGATGCATATTTTCTTCTAATCTTTTCTACCAACCTTGAGTCCTATTTGGTCATCCGGTAGTTGTACGACGGGGCATGGGATGAACGGGATGAACTTCTGCGCGATTGGGTCGGTGAACTTGCGGCCGATGAGGTGCTTGAAGTTCATGATGGTGTTCTTAAAGTTGGTGTTGACAGCCTGGCGGGCGGCAACTCCCATGCTTCGGTTCTTCGCGCCGAAAGCGACGCATGATCTGTAGGAAAGGGAGATGTCAAAACGAGAATGGAAAATAACTTAACCATATTGGGTTTACATTTTAAAAAAACCCCTAGACACATTTGGCATGCCAAAAGGCTACACATTCTCTTCAATATTTGTCTAAATCAATTCTTCTCGGTATTACTCACAACCCACATAAAAATTAGAGCTCCAAATAGATTGCGAGAGAGATAATCCGCAACTCTAATGAAATCAGAGGACACATTTGCTAATCAGGGCGTTACCGGCTCCCAACCGGTTCTATTCCGTTTAAGGCAATGAGGCTAGTACCATCTGAACTGTACTGACTCGGACATAGATTCGGGACTTCCGATTGAGATATTTTACGGAATATATTGTGGAGCATGAAAAGGAAGACATACGGAGTGGCATGGAGGGAGTAGTCGTTGGTGATGACTTCGATGCCGCCCTGCTTCGCGATTGCGATGTAGCAGTTGAGATTGCCGATGTCGAAACCGACGACTGACATTGTCGTGGGCTGCAGAAGGAGCAATGGACACAAGTAAATACGATGAAGTTTCGAAAGTATCACAAAGCACCACTGCGACCATCACGAAATATAACAGGCGCGATTCGGGCACGGACACAAGGAAAGGGTCGAACAATCGACAAAATTATGGAAACCTAAATGAGCAAGAAAACATTTCATAATGCGATTAACGATGACATGACAGAGAGAGGGTGTCCTACGATGAGAGCAGGAATGGTGGAACTGGGTGCAAGACCACCGGCAGATATCTCAAGAACATTCCAGAGAGTTCACGGCACTCTGAAACGCCTGTCGACATATGGAGAAGAGTGTTCGCTCAAGAAAAAGAGAAAAGTAATCGCGAACCACCCGGAGCTTTCGCGAACCTTCTGTGCGCTGCAGTCGAAATTAAATGTTCGAATTCCCGCAACTTTTGTAGTTGTTTAGAAAGGGTTTTCGTTAGAAGAGACATAGCGGTCCAAATTTGAAAATTCGGCAGCGAGAGTTCCAAAAATGGCTAAATTATACTTTTATATTCAGTAAGTGTATCTTAATTCACCTTTTTCCTTACTTTTTTATTGCTAGTTTTAACAGGCACTTTCGAGAGTTTTCAGCATACGTGTGTTGAACACTATTGACTTTAACCTTTTTTAAAGCATTATATTTTAATTATTTCAATAATATTAATTCGTTTTGAACCGATCGCGTTGTGAGTAAACCGCTGCTCATTTTAGCGACGATTCGGCGCGCTGTTTTATAGCCACGGATTAATCGAGGAAATTGAGAGGGCTCAGCTCTGTTGTTTCATCCCTTGTCTCTCTCTCCGTTCTGCTCCGTCCATTGGTTATGTTTCTGTTTCCCGTGCTTCTTCATCACATGGTTTGCCCCTCTCGCACACCCACTCCCTCCTCCGTGATTCACAACCATCATTGCTGTGCTGTATGCTATCAAATGATCGTCCCCAATTGTTCCTGCTTCTGATCGTGAGTCTTCTGCCAGTCATAGTTCAGTGTGAACGTCATGGAATGAAGACATGTTTCCATTGCTATAGAAGATACATTTTTCTCTAAGAATTTTGAATTTGGTTTGTTAGACTAATGGTATTGTAATTGCTCCAAAAGAGCAGATGCAAAAAAGAGAAGACAAAAAGTTTGCTTGCACTTTCCCCCTGATTTCCCAGCTCCTTTGACTGAGCAAGCCTCTCGCTTCGTCTTATGCTTCATCTCGTGTTGTCGGGCCAACGAAGGCGGTCTCCAGGCATTCAAGGGGTAGACTGCCTTCCGCATTCCCTCTACATTCTACATACTCAGCATCTAACATACTCTGAATTCTCTCTTCCTCCTATTTCTCTCGCTCTCTCACTACTTCTCGCTTTCTCTCTCTCTCTCCACTCCTCACGTACCTCTTCTGACGGATCGTGTTTCTCGCGCTTTGCCCTGGGCGCGGCTGCAGGTAACTCCCGTTTATGTATCGGCCTGCTGCTTTAATACTCGCACTACGTGCTTGTTCATCCCGATCTCTTTTCCTCCTCTCTCTTCTTCAGCCGCTGTCTCTTCCTCTCTCTCCCTCTCATTCCTCTCTTCATTTCTCCGATTCCAAAACCCTTTCATCCTTCCACCCTTCATGGACATGCTGCGGGCAAGATGTTTCCCGTGCACGGCATGGGAAGAGGTGCTCTCTGCTCTGCCACGTGTTGTTCTCTTCTCTTGGTTATTCTCTGCTTTCCCTATCTCTCTTTCTCTATCTTTCACTCACTCTCTCTCTCTCTGTATTTCTTTCTCTCCCCTTTATTCTCTCTTTCTTCAATTTGGGCGGTTCGTGTGTGCGACAGGCATCTTTTTGTTGTCCTTTCTGCTCCCGAGAGAGTAGTTGGCGCTGAAGAGGGCCTGCCATATTCTCTCTCTCTCTCTCTCTCTCTCTCTCTCTTTCTCTCTCTTCTCTCTCTCTCTCACACACACACACACACAAACTCTCGTCCCTCTCTCTCCCCTCTCTAACTCTCTCTCTCCCTCCCTCTTTCTCTCAACACTTTCTCTCTCTCTCCTCACTCCTCTCTTCACATGCCTGTCGTTCCCACAGTTCGTTGCTTCACTGTTCACACCCTTTGCCATTTAGTTTTTCTGTCACGGTGTCTGCCTCCATTTCGCTGACTTCCTCACAAACCATCTCTGTCCTTCTCCCTTCAGTCTCTCTCTCTCTCTTTCTTTCTCTCACTCTCTCTCTCTCCTCTCCTCTCCTCTCCCCTCCACCGTCCTCTCTATTCTCCGCCTTTTTGGATTGCACCAACATCGAATATGACAGACGACTGGTACTCGCACGCGTATCTTATTGTTCCCGCTGATTTCAATAGTTCTCATTTTGTCGCGGAACTTTTGTTTCCACTCCAATGCTCTCCTTGTTACAGTCTCTCTCTCCCTTTCTCTCTCTCTCTCCCTCTCTCTCTCTCTCACTCTCTACCTCTCTTTCTGTCTCTGTCTCTCCCTCTCTTCCAGACTCGTTGACTTCTTCGACGGAGATATGCACATCCTGTCGACGGGGCTCCAGGTCTCTTCCCAGGCAGTTCACCAATCAGCAGGCGTCCACTCGATGTACCAACAACAGCAACCGCAGTCGTCACAGAGATCCATGGTTGGTTATCCCCCGAGGGGGATTCCATGAGTCTCAGAATGAAGAGAACAAGCATGGTTTCTGGAAATCGGCAGCCTTGTAGCTCTACGGGAACATTCTTTCTGAAGAGTTTATCACGAGCACGACAAATGGTTTTCGCACCTATTCGGGTCATGTTCATATGCAGAATTATGCATGTTTCAGCAGAGGGCTGCTTGTCCTTGGTCATGTTTACACCCTTGAGAAATATCTTAATCAAAGAGAAAGATACTAATTTGATGTCAAAGAGCACCCATTTCTTAATTGTTGTGAGAGAATTGAGCTTTTTTTTTTGCCCAACGATTGCGTGAAAGCGGAAGTAATATTCCCTACCCGAGTTAATTGATTTTAGCAGCTATTTGAGAGTTCAGATACATCTTTTCGCGTCATGTATGTTTTAGCCTAATTGAGTTCTATTTGCCATGCTTCCTCTCCCTTGAAATTTCCGATCATTTAATGAGTGTCGGTCTTGTGACCACTCAACGTCAACTTCTTGAGTACTTGACGTGCCAGTTGAACGCAGTTGATCCATCGAAGCAGATGGGGGGGAGTGTGTTCCGAGAAATATTTGTTGCCGTTCTGCTATCCACATAAATTGTAGGAAGGTGGACGTCAGGTGGACGAAGCTGTTTCGCTCTTGCTCTCTCTTTCACATTTTTTATCCCTTTCACATCTCCCTGTTCTTTTCTCTGTCTATCTATCTCCCATCAACTTCTCTCTCTCTTTCTCTCTCTTTCTCGCTCCCCCTCTCTCTCTCCCGCTTTCTCTCTCTCGCTCTCTCTCTCTCTCTCGCTCCCATTCTCTCTCTCCCGCTTTCTCTCTCTCGCTCCCCCTCTCTCGCTCCCCCTCTCTCTCTCCCGCTTTCTCTCTCTCGCTCCCCCTCTCGCTCCCCCTCTCTCTCCCGCTTTCTTTCTCTCTGGCTCTCTCTCTCTCTCTCTCTCTCTCTCTCTCTCTCTCTCTGCGTGTGTGTGTCTCTCTCTCTCCCTGTATTCATACTCACTCGGAATGCCAATTATGGCTGCTCTGCCTGCCCCAATCCCTTCAAACTTTTCTCGTGCCATATGACGAATCTATTCATGTATTAGATTCTCCAATACAGGCATGACTTGAACAAAATTTTTCCCGCATTCATCATTACGTTCTCGTAGCCATTCCCAAAACATTATAGCCTTATGGGAGGTTTGTAATTGGGACTGGGGCCATGTTATTTACTGATCTTTAAGCTGGTTAAATTTAATAGCATGACTAACTAGAGAAAGTGTTGTAGATGGATGTTAACAATAAAAGTTGGAAAGTCCCTGTTTCAGATGCCTCAAACATCGGCCCACTCTGAACAAGCGGCGTATTCCGTGAGTGCAGGAGGAGCTCCTCGTCCTCAGTCAGCAGGCGTCCATCCTGGCTCCTCCACTGTCTTCCGACCCCCTCCCTCTTCCCTACAGCCACCGACTCTTCCCGCTCAGACCATGCACCACCTGGCAGCCAGACACACATTCCCCGTTCAAGTCAGAGGCAGACAGAGTGGGGATAATAGACAGGTGAGGAAAGAGGGGAGAGAGATGGAATCGTAGGAAAGGGGTGATGACAAAAGACAATGAAAAAAGACTACAATGATCACAAAACGTTTTTATTTGGTACTCTCCATCACGGTGATATTAGTTCACACTTGATACGGCTCGCCATTTATCTGAACGATAAGTATTAGAGCCCCTGGCTGCAAGAGAAAAGGACTAATGAGATGTGAGCGGGGAAAGGAGCGCAGAGTACGGTAGTCGATGGAGATAAGATTACGAATATGCCATGGAGATATCACTTTTCGCAGCTTTGGCATGTACTTTTGTTGACTTGTAGAGCAATGGTTGTCCTTTTAAAGCTGAACACTATTCTCTACTAACTGATTTTTGAAATTACCAAACGAAATTGAGGCTTCTGGGGTTTATTTTGGACATATTCTGGTAATATGATCTTTTTTACTACCTTTTTTAAGTTACAAAGTTTAATATGAATGTCGTTAAGATGTCGATGCAAGAGTGGCAAGCAGCGCAATCCAGCTACGCCAGTTATCTGCAGAGACATCTCGGAGGGGGACAAACAGGACCGGCCAGGCCCCAGGCTTCTTCTGTCCACTCTCCTCCCGCCTCCCTCTCTCCCCCTCTCGCACACCCAACCATGCAGCAGCACATACAGCAACAGGTACAGCCCGAAATGAGAGAGAGAACACTTATAAGCTTAGAACATTGCTTTCCGCATGCTATCTGATTGTGTCTTTCTAGTAGAGAAAGTCTACATGCAATATTAGTGGCAGTGTTTATTCGAGCGAGTAAACACAAATCCATATCTTCCTGGGATATGTTTTTGCCCCGTGAATAAAACTGGAATATTGTTTTACTCCGTAGATTAAAATGGGGCTCCCAAAACTATGAGTGAGGGAACGGCGAAAACAGTTAACTAATGTTAAATATTGCTACTATGTTAGATTTTATGTCGTTTAGGCTCGAATTATCGTATTTCTCACTAGGATGGATGTCTAGGCAGTCGGCTTTTAAGCTATGAACAACAAGAAGGTATGTTCAAGGCTCTTTTAGGGTTCCCTGCTGTCTCCCCACGGCCTGCAACGAATGATGACCTTGGCGCGGCAAGAATCTGCTGGCCAGCCGGGGCTGGGAGGCCCCGGAGCACCCTTTCAACTACAGCGGACATTCGTGAACGTCTCCACCCCATCTCCGGTCGCCGCATTCTCACCGCGCTTCCCACCAGCACAGGTGCGGTTGAAGTATCAGAAACAACATTTTACGGCATCAGTTGTACATCATCAATAAAGAAGTGAACATTTCTTATCATTGATTGACTTCTTATTGTTCATATTAGTGAGCACGCATTGAAGATATTATGTTGACTCTTCTCAACTAACGTGATTTAGCCCCTTCTGATCATGGCCTTAATTGGCAGCTAGAGAGAGATCAAAATTGATGAAGGGGAGCGGAAAGAGGGCTACGCTTTAGAATGCTGAGTGGTTACGCGATGCCCTTTTCGAGTAGTTCGACTCAGTTCCAAAGCTGCCAAATTCCCGCTCTCCACATTCGATCTTAGTCTTGGATGTCAACCTCAAGCCATTATTGGCAAAAAGAATGTATTTGACTTCGCCATGGAAATGTGGAGATGCATTCAGGGCTTCCGCGACGTCGTCCCGAATCCATACAACCAGCCATGCCACTCTTCGCAGTTCTCGCCGCCACTCACTCCTCAACACCAGGTTCCTCATTGTCTTTTCATGTCACCCCCCCCCCCCTTCCATTCAACTCTCTTCGTCCTCCTTTACAGTCTCCGGGCGCTCGGCCGGCCTCAGCTGTTCCCCAACAAGTACAGCAGCAGCAGCATCCTCAGCCACAGCCTCCCCCTCCCCACCACCGATTATCCCCCAGAGAGACGCCATCTTCTACTGCTCCCTCCAGATTGAACAACAATCAGATCCAGCCGGAGGCCTTCTCTCACCCGGTGCTGCAGTCTCCCCGAGTACTTGTGCTAAGGGAGACTCCTCCCCCCGGATGGCTCCTCCGCACTGTAGATGACAGATCCGGAATAGTTGCCTTCCCGCCGGCGACCACTACCAAGGCGATCAAGGCCTACTTTGGTGGAAGAGAGCCCAAGAAGTGGGTTCTTATTTGGAGATGGATCTATTTTGTGATATTGGTACTTGAGTTTGATGGTTAGCTGGAACAAGTCGGCGCTCTTGAAACGAAAACTTGACAATGTCTTGACTCGCTGTGCTTGAAAGTGAACGTGATTTCTTTGAGTGTGTACTACGCCGTTCCGTCGGGTGTGCGCCAGCCTTCTCTCTCTGATGTCATGCTAGGTCAGGAGTATTTTTTTTTTTTGGGATTGATTTATTAATCTTAATTTGTTGGTAACTGCATTTATATACAAAATTGCTCTTCATTCCCTTTTCCATTTGCAATTTCGATGGAAAAAGTGAGTAAAGTGTATAGTTTAAAGATGTTGCTCGAGATAGCATGAGGGGCCGCCTGAAGAGACTTGCAGAGGAGTCCGCGACTGCAGCAGCCGAAGCATCATCGGAGGAAGTAGCTAGCAAGAAGAGAAGTCAGCCAACTTTCTCTTTCTCTCTCTCTCTCTTTCTCTTTCTCTCTCTTCTCTCTCTTCTTATCTCTCTTTCTTTCTTACTCTCTTTCTTTCTCTCTCTCTCTCTTTCTCTTTCTTTCTCTCTCCTTCTTTCTCTCTGTCTCTCCTTTCCATCTCTTTCTTTCCATCTAGCCCTGTGCTTCAGAATGCCTTTCGAAGAGGAATCCGATGAGTAGCAGTCGCAAGAAGGCGTCCTCGCAGCAGCTGCAGCTGTCCCCTCCGGAATCGCCAGCCGACCTCCCCCACCCTCCCCTCTCCTCTCTCTCGACTTCCCTGACCCCCCGTTGAGTCCGCTACTTCTGTCCTCTCCTCCTACTTTGCCTGCCAATCCGACTCGAACATCAGTTTCGGACCAAACCAGGTTGCACACGTACCTGTCTAACTTATATTTATTATCTTCAAGAGATATAATAATCTGTACCATAATGCTTCAGTATTATTGGCCACCTATGGCTTGTTGGTTATTCTTGTGATGCTAAGGCGTGTTTACATCATTTTATAACTCTAGTTTTATCCCCCAGTTTCACCCTCGCTAGTGAATGAGAAAGAAAGCAGAAGCTTGCCAAACCAAGCATTCTTTCATTAGAACAGTTGATACGATACTTGATTTGAGATTATCCAAAAACAGTGATAGAGTACTATACCTCACTCTGATGCTAGGATAGAAAACGTACGGGAAAAGATCTGATATGGTTGTAGTGTGCGGGGCATGCAATTAGACTTCTCAGAGACGCTATCATGAAGTACTCCGTTGTTCCTGATCTTAGTAATACCTGCACTACTTTACTCATCTCTCAGTTTCACACAGACTCTCTCTCTCTCTCTCTCTCTCTCTCTCTCTCTCTTTGTAGTCTTTCTTTCTCCCACTTCACTCTACGCAAATATGCAAACTGTTTGTACGTGTTTCATGGTGATCGCATTGATTCTCAAAGACCTTGTAATTGTTATTCTCTTGCTCCCCCCTCTCCTCCTTCTCCCTTCATTTACCCCGTTTAACCATTTCCATAATTGATCCTCAATTGCGTGATAATTTAACTTGACCTAAAAGGCATATATTTCTTCTGAGATGTGCCTGACTTCTTTCTCTTATTATGGTTGTTTTCTTGAATGACACGGATGTTGATTGGTTACGTAGTGCCAATAAGGATTCTCTGCGCTGTAATTAGTAATATTGTTTATCGTTGTGATACAGCACCAACTTGGTGATAAGGAGATAAACTGTGCTTTCTCTCGTGCCGCCACCGGATGCTCTTTTATATCAATTTTGGTAAATTTGATATCCACTACAAGTCATATTTTTCGAAAGAATCGAGCTGATTTTAAAACTCTTCGGAATGGTATGGTGCAAGTGGCTGCAGGGGATTGCATTGGGAACGCATCAGTTATATGACGAATTATGTAGCAAATCTCAAGCTGGGTGAGATTGAGTGCGAAACGTCGTGTAAGTAGGTGCTACGACGACGGTAGTGAGGGGTGTCCTTTGCAGTTTGAGGGAGACGAGGCACACAGGGGTCACACCTGTCCAAAAGTTGCCATATAAAGTGTGAATCGGGTGCACGGGTGAATATCCCTAACGGTATTTTCTAGTCCACATTTAACAATTTACAACCGTTCGAAAACTACACTTTCAAACACACCACGTAGCAAATTTAGTATGGCTCGTGTATCACACGGGTCCAAAAACAGTAGTTTTCCTCTATGTCACAAAGAGGTGGTCCTGAGCGGAAAACTCATAACTTGTTGCGGCGGTGTAGTATCTCATATTTGGTGAACTTAAAATCTTGCAAATTTTTATATGGGGTGTGACCCCTGTGGAGGCAGCGAGCACATTGCTGTTGTTTCCCATGCTAGCGATATGCTCAATTAACATATGCTAGTTATGAGCGTTGTTGAGCAACTTTTCTGTCTCCTTGACTTCCTCTCCATTTCCTTCTAAGCTTTCGCTCTCGCGTACCTATCGAGCCATCTCACGTTTTCTTCCTCGCTGTGTTCTATGTCCAGCTCGTCCCGTCGCCCTGGACTGGTTTAACAAGCCAGACATTTACCGTGCTTGATCTTCGAATGCTCTATTGATCTTATCGTGTTTTCAATCTGGCCAACGTTGATTTGCCTCTGGAATTAGAACATAAAACTATCTCGAGGGGGGATTTTGAGTGAAAAAATGATGTGTAACGTTTAGACGCAATCTTGCAATGCGTTTTTGTCAGTGCCTTTCTCTCTCTATTTCTGTCTCTCTCTCTCACTCACTCCCTCTCTCTCTCCCTCTCTCTCTCACTCCCTCTCTCTCTCTCTCCAGATGTTAACGACAGCTCCGGAAGCGGGCGACGGTCCCCCTCCCCGTGCCCGTCCGTCTTCCAGCCGGGACCCTGAGCTGCGCTCCCTCTTCGCCTGGGACCGCCTGCCTTCCTCGGTGTCCCTCGTGCTGTTCCTCGTGTACGTCCCTATCGGCCTGTGCCTCGTCCTCTTCAGATGCTTCCTCGGTTTCCATGCTTTCCTTGTTGCGTGCATTCTCCGCAAGGCGAATCTTCTCAGGTGACTGTTGCTTAGTATCACTTTTATATACCATTCTTTGCTCTAATGATGATCAATTCTTTACCAGTAATAACTGGAGTAATAGTTGTTATAATTGCAAAAGAGCATTCCAGGGGAGTTGTACTTCGCGTTCTCTGCGCGCTCTGTGGCATTGTCGTCACTTCGGAGAACGCGCCGTCAGTGACATCAAGCCATTTAATAATTTGAAAGTTACAATCAGCTAATTATTGTGCTGTATGCTTCATTCTATAAAGTTGAAGTGACTCGTTATTTTCTTTTACTTCTTTTTTTGCAGAAAGATGCTTGTATACTTTTCGCTTGATAGTTGATTTGTTAATCTAGTTTGTCCTTACATGCCGAAATTTCCGTGTATGATTGTAGAAGGTAAACTTTAGATATTCTCTTGCAGGGACTCTTCAAGTCGTGTACTGGTGGCGAATCACGTGTCTGTGCTGGACCATCTGGCCATGGACCTCGTCCATCCCTGTGTCCTCCCTTCCATTTGGGACATCCCTTCCGCGCTGTGCTGGTCAGAAATTTTATTTTATATTTCAACGTTATTTCGCCCATATTCCCAGTGAAAGGCTGCTTTCATACCGTACGGGCGTTTATTTCGCTTTCTAAATATGAGAAATGAGAAGATTGTAACTTGGGGATTCATGAAATGAAATCGAATAGAAATTTCATACTTTTTCTTTTTTACGGTGGTTTGCTTTGCAGGTGCCTTGGCTACGCTGATCTGGGCGCGCGCGAGGGTCGCGCGGCTCTGATTGAGAAGGCGCGGAACTTTGTAGAGACGCAGCCCCTCGCGCTCCTCGCCTTCCCCGAGAGTGCCCTCACGAATGGACGCACTGGACTTCTCGCATTCTCATCTTGGCCTTTTAATGTTAGATATTATGCTTTCTTAAGTTGATTTTTTTCATTTTGATCATCATTTAAAGAAAGATGACGTTGTTATTTCAACTCATCGCTGAAAGCAATTTGTTTGTGTCATAGTAAAGTTTTACATAACATAATAGTTAAGTTTACAATTTCGTAACCTAAACTGCTGACTAATTACCTCCTCTGCCAGGTGGCTTCTTCTGTCCAGCCCGTGGCGATCCGTCTCTCTCGTCCTTTTCTGGCTCTCGAGGCGAGTGTCATGGGCTCCACTTGGTGGCAGGACATTCTTGTCTTTCTCTTCCTTCCCGTCACTTTTATCAATGTTTGTTCTTTTTCATCTCTTTTTCGTCCTTATCATTATATTACGTTAGACATTTATTTACTTCATTTTTTCTTCCTTACATTTAGAAAGCGCCGTTTTGCTTTCTTTTTTTTACTCCTGCTTGCCGAGAAAACGATTAAAAAATATATCTTAACAAAGTAAAGTGAAATGTCAAGCTTTGCTACCTTTAAGAGATTCACTTGATTCATTTAGATTCGCTTCCTTCGTCCAGTGTCGCAACATGAGAAGGAGGAACCGGATGCATTTGCTTCCCGAGTCCAAAAAGTGAGTCTAAAAATCCATTTTGTCAAGGGCCAAATAATTTTTTTTTTTATTCCCGTCAAGAGCAAAAGGCAATTTTCATTGCCATTTCTTCTGCTGTGCTTTCGTTTGTTTGAAAGCAATTTTTTTTCACTCCATGCTACATGAGATCTTCGAGTTTTGATTGCAATTTCTCTGTATTTGAAGGTGATTGCTGACGACCTGGGGCTCGCGACCACTGCTTACACGAGTCACGATGCAGTCGACGCCGTCAAGACACACATTAAGAATATTCATTTGGTTAGCCAATATGTCCATTCTTGAAAATGAACAGTTATGCTCTTTTTTTTCTAAATAAAGTTGCTTCTATACAACTTGAAACGTTCACTATACTATTTATAAATTTTCATGTTCCTTATATTAAATTAAAAAGGGTAGTGTTTGATTTACAATAATTGTAATTAATTTGAAATGCAGCAAGCTGCTGCCGGAAAGCCGCGACGCAAGCTCGAGCCGCGCAAGCTGGACGAGGCTGCCATGCGGATCAAGCAGTCATTCCCCGCCGCACCCCTCATCGACATCCGCCGGGATCTCGACACGACTTCTGACCCCAGGGTACGGTAGCCGAATGAAGTCACCAGATACTGTTGCGAACAGGGAATCAAAGCCGCTGTAGAGGAGCCAAAAGCACTGGCTGAGTATAAGGCAACACATTGACTATGGGGTAAAATGAAAAGGAAGTTTCTTTTAACAAAAACATGGTGGGCGTGTGGCTCTGAACAGCCCCAAACAAGGAATAAATGCCGCTGCCGACGGTTAGGAAATACATGAAGGGGATTTGGTCTTACATTAGTGCTCGGAGATATTGTGGGGCGAGTAAAAACTGAAGTTATACTTCAAAATCTGGGTGTTGTGTGACTCCGGGATGAAATACATCTCTCGAACTAGACAATCGCAGGAGTTACAAATCCTATGACTGTTTTATTAATTGGTATCTAGGAACTTGAGTTTATGTATAGCAACTTATTCGTGTTTCCAGCTGACAATCGAGCGAATCAAGGCTGGAGTTCTTCCTCTTCAAGGCGATTCAAAGATGACAACGAATGGAAGCAACCCAACAGAGGTTAGGAGTCAAGCAGTTTATTATTTGGTGTGCAATTTGTTTTTTTCAAGCACCATGTCTTGAGGGAATTTAGGTGTGGAAAAGTAGTTTTATTTTGTATGTGTACGTGAGAGAGAGAGAGAGAGAGAGAGAGAAAGCGGTGGTTTTATGATTTTAATCGGAAATGCGCAGAAGTTATTAATCTCTTGTTTAGTGGCGGAAACTCTTCAATAACCGGAAGTGGACTTTGATCGAATCTAACCGCGTGCGCTATCTCCAAAGAATGAAGGAAGAGTCCTGAAAATTGAGATTAAACAAAAAATTTATTTAAAAGAATAACTCGCCTTTTTGCTCGCTTTTAGCAGGTTCTGTAGTGCTTTCATTGAGATGTATAAATATTATTTTTCTCAGAAAAGTTATTTGAATTATGAAACAGTGCTTACTGTCTACACATGATTTCATTGTCGTGGGCTTACTCGATCTTTTCTTGTCACCTTGCGTCTTATATTTTTTCGTCGCTTCCATAAAGATATGGGTTCTAAAATGTTGTCTCCCATTTTTTTCTGTTTTCCCCCAATCGTACATCAGATCTGTGCCTACTGGTAGGTCCTGTTTATGTTGTTTTATTATATAAATTCATTTACAAATGTATGATAATAAAACACTGAAAAATTGTTAAATGCTTTCGATGCAGACATTTTCGCTGCTAACGAAAAGTAGAATTACTACTAACACCTATGAATTGTTAACAATAAAGAATTTGTTTCTACATTTTGCGTGTATAATGCAGAGAATAGTGGATGTTATCATGACTTTTAAAATACTTTAAAATATGTCAATTTTATAGTTGTTGTATGAGTTTTACTGATGATACCTTAAGGGATGTTAAGTCTTCGTCTCATCCGCTCATTGCCGGCAAGTTGTAGCACGGCTTTGGAGAACAATCTACTTTTCACACGAAGCAAATCTACATTGCCACGGACACGAAAGACGGGAAGGTGAGGGAAAGGCATTTGCGGAAACTCATTGTCAGGTGATTGTTAGCGTAGCAGAAGACACTTCTGCGAATTGGACAGTTCCTAAGTCTCCTCGCTCGCAACGCTATTCCTCTTTATTACTCTCTCTCTCTCTCTCTCTCTCTCTCTCACTCTCTCTCTTTCTCTTTCTCTTTCCTCTCCCAGGGGTAGCGGCAACTGCATGCTTCCCCGTTTCGAGTGGCGCTACGCCAGAGCCAACTCGCGAATGTTCCAGATCAAAGAAGGCCGTGTCTACGGAGTTGATGTCGGGTTCGGTGGTGAAATTGGTTGTTCATTATATCTTCTTTCATTTCATTTATCGATTGGTTAACGCCATTTTTATAGCTACAGTAGAATAAATAGCAATATCTTGGAATTGGTGATCTCCTCTTCTAGCCTAGAAGATCGGCTTCTGCTATCGTCCTTATCGAACAAGGAAAGGCGCTTGGATGAGAAGAAGCGAACACGTCTTGCAGAGATATACCAGCTACAACTCGCAGAGGTCGGGTTTCTTTTTTCTCTTAAGGAAAAGCCCCGCCCACCCGTCCGCTTCTGTCATAAGGACCATTTCGTCTTAAGGTGATTGGCAGCAACGAAGCACTTGCCAAGTTCGACATGACCTTTACAAAGGTTTGGAAAGTAGTTGAAAGTTATATAGTCCCATAACCATATTGTTGTAGGTCAGCGTCAACTCCAACTTTTCTACTGTGACAGTACACTGGCTGGCACGCGGAGGAGAACGGGATGACGTTGGTTTATTTTTTATTTTTGACTTTTGAGCTTTAATGTTTTGTTTTTGAAGTTTAAAAGTACAATTTTTGAAATAAAGACTGAGAAATAGAAGGTGAATAGTAGGAGCTCGCAAAGTGTCTGGAGGAAGAGCGCCATTCGATTAGGACGAAGCTCTCCGATGCAATTGCTTCCACCGTACCCGAGATTCGCTTCAGGGTCGATCGCACCGAATTGGCGTTTATGGTGCGTTTCAGGATTTGTCATTTATATTTTCGCTTATTTCAGGAGAAAATTAGAAAAATATGTAGGTTTTGTTTAACGAAATGTTTTACAGGAGATGGAGGAGCTTTTCAAACGTGCGGACTACGGCGTGGACTATCGAGTGCTGAGTAACACGGCGAGGGTCATGGGAAAGGTGGAGATGGAGCAAAAGAAGGAAGAGAAGAAAGCGGAGAAGGTTAAACCTCCTCCGGCTTGGAAACAGAAGCTCATGGAGAATTAGAATGGTGACGGGTCTTCTGATTCATAGCCGTTTGTTTTTATGAGGGGGCTGTTTGCCGTTTATGTTTTTGTTGTTTAAATATTCTATGTTTATATGTTTTATATATAGTAACACTAAAAGAATTAAAAAAAATGCGATCAGTGAAGATGACGGAGATTCCAGTAAAAGGGGTGTTGATATGAAGTAAGGGGGGGGGTAATCTCTAACAAGTAGTTGTTGACTGCTGTGACTACTGTCTTGAGGTCGCCAAGGAGAGTACCCTTTCTTTCTCTAGATCGCCAAGAATATATGTACTCACTATCTTACGCACTCCCTCCATCTCTCCTCTTTCTAACCCTCTTTCTCTCTCAATGACTATGTCTCTCTCTCTCTCTCTCTTTCTCTCCCTCTTTCTCTCTCTCTCTCTCTTTCTCTCTCTTTCTCTCTCTCTCTTTCTCTCTCTCTCTCTTTCTCTCTCTCTCTCTCTTTCTCTCTCTCTCTCTCTCTTTCTCTCTCTCTCTCTTCTCCCTTTCGCCTTTGATGTCTCCCTGTCTCTCTCTCTCTCGCATTCTCCCTTTGCCTCTTACTTCTCGAAGTACTTCTCCTATAATTGCCGTCAAGCTCGACGTCGCTAGCGATGAGAGTTGGCCAACACATCTTCACAATATTCCAGTCTCATTTATCTCCCAACTCACTCGGCCTCTCTCCATTCCTCTCCCTCTCTCTCTCTCTCTCTCTCTCTCTCTCTGTCTCTCTGTCTCTCCCTCTCTCTCTCATCGCTATTCACCAGGTGTCCCTCTTTCGTTGCTGCTTCTACGGCCCATCGATCTTATTTCTTCTCTATCTCTCCCTTTCTCCTTCCCTCTCTCTCTCTCTCACTCTCTTTCTCCTCTCTCTCACTCTTCCCATATACTTAGCTCGCCGTCTTTCTCCATTCTCGTCGTACCCTCCTTCGTCACATATCCAATATGCTAATAAGCACGCTGACATTCAGTCGCTCTCGCGAACTTTCTCCCTCCTTCAGTCTTATCCCGTGAAGTCTCTGCCTTCTTTCCTGGCCACCTATGCACCTTCAGTTTTATGACATCTTCTTAGGTTCATGCCCTTCCTCATGGCATAATTTAACTACTAGCTTATTTTTCAACCCCACTTCTGATGTCTTTTACCAGACCTCCAACTACTCTTTTCTATCTTTCGTAGGCTGCCGAGATTCTGAGCTCCGAATGAGGACGAGAGAGAGGGAGAGAGAGAGAGAGAGAGCCGGCGACACTCATAACAAAACATTCTTCTCTTGATGCCTGCGGGTGTGTGGATGAACATGAAAATAATAGTCGAAACTTTCCATTTTCCATTTCGTCTCTCTCTCCTATCAGATACCTCAACTCAGGCGCGTTCTCTTTGTCGGTCTCTCTGTCCTTCTCTCTCTCTCTATCTCTTTCTCTCTCTCTCTCTCTCTCTCTCTCTCTCTCTCTGTCTCACTCTCGTAGTCTACATAAAAAGCAATATATTGCACACATTGCTTCTCAACATCCTCACATCGAAGATCTGCTACAAAAGGATGAATATTAATATTTTACTATGTGCACATATTCATTATCCATCCTTTGGCCGAAAGGCATCTATTGAGAGAGCAGTCGGCTATTGTCTTTTTCACTCCATTATTCCGATAAAGAATAGAAGGACCTATGTAGGAGCAGAAATAATAAGCAAAACACTAAACCACCAGTACGGAGAGCAGTGAGCGAAATAGAGGGAGAGAAGGAGAGAGAGAGAGAAGGAGAGAAAGAGAGAGAGAATGAGGAGAGATAAACAGAGAGGGGGGGGGGAGAAAAGAAAGAGAGAGAGAGAGTGAGAGAGAGATGGGACTTGCCGCTGATGTTAGGACATAATTCTTCATGCAGCTATAAATGGAATTTCTTCGCGATTCTTGAAGAAGATAACCGAAGGATTAACTAATGGTAAGGCAGATAATAATTCAAATGGCTAATGGTAAGGAGAGTGATTCTGAGTTTGGTTGGAAAATCGAAGCATCTTGTTTGTCTCGTTTAAGAAAATTCTTAACATCTTTTCAGTTGCATTCTCCATCTTCCCCTTGTGTCAGTGTTATCAACTATCTCTGCACACTTGTGTGTTCTTTCAGTTCTCCCATAATCGAATTTTTCCTTCAAAACGTCGACCTCTGTTGCCAAAGCTCCTGGACATCCCTTTCATGAAATCTCTTTATTCGTCGTCGCCTACTCCACGTGGAATAACATCTTAATCCTCTGCACTTCCTACTTTGATCTCTGCACTTCGTGTCACGAGTTACCTGACATTAGATTAGCATGAGGAAAATAGTCAGATAATCGTGTGAACATGAGATCTCAGGAGGTGTACTAAGGACGGTGGGTTGTAGAGACGGTTACAGGGAAGAAGAAGTGAGGAATGGCAGGCTATTCTCGTGGCCAGTAAGGAGAGGAGGAGGACAGAAGAAGTTCTCACGAGGAATTATCGAAAGTCACGATGTCTTTGCCAACTTTCTGCTCTACATCAATTGGAAACGGGCATTATGGGAACAGGGTTCAAAATCAATTGTTTTTTTTTACTAATTGAAGTAATTTTTTTTTTACAAAAGATGTCAATTGACAAGGTGGATACCAATTTAACTGTGCATTTTTGTATGTTTCTTTAAGACTCTCTCTCTCCCTCTCTCCCTCGTATTTACTCTCTTTCTTTCTCTCTCTCTCTCTCTCTCTCTCTTTGTATGTTTCTTTAAGACTCTCTCTCTCCCTTTCTCCCTCGTATTTACTCTCTTTCGTTCTCTCTCTCTCTCTCTCTCTCTCTCTCTCGTATTCGTTTTCTTTCTCACCGCTCTCGCCAGGATTATTAATTTGCTGCTATATTAGCAGGAAGATTCAGATGTCTTCTCCATGTACTATTCGCAGCTCTTGGCCATGTCTTCGAGGCGGCCAAGTCTCTACTCTTTCATTCGACTTTCTATCTCTCTCCGTCTCCCTTTCTTCCTATTTCTCAATCTCTCTTTCCCTTCTACTCTCTCGCTGTCCTTATCTATCTCTTTCTCTGCTTTCCTTCTCTCTCCTTACATAACCACACTATTCTTGCCAAGGAAGGCTGTGCATGTTTGTATGTATGCGCATTAGAGTTGTAAAGTCTCACGGCTTGCCTCTGCAGTTCTTCCTTGCTCTCTTGTATGTCTTTTTATCACCCTCTCTCTCTTCATCTTTCTGTTTCTCTCTCTTACTCTCTCTCTTTTTCTCTCTTTCTCCCTCTCTTCCTCTCTTGCTTTCTGCATCTCTTTCCTCTCTTCGCATCACTGCTTCTCATCAAAGGGCATTTAGTTAGTTGCGCCTGACGCTGTCTGCACGATATTTTAGCCTTTCTCATTTAGATACTCTCTCCATCTTTTCTCTTTCCACCCCTAGTTCCCTCTGTTTCTTTTTCCTTGATCGGTCTCTTTCTCTGTCCACCTCTCTCTCTCTCTCTCTCTCTCTCTCTCTCTCTCTCTCTCTCTTCTCTGCTCTCTCCATCACTCTCACTCTATTCTCTCTCTCTCTTCTCTCTTCCTCGCTCTTCTCTCTCTTTCTCTCTCTCTCGCCTGTCAGCTTCCTTCCATCAGAAGGTGCAGACAGCAGTCCCCTTCTTCTTTTTCCTTTTCAAGACATCAAGGACTTCATTCGCCTGCATTTTTCCTCCTATCTCGCACTGTTCATCGATGCAGTTCTTACGATGCCAATCCAGCTATACTTTGGCGTTTAATGTCTCTTCTTAACATCTCTCAGATTTTAGTCACTTAATGTTTCGCTTTCTCACTCTCTCCCTTTGTCTCTGCCTCCCATTCTCTCTCTCTCTCTCTATCTCTCTCTCTCTCTCTCTCTATCTCTTGCTATTTTTCTCACTCACTGTCCATTTCTCTCTTTTTTCTCCATTTTTTATATATTTCTTATCAAGTTATTAGGCAGGATAATAATCTTCTACATGCGACTTTTCCGCGATAAGTTTTGTTTTCATGCTTTCGTACTCCCTACCTCATATTCCATCTCCCGCTATCGTCTAATCCTCTCTTATTCTCTCACTCTCTCTCACTTTCTCACACTCTCAGTCTCTCACTTTTTCTGTCTCTCATTCTCTTACTCTCTCAGTGTCAGATTCCTGACGATCGTGAGCGTGGCAAGTGAAAAGCAAAAGCCATGGCGACTTCTTCTTCCGCGAGCCCAGAGGCGATCGAGGAGGAGTACGTGAGGAAGGCGAGTTGGCGGGGATTGAGAATGGGATTGCTGAATATGTTCTTAATTCCTGTTATTCAGCGAAATTTTACACTAAGTATGAATGTATGTACATAGTTTCTTCTTTTAAACTGCCAGCAAGAGTTGGTTTTGTTGTCGTAGTCATTTATTGCCATGAAAACAAAGTGATTTCACTAGTAATGATAGCCAGGACTGTTCAGCCGTGCTATTAATCTAGGAAGAAAACTGAAAACAGAGCTGAGTGAAATATGAACGAGCATAAGTAAAAAGATCATGCAGGTTATGCACCGGTTTACTATGGAAAATGGCTGAGTTCAGTCACATTTACCCTTTTCCTATGCGTATCTCGGCGTATGTTTCAAACTGCGCCCACCAAGAAAGTTCGCTAAAGTTTGTGTCTCTGACGCGAGAGAGCGAGCAAAAGTGTGAGAAGAAAACATTCTAAAAAATTTCTACTCACTTTTGCTCTCTCAGTTTTGCACACTATTTTCGCATTTTGAAATGTGACACAACTCTCAACCAAGAACAAGTGGAATTTAAAACAAGCTCGGCCTAGTAAATTTTTTGAAGGCAAAAGCAACTGAACTTGTTTAGCCTCGACAGCAAGTCGCTTTTAAACATAAAAGTTTGTTTATCCGTGTTAATTTAATAAATTTTACTTGCTATTTCAGTACGTGAGTGTAGTGTTTTTCAGCAGAAAGATGCCTAAGCATCGCTCTGTTGAAGATTCGTAGTTTGTGTTTTAGAGCGTAGACTCACCTTTGAATGACGTTAGAAATGTTCGATTTATCATTTGTTAGAATACATTTCATATGCATTAATATCACAATGTTTTTCGTTTATAAAAAAGCTTCCATTTAGGCTATTGAAGCAGCCCGAGGCAAAGATACGGGCGGGTGTGATCGAGGCGAGGATTCGAGTTCTCCGGGCGCTTTCTGAACACTCGGCGCGAAGGGCGCCAGGTAGGAGGCTCACGGAAGACTGAGGTATGGGTGCAGTTATTCCATTTTCAATTTTAAAGCCAAATTCACTGCTAAGCTTAGGTTTGAATTAGGTTTTGTATCATGGCCATTATGGCTGATTAGTTTTACTCTCCATGAAAATTGTTGCTGTTTTGTGCTTCATGATTATAAAAAGTGTTTGCAATACTTAAACCTGCTGTATTCATGTGTCTATTCAGCTTGTGATAGCGATGCCCGACTCGGAGTTCGCCATTCGTGAGGACGTCAAGGCGTTCTTCTTCGAGCGTTTTCCAATAGTTGTTATTATTAGCTTGTTCATTTTCCCCTGTTTTTGTTTTTCTTTTCATTCACACCTACTATGCTTAATTATTGATTAGTCATTCGTTACGGTTTCTTCTCTCTCTTCACGCTCCATCAGCTTGAATAGTGATTGTGAATTGAGAAGAGGAAAATTATTTGCTTTATTCGAATCTTAAAAGTTGATTAATAATACAGAAATAGACAGTAACAACAGAACTAGAGTATATTCAATTACTTAAAGTTTGTTTGTTATGTAAGTTAGGGGATTCATTCCAATCGGTGGGTCTGCCAGCGGGCCATCCTTGCTTTGCGAGCCGATGACATCTGTATAGATACTGCTTAGAGGAACTGTTATTTCTAGTTTCGTTACATTTCTCTCCTTGGTTGGTGTTGCTCTTTCCATGTTGAATAAATTTACTTTATTCTTTTGAAAGTCTTACTTCCAACTCAGCAGCGTCTCGCAAATGCAGTAGATGCTCCAGCACAGTAGCGCCCATTTATCAGATGTGATCGGACATGAGTGGTCCACTATCGCGCTCAACAACTCTTCTCCAGAGTTGTATTGCGGTGGTGGTGCATGCTTAGTGTGTAGGAGGTATTGCCCAGTCTCCGAGTGTGTAGTGGTTGAGTGCCGCCGTGAGTGCCTGCATATGCTCCCGCACTCTTGCTGGTGACATGCGAAAGGAGCACTTCGTTTTGCGAGAAAACCTCCAATGGATGTTGCCGAACATCATTCAGATTGTGGTGGCGAGACTGAATCGCCATCAACAAATTGTTCATCTCAACTTCAAAGCACAAATCCTCTGCAAAAAATCTAGAAAGGCTGTGAAAAGATCATAATAAAAAGGAAAATCCAAAAGGATTGCCCAGAAGAACTCTAAGAAAAATTTCATTGAAATTTCACTGAACTCAAAATGAAACAGTCATGAACGTTTGGCCAAACTGGCGTCAGTTTTTTCAAGATTAATAGCACGGCAGGTGTACTCTCGCCTCGCGTCGTACGTGCGGAAGACGCGCGCGGGCACTTCGGCCTGCTCCTCGTCCTCGCCCTCCTCTCATCTCCCTGCCAGTCAGCAGCGTCTCTGCCCTGCCGCCTGCCGCTTCATCGCCTCTCTTCCGCCGCATTCTCTTGTCGTCGATGTCGGTCAGTGACATTGGAACTCTTTTTTTTAATAACTAATCTAAAAAGAATAATATCCCACTGTTATGCAAACAGTTCCTGAGTGATGAGTGAAGAGCTTCTTGTCTCCATACTTGCGAATAGCTTACAACAGAGTCTGCCACTCTCTTCTCTTCTCCAGGCTGCGGCGAGAACAAGTACGACTCGTCGGGCGGCTTCGTCGTCGGGATCGATCCTTGCGCCGAGATTCTCGTGAAGAGTCGGCCGCCGGCGCCAGGCGGCCTACCTGCGGTGGCCAACAGTGTCGGCGCTGCCGCCAGCCTTCGCTGCGATCTCGCTCTCGCTGATGCTCTGCAACTGCCGTTGCGGTACGATTAGAAACACTTTTTCAAGAATATTGAATTGTGTTTGGCTGGAACTATTCTCATTTTTGGATAGCGTTTAGGAAGCCCGTTTTTCTTTATTTCTTAAACACGTTTTCTTCTTTCTTCTTCTTCGAATGTTCCGCCGTTGAGGGACGGCGCGGCGGACGCCGCCCTGCTTGTGTCCGTGCTGCATCACCTGGCGTCTGGCGCCAGGAGGCGAGCCGCTCTCGTCGAATTGGCGCGAGTCATGGCTCCCGGCGCCAGGGTTTCATTCTTTACTTTTATTCATTTTATTTTAGATTTATTCTTTAAATTTATTTTCTAAAGTCAACTTTTGTTGATTCTCCTCTTTTTCAGGCTTTGATTGTTGTGTGGGCTTTCGAGCAACCACACGCACAATTTGCCGGCCAAGATGTTCTCGTTCCGTGGAATCTACATGAGATTGCACTAAATGGTAAGCCAGAGAGAGCGCGAGGGAGAAACAGAGAGAGAGAGACATAGAGAGACAGAGGGAGAGAAAGAGAGAGAGATTAAGAAATACAACGAGAAGGAGAGAGAAGGATTAAAGGAAAGAGAGAGAGAGAGAGTAAGGGAGTAAAAGAGACAGAGATATTAAAAGAGTGAGGAATACAGAGAGGGAAATTCATCTATACAACATTTCTGACTTCCTAAATCAGAAAACATAACGTGAAGGCTAGTAAGGAGAAGAGAGCGACAGAGCGACTGAATGAAATAGAGAGGCGGTATGTACATTTCTATCGTAGAAGAGACTCTTCTTTTCCAGGCCGCCTTCCTAAGGTTCGCTTCCACATGAGTTCGACCAAAGAGCAGCGGATTATTCAGGTAATTTTTGGCTGATAATTTTAATTATACAATTTAAAATTAGTGTTATAAAAAACGTTCTTTTGTTAAGGCATCGATACCAATCTCGATAGCGGGCGAGCCTGGTCTCTCCACTCCTCTCTCGCCCTCTGCCAAGCCCTCCCTGCCGGCCGCAGCGGTCGGCTGGCTGTCCCGTCTGGTCGGCCGCGTCCGCGTCCGCTCCTTCTCCGCCGCGGCCTCTCCGCCATCCGCTTCTCCCACCGCCGCGCCGCCTTCCAACGGCAATTCCACCACGACGCCGCCCCTCGTGCCACCGGCAACGCCCGGTTTTCTGCCACAGAAACGGGTCCGGACCGTTTTTTTCTCTTTTTCAGTTTGTTTTATCTTTCCCATTATTAAACTGAATAATACTGACAATGAGCATGAGAAATTCTTCGATGGAAAAGCTAATGGCAGGAAAGGTACATGAAGATATGCATAAGAAAATTTCACCTGCCTGCAAGCATTCAAATAGATAGGACAAAGTTGAACTATATTAGCAAGGGTGAAATGAGAATAGAAAGAAGTAAATTGTAGAGTAGACCCTTGCAGAAAATGGCTCTCTTCTCTGGTATCCACCGCTGGAGTCCCGGCTTCGCTCGGCGAATCGCCACTCTCTTGAGACCTATTGAAGCACGATTGCTACTTTTGTTTTTTTTTGGTCTTTGGTCTCAATGTCATTTGACAGATAACATATTGTTAAAGGAGGAATTTGCTGACGAGCTGGCAGAGGAGATAATGGTTGAAGCCGTGAACGAGGCCCTCGCTGCCATTCGCGAGGTTCATTCATTCATGAAAGCTTACAAATGGCATAACAAGACAAATGAATGACCCAATTTACATTCTTAAAACACACCTTCTTGCCTGACACTGGCGTGAGAGCTTATGTGTGATTTAGAGATTGTGAGTATAATAGCCTGGAAAACTCAAATACAAGATGTGCACCTTTTATAATTGTAAAATAGGTAACAATCAGGTGACCTTCTACCGCTACTATCACGTCTTCCGAAAGGGCGAGTTGGAGGAGCTCGCTGAAAGTGTTGCTGGTCTGCGAGTGGTGACGTCACTCTTCGAGAATGGTAACTGGAATGTTACGGTGGAGAAGAGGAGAGCCGGTGATGAAAAGGCTTCATCTACCGCCGCAGATAAAACGCGGACAACGACACACGTTAATTTCACTATCTAGTCTTACATACCTACATACACATATACATATATGTACATACATACATGCATATGTATGTATTTACATATTTATGCAAATATTTAAATGTTGATATATTTATTTTTGATAACATTTTGCCATTTTCCACATATTTTGTAGCTGTCTTAGAAATTCATTCAGCAATTGTACATTTATATGACTTGCCACCTCAATAATATTGTGTCTTTTGTACATTTTTGTTTATCTTCAAGTTATAAAACCTAAATTTCACCAGTTACTAAACTGGCAATTTTTCATCTTACGTATCTGTTCTGTATTTTATATCCTTTCCATTTTCGAGCCTTTTCATGCTCCTAATAATTTCACTCTCTGTCCGTTCTCTCTTGATCTCATTCTTAATTGTAATAATCAACTACATATCTTCAATCAAATGATATGCATAAATTTTCGTCGTTTGTGTGTATTTTAATGTTCGATTCCTCCTTTAAAGATTCATTCACATCAAGAAGAATTTTTCAATCACTAATTGTTGACTCAGGAAGGCATGGAAAAGTAGCTTCAGTTACAGCCACCTGTTCAGTCTTCGCAGCAAAGTAAGTCGGGCATTGATAGCATCGTTTACACAGCGCATTTATTGCGACGAAGAGGTATTTCATCCAATACTTGTAGACCTCACTTATATCATGCTTACAATTTTATATAAACAGCAATAAATATTATTAATAAAAAACATTTAAGGCGATAAAGCCTATTAGGAAGATCACTTTGTTTTCCTTGAATGTTGATCCCATGTGGTGAATATATAAATATTTCACGCCTAGGGAGCAAAAGAAATGTAAGAAAACAACCTGACGTGAATCAAATAGAATATATTTGCAAGGACAACGTGCAAGGTGCAAAACGGGTATTGCCCAAGAAGCAGTTTGTGTGCAAGCCTTCGCGGCAAAGTTGTATCACAAAGTTATCCTTATAATGAGTACTACAATCTTTGATTCTTTTTATAAATTTTGAGTTCTACTATTTTTAATAGTATCGACGACGAATGGATGCGAAGAATGGAATGGAAGAGGCGGTCCCGCCGCGCCTGCTGCAGCAGCCGGAGACGAACGAGCCGAGCGACGACTCGGTCGACCTCGTCGTCTTCATCGAGGCCTCGCCGCCGCTCGCATGTCGCTGGTTTCGCGGCGGCGCCGAGATCCGCAGCCGCGGCCGCTTCCGGCCCGAGCTCGAGTGGTACGGCGACGGCAGGGGCGCCGCCATTCTCAGCATCCGGCAGCCACTCCCTCGCGATCAAGGTTCTTTTTAATCTCAAGATAAATTAAAAAAGAAAGAGAAAGAAAAGTTTCAATAAAAAGTCAGCGATGCCTTCACATTCATACCATACGGTAGTATAATACAAACTATGTTGTAAGAGTACCAAGTGAGCATGTCTCTACTACGTACATACATATATGTTCGTAAAAAATTCAGGTGAGTACACATGCACTGTACAGAACGAGCACGGCAGCGTGGTCGGGCGAATCGCTCTCGCAAATGACGTCATCGAGCGACTTAGGCATCAGACGCGGCGGCCAGTGAAGGGCGCGTCAGCGGCCGTCTTCGCCGACGGAGTAGCTGCCTCTCTTCGACCGGATGTCGACTTTGCGCGGTGCCGACCGAGAGAGGCTCAGCAGCCGGCGCCAAATTCCCCAGCGCCGTCGCGAGAGTCCTCGCCGCCGCGTTTGCTGTCTTCGCCACGCGCGCTAAGACTCCACGACCCCTCGGCGCTCTCCCTCGAGTTCCGCGTCCATTCTTCTCTCCCTCCAAGATTCTCGTGGTTCAAGCATCCCGGTGGCGCCCTCCACAATTCGGAGAGAATCTCGATCGACGTGAGGAAAGAGTTCAAGAACTCCTTCCATGCCGAGCTCAGGATTACGGTAAGATTCTCTAGACATTTGATAATAAACTTAATATTGTTTTTCTAAGCGAGTTTAGAGATTTTTTACGATCTTTCCTTGCGATGCTAACAATAAATGGTAGCTGTCGGTCTTAATGAAGGACGTGGTTCGGTATCTCCCTGTCTTACTGTATGTCTCTTCTCTGCAGGAGCCACAGAGGCGCCTGGATGAGGGCCGCTTCGTGTGCGTTGTGGAGAGCGGCGCGGGGATGTGTCGGGCGTCCTTTGTCATCGACTTCCTCGAGCCGACGTTGACTCGCGAGCCTCGAATCATCCGGCTGCCGTCCTCGGAGGAGAACGCGTCCGCAGTCGCATTCGTGGTCGGATTCCGTTGCCAGTGCTTGCGACAAGTCTGCAATTTTGTTTTTCTATTTCGTTTGTTTCTTTATTAATCAAGAAGACTTATTACCATGGTTAATGTTGTCACTTTTCCGTAGAAGTGGGCCTTCCCTTGCAACATACATATACATATACACAGCAAACAATCTTCTCGGCTTTGCAAACGACTTCCATGTTTGCTTTTACAGCAAAGATAACGAATGATGAAAGAATCCTTATATTTTTCATATTGGAGCAAATAAAGTTATACTTCATTATAAGGGAAAATAACTGAATGGCTTTTGCAGGTGCTCTGGATCGACCCGTCGTGTTGTGTGATGAAAGACGGCGTCCACTCTCGGCTTCGTTTCCATCTTGGCGCGGACGCCGAGCCGAACACATTCACGGCGCGCATGGAAATCGACGGAGTGGGGCGAGGTGACGCCGGCCGCTACTGCTGCGCCATCCAAGCTGATCAGGGTGTCAATGTTGTCGAGTTCGAGCTGGACATCAAAGAGGGAGAAGAGGAGGAGAGAGAGGGAGAGAATATTAGAGAGGGAGAGAGGATTCGAGAGGGAATGCAGGAGGAGGAGAGAGAGAAGAAAGAGACGGGGAGAGGAGTCATCGGGAGACATTCCACTTCTCTTCTCTCCCATGAAGCTGATAGTGCCATGGAGGACGAGGAACGATGAACAATTTCATATTAAGCTTGTTTTTGGTTGGTTAGAGTTATGAAATGTATTCAGACTATGCATTTCTCATTTGTTTCTTTTGCAAAAATCGGTTTTTTACAATCCTTCATCATATGTACATATGTACAAGCATACATATGTAAAGAGCTTACATATTGTCTGAAACAGGAACTGATACGTTGATACTCTCGATTGTTCTTTCATGTAAAAATATGTATACATATATAAATTAATTTATTTGCATGATATGAAAGGATCTGTGTGCATACGTGTATGTTTATATGTATGTATTTTATACATAAATAGAAGGAATCTATACGTTTAAGTAAACAAGAGAACATGGCGTAAAATTAACCCGAAATTCCTTGGGAAAACGGAGCACAACAAGTTGGAAATTGTCATAATTTATAAGCTAATGGTAAGTTAATGGCGCTTGAACAGCGATTCCCATCTTGCATGAAACCACTATACGATTACCCCTTTTCTACACTAATTCCGGAAAGTAAGAGTCAGACTCGGCCGGCAGCGGAGTGAGGATCGTGTCGTCATACTGTAGCTCCTTCTCTTTCTCCTCTGATTCTTTCTCGTCGTCGAGAGCCAAAGAGCATGCGGGCGCATTGAAGGGAGCACGAGAGGAGCTTGCACTCCTGGGAACATCCAAGCGATTCAAGAAAGGCTCAGCTAAGTAGGACACAAAACAATGACTCTTTGGATGAAGATTACATTACCGGCTAATCAGACGAAGTCTTCAAAGGTCACCACAACTTTCTTGAAGCCTTAAACCATCACGAATGACTGAAAAAGAGGCTCAAACATCAACCTTTTCGTAGGCTTGCAACTGCGACAACTTCAGGGCGGCCGTCTTGGTCGTGTCGCCGGATCTGACAAAGATATCATCAAATATTTTTAAATCTAAATATAAAGCTGTGTTAATGTTTCTGCCTTCAAACTGTGTATGAAAGCAAGAAAGAGACAAGAATATTGAGAAACGAACTTCGTGAGCTCGTTCAATCGACTCCGTTCTTCTCTGATCTTCTGGAACGACGACCTGAACCAGTTCAACGCAGTGAAACTCTCCCATCCATCAGTAACTGACAGAAGGTAGGCCATGCCTGCAAGAATAGCAAGAATAATAGAAGTAATATACTGGATAGAGGAGAGAGCGATTGAGAGAAATAAAAGAGAGAGAGAGAGAATAAGAAACTCACCCAAAATGAGTCCATCGTCGACGTAGGTGAGCTCCTTGGTGTCATGGCTGGCGCTGGCCGCTCCTCCGGGTGCCGCGAATGGCTTGGCGGTGCCGCCTGCGCTGGCCGCGGCGCCGCCCGCCGCTCGCCGCCGCGTCCTCTCTCGCGCCCCGCACATGCGCTCGACATAGCGGACGAAGACGGCGGGCGCGAGGGGCGCGAGCAGAGAGAGATGCCCGAAGCGGGCCGGCGCCGCGCGGAACGAGGACGCGAAGAAACTGACGAGCTTCTGAAGTCATTTTTTTTTCTATTAATAAATTTAGCGATATTATTTTCCGTTTAATTAAAAAAAGGAAATTTAGAATTGCGATTTTTCCGCAGATCAAAATTCTTTGTACATATACCTGACAACAGTCAACAGGCCTTCGTTGAACCCCACGAGAAAATCTTCAATTCCGAGTCATTCGTGTGACTCTGCTAAGCCTGTTTGTTTAAATTACTACTATATTCGCCATAAAAAATTGCACACCTCAATGTACTGTCGATTGCGGGTGTCTTGCTCACGATTCTCGCGTAGAATGTCGCGAAGAACTCGCACTGCCTCGCTGCCTCGCGGGTCTCCTCGCTCTCCGCTCTCTTTCTCTGCTCCCTCCGCTCTCTCTGCCAGCCAATCCTCGTCCACTCCGCAGTCGTACACTAGCATGTCGCTGCTCACCAACTCGGCCGCAGGCTTCATCGAACGGACGAAGCCGAGCGCGTTGCCGAGCTGGAGAGGGTGCAAGGGAAGATGAGAGAGGAGAAATTAACGGGGATAAGAGATAAAGGGACTGAGAAAGAGGGAGAGACAGGAACAGCGAGAGATAGAGAGAGAGAGAGAGAGAGAAAGAGAGAGAGAGAGAAGTGACCTGTGATAGTGGCGCAGAATCGATCGAAGAATGAATCGGTATCGTCGACTCTTCCGAGGTCTGCCATTGCCTTGGCTAGTCGTTCGGCTCTGGTCACCGGATACTGTAATTTGATGAGTTTTATTTTCGTGATAATATTTTTTGCTATTTTATTTAAGGAAATCGATAAGTAAACATTGTGAACAGTTAAGAATTAAAGAGAAAGAGGTTTTTTATTCGATCAAAAAATAGATGAGAAAAAAACGAACAAGCTTCTTGAGTTGCTTTCGGTTCGCCTCGAAGAACTTTGTCTCTGCAGACACGAGCGCCTTGACTTGGTCGTCGTCCATGAACTGCGTGATCACGCCGAGCTTCTTTCTAAATGTTTACTGCGAATTGACTTGTCAATCAATAAACAACTATTTTCCCCTCTCACTAGTTACCGCAGTAACTGGTAGGCAATGTTGATGGACGTGTTGACTACGCCCATTCCATGCGTGCGGAGAGAGTTGGCCATGTGCTCCCAAGAGAGCATCTGCACCGAGCGAGAGGAACTACGCTTCTCCACGAAGAGCTGGAAGAGAGAGAGAGAGAGAGAGCGTGTGAGAAGAGAGAGAGAGGAGCGAGAGAGAACGGTAAGACAGAGATAGGAAGGGAGCGAGAGAAAGAAACAGAGAGATAGAGAGAATGAGAAAGGGACTCTTCGAGACGAGGAAGCTGATGGTAGAGATCGTAGTTGAAGGAGGCGACAAAGTTGCCGAGTGCACGCATCACAACAACGACGTCGAGACCCTGATTCAGGGTCTGGTACGGTAGGTTGCTGTCCACACCACCAAGTCGTATCTAGCAAATTGTGACTAGGATGAAAAAAATAAAAATGTGTAAATGTGCATTCATGAAAATATGTTGAAATGTAAAAGAATTACAATAAAAAATGGAACCTAAACGCGGCGAGCATCGCCATCTTCGTGTAGGTCTGGCAGTCGTGCAGCGCCACCGCTGTCAGGTTGTAGAAAGTGCGAGAGAGATAGTCCTCAACGAACTCTTAAAACGTTCCGTCCAGTACTCCTCTCATTCATCATTGGTAATATGTAAGTAATTAATTGAGTATGGTACTCCTCGGAAAGAAGTCTTGTTTACAGTATCCCTCCGATCGCTTTGGGACCCGTGAAGGAGTCAACAGACCTTTGACAGGCACGATTCGGTCGAGGACGCGCAGTGGCGGCAAATGAAGCAGGCGCCACAGGAAGCGGAACTTCTTCTCGCTCGTCTTGTCTCGGGAGTCCACCTGAACGGTTCTCTCCTCCTCTCCCTATCCTCTCGTTTTCTCTCTCTCCCTCTCTCTCTCCCTCTCTCTCTTTTTCTCTCTCTCTTTTTCTCTCTTTATAGGTCGCACGGAATCAATCGTCGAATAAATCCTGTTGACGTAACCACACTCTTTCTCATGTCTTTGCTCTCAGGCACTGTTCCTTAGCTCCTCCTCTGCTCACCTTGAGATGTGGATGGGACATGACTCTGAGGTCATTCTCGACTTCTCCGCAGAGTGGCGCGAGGAAGTCGTTGCGGAGGCCGTCGATGATCTCGTCGATCACGAAGTCGGAAGGAGGCGACAGGACGCGGCGGGCGAGTGCAGCGCAGTCCGTTGCAGCCATGAGCAGCAGCTGCGGAGAGGATCAGTCAGGTTCAGTAATCACGTGTAACTTACCATTAGGGGAAATTGTGTAAAACAAACATACATACATATGTACATACATACATACACACATGCATATGTATGTATGTATGTTCGTACTCAGGAACAAATTAAAGAGCAATGATTGCAACATTTTCTTCCTCTTTCGCGCTCTCTCTTCCCCCTTACTCTTTCTCACTGCTCTCTCTCTCTCTCTCTCTCTCTTACTTTAATATCCTCACAAGACGGCATCTCTCCGAGAATGGACGAGGCAAATAGTCGGAAGAGATGACGTTGAAAGAGAAGGAAGGAGCAGTCGCAGACGCGAGAGATCAGACGGCGAGGACGAGAGATCGTGTCGATGCGAGAGAGCAGAGACGGCAGCTGCTACCACGATGAACTGCGCAGCTTCTGCGGGGAATGGAATGAAGAATTCGAGATAGAGGAGACATGAAGAGAGAAGAGAGAAGAGAGAAGAGAGAAGAGAGAAGAGAGAAGAGAGAAGAGAGAAGAGAGAAGAGAGAGAGAGAGAAGAGAGAAGAGAGAAGAGAGAATTTAGAACCTTGTGAGCCGCCATGTCCAGCGCAACCGTTGCGACGATCAAACGTGCTCGGGATGCTAGAGTGAAAGCTTGTACATGGATATACACATGAATATTGGGAAACAACAAACAAATTTTTATACTAATGTGAGCCAGAAGGGTTGTATTTATCGTTGCAGCTAAATAAATATGGGGAATAAGGTTAGCGGAATAAGGTTATCCAGGGGGGAAACTATCGTTTAAATTGTTTCCCCACTGGATAAATTCCTGACTCACCAGACGAGAGCAGCCCCGAGGCGGCAACGTTGACGGCATCCAGTGAAGAGCCGGCATTCTTGTCACCTCCGGAAGAGAGCACGCGGAGCTGGACTCGAGCATTGTCGAGGACGGAGAGCATGTGGCATCTGGGGATGGAGGAATGAGATAGTGAGTGAGATATGAGGAAGAGATGGGAAGAGAGCGGATAGCAGTACTGGGAGATAAATACGATGAGGAATAAGAGTAGGAGGCAGATAGAGAAGAACAGAGTTGAAAAGAGTAGCAAAAGATAAAATTTTAAAAAAAGGAGTGACCTCCACTGCAGGCAAGCCATCTGACACACTTCGAAGACACTCGTCCAGTGGTCGGTGAAGGTTTGCGAAATTAGCTGAAATTTTTGATTTTTAAAAAATTACATTACGAAAAATTAGCATAAGCTGACCTTGATCGCCTGAATAACAGAAAAGATCTTGAGCAGAATCCGTCGAGGAAACGCCATCTCATTGTCGAATTCCTGAATTGTCTGCAAATTGTTTTATTATAAGTTCTCATTAATAAATTCACTGAATATTTGAATTCGTTGGCTGAAACGTTTAACTAATTCTCAGTTCTCACCTTGCAATTGAGCACTGTCTTCAGCAGGCGATTCATTGAATCAGCGAGGCGAGCTCCCTGAAAATTAGATCAGCAGTTGACGGGACGAATTTTCATAACGAAGTGACAAATGATTGTCACGCTCGGTGCGACAATATCTCTTATAGTACTCTTCAGATTGTGTCATCGGGCAGTACATCGCATCACCTTGAGAATGGCGTCGGCTTGCTCGAGGCACTCCGCCGCTTCCCTCGCGCGCGTCTGCCACATCGTCAGCCGGAACGAGCACGCCCACTCCTGAAAAAAGAGAAAACTTTTACAAATATTATAAGATTTTAAGATGTCAATTAAAATAGGAAACCTTAGCGCTCGCGGCAAGCAGGAAGGCTTCTTACACCAGCTTCTCAGACTGCTGCTCGAATAACGAATTTCTAAACTCCCGTTTTACTGTGTTACTCTTGATTCTTTTCTCTATCTCTTTTTCTCTCTCTCTCTCTTTCTCTCTCTCTCTGTCTCGCTCTCTTTCTCTCTCTCTCTATCTCTCTCTCCCTGTCTCTCTTTCTCCCTGTCTCTCTTTCTCTTTCTATCTCTTTCTCTCTCTCTCTCACTCTCTCTTCCATACTTGGTATTCCTGACAAAGTCGATGCTCTTCTTGTCGACAATCTCGGAGACCGTCGGTAGTTCCCTGAGTAGAAAGTGGCATGGGCACCAGCCGCCGTAGTGAAGTGTCGCTTTTTGAGGGGTAATCCTGAGGTTGTTACCCATGAGGGTAAAACCATTACCCCTTAGTTTCGCCGGTCATTATCCTGAGGGTAATCTCAGCTGAAAGAAAATTTCTTCTTCCATTCGTATATTTTTTGCTACTGTTTTGAGTCATCCATACTCCATTCCTGCTTCATCTCGATTCTACTGTCGCTCCCATTTGGGACCATTACGACGCGGACTACAACTACACCTTGCCGCAGCACACTTTATATCCATCATTTTCACCTTGGATTCATCTTTATCTTTTCATTTTCATCTTCATGTGGAGCTGGAGAGTGGAGCTGGAGAGCTGGAGAGTGTAGCTGGAGAGCTAGAGAGTGGAGCTGGAGAGTGGAGCTGGAGAGGCGACGGGAGCATCTCGGCCGGTGGAACAGCGCCGTCTTGCGCGGCTGCCGCTGAGTCCACTTCCATCTTAAGAGATAAACAAACTACAAACAATCCCCCAATATGTTTAAGGTTTTCATTTACAGAGAACTTTAAGAAAGTAACATTTCGTAAAGAAAGACAGAATTAAGAAAGTTTTAACGTTCATATTCTATACGAATAAAACGATACAAATGACAGTAAAAAAACTGAATGTTACACAGTAGTTAAAGAAATAAGCATAAGAAGAATAAGAACCTGGGCCTTCAACTCTTCGTTCAGGTCGGGCAGATTGGATGGCGCAGTTTCTGCTGCAGCCGCGGCGGCCTCCGTCTTGTCGTCACTCACGTGATGGAATATATAAATACAATAAAGCATAGACTTAACTGTAAACGGCAATTAAAACAAAATATACATAACGAAATTACATTACAATTCAAATGCTAATTTAGAGTGAATCCTTCATGGTTCTGGACAGTACGCCGTTACTTTTACCACAAATACTATATTCGTCATTTGGCGCTGGACGCAGAAAGGTAAAAACGGTTATGCCTATGCGTATTGGCATAACCATTTTACACATGAGGTTGACCGCGTCTCCAAGAATTGCATGCTCTCTCGGTCTGTCCTCGTTACCCAAACATTACCCTTCAGCCTTTTCCATGCCATTACCCATGAGGGTAAAGAATGGTGTCATGCTAGACAGTACGAGAGAGCACGCTCATGCCAGAGATTCAGATAGATTATCCTCATGGGTAACATCCTGAGGATTACCCCTCAAAATGCGACACTTTACTACGGCGGCAGAGGAGATCGCCTACGAGATGGAAGGTCACGATCTTCTTGTGACTCGCCCACACGGCGCGCAGCAGCTTCTTATCGCGGGAGGAGAAGTGTTTGTGGAAGAAGGAAGCGAGAGCCACGAGGGAAGTCAGACGGCGGCGGTCGGGAACGTCGGTTGCTGCAATGTTACGGCAAGAGATACTTTTCATCGTTACAGTGGCAACAATGTCCTTTGACATTTGATGACTGTTTAATAGACACAAATATTAATGTAGGATTGGAATATAGTACATATGTATTATACCTGCCGCTCTCTCCCAGTCTGAATAGAGATTCATGAGAGTCGTCCTCATTCTCTCGGCGAATGCGGCGTCTTCGTCCACGGCGCCGAAGCTCTGCTCGTAGCAGTTCTGGAGGGGGAGAAGCATCGTTTTATTTAATGATCACTTTGCGACGCTTTCTTTCATCATCACGAATTTTTTTAATTGGTTTCCTTCTCTCTCATGCTAATTCATTTCTTCACTTTTAATTATAATAAGATATTCCTGACCCGGAACGAGTTGCCCGCCATGATCTGCATTTGAATGGTGGCCAAGGCGCCGAGCAGTGGCCGCAGCTGGGCCGGGAAACTACCGAACTCGCCAGGGTTGTGCTGCGCTGTCTCCAGGGTTCTGGAAGAACGAAAGAGGAGAGAGAGAGAGAGAGAGAGAGAGAGAGAGAGAGAGGGGAGGAGAGAGAGAATGAAAGAAGAACAGATACTGCGACCGAAAGACAGAGCCGAAAACAACCAGAGAGAAAGAGAGAGAGAGAGAGAGAGAGAGAGAGAGAGAAAGAGAGCGGCAGTAAGAGAAGGAGACGAATAGGGAATAGGCTCCTTCTGACTTTGCGTATGCGTTCCAGTGCTGTTTGATCTGTGGTCTTGAGGCGATGACCTATAATTTTCACATCACCATTTTTGTTGATTAAAAAAGAACACTCAAAATTCACCAGGAATATGAAAGAAAGACTATAAGGTATTCTTTTTCGTCAGAAACTCCCACCATCGCACGCTTTAGACAAATGGCTACAGAAACCCAGAAAGAGGACAACGAGTGGAGAGCAAAAATTTTCTCCTCTTTTGTGGTTGCATCAGTTTTATTGTTCCGATTCACTAATAATAGTTCAAACACACAAACCTCATCAGTTTGGATTAGCACTGCGAGGAGATCGCCGAACGACTTCCACCCACGACTCAGCGGCCGATCAGAAGCACCCGCCAGGAGAGAGGAACTAGAGAGAGAGAGAGAGAGAGAGAGAGAGAGAGAGAGAGAGAGAGAAGGGGAAGAGAAAGAGAGAGAATGAGAGAGTGAGAGCGAGAAGGGGAGGGGAGAGAGAACTGACTCGAGATTGTGAAAAGCGTGTATTTGCATGAGGAGTGCGCGACTCACCTGAAAACATTTGCCCTGTCGCCGTGTCGTCCCATCACAACTTCTGCTGCACTCTCCCAGCTAAAGAGAAAAGAAAACGATTGAAGAGGCTACCAAATTAGTAATCTCGACTAATTTATTATTCTTATTATTATTCTGCCCTCTCGTGCCTGGGAGACTCGCGCGAGGAAGTGTGAGACGTCAATGAGAAAGGGAAAGAAGGCGGACATCATGCGGAGAGAGGGGTACTCGGCAGCCACCACGTCACTCTTCTCGGAAGAGGAAGCTGGAAGGGAGAGAGAGAGAGAAAGAGAGAGAAGGCGAGAGAGAGAGAGAGAGGGAGAGAGAGAAAGAGAGAGAGAAAAAGAGAGAGAGAGAAAGAGAGAGAGATACAGAGAGAGAGAGAGAGAGAGAGAGAGAGAGAGAGAGAGGAAGGGAGAGACGTACCATAATCATCGCCATACAAAAGCAGTGCCGGCAGAACAGCCTGGCTGGCCTCGTCAATCAACTCCTCTCCCTCAATGCAGAGAGCAGAGAGGGTGGCGATGCAGCGAGCAACCACAGAGTTGCCTGCAGGAAGAAAATCTTTATTTCATATTGTTGAAATTTATTTGAATTTCCTCACAGATTGGGCAACAAGAAAATCGGAAGAATACTTTTAGGTAACTCAATCAACTAACTTGAGTTCGAAGATTGCGGAACCAGCGACTCGACATCGTAGTTGTATTCACTTTCGTCCTGAAAAATCAAAGTTCATAATGCAGACAAAAATCTGCTTCATAAGCTGAAATCTAATTTAAGAGTGCGTAAAGTGAATTTTCCTTAATTAATTTTCTTTTCCCATTCCAGGAAATATTTGAGTTCTCAAATAATTAGATGCGATGGTGCCCTTTCGGGTCAATTGTCATGAGGCAACGACAGCGCGGCATGTCTCATTTCGTCTCTGGTTCTCCGTCCCGGGTGGTTGGCTGCTTCCCTTCTCTCGCTTCTCTCTCTGCCCTCTCTTCTCTCGCTCACTCTCTCCTTCTCTCACTTTGCTCTCGGAATGCGCAGCGCAGTGGTCGGCCGAGAGGAGCCTCAGTCGGATGGCCCCTTCCATTGCCCGTGTGACCTACACCATCCCCCGCAGCATCACCACAGCAGACATCAATACACAGGTTTTTTTCTATTCTTTTGATTAAAAAAAAAGAATTTATCGATCTTTTATGTTCCAGCTTTTATCTTTCGAAAATCATAAATATATCCTTCTGCAGGCAAATAGATTGTTGATGTGACGTTTGAAGGAAAAAAAAGCTCTTGTCAAAAGTAACATATGAAGGGAAACCATGGCTGTTGGAATAATATGGATATCTGTCTGTATGAAGCTAATGATCTAATTAGAATAATGCAAATTCAAGGCTTGGATGAAAATGTAAATTCATTTAATGAGTTGTACTTTCTCATTTCAGTGCCCCATCCCTACGGCGGTGCGGTGGCTCCGACAGGACCTCTCCTTCGTCACTCCAACAACAACAGCAACGCCTACAGTGCACTGCCGCCCCCTGTCTACAGTACTCGTGGAGAGCAGCAGGTAGCGAGGGACGGCTACGGACTGAACCGTTCGTCTCGGGACCGGCACCTTTCCCCGATCAACACCAACCACCACCATCAGCTCTATGGTCAGCAGCACAGTCGAGAGACCCGCCAGAGCTACGCCGTCCACGAACAGAGCCAGCAGCACTCGTCGCACCACGCGACACGCCACGTCTATTCCACGGCCATCCCTCCCCCGTCGCCGGCTCCGCAGCGTCAGAATGTCTACACGTTGAACAAGGAGAACATCGATCCGGCACTTCAGCTTCCCTCGGTTAGACTCGGGACAGGAATCGAGAAAGGTGTATGATTGTGAGATTGCTCTGTTTCAGTCGGAGCGCCAGGTGTCTGACCGCCAACTGCTGCGGCAGCGCTTCGCCGCGTGGGGCGTGTCCCTGGACCACTCGCGCCGCGTTGGCACTGGCAGATACTCCAAGGTCCTCACCGCGCATCTCCGCGACGGCACCAAGGTTCTGTTGCAAGGACGGCTGTCCCCATCAATTAGAATTACGATTTCATCTCATCTTCATAACTGTTCACTCACTTTTTCATTATTTCTCTCTTTCCTCGCTCTCTCACCCTTTCTACATCTCTCTCTGCTCTCTAACTCTCTCCTTGCCAGATCGCCATCAAGACGATCAACATCTCGAAGGTGACGCCCGAGTTCCGCACGAAGTTCCTCCCTCGCGAGATCGAGTGCTGGGAGAAGCTGCGCCACGGGAATCTCGTGCGTCTCCTGAACCGAGACGAGGTATTCGGCCGCGTCTTCCTCTTCATGGAGTTCGGGCCGTGCGGCGATCTCGTTGGGTCTTCTTCTCTTGGCACCAGGCCAATTCCGTATTCTCTCTCTTCTCTTGCAGCTTCAACATGTCCAGAAGAATGGCCCCGTCAAAGAGGCGTGCGGCGCGCAGTGGATGCGTCAGATCATCGGAGGACTCTCCTACATGCACAAGGTTATCTTCCTCTTTCTATCTCGCTCTCTCTCTATCTTCTCTGCCCTTTCTCTCTCTCTCTCTCTATCTTCTCTTCCCTTTCTCTCTCTCTCTCACTCGCTCTCGATATTCCAGGAGTCTCTCCCTCTATATGCCAACTCTGCTCTTGATGCCCTCGCAACCTAATCTCTCTTGTAGATGAACATCGTTCATCGTGATCTCAAGCTGGAGAACATCATCATCTTCGAGCCGAACCTCGTCAAGATTTCCGACTTTGGATTCTCGCGCAGGGTTAGAGGGATAGAGCGAGAATGAGAGAGAGAGAAAGAGAGAGAGAGAAGAAAGAGAGAGAGATAGAGTATGAGAGGGAAAAAGATTTAATAAAAAAAAAAGAAAAAAAAAGAAAAAAAAGGAATTTAACCTATATCTAAATAGTAACGGCGCAGGTTGGCCACGACCTCTCTCACACGTACTGCGGCTCGAAGTCGTACTCTCCGCCCGAGATCCTTGCTGGCCAGCCATACTCACCTTTCAAGGCGGACGTTTGGTCAGAAATCACTCGATTCCTCTCTACACCTTATTCTCTCTCTCTCTTTCTCTCTCTCTCTATCCCTCTCTCTCTCCCTCAATCTCTCTCCCACTTCTTTGCAGGTCCGTCGGCATCATTGCTTACGTCATGCTGACCGACCGCATGCCCTTCAAGGACTCGGCGCCGAATCAGCAGATCATCGACGCGCAAAAGTCAGATATCGGGATACCGTATATCCCGATTTCTCAAAGCTACCGTAGTCTCTTCTCGCTGCAGGAATCGCAAGTACGTCTACCCCGAGAATCTGGCGCTGTCCGACCAGTGCATGATGACCATCGACACTCTGCTCGTCTTCAACTGGCAGCAGCGACCTTCGGTAAGCAATGGCGATGTTTAAAAAAAACGACTGATGAGGAATGTATTGAATTAAAAAATATTCAAATTTATTTTACTCCACATAATCTTCTCCTAAATAATTTGCTTCTAAGGTGGCGGACGCGGCGCGTATGCCCTGGTTCCGCGCTCCCTTTCCGCCGACCAACGACCAGCAGCCCGTCTAAGACGTCTACAGTAAGACGTCTACCGTATCCCTTTCCCCCTCTTCTTCTCTCTTCCTTTGTACGACCGCGCAGCACACATTTCCCCTTTTGTTCTGTAGCATTCCCTTATCCAACAGTTTTCGTTTAAAAGTTCTTTCGTTTTCCTCCCTCGTAGCGCCTACCTCAATAATGATCGTGGCCTCTGTCGATGCAAGTGGGGGTTTCTTGACATTTTCGGGAGTAGCCGCAGAGTCCTCGTTTTCGCCATTTGTTGAAGGGATGCTCTTGAGGTTGGCTAGGAGCCTGGCTAGCTCTTGCTCGCAAGCTCTTCCTAAATTACCTTACAGTTCCTAAACTGTCGTAAGAATTCATCTAGTCATAATGTTGCCAAGATTTCAATCCTGATCCTAACCTCTCTTAGTCTGGTCCTTTGCTCAGATGACCTTCGCTTCTCCTTCCTTGCCAGCTTCTTTCTTCGCCTGCAACAACCCGTCTTCCTATCCAATTCCCCGTATTACCACAGTTCTTCCCTTATTCCCGTTGGAGTGTTCTCTCCTTTCAATTTCTGGGTATAAATGTTGGTTTAAATCATATGTGCACTGTTTCCACAATTGAAAAGACCGGTTCCCAACATCTTCTCCCCACGCTGAACTGGATTTCTGCATCCACTATTTAAATGCATTTAAAACAAGCGAATAAAAGTGTTTTTATGCTCAGTTTCTCAATAAACTTTGAAGCAACAACAAAACGACAACAACCTTCTAACACACAGCCTTGGGCCGGCAAAACGAGAAAACAACGAAGGTGACAGAACCATCAGGAAGGAGGTCAAATTAGAAGAGGTGGAACATGGGCAGGTGAGAGAAACGAGAGTGAATGAGAAGAGAGAGAGAGAGAGAGTTAAAGAAAGAGAGGGGAAACCGAGAGAGCAAGGGTTATATGCTCAAGAAGCCGTCATGAGTCGGCTCTTCTCAGCCTGGGGCACCCGTGGATTGTAAGTCCACTTGGGGAAAGCTCTCTTGTACAGGGACATCATCACACTGTCCTGCGCGTTTAGCTGCTCGTCGAAGCGACATTTCATATGGCCGTGCGTCCCTTCAAACCAGTCACAAAGTTAAAATACAGGCATTTTTTTTTCAAAACGAAATCATTTAATAAATCGATTTAAAAAATCGAACCCAATGACTCCTTGATGTGTCCACGTCTTCCACTGGGAGTGTACAATTCAACCGGCTTGAACCACTCGATGTCCTCTGAAAGTGAACGTGAAAAATATAGCAAGCAATGCCTGGAGATATAATCGAAATGTTGGCCAGGATGATCAGAGATATGATTGTATATTTAAAATGAAGACATATTCTGTAACCTCGATTGAAGAACATGTAACGGGCAACGACGGAGTGGCGGTTGATCTTCAAGGGATGGCCGGAGAGGACAACTCGCTTCAGAACAACACGGTCGGGGTTGTTGTCAAGCACACTGCCAGATGCAACCAATTCCTATACGGAGAGAGAGAGAGAGAAAGGGTGAGAGAGAGAGAGAAAAAGGGTGAGAATGAGAGAGAGAGATGGAGAGAGAGAAAGGGTGAGAGTGAGAGAGAGAGAGAGGGAGGGATAGAGAGAAAGGGTGAGAGTGAGAGAGAGAGGGAGAGAGAGAAAGGGTGAGAGTGAGAGAGGGAGAGAGAGAAAGAGGGAGAGAGAGAAAGAGGGAGAGAGAGAAAGAGGGAGAGAGAGAAAGAGTGAGAGTGAGAGATAGAGAGAGAAAGAGTGAGAGTGAGAGAGAAAGGGTGCAAGTGAGAGAGAGAGAGAAAGCTAAGGCTCGGTACTCCTTACCTGTCTTCCCTTACTGTCCACACGGAAGACCAGAACACTCGCTGGAGGGAAAGTGATCGGAGCGAATATCGAAGCCACTGTTGCACCATCCGCACGAAGGTATCTTTCCATCTGAAGAGAGTGAAAGAGAGAGAGAGAGAGAAAGAAAGAGAGAGAGAGAGAGAGAGAGAGAAAGAGAAAGAAAGAGGGAGAGAAAGAGAAAGAAAGAGAGAGAGAAAGAAAGATAGAGAGGGAGAGAGAGAGAGAGAGTTCATGTACACGGAGGAAGCAGCCTGGCGATGTAGAGAAGATAGAGAAAAGTCGAAATTGGCATAAATGTGTAACACTAATAATAAATTTTGTGAAAACCCTTTCATAAGAAAATAAAAAGAAACCTTGAACTTGTCCGCATTCCCGTGCTGCGAGAAGATTGGCTGCGCTTCAAACTTCCGGAATCCCACTTGGAATATCAACTGTAAGCAGGCAACAGTTTCACATATCTTCAAGGCATCTACGAACAAAGGACACTATTAAGCTAAAAATTTGCAAGTAAATTAAAAAAACTATTGAACACATTAAAGAGGCAAGAAAAGATGTCTAACCTTTTGTTTGTTGGCAATGGGCACAAGACAAGAGGGGTGCTTGCGGAGCAGCAGATTGGTCACACTCATCTTCTGCTCGTGTGGAAGCAGCGAGTACAGAACCAGGGGGCTCTCACTCCGGATCTCTTCTGCAATACAAATAAGAGGAGTAATCGATACTCACTTACAGTGATATCACAGGATTCTAGTGTAACCCTTCCGACTGCAAAATGGCTATAAAAACATTTCCCAATCCTCTCCACTAATGATCTTTGTGTTATCTTCGTCTTCCTGAGATCTAGCTTCAAATTGAGTGTCATTTACTTTAATCCATTTTTTGTCGGCTAAACTCAATACCGAAAAGGGCTAAACAGAGTAACGAAAGGCAACAAACTTGTAAAACTGGATGGAACGTTGCGTATGTACAGAGTTGCATAGGCGCCGCTCTTCACAACTCCTTCCGCTTCGCTGTCCTCCGCAGCAGCCATCACCAACTCAAGCATTCTTTTTTTCAATTACAAGTCAATAAAAGCATGCAAAAAGAAGGGAACTGAATTAAAAATGAGGGCACCCTAGTTAATGATATTTTGACTAGAGGAGTTGCGACTCACTCCTAATGGCCCATCCCAGATAGTGAGAAAGAGGGAAGGACAGGTAGTCTGAGAGGAATCGAGAGAGCCTATATGAGGAAGTAAAGACGTGAAATTGAACTCCCGAATTGAGGTCCCAACCTCTAGAGAAGTAGCAAATGAAACATAACTCTCGTGCTCGTATTACTTCGAAACCCGTCACTTCAGCCAATTCTGTATCACTCTTATTTTCCTTGTCTATTCCACCTTGGTCCCCAAACCACTCATTTCAAAGTAATTATGCAACACGTATGAGTCGACAAACCTTTCGAGTCCTGCGGAAGTTGGCGAACTTGAAAATGCGCGCGTAGTCAAAGGGGAGGTTCTCCAGTGGATCCCAAGGAGAAGTCCTGTAACATAGGGTTAATGAAAATTCAATTAACAATGTATTATATTACTAGGTATCGATTAAGAAGGAAATGTACCGGAAGCTCTTGAGTCCACGATATTTCTGGAATCGAACTCGCGCTGGGATGTCAAGAGGAGTGTCGACTTCATCAGGGAACTTGCAGTTCTCTCGCTCTCGTCGATAGGATTCCACCTTAAAGAGTATTTATTTATGTATTTAATCTATATTAATTTCCGTTATGGGCAATACCTGCCATACCTTTGCTACAGACGTCACATTTAACCGAAAAAGAAACGATAACTAAACAAAGTAAAACTTTAAGCACAATGCTTATAGAAACGGCAACCAAAATAAAAACAAATAGAATAATAGAAAAAAGTGCAAACCTGGTCCATGTCAACATCCTCGTCATCTTCATCTCCGTCCTCTCCCTCGTCTGCCTCTGTCTGGGCGTCCATCTCTGCATCTCTTTCAGTGTCTTCTTCTTCTTCTCCCTCTTCTTCACCCGCTGCAGGCTCAGACTTAAAAGAAACCATTGGAAATCAATTTACAATATAAGTCATTGTTGCACTTCCATAATCTCAAGACCAAATCACCAGGCATAAAAATCGCAGCCATAAACATAAGAACGCAACAGCTGCCTAGGCCTCGATTACTTATAAATGCAGGTTGTATTCGTTTACTCGATCTCTATTGCTTTAGTTGCGAATTTTACACCTTTAAAAAACCACAACAAAACAGTCTAAAAGGTAGAAAGAGTTTCCAACCTGCTCATCCTCTTCGTCGCTCCCTTCCTCTTCAGAATCTTCCATGTCATCCTCGTTCCCTTCTTCTTCTTCTCCCTCCCGTCAGAATGTCTACACGTTGAACAAGGAGAACATCGATCCGGCACTTCAGCTTCCCTCGGTTAGACTCGGGACAGGAATCGAGAAAGGTGTATGATTGTGAGATTGCTCTGTTTCAGTCGGAGCGCCAGGTGTCTGACCGCCAACTGCTGCGGCAGCGCTTCGCCGCGTGGGGCGTGTCCCTCGACCACTCGCGCCGCGTTGGCACTGGCAGATACTCCAAGGTCCTCACCGCGCATCTCCGCGACGGCACCAAGGTTCTGTTGCAAGGACGGCTGTCCCCATCAATTAGAATTACGATTTCATCTCATCTTCATAACTGTTCACTCACTTTTTCATTATTTCTCTCTTTCCTCGCTCTCTCACCCTTTCTACATCTCTCTCTGCTCTCTAACTCTCTCCTTGCCAGATCGCCATCAAGACGATCAACATCTCGAAGGTGACGCCCGAGTTCCGCACGAAGTTCCTCCCTCGCGAGATCGAGTGCTGGGAGAAGCTGCGCCACGGGAATCTCGTGCGTCTCCTGAACCGAGACGAGGTATTCGGCCGCGTCTTCCTCTTCATGGAGTTCGGGCCGTGCGGCGATCTCGTTGGGTCTTCTTCTCTTGGCACCAGGCCAATTCCGTATTCTCTCTCTTCTCTTGCAGCTTCAACATGTCCAGAAGAATGGCCCCGTCAAAGAGGCGTGCGGCGCGCAGTGGATGCGTCAGATCATCGGAGGACTCTCCTACATGCACAAGGTTATCTTCCTCTTTCTATCTCGCTCTCTCTCTATCTTCTCTGCCCTTTCTCTCTCTCTCTCTCTATCTTCTCTTCCCTTTCTCTCTCTCTCTCACTCGCTCTCGATATTCCAGGAGTCTCTCCCTCTATATGCCAACTCTGCTCTTGATGCCCTCGCAACCTAATCTCTCTTGTAGATGAACATCGTTCATCGTGATCTCAAGCTGGAGAACATCATCATCTTCGAGCCGAACCTCGTCAAGATTTCCGACTTTGGATTCTCGCGCAGGGTTAGAGGGATAGAGCGAGAATGAGAGAGAGAGAAAGAGAGAGAGAGAAGAAAGAGAGAGAGATAGAGTATGAGAGGGAAAAAGATTTAATAAAAAAAAAGAAAAAAAAAGAAAAAAAAGGAATTTAACCTATATCTAAATAGTAACGGCGCAGGTTGGCCACGACCTCTCTCACACGTACTGCGGCTCGAAGTCGTACTCTCCGCCCGAGATCCTTGCTGGCCAGCCATACTCACCTTTCAAGGCGGACGTTTGGTCAGAAATCACTCGATTCCTCTCTACACCTTATTCTCTCTCTCTCTTTCTCTCTCTCTCTATCCCTCTCTCTCTCCCTCAATCTCTCTCCCACTTCTTTGCAGGTCCGTCGGCATCATTGCTTACGTCATGCTGACCGACCGCATGCCCTTCAAGGACTCGGCGCCGAATCAGCAGATCATCGACGCGCAAAAGTCAGATATCGGGATACCGTATATCCCGATTTCTCAAAGCTACCGTAGTCTCTTCTCGCTGCAGGAATCGCAAGTACGTCTACCCCGAGAATCTGGCGCTGTCCGACCAGTGCATGATGACCATCGACACTCTGCTCGTCTTCAACTGGCAGCAGCGACCTTCGGTAAGCAATGGCGATGTTTAAAAAAAACGACTGATGAGGAATGTATTGAATTAAAAAATATTCAAATTTATTTTACTCCACATAATCTTCTCCTAAATAATTTGCTTCTAAGGTGGCGGACGCGGCGCGTATGCCCTGGTTCCGCGCTCCCTTTCCGCCGACCAACGACCAGCAGCCCGTCTAAGACGTCTACAGTAAGACGTCTACCGTATCCCTTTCCCCCTCTTCTTCTCTCTTCCTTTGTACGACCGCGCAGCACACATTTCCCCTTTTGTTCTGTAGCATTCCCTTATCCAACAGTTTTCGTTTAAAAGTTCTTTCGTTTTCCTCCCTCGTAGCGCCTACCTCAATAATGATCGTGGCCTCTGTCGATGCAAGTGGGGGTTTCTTGACATTTTCGGGAGTAGCCGCAGAGTCCTCGTTTTCGCCATTTGTTGAAGGGATGCTCTTGAGGTTGGCTAGGAGCCTGGCTAGCTCTTGCTCGCAAGCTCTTCCTAAATTACCTTACAGTTCCTAAACTGTCGTAAGAATTCATCTAGTCATAATGTTGCCAAGATTTCAATCCTGATCCTAACCTCTCTTAGTCTGGTCCTTTGCTCAGATGACCTTCGCTTCTCCTTCCTTGCCAGCTTCTTTCTTCGCCTGCAACAACCCGTCTTCCTATCCAATTCCCCGTATTACCACAGTTCTTCCCTTATTCCCGTTGGAGTGTTCTCTCCTTTCAATTTCTGGGTATAAATGTTGGTTTAAATCATATGTGCACTGTTTCCACAATTGAAAAGACCGGTTCCCAACATCTTCTCCCCACGCTGAACTGGATTTCTGCATCCACTATTTAAATGCATTTAAAACAAGCGAATAAAAGTGTTTTTATGCTCAGTTTCTCAATAAACTTTGAAGCAACAACAAAACGACAACAACCTTCTAACACACAGCCTTGGGCCGGCAAAACGAGAAAACAACGAAGGTGACAGAACCATCAGGAAGGAGGTCAAATTAGAAGAGGTGGAACATGGGCAGGTGAGAGAAACGAGAGTGAATGAGAAGAGAGAGAGAGAGAGAGTTAAAGAAAGAGAGGGGAAACCGAGAGAGCAAGGGTTATATGCTCAAGAAGCCGTCATGAGTCGGCTCTTCTCAGCCTGGGGCACCCGTGGATTGTAAGTCCACTTGGGGAAAGCTCTCTTGTACAGGGACATCATCACACTGTCCTGCGCGTTTAGCTGCTCGTCGAAGCGACATTTCATATGGCCGTGCGTCCCTTCAAACCAGTCACAAAGTTAAAATACAGGCATTTTTTTTTCAAAACGAAATCATTTAATAAATCGATTTAAAAAATCGAACCCAATGACTCCTTGATGTGTCCACGTCTTCCACTGGGAGTGTACAATTCAACCGGCTTGAACCACTCGATGTCCTCTGAAAGTGAACGTGAAAAATATAGCAAGCAATGCCTGGAGATATAATCGAAATGTTGGCCAGGATGATCAGAGATATGATTGTATATTTAAAATGAAGACATATTCTGTAACCTCGATTGAAGAACATGTAACGGGCAACGACGGAGTGGCGGTTGATCTTCAAGGGATGGCCGGAGAGGACAACTCGCTTCAGAACAACACGGTCGGGGTTGTTGTCAAGCACACTGCCAGATGCAACCAATTCCTATACGGAGAGAGAGAGAGAGAAAGGGTGAGAGAGAGAGAGAAAAAGGGTGAGAATGAGAGAGAGAGATGGAGAGAGAGAAAGGGTGAGAGTGAGAGAGAGAGAGAGGGAGGGATAGAGAGAAAGGGTGAGAGTGAGAGAGAGAGGGAGAGAGAGAAAGGGTGAGAGTGAGAGAGGGAGAGAGAGAAAGAGGGAGAGAGAGAAAGAGGGAGAGAGAGAAAGAGTGAGAGTGAGAGATAGAGAGAGAAAGAGTGAGAGTGAGAGAGAAAGGGTGCAAGTGAGAGAGAGAGAGAAAGCTAAGGCTCGGTACTCCTTACCTGTCTTCCCTTACTGTCCACACGGAAGACCAGAACACTCGCTGGAGGGAAAGTGATCGGAGCGAATATCGAAGCCACTGTTGCACCATCCGCACGAAGGTATCTTTCCATCTGAAGAGAGTGAAAGAGAGAGAGAGAGAGAAAGAAAGAGAGAGAGAGAGAGAGAGAGAAAGAGAAAGAAAGAGAGAGAGAAAGAGAAAGAAAGAGAGAGAGAAAGAAAGATAGAGAGGGAGAGAGAGAGAGAGAGTTCATGTACACGGAGGAAGCAGCCTGGCGATGTAGAGAAGATAGAGAAAAGTCGAAATTGGCATAAATGTGTAACACTAATAATAAATTTTGTGAAAACCCTTTCATAAGAAAATAAAAAGAAACCTTGAACTTGTCCGCATTCCCGTGCTGCGAGAAGATTGGCTGCGCTTCAAACTTCCGGAATCCCACTTGGAATATCAACTGTAAGCAGGCAACAGTTTCACATATCTTCAAGGCATCTACGAACAAAGGACACTATTAAGCTAAAAATTTGCAAGTAAATTAAAAAAACTATTGAACACATTAAAGAGGCAAGAAAAGATGTCTAACCTTTTGTTTGTTGGCAATGGGCACAAGACAAGAGGGGTGCTTGCGGAGCAGCAGATTGGTCACACTCATCTTCTGCTCGTGTGGAAGCAGCGAGTACAGAACCAGGGGGCTCTCACTCCGGATCTCTTCTGCAATACAAATAAGAGGAGTAATCGATACTCACTTACAGTGATATCACAGGATTCTAGTGTAACCCTTCCGACTGCAAAATGGCTATAAAAACATTTCCCAATCCTCTCCACTAATGATCTTTGTGTTATCTTCGTCTTCCTGAGATCTAGCTTCAAATTGAGTGTCATTTACTTTAATCCATTTTTTGTCGGCTAAACTCAATACCGAAAAGGGCTAAACAGAGTAACGAAAGGCAACAAACTTGTAAAACTGGATGGAACGTTGCGTATGTACAGAGTTGCATAGGCGCCGCTCTTCACAACTCCTTCCGCTTCGCTGTCCTCCGCAGCAGCCATCACCAACTCAAGCATTCTTTTTTTCAATTACAAGTCAATAAAAGCATGCAAAAAGAAGGGAACTGAATTAAAAATGAGGGCACCCTAGTTAATGATATTTTGACTAGAGGAGTTGCGACTCACTCCTAATGGCCCATCCCAGATAGTGAGAAAGAGGGAAGGACAGGTAGTCTGAGAGGAATCGAGAGAGCCTATATGAGGAAGTAAAGACGTGAAATTGAACTCCCGAATTGAGGTCCCAACCTCTAGAGAAGTAGCAAATGAAACATAACTCTCGTGCTCGTATTACTTCGAAACCCGTCACTTCAGCCAATTCTGTATCACTCTTATTTTCCTTGTCTATTCCACCTTGGTCCCCAAACCACTCATTTCAAAGTAATTATGCAACACGTATGAGTCGACAAACCTTTCGAGTCCTGCGGAAGTTGGCGAACTTGAAAATGCGCGCGTAGTCAAAGGGGAGGTTCTCCAGTGGATCCCAAGGAGAAGTCCTGTAACATAGGGTTAATGAAAATTCAATTAACAATGTATTATATTACTAGGTATCGATTAAGAAGGAAATGTACCGGAAGCTCTTGAGTCCACGATATTTCTGGAATCGAACTCGCGCTGGGATGTCAAGAGGAGTGTCGACTTCATCAGGGAACTTGCAGTTCTCTCGCTCTCGTCGATAGGATTCCACCTTAAAGAGTATTTATTTATGTATTTAATCTATATTAATTTCCGTTATGGGCAATACCTGCCATACCTTTGCTACAGACGTCACATTTAACCGAAAAAGAAACGATAACTAAACAAAGTAAAACTTTAAGCACAATGCTTATAGAAACGGCAACCAAAATAAAAACAAATAGAATAATAGAAAAAAGTGCAAACCTGGTCCATGTCAACATCCTCGTCATCTTCATCTCCGTCCTCTCCCTCGTCTGCCTCTGTCTGGGCGTCCATCTCTGCATCTCTTTCAGTGTCTTCTTCTTCTTCTCCCTCTTCTTCACCCGCTGCAGGCTCAGACTTAAAAGAAACCATTGGAAATCAATTTACAATATAAGTCATTGTTGCACTTCCATAATCTCAAGACCAAATCACCAGGCATAAAAATCGCAGCCATAAACATAAGAACGCAACAGCTGCCTAGGCCTCGATTACTTATAAATGCAGGTTGTATTCGTTTACTCGATCTCTATTGCTTTAGTTGCGAATTTTACACCTTTAAAAAACCACAACAAAACAGTCTAAAAGGTAGAAAGAGTTTCCAACCTGCTCATCCTCTTCGTCGCTCCCTTCCTCTTCAGAATCTTCCATGTCATCCTCGTTCCCTTCTTCTTCTTCTCCCTCCTTTTCCTCCTTGTCTTCGTCCAGAATCCAGACTGCTTGGTAGGCGGAGGTACCCTTCGGAACTTTCTTTGTCTCCGCCTTCTTGAACACTGAAGCATCGAAGAATGATAATTAAATTTACAATTAAGGACGAGTCAAAAACATGATTACATCAACCGAGTGTTCGTCAATTTCATTTTGATTTTTATTCGACTCTATTATCAACTCTTTTTCAGATTTCCTTTTCTCATAAAAGCGCAGTTTAATATTTCCAACTTTTGTCTGCATCGATCAGCTCTCCTTGATCAGGCCAAGTCTGCTCAGCGTCCATTGGATCTGGTACAACCTGGAAAATGTCGGATTCTTTCTTTCCGGCATCTTAATCGAGACATGGATATGTTCAATAAACTTTCATAATTTATTCTTAAAATATTGTTTACAAATAAAATATAGCTTTCGAGAGACAATAAGTTGCCAACCTCCGACTGGAGTGACTGTTGCTTCTCTGGATTAGCAGTCGCGGCGAGTGCTCTTCCGTCTGACATGGCTGCCTTCAAGAAAGAGAATACGGTAGGAAAAGGTGGCAATACGTGAAAAATGATTACCTGCCAAAAAAAAAGAATTAGATTATCCGCTGTATATATATATTTTTTTTTTGCATAACTGAACACACTACAGTTGACATCTAGGGTAACTCCGGAAACGAAAATGATGTAAACGCACGATAATCAAAGATCCGGTTGAAATTGATCATAATTGGCATAACCATTACATTGCATATTATTCATTCCAAAGAGGAAATGATATTCAGTAGGGTTTCTTGTGAAGCCCGTACAAATGAGCAAAGATATGCAACCTTGTGCCTGAGTGGATGCGGATCATCATCGGTTTCTATCTTGTCGAGTTGGAAGTCGCCCATGCCGGGGATGTGTACGAGTCGGTTCACGTCCAGGAAGGGCCCGCGGATGTAGCCAGAGGCAAGCAGAGTGCATGTGCCATCCTGGGAAAGGACAACTGAACCAGAGCAGAGAAAGGACATCTTCTTTCCATGGAAAGAAAAGGACCTACAGTATTCTCATTGGCTTCAAGTTTCTCGACGAGAACATGGCCGCGCCTTCGCTGCAGGACCATCTTCTTCTTCTTCATCTCGGCCAGAGTGCGAAGGACGATCAGACCATCGGAGACGGAGTCGGCGTGCAGGACACGGCCCTCCAGGAGACTCCTGAGCAGAAGAATATACAGTACTCCAGGTAAGGAATTCTAAAGCTTTCAAAACATATATTTCCTTCCTAAATTATCTTATTTTCGGAAATAGAACAGCAAACATGCTGATAAAGCATCAATCTCGAAAATTTTATTAAACGGTTAAATGGTATCCATTAAAACGTAATTATTAAAAGGCATATAGCAGATATCTGAGCTGACCACTTGTGAATGAGTTTCTCGACGGCTCTCCTGGCAGCCTCCTTCTGCTTGCCACTCTGAATGGAAGCGAGGCCAGGGAGGATGTTCACAACGGAGGGCATTCCATGCGCGAGGAGAGCGGAGAGCGCGTACTCCGCCCAGCCCGCCAGCTTCTCGGGGTCGAGGGGCCACACCACGCACACCACGTCGCTCACCTAGGAGAACAATTCAGGATGCGACCAGAATATATTATTGATATTGAATTCATAGTCATTATAATCAAAGTCGAAATAACATCACGAATACTAACACCCAACAAAATAACGTAATTCTAACATGAAATTTTCAAGACCAACTATTACCAGTCGAAGCAAGATAAACAAGGTGGGGACATTGTTAAAGTATAAATTTTACGAAAGAAGACTACAAGCTAAAAAATATCTGCTCGGCAATTCCAATTTAAGAGCATAGAACTTTAGAGCAGTAGAACGAATCGAAGTAAAGGGAATGTACAGGGTCAGCATACCGGAGAGCTTAGTTAAGGATAAAATAAAAGACATCTCAGTATGTTCAAAGTGAAAGCACCTTAACACAATCCAGAAGATCGTCCAGTTCAGTCGCATCCGGCGACAGAAAACCGAGGCGAGATTTGAAACGTGGGATGCTGCAAAATGGTAGTGTTTGCACCAAAATTCAGACCTTAAACATATCAATTGACTAAAGATCGAGGAGAGTTGAAGAATCAAAGAAAACGAGAAGGAGCCCCGAAAGGCATTGAGAGAAAGAAAGTAACCCACCCAAAATAAGTGACATTGTGTCCTTGCGTCACGAGAATGGAGTCATCACACGCCGCGAGATTCCCCAGAACACCCTGGGAAGTCGCTTCCCCGCCCAGTACGAGGACAGTCTTAAAATGGGAGACATTCCACATCATCTCAACGGGTTTCATTCTACATTCATTCGAAATAAGAATTGAAAATTGCGAGACATATTTCGAGGATTAAAAAAAATATATTTGACTATATCAGAGGCTAATACCATCTTTTGTAAAATCATGAGGGGGAAAGAAAAGAAAAATAATAGCAGACCACGAGAGCGGGCGCGAGGGTTCCACCGACGGCAGCTCGCCTGGCGTCGACGACCTCGCGTAACTTGGCGGCCCTCGCAAGGCCAGTCTGCTGGCGCCGCGCCTCCTTGGAGAGAGTGCGGATGGCCTTGCGCGTGGCGGAGGGACCGCGCAGTTTGGTTCGGCCGCGCGCGTCCCGCTCAACCTGGCCCTTCGTGCGGTGCTTGCCTGGCTTGTGCGCCTTGGGCTGCGCCTTCAGGGGACCCGGTCGATGAGCAGTGTTCATGCTTAAGAAAAGATAAACTAGTTTTTTTCTAAATGCAAATTCCAAATTAATAAAATAGTACATCGACTTTTTTTATTCACGCCAACGATGTTTCCTGCTCCAACTATCAGTCAACTTGGTTCATGAAACTATCAAGTCCGAAGAAAATGAAAAAAAAAACAATATGCAGAAATGAGAGCTACAAATTTACCTGGAAAATGTTTTTTATAGTGTACACCGTACAGTAATCAAAATAAGGAATGCTTAAACCACGTTCATCAAATTCTCAGAAATCTTAGTTTACGGTTGCGGTCAGGAGAAACAGTGATGCAGAAGACTATGTCCGAGAACAATTAGAGATCGAAAGAATATCACTTTTAACATCTAAAATTGGCATAAAATCGCAAAGAACACATTTGAAGAGTATTGAATGTGCTATTCCGCTTTGCTGAAACTTGAATGAGTTTTTTTCCTACTAATTCAATGATGTACAAGATTGCATGACAGCATTCAGATGTGAACTATTTGGAACTCTACGTGCACCTTTGAAAGAGAGTACAACTACTACCACGAGTATAAAAAGAGCAATTCCCTGAAGAATGACTTCCTCGCCACTTTTCACAAGCAGATCCGACTATGCCTCGCTACCCCGTGCATTCGTCGGACATCGAGTCAGCCGGCCATTTTTCCCTTCCTGATAGTTCCTCGTTCTTCCATTCTATCCCATCATTCAGACCATTCGATCAGTCTTCTTTTCACGTCCCTCCGGCTTATCTCTCCGCGGTCGGCCTTCCATCTCCTCCCTATCTGAACGTGTGCACCTTTATCGGCCGTTTTTTGTCTTCTTTTAAATAAATAATATTTAGAAAGGGAATGCAATTGGATGGTCGCCGTCTCCGGCTGTGATCTACGCTCCGCAGAATGCGTACCTTCTGGAAGAGCGGCAACCTGTGCTTCTTCAGCAGCGTCAGAACTTTTTATCACTTTATTTAAAAAAAGAAATTCCATGCCTCTCCACCGCCCTAAAATGCACGTTACTATGAAAATAATAGAGAAAAAAATCGCTATGAAGATGGTTAAATTATTTCATAAAACTTTGTTTATTCATACTTCTTTTTACTATGAGAGACTAGATATAATTATGGTTTTGATTTTGATATTCGCTTCTTTGAAGGCGCTCCGATCTACTCCGAGTACATTCCTCTCGGCGGCATCATACTCGACTACGCTCCGCTGCGGACTCTCTCTCTGCCGCCCGTCCACTTCGAGACCACTCTGGAGCCGTTGGTTCGGCCTGCAGCCCTGAATTCGCCCCAATTACGCCTATCTGGGCAGCTAGAGATTGTACAATTTAAAGAGAACAAAGCTATTCCATTTAGTTTCAAATGTATTCAAGACGTTCAGGAGATTTAAGGAGTTTGATCGATATTACAACTGAATTTACCTTTTCACTCGCCACTCAGAATTTTTCCCCTCTATCCTCCTTTATTCTCAACAAGTTCAGATTCGTCAGTCTTCTGACGAACATCTGAACATCACCAGGGCTTCTCCTCCTCCTCCTGCCGCAGTCCTCTCCCTCCCTTCCTCACTGCCGTCCACCCTCCGCCCGCTTGCACCAGGCAATTCCATCGGCAAGCAACCTTGTAGATATTATAACTAAGCGAATGAATAACTAATACAAGCCAAATTGATATAGACCCCATTGGTGCCTTCACTTCTACTAACTGTTCTCCCTTCTTGACAGATTCCAAGAACGACAAAGTCACTATTGCCAAGCCAACGGCGAACACGGCCCATGTCGTAAGTGAAGAATTCATTTTGTTTTTAGTACTTCAATGTTAAGTACAATGATCTAATATAAAATAGTCGTGTTACAAAATAAAAATTTTCAATTGTGAAAATATTTTAGAAGCAGTCTCCGTCGCCGAAGAAGCAGCAGGAAACTGCGTCCGAACAGGACGGCTCCGACTACTTGGACGAAGGAATGCGATATGCCAGCAAGAAGTGGGGCCGCTAGGAGAAATGGTAACTGCAACCCATCCCCCATATGCCCACCACTTCCTGATCCCTTACACTGCCTGTCCCACTCAATGAACTTCTCTCCATACTACTTCATCAATTAAAATACGTTTGTCTAAAGATAAAACGTTGTCGTACTATGAACAGAGGGGGTGCATTTAATTATTCAAGCTTTCCTGCTGCAAATATAATGTGAACAAGTGGAATATGAAGAATATATAAGCGGAAAGAAAGGACAAGAATGACCAAATTTTGCATAACACCGTAATTAAAATTCACAGAATGGGGAATGAAATGTACATATGTATGTTCAGTAAATTATCGATGATTCCTTCTTTTAACCCATTTCATTCACCTCAACGTTCGCCGCTTCGAGTGGTCGATTTTCCGCATTCTTTGGCGAGGATGGAGGAGAATCCTTCTCTATCTCTGCAAGGTTTAATTCCCTGTCTTTCTTTAATTTAATCTTTTTCATTTCAATAAATCTCGAATAATCGTGAGGTGTTTGCAGAAATAAAAAAAAATGATAGTACATACGACAAAAAATAGTGTATTTACAGAGGAGGCAGACCTTTCCGATGCCTCTGATCCTTGGCGTGGCCGTGGGGCGACGGTCCACTTTGACGTCCCCGTTTCGCCAGATGCTGGCCCCTTCTCTGACTGGAAGCCGCCTCGAGGCGCGTCTCCGCACCCAGGTACATCGATCATGAGTACATGTTGAAATATTTTAATACTTTAAATAATGAGTGCGAACGGTAAGAGATTTCATAATTCAGAACATATTTCAAACTGGCCAACCGATTCTCGCCTTGGTCTCGATGGCCATAATAAGGTTAGCTTGTCAGTAAGTGCACCTATTATGTATTCAGTGCACTTCACGTGTCACTAATTTTTGCAGAAAAACTTCAAAAGAGATTTTTTTAAAGCAATAAATTGCAGACATCAAGCTCCGACGGAGGCGAGTCAGTGAGGGAAGCGAGGGTCACCCTCACGCTAGACCTCACGAGAAGTGATACTGAAGGAAAAGGGGAGGAGAACTCTTCTTTTGTCGAAGTCAGCAATTCTTAAATAGAAATTGAAAATTAAAAAGATAATAAGCTGATTTCGCAATAAAAGAAACCTATGCTTAGGAAGCTGCACCGCCGCGTGATCCTTCTGTGATGATCCTGACTCCAAGGACCTACTACCGCGGCCTCCAGAGAAGGACCAGGCCAGCCCCTGCTGCGCCCGCCAGCAACAATGTCAGTTCTGTCATTTTGCAGTACTCCTTAAAGTTTATTCATCATTTCTTCAATAATGCTACTGAAATTATACAAAATATGGATTTTGTTTTTACAGGAGCAATCAGTTATGGTCCTTTCTCAGCTAGTTGAAGAGACGGATTCCGCTGCCTCTGAGCAAGAGGAACAGGTAAGAGCGTCTGCATTCCCTCAATTTTGTAATATAGTGGAAAGGACGACATCTTCAGGAAGCAGCACATCCGTTAGATTCTTCCGTAATGTTCCTGACTCCAAGGACCTACTACGGCGGTCACGAGAGAAGCACCCGGCCAGCCACTGCTGCACTCACCACAAACTATGTTGGCTGTGTCATTTTACAGATTTGTATCGGCCAAACTTCACTGAAGCTTAAGTGACACAAAAGAAAGTATTTGTTTGTAAAGGAGCAGTCAGTGATCGTCCTTTCTCAACTTGTTGAAGAGACGGATTCCGCAGCCTCAGAGCAAGAGCAACAGGTGAGGAAGTCTTTATTCCTCCAATTCCTTCTCTCTTCCTGTCTCCCTCTCCAAATCTCTCCTTTCCAGAGCATTCTCCAATCTTCCCGTGCCCACTTCCATAATATGTCATGTGCCCAGGACGAAGAAGGGGCGGAGCCTTCTTCGACTCCGCCCTCTTTGCCTGGCCACTCTCTGCCGATGCAGCAGATCCTTCGTCGGCCTTCGAGTATTCATTTCCAGGAGCGATGGAACCGTTTCGCATCTTCGCCTGAGTCGTCTGTGCAAGAATCTTCCACTGGAGAGGAACAGGCGAGCACTAACGCTTTGTAAAAAAAAAAGAAGATAATCATATGCAAATGCAATATGCCTAACTAGTAGGTTGATAATTTCATATTTTGAAAACTTTTATTTTTAAAAACTTTAGAACTCGGCAGAAACTGAAGGCATAGATCGAGATACTTCCTTCACTTCTTCTGGCAGCGAAGGCTATGTGAGGATTAGCTCCATCGAAGAAAATTAATTCTGTATAATTCACATGTCTACAAATTGATATTGAAACGAAGAATCTAAAAGTGGATCTTAAAAATTCGAAGAATATACATAGTTCTTATTCTCAGCTGGCTTCTGGTGAATGTTCGGGAGTTCTGGAAACGACGAGATCTGGAAGCCGATTGACCGAACAGAAGGTTTGTCTTGGAGAATTGAAAATATTTTATCATCATACCGTACCATTCTATCGTTTTTGCAGTCTTCCATCGAAGCTCACATCACTACATCCAGTGCTGAAGAAGTGAACGAGAAGGAGAAGGGAGCGGAGGAGCGCCAGTCTCCGAGTGTTCTCACTTCCAGGAAGACGTCCACGCTTTTCAAAGGACTGGTTGGAAAAGTCTCGCTCTAAATCAAAAGATTTGAAGAGAATGTGGTTTGTATAATTCAGAAGAGCTACATAATCTTAATCTTTCCAGGCTTCTGCCAGAACGGATTCGGCTATGGAGGGCTCGCCAGCTGTGTCCCCAGCAGTGCCATCTCACGGAGCGGCGCAGCCCGCCGCCGACCCTTCCGTGCTCATTCTGAATCCGCAGCATCCAATCTGCTCGCCAGCTGTGTCCCCAGCAGTGCCATCTCACGGAGCGGCGCAGCCCGCCGCCGACCCTTCCGTGCTCATTCTGAATCCGCAGCATCCAATCACTCCGCTCATCACTCTCGACACCAGAATTCAGCAGACTCCTCATGAAAAGGTCTGACTAAGTTTTTTTCTGGAGTGAGACAAAATTAGTTGAAACAATAAAAATTTACATGTGCACTTTTAAAAAGTTCGATTCATTTTAGCAATCCAATATTTTGCCTATTTCAGTCTGCAAGGCTCTCTACCGTCCCAGTGTCTTCTGCATATCAATCTTCTGACCTTGCAACGACGCCCACTTCTACTGCATATACCACGGCCATTTACACTGCAATGGCCACGCCCACTGCCACTCCGATGGCCACGCCCACTTCCACTCCAAAAGACACGCCCACTATGTCTTCACCTTCTCTCATGCCTCTCTCAACCACTACGGACATGGCATCTTCAGACGATGGGAGTATGCTCAAATCCTCAACTGAAAGTGTCAGCTCGACTTATATTCAAAAAAGTGGGATAATCAATGTACTGTAACCGGCTTGCATTTCAGGAAGAAGCGCCGATGTCGCTCGTTGGCTCGCTTGACCAGTCCCTCGACATGTCAGTTGGCGCGAAGGAGTCGGCCGTCGATCCTTCGGTTCTGATTCTAACTCCGCCCACTCGCGACATTCCGGTGGTGACGCTGAACAGCACAAGAGTAGAAGCGAGTCCCGCGAAGCCAGATGAAGACGCTGTCAGACAATTATTGAAAAGATAGTAAATCCGATTAACTATCGTATTTCGATATTTAGTTCATTCTATTGTTCCCAGATCACGGCATCGAACGGCAGACACGGAGCTCTCCTGAATACCTTCGGCCTTGAATCAGAAACAAGCAAATCGGGAGAAGAAGAGAAGGAGAAGGAAGAGGACGCCAATTTAAGAATTAGCGTTCCGGTCTGGGTATCATTGAGATAGTCATTCTATTCATTCTAGTCACAAAATACTAATAAAACCTCTTCAGCCACTGGCCATTGCTAGCCACCGCGACATCACTTCTCCCGTTCACGCAACTTCGGCCACGCCCACTCTCGCGAGGAAGGCCACGCCCACTTCCTCTGCGACAGCCACGCCCTCTTCCTCGTTGGACAGCCTCCAGCTTTTGTCGGCTCTTTCGCCGCAGTCATCAACGGAGACGGTTAGTAGGACAATGTCGGCCAATATTGAGCTTACAAATAATGAATTGAAACAAATTTTAAGTTTATAATATTCAATATAAATAATAATATTTTCAGCTCTCTGTGCTCGAGAGCCGTCTTCTGCCTCAGGGAAGTCGCTTCTTCCTCTCCTATAAGGCGACGGTGATTGCATGTTTTCAATTGTACTTTTTTGTTCTAGTAATTGCCTCACATAAATAAAATGAAAAAAAAATAAATAAATAAATGCAGGGAAAGCCGCGCGTGGTGCACGCGGATGGCTCTTACCATCTGGCGACGGGGAGGAAGCAGAACAAGGAAGGCAAGTGGACGAAGCAGCCGGTAGGAGAAATCCAGGAGATGAGCGAATTGATCGAACGGCTGGCCAGGGTGGCCAGGCCTTAGAGCACAGGCTTCATGCCTCCCTCACCCCATCCCTATGCCATCTCCCTCCTCTCCATCTCTCGCCCTTTACAAACTCTTCTTCTACTAATGCAACAAATGGAACGTGTTGCAAGTAAAGAAGAGTTTCAATGATTTTGTGGTTTCTTCTGCAAATGCGGTTTTACGAATGAATACGGATGTAATGAATAGAGAGGGAATGACAGATTCGCAAAAATACATATGTATATGTACATACATACAAAATTTGATATATCAACTGTTCATACAAAGTTTTTTTTCCACGCAGTCTGAAGAAGAGCACACTGTAAAAGAGCCTTGATTGAATTTCATTTATTGTTGTTCACAATATATCACAATATCTGTAGAATCTGTAGGAAATTTTCTTTGAAGTAGGCTTTCCATTGAACTCCATGAAAAGAGGGAGGGTTCAATAAGAATAACTACGGCTTACCGTTTGTATCTCACGCTTGTATATTTACAGAGATCAAAAAATGAAAGAAGTGGCAAAGATGGAAAGCCAAGAAATGAGAGCTGGGAAACCAAGTAAGGTAAGTTTTTTTTTTTAATTCAAACATACAGAATGTTTTATGCCTAGTTGTGAATATCTGCCGAACTTGCAAAATGTTTTCCTGATCAATTTTGACTTCACTCCATGGGTATTTGTGAAATATACCATTGCTTGAAGTGGAATTCGTGTAAATAAATTGCATAACTTCACATGTATGTACATGCATAATGGAGAATGCCAATTAATTTGATGTCATTTCTCCTCTTTTAGTCAAATGATGGCATAAAAGAATTGAATCTGGAGCTTGCAAACCCGCCCCCATCTATGACCACAACACAAATTCTCCCTTCTTCCTTCTTGTCCAATGGCATGTGATTCGCATACGCTGAAAATGCATACATCTTCTTGCATTTGCAACTACTAACAAACGACATGAGAAGAGGGAGATGGAGAGCGAGAGAGATTAAGAGAGAGAGAGAGAGAGAGAGAGAGAGAGAGTGAAAGGGAGAGAGTGAGCGGGAGAGAGAAAGAGAGAATAAATTAGATAGCGGGTCAGAGCAAAACCCGAACGTGAGCAACACAGAATGGAACACAATAACATGGTGTTCATAGATGTGTATCCTAACATTTGGAGCTCGGGTTGATCTTCTTTTTTGTGCATGCAGTCACATGCAATGTTCTTTTTGTAAGCCTTTGTTTCTCTCTCCCTCTCTCTCTCTCTCTCTCTCTCTCTCTTTCTCTGCCCCTCTTGCTCACTCAATATTTCTCTTCTTCCAGCCTCCACAAAAATCGCCGCCAGAGTTCCGGGTATGCAGCACGAGTTATTTAACTCGACGTTGCTTGCAGACGAAATTGTTTACTGCGAAGGAACAATCGAGGGAATGTTTTAGTCAAAAATTTATATGCGTTTGGCGTCCTGTTAAACTTGATTTGTATCGATACATTTTAAATGTTCTTATCCGGTTAACTTTATTTAAATTTTGAATATTATTCTTAACCTCCAAACTCTAAACAACTTTCGCATCAAACTGTTGCCCACTTGGAGATGGCCGACTGGCCTCTCCGCGAGAAGCGAAGCGCGTTCGACGAGTCTCGTCGAAGAACTCGGCCCAGAACCTGAAGTCAGTCGATTTATGTAAACAGATATAAATAATATTTTTTATAACCCATAAAATGTTTTTTAAAGTATACTCAATATCAGAGAACATTCAGGTGTTGTTTGATTATTGATAAATTGTATTGTTAAGGACAAGCAGACTTGTCCAGTGCACGCGGCGTTGGAGGCGGTGGACGGCGGAGAGGCGCTCCGCTTCCTGCTCAGATGCGGCGCGGATGCGAACGCACGCGATGCGCGCGGCTGCCACGCACTCCACGCGGCTGTCGTCAGGCAAGACAGCGTTTACTCGAATGAGAAAGTAATATTTCCCCGTATTAAGGTAAACTTATCCATAAAGTAAGAATTTGTTATATCAATTATTCTCTCAGAGCTTTGTTTTGCCCTCTGACTGACGAAGAGCATACTGTAAATGAACCTTGATTAATTTCATTGAGAAAGTAATATTCCCCCGTATTAAACTAAACTAATCGATTATTTTTTCCAAACAGGCGACTCCACGATCCCATGCGAATTCTTCTGGAGCATGGAGCTGATGCGGGATATGATAACAACGTTGGTCTCCTCATATCTGTCGCTCGCAAATTCTCCGCTCTCTCTCTCCTCTATATTTCTCTCTCTCCTTCTCTATCTTTTTCCCTATCCTCCTCTACCTTTCTCTCTTTCTCTCAGCGCGGTCTCCTGACTGCATCTTCCTTGTCTGACTGGCCTTCCGTCCATCTTCTGCTCTCCTTCGGTGCCCCTGGCCATGGAGTGAACGCCTCTTCACTCACTCCTCTCCATCACGCGGTAGCTGACGCCGCGGCGCCTCTCTCAGTAATCGAAGCACTGCTCGCCGCCGGCGCAAGACCGAACTTTTCCGCCCGCCGCCGCAGGCAGCTGGGCGCCGCTGCTAGCTTCATGGTTATTACTTTTGGAAAAGAGTTAAAATAACATTTTGATCATTTTTGAAACTAATCCGACGCTGCTCCCGGAGAAACCGCTGGGCTGCCCGGGATAAGTTAGTTTAGTCTTCGTAGGCCACTTGAACAAAATCGCTTGTGAAAATCGATCGTCTTTTTCCATTTGTTAGATCCCAGTCCATCAGCACATTTGCCCGATCAGCGAATGAAGAGTTCTTTTTTTAATATTCTGTCAAACGCCAGAATGAATGTTCTCCTAATTTCAAGCACGACCACTCGCCCCTGCAATTGGCGGTCTCCCTGTCGAAGCCTGCTGTAGTCCGTGCTCTTCTTGCGTACGGCGGAGATCCAGACGCGACCTGCCGCGGAGTGACGGCGCGAGCCATGGCTCAAGGGAACAGCGAGATTCTCGGGCTGTTCGGGGAGAGAGAAAGAGAAGAGGCGTCGTTTATTACTCTACACTGATCTTTCTCGAGATTGACCACTAAATTATCCGTAGTTTATCATTCGATAATATTAACATGTACATATGTAAGTCTTTGTTCTTCTGTATGTACATATGTTTGTATGTACATAACAATAAATATAGCGCAATTTGTGAGAGAATCGTAAGGGAGCTAAAGAAGGGAATATTTTAAAATTCAACAGCTTGATAAAGCAATATCTTCTCTATTTATGGCAAACTTTTAACAAATATTGCTTTATTGTACGTGAAGCTGCGAGCGCGAACGTGCGGCCATCTTGGGAAGTCCGAGCCATCGAATGTTAAACCTCGCACAGCTCGCCAAAATGGCGTTTTTTTTTTGTAAATATATACTTATTCATCAAGTGTATGTATTTGCAAGTGTAGAATTTTTTTATATAGTTCATACATTTTTCACATTCTACTAAATTATTCGTTTTAAAAAGATTTCGGAAATGGCAAACCAGCTAATTTCAGGCGGTCATTTGAGAGAGAAAGAGACACGTATGCATTTTGTGAGTAGATTTTCAACTCCTTGACATTCACCAAAAGATATTCCGCCATCGACTCAATTTGATAGAACTGGTTTCTGCACAAAAGTGAGAAGAAGAATTGTTGCAAGACGAAAGATATCGTGAGATATAAAAAAACAGAATTGCATCAGTGTTCACGGGAGCCGTTGTTCTTTTCTATAAAAAAATATGAACAAAAAGTAGATACACACACTCTCTCTCTCTCACCCTTTCTCATTATCCGGATCGTATCCACAGCAGAAGCCAACGGCTTCAGGAGCCCAACAACGTCTGCTAACAAAAAATGGCACTCCCGGCTTGGTGCGACTCGTGTGCGTTGATCCCTTCTCCCGGAAAAAAATGTTAATTTTTTAACTTGCCTCAGTTAGCGTGGGAAATATAATTTGGCGTCTCTTTCCAAAACCCGAGCATAGAATACATAAACTGAGAAAAAAGCAAAAAAAGGTGTGGTGTGACATTAGAATAACATGGTGAGTTTTCAATATTTAACCTCGGATTATACTGACTTACCATAGATCTTTATCACACTATTAATCTGCGCTGAATTCAAATATTATGATGGGAAATGCGTCCGTACTGTTTTTCCTTGTTTTTGTTTACCAGTTTGTGTGGTAAGAAAAAACATTCCGCTTCCTGCTGCTCTGTTCATGGTGCTCAAGTGGTTTGCTGGCCATCTCGTTTGTTCATTACTCATTTTGAGGATGCGGCCGCGTGCTGCTTTTCTCTTCTTCTCCGCCCTAATGGTCGTCTGCTCGGCCAGTTCGTGGAGCAGCGAGGATCTCGCCATCTATGACCTGGTCGATGAGCTGGCCTGCAAGAGTTTCTATCAGCTCTTCGACATTGCTCAGGCATCTTATCGTTATTAATCTTTTTCTTCTTTTTTGTTGAATTTCGTACAATATGCATGGTTTTTCTAGATGTCCTAGCTCACTTCTTTCTTTTGCAGGATTCTTCTCTTCAAGAGATCAAACGAGCCTATCGCCGCTTGAGCATGGAATGGCATCCCGATCGCAATTCTGCAGAAGACGCCACGGAAAAGTTCCGCCAGGTCTCTTCCCTATCCTTTTCCGCTCAATGTGCTAAAGTTTATGCTGCTACAGTTGTATCGATTTTGTGGGCCAGGTATATCTGAAGTTATACTTTTTAATATTTTTAATTTCTTGTTAATTTTTGATATTTTCTCACAGATTGCGAGTGTCTACGAAGTGTTAAAGGACAAGGATCTCAGAGAGAAATACGATCATGTGCTCGAGTTCGGACTGCCGGATTGGCGGCATTCTGTCTACTATTATCGGTTCGTCAATTTGAAATGTAATTGTGCATTTCCGTTATAATATCCCTTCGTTGTCAAATTCCCGAGGTTCTTTAGTGAGATTTTCGCTCTCGATTGTTGCTCCCCGTAGTGATAACTCGAGTACAGTATTCTTGACGGAACCATACCGTATCCCGTTTTCAGCCGAGTCCGCAAGATGGGCGGCGTGGAGGCGCTCGCTCTTCTCCTTGCCATCTTCAGCGGCGCGCATTATTTGATGTTGTGGGGTGCCTACTTCGAGCGGCGATTGGTCGAGGTAACTCCCTCTATTCTTCTACATTTACAGAACTAACCGATCTAATTCTGCCAAGCATTTGCATTTTATTCCAGAATCTTTAGAATTTTCTTTTTTCGATGCATTTATTATGATACATCTGTTATAACTCCTAGAAAAGTTTTAATTAGATTCTATAGTATTTCCAATAGATCTCTGCAAGTATCAACTTGGTAGTTCTAGACACAACGACGAGTGAAAGCGAAGAAGGGCGAGAAGAAATCGCAGAAGATTCTCGAAGAGGAGGAAGCGACTCGAATTGAAGAAGTATGATCATTTTCCATTTATTCTCGGTTATTTGCCCGACAAGAGTTTTCTACTTGAATCATGTTTTCATAGCCCGTATGTATTAGACAAGTTTGTTTTCTTTAAAATTTGTTCTTAAAAACGTTTATACTATCCTCGTCTTACAGGCGCTAACTGAATACCGACCAACATGGCAACGAGCTTTGCCCATTCTTCTTGCCAAGGGCACTCTCTGGCTCTCCCTCGAACTCTTCCAGGTTTTGCTTTTAAAGTTTTGTCTTTCTATCTTGCGATGGCCCATAATCTTTTTTTGTTGGCTTATAACGGTTGGTCAATTATTATTTTGAATAATAAAATAAATGGAATCCTTGTAGGTTCTGAAAGAACGCGCGTGGGACAAGCGAGAGAATGAGAATGTAGATGATGAGATTGAAGAGGAAGTCAGTCACTCTCTCGTTCTACCCACGCATACTACTTTTGATATGTATGGCATTAAAATATATATAGATATAGATATATTATATATATTGTGATGTAATTATTATTTGCTATTTCCTCATCGTTCCACGACTGCAGGAACCTTCGCAACGCCGTCGCTTCGTGCCCTCACAACCTCAAGAGCGGCATGTTTTTGAGGTTGGGATACACATTCTATCCAAAATACCTTGATTTTTGCGAATAATTATGGCGAGACTATAAAAGAAATGTCTGTTTTACTCTTCTCCTCAGTTCTTTATAAAAAGGCACACTTAGGTGGCCGACATTCGGGCGGTCGTCGCTGAGCGGCCGGCTGAGTTGGATGCTATGTTGAATGGGCAAGAGCAACAAAAGGCAGGTGAGGAGAGGAGGAGGTGGGAGATCATGGAAGAATCTGCTGTGGCCATCACTGGATGGTTTAGCTGATGTAATTCACAAGTTCTACAATTGGCAACATCTGCTTCAGAAGGCGAGTGGAGCGGCGAGGAAATGGCTGCGCTTGTCAGGCTGAGTACCACCAAATTTCCGCCCGGTGAGGGAGCACATCTTGTATTTTGTGTTAATTATGCAGTTTTACCATCGGAATTACCGTTGTATATCAGAATTATTTATTTGTTAACTGACGTATCCTTTGTAATTCTTATTTGATCTTTGCTTAGGCTGCGCCCATCGCTGGCAGGGAGTGGCGCGAGTCATGGGAAGAACGGTTGAAGATGTCATCGCCGCAGCCAGGAAGATCAAGCACTTCAATCCGGTACCACTCTTATCTTTCATTTCTCTCTTTTATTCTTTCGTTCTCTTTTCCCTCTCTCTCTCTCTCTATCTCTCTCTCTCTCTATGTCTCTACCCTCTGTTTGCTTATGATAACTATTTAGCGTTATTAACTGGATGGAATATTTATTCATTTGTTTCGATATTAAGCAAGGTATATATGACAAGATTAAATGTGATTCAGAAGATTACTATCTTTAAGTTCTATTAATTTAGAGCGAGCTAGCTGCCCTCCAAAGTGTGCAGCCGCCCCGAGGGACAGATGTTTCAGAAGATCCTTCTGCACAAGGTCAGTTTTACATCGATTACTTTACAACTTTACATCTCAATGTCCGCGCATTCTTAGTTAGAATGTTCTTAACAGAGTTTCACTGAAATTTTTAGCTTTGCAGTTGTTTGAAGTCCTCTAGAATGTAGTGCAAAGTAGGTAAAGAATTCCATGTCATTCAGCCTGCCGCCCTTGGACGCAAGAAGAGCAAAAGACTTTTGAACTAGCGCTTCAAAGGTTCGTATACTTATGCCTTACCTTATTTAAGCATTCGTGTTTATGCCTATGAGTTTTATCAACACTTTCTTTGTTTTACTATTCAATGATCTTTATTCTATATAATTTTTTATTACAGTGTAGTGTTTTTTAAGAACAATGTTGGTAATTGAATTGGGATGGTTATTTATTATGGGGAAAGCATGGAATGTTGAATTCTTTATCCCTTTTTAGATTCCCCAAGGGAACACCGGAGCGATGGGAGAGGATAGCAGAGCAGTTGGAGAATCGTTCGCGGGCTGAGGTTGTTGAACGATTCAAGCAACTAGCAGAGCTCGTCAAACAGAGGAAAGATAAGACAACTACCGCTTAAGAGCTCTCTAAGTGTTAGGTAATGTTCAGCTTATTTGTTTATGAAGAGTATCTGAGAAGCGGAAAACCGCCGATTACTTTATATATCTAGCAGTTTTAATTATGAAATTGTTAGTAGTAATTCAGGTGGAGAATAATATAGATTTGATTTATCAGGCATTTCTAGTGCGGGCGAGCAGATATTTTTTTTACTTAACAATTTCTAAACTTGATGCTATATTTCTGTCGAAAGTCTTGCCATTTAATTAACCTACTTTTTATTCCATTTACTTCTTTTCGCTTTGCCGTTGTTTCCTCCTTCGGGTGCTATCGTATTGGGTCATTTTGTGATGGTGAGCTCACTCTTTCTTCCTTTCTTTTTTCTTTCTTCGTTTCTACTATCCCTTCAATGTATTCCCTCGTCTCTCCAATCTGATAAATATGAAAGACTTAATTTTATAAGTATTGATTGCCAGATTGCTTTTTCACACGTTACTTGTTTTGTGAGGGGAGGTAAGACTTCCTATTATTTTTATTTCTGAAACGAGGCGCTCGATTATCGAAGATTATTTCGTGCAAAGTAAAAAATTTTAATGAATAACGATGTACAGAACAATAATCTTTATCCACAAAAATATAGCGGGGAGGGAGAAGAGGAGCGGAGGAAAGAGAGGGAATCACTTGAGCGCCTTGCGCAGCTGCTTTCCGTTGAGGACGGCGGCGACGGAGCCGTCCTTCTTGAAGTCGAGCAGCAGAAACTGCTGGTCGTCGTCGTCCGTCCCCGGCGGCAGGGTCACCTGAAGATAATCTAGTTTAGAAGATGTAACAATTCTCAATATTATGTATTTCATGGGCTTCCTTTAATTTTCTAAACTATTTTTACTCGTTGAAATTCGAAGACCCTAACCGAGACGTGGACGCGATGGCTGCCGTCGGCCATTTCGGAGAGGCTGACGTGTTGGAGAGTTCGGAGAGGGGCAGGGCGGGGCTTGCGGGAGGAGACGGAAGTAGCAGAGTCTGCAAGAGAGAGAGAGAGAGAGAGAGAGATAAGAAGGATGGGGCAGATCGAAAGGGAGGATGCAGTATTCGAGTGCCACCGTACTCATGGAGGAGAGCGGGCCGGAGAGCGTGGAGTGGCTGCTCTTCTCGCCCGTCGCAAAGTGCGGGCAGCTCTCCTTGTGCTTCTTCCGTCCCGCCTTCTTCGCTTGCGACTGGCGAATCTGAATGGCGCAATCTTTGCTTTCTAAGTCACTCAAATATAAGGAGTGGCTGTAAATACTCAATTTCCAATGAATATGGTGTAGATTCTTGAGAAAATATCAGTAGATCGCTTATGATAGTGATATTGAAAGGAATATTGTGCCAATAAATTCCTTTTTTTTATCAATTGATTTTTCATTTTAGGTAAATTAAATTAAATATGTAATTAGCTTGATTCTTTTCTGACGCTGGCCACGCTGCCACTGCCCTGCTGCTGGCGGCTGTCAACAGCGAGGAGAGCTGAGCCGCCGACGACGAATTGGTCGACCACCGACGAGGTGGGCACGTTCAACTAAAGCAACTTGCAACGACAATTTGAAATCTCATACTTTTTCTGTGATCGTCCTCCTTTAAAAATAGTTATTTTACATACATATTTTACTTGTAGCACTGCGTCTCTTATACCCTTACACAAATCACGACTTATTTTTGTCGCGTTAAATGGATCGTTCTGATACTGCCGCTACTGATACTGACTTCTTTCCTTGTTCGTGATAATTCGGATTTTTTGATGGATATAATTTTTCAAACATAGAATTTTGAAGCGTAGAAAGTGGACCTTGAATGGAGTGCCGGGTACGATAAGTGACTTAAGCGCTTTCTCAGCAGAGTCAATCACCTAAAAAAAATAAAATCGAAATAAATTTTTAGTGATTTTAGATCAAAAGAGTAGTTTGGCAAAACATATTGTGAAAGATTCTCCTCACTTCAAGAATGTCATTCTTGATGAGCTCTTGCTGCTCGGATTTGTTGAGTGGCACAGAGACCATTGCGAATGGAGAAAGACGAGATGAGAAGAGATGTCGGAGAGCGGGAAGCGAGTCGACCAGGCGCGGCCGAGGATCAGAGGAGGAATGAACGAGGAAGTACAAAGATTGCCTGCCATTGATTGGGAGAAGAACAAAAATCATTACGTATTTCGAATTTAAATTTTTCTAGATTTAAGCTTTATAAAAAAAAATAATAAAAAATAATAAATTGAATTGGCTTGAAAATAGTCTTGGACTGCAATCACTTCTCTCCTCTTTCCTGTGCCTGAGCGGTCGCTCCCACATGGATCTCCTCTCGAGGCGCGTTCAGAGCAGTCTTCCGTAGTATGCAAAAAATCATGAAAATCGCAACATTCCTTCCAGCATTGGCCATTTTTAAGTCATTTAATCCATATTACAACTTCAGAACACGTTTTGTTGTGAGTGCCACATAGAGCGGTGATTCTTTATCCACATTCAACTTATTTGAATAATAAATACTTAGCATCAAAATGTGGCAGAAGTAAGGGAGATAAAGAGGAGCGTAGTAAAGCTTTCTTATTTCCATTCTTCACAAGGATGTGAGGTTTGCACTTGTGATTGGCGCGATTTGGTTCGTTGATGCTCGTCTGAATATGAAAAGAGACTTCAAGGCACGTAGAGTTACCGTAGTCAGCAATACTGAGGGGGAGGGGGAGGGGAGGGACATGGCAGAGAGACCCTCAAGGTATAGAGAGAGAGAGAGAGGCGAAAGAGCGGGAGATTAAGGCATAACATCGGTTATCTTTTCGAGCAATGCAACAAATTAAGAGGGCCTCTCTGTAAGAGTCGAGCATGCGCTTAAGGCAGCCTGCCCCGGGAAAATTGTTTTCGAATTCGTTAACAGAAAACATTTTTCTTATACAACTCGGCACGCTCTATTTAATGAGCCTAATTTCATCATCATGCGATTTTTTCCCTTCGAGATACACTACCGTAACCCTGAAAATTCATTGAGCCATAAATTCATCCAAAACCTGTTTTGTGAAACCGTTTACATATCATTCAATAGCATTTCAAAAGCGCTTCAGATTTCATCTAGGAACATGTTTTGTTAAGATTTCATTTTGATCAAGAAAATTGGCTTTAAATAATATGAAGGGTAATCACACCACTTTATGGCCATTTCGACACTCTGGGACCTAGATAGAAAGAAAGAGCGTGAAATTTGCTACAAAATAAGCACCTTTCAAAAAAAATTAAAGCGTACGATGTCTTCGATATCACGCGAAAAATGCGCGAGAGTCGGTCAAAATGGCGCATTTTCGGTCGCCGAGGCACAGTGCATGCGCATTCATTGGTCCATAACTACGCTCAATCTTAATATTACAAAATCGTAAATATATCATCTAAGAGCTCTCATGGAGATCTTAAAATGTTACATACATACTTTTATTGAAAAGTTTGGATTTATATGCAAAATTTCGTTTTGTAAAATAAGAACGCTTAAAAAACTACTTCAGAAACATTTCTACATGCCCAAACATACATCATAAGAAAGAGGATGAAATTTGGTACAAGATGAACCCCTTTAAATGAAGTTCCATGCGTACGATCTATTGTTATAAGCCATAAGAGTAGGACAACAAGGCCTAATGGAAGAAGTGTAGAAAAAAAGGATTGGAATATTCTAATTCGAATAAACTAAACTATGAATTCTTGGACGAAATGACAGTAACGCTACTGACCCTTCTTTTATGGCTTATAACAATAGATCGTACGCATGGAACTTCATTTAAAGGGGTTCATCTTGTACCAAATTTCATCCTCTTTCTTATGATGTATGTTTGGGCATGTAGAAATGTTTCTGAAGTAGTTTTTTAAGCGTTCTTATTTTACAAAACGAAATTTTGCATATAAATCCAAACTTTTCAATAAAAGTATATAGGTAACATTTTAAGATCTCCATGAGAGCTCTTAGATGATATATTTACGATTTAGTAATATTAAGATTGAGCGTAGTTATGGACCAATGAATGCGCATGCACTGTGCCTCGGCGACCGAAAATGCGCCATTTTGACCGACTCTCGCGCATTTTTCGCGTGATATCGAAGACATCGTACGCTTTAATTTTTTTTGAAAGGTGCTTATTTTGTAGCAAATTTCACGCTCTTTCTTTCTATCTAGGTCCCAGAGTGTCGAAATGGCCATAAAGTGGTGTGATTACCCTTCCTATTATTTAAAGCCAATTTTCTTTATCAAAATGAAATCTTAACAAAACATGTTCCTAGATGAAATCTGAAGCGCTTTCGAAATGCTATTGAATGATATGTAAATGGTTTCACAAAACAGGTTTTGGATGAATTTATGGCTCAATGAATTTTCAGGGTTACGGTAGTGTATCTCGAAGGGAAAAAATCGCATGATGATGAAATTAGGCTCATTAAATAGAGCGTGCCGAGTTGTATAAGAAAAATGTTTTCTGTTAACGAATTCGAAAACAATTTTCCCGGGGCAGGCCGCGCTCGAAGCTTACTGACATGCTCTCTTAATAAGAGAAATTGTGTTGATTTGATGTTTAGCAACTAATCCCAAGGGGATCTTCACTATAATCAGTTTGTCTGCTCCTTCATGTTATAAATTCGGAATCCTATATGAAGAAATTCACGATTGCAGAGACATGAGCAAGTATTCAGATAAAAGAATAGAGATAGAGAGAGTTTGATACGGGACAGTGTTATAATGCGAGAGAAGGAGAGAAGAGACTGAAAGAGAGAAGGAGGAACACATAAAGATAGTGAGAGAGAGAGAGACAGACTGAAAATGAGAGAGAAACTAATCCCCCGCACAAAATAGCAGCACATAGAAAAAAGGCAAGAAAATCTTTGCGGGCAAAATATATTTTCTTTTCGAAATTCTTATGGATTATTGCCTAATATTTCGAACATACATACATCTATGTACGAATGCTCTGCAGGGTATCATAGAAATGGCACTCAAAATGGCAAGCGAGAGAGGAAAATACTGTGATTGTGAGAAGCACTCTGACAATGATAGGGAGAAGAAGAGTAAGAAAATATGGGATAAATGAAACTCAAAGCACGATGTTTCAAAGACAGATGGGTTATTACCAAGAATAAAATTCCTTAAAAAAGGATACAACTTCAAAGTGCGCCATCTTACGTACAAATACAACACTTGAAAGAGATGCGACTAGAAAGCGGAAATGGATGAATGGCAAAAGAGTCGACCAAAAACGACACTTGGAGCCAGGCTACCCGGCTGAGCTACAGTACTCTCGGCTACAGTAACCAGGGGCAGAGGATCGAGAGCCTACAGCATGGCCCTCCGCTCGTCGTAGTACTGTTCGGAGCCGGGCGCGTAGCGAGTCTGCAAGGGAGAAGGGGAGAGTGGACACTCACCAGCACAGAAGAAACAGCACTCTTCACTCTTCACTTCACACAGACAAACGCTGTTGTCTTTCGGTCTGCGAGGACTGTCAGCGATGTTTTGCAGCAATGAAGATTTCGAGTCAAATATTCACAGAATAAAGAAGAATACTGCTTTGCTGACAGGCCTTTCAGACGAGAAGAACAATCAGTTTTCTATTTGTAATTTTGCATGTGGAACAAGTTGAGAACTTCTTAAGACTGGATGATAAATAAGAGAGCAAATGAATGATAGTCTGGCAGCTATGCCTTGGTGTCAGCGTAGCGGGCGTCGGGATCGCCACCCGCGCGTTTCTCTGCTTTCTCCGTCGGAGGGCGGTTGCGCTTGAAGAAGCCACACTAAAAGGAGACATTTGTCTAACTGTGGTTTAGTTATTCTTAGACAAAGAAATATCAGTTCATTTTAAATATTTAAAAGTGGATGTTCCTGAATGAAGTGAGCGCTGACCCTCCAGAGCAGCAGAATGAGCAGCGCGAGGATGAGCAGGCCGATGAGAATCGCAATCAGGTAAAGCCACCAGGGAATGCCGCCCGAGGCAGAGGAAGATGGAATCGCGTTCATGTGAGTAGTCACCTGGAAGAGCGTGAGTGTAAAATAGGGGGGGATAGTTATGTACATTAAAGCGAAATATGTATAGTTGAGAGACAGAAATAGAGAAAGACATCATGAGAGAGTGAAAGAAAGAGAGTGAGGAGAGAGAGCGCGAGACTGACCGCGACGACCATGGTCTGTTTATGGGGGATGTTCTTGTTCTGGTTGATGACCCGCGCGATGGCGAGAGAGGAAACGTCGCCGCCCGGGTTGCGCTCTTCCACGAGAGTGTCAGTCACGAGACGAGAGAAGATCTGCATTAATCAGCAATGGTTTAATCGCGACGGGGGAAAAGCGTCATCCTTTCTTTACAATGATTTAGAAGTTTTTATTTCTTAATTTTAAATAATTATTCCGAGATTTACAAAGACGATTGAACCTGGACAAGCACGTATTCGCCCTTCTCAATGCCATGGAGGTCGCACTCGATGTGCGTGCAGCGGAGGGCAGAGCAATCCTGAACTCAGGGAATCAGATTACGGTAGTTGGGTGGGTCACCCTTCTAACTTACAACAGAAGCACGCGACACCACGCCCGAGTAGTCGACGGCGCCACCGGCGGATTTCGATTGAGCGACAGCTTCGCGAAGGTCAGCGAAACGAGCACGGTCTGGAGCGAGGGATAGAGAGACAGATGGAGGGAAAGAGAGAGGTGAGAGAAGGACAGAGGGAGAAACCGAGAGGGAGAGAAGAGGGATGGAAAGAGTGAACATAGAGAGATAGAGAGAGAAGGGGGATGGAAAGAGTGGAAATAGAGAGATAGAGAGAAGAGGGATAGAAAGAGTGGAAATAGAGAGATAGAGAGAGAAGAGGGATGGAAAGAGTGGAAATAGAGAGATAGAGAGAGATAGGGAGAGAAAGAGATGGAAAGGGAGAGGTAGAGAGAAAGAGAGATGGAAATAGAGAGAGAGAAATAAAGAGAGAGAGGAAGTGACAATGAGAGCGAGCGAAGACGAGAAAGAGCCAGCAGAAGTGAGGTGAGGGGGTGAGAGAAAGAAGAAACAGCCTGCTTACCATCCTGCGGCGCGGCGGCGGCGGCTGGCTTGGCCTTGCCGCCCTTCTTCCTCTTTGGCGGCTTCGCCTCTCTCGCCACTCTCTTCCGCATCTTCTTGTCCTCTTCCTCTTCGTCCTGATGGATCATTTATTCTTCTTATGTTTTAATCATAAGATTTTTGATTTGAGATAATTGTATAACTCTCAGACATAAGACCACTTTCAAATTACACATTTACAAGAAGCAAATATTTACGAGAAAAAAGGCTAAAAAGAGGACCACCACCGAAAAATTATTAATGCAGGTTAAAAGTCCCTAAAAATAAAAGAATTTAATTTTGTATTGCAGTGAACCGTGCAGAAAGCAAAATTGGCTAGCACAGAACAAAAACGAATTATGCAGTAACAAAAGCATTTGTTGCATCTCTATTTGATCGCGTTTTTTAGTCGTTGCAATATTCCAATTTCATATTATCTTTCTCATTCCAGCTCCCCATCAATATTCTCTCTCCCTCTCTCTCTCTCTCTCTCTCTCTCTTTTTCTCTCTCTCTCTCTTTCTCTCACTCGTTCTCTCTCTCATTCTCTCTTATCTCTCCTTCTCTCCTTCGGTCCCTTCTTCTCTTCCTTTCTTTCCCCTTTCTCTCTCACTTACCGCATACTCCTCATCCGGAATGTACTCGTAGTCGAACTTCTGCGGCTTCTCTTCGTCGTGCCATTCAAAATGTGATTCGTTCTCAGTGTCAGCAGTGGCCTGTGAGAGTGATTGCATATGCAAAGGCAAAGAAGGCAGGCGCAAGCTAGGGTACGGTAGATCTAAGCAAGTTCGATACGGTCTGCTACAGCAAGCCAGCATCACAACTTCCTCCACCATTCCAATGCAGTGCGGTTGAAACAGAATAGAATTCATTTCGTTCACTATAAGGCATAATTCAGCTTCACATAGCATTTCATGCATGCATATGGTATGTATGCAAGTATTCTATCCAATTAATCTCACCTTACCTTTCTCCTAATTCCCTTTCTTTTTCTTTCATCCTGCTCGCTCACTCTCCCCCCCCCCTCTCTCTCTCACCTTGGCTGCGCCTTGTCCTGCCTCCGGCGATGCAACCTCGTGGTCTCCTCCGTGTCTCTCCTCCTCTTCCTCTCCCTCCTCTTCGTCTTCATCTTCATGCTCGTATTCAGTGGGCGGAGGCGCGGTCATGATGTGCTCATCGGTCAGCTAAAAATGCTTCCCCTAATCAGCAAAATAGTGTGGTATGATATACATATGTAAATGAAATAAAAGCAAAATAATATGTTTGAAAGGAAGACACAGAACTCGCCCTGAGATTGAGCGGGTTGACATTGCTGTACTGCTTGACGCGGCACTCGCCCCTCTCCGGATTGGAGAGGGTCGGCTCAGTGATGAGATACAGGAGATGGTTGCCGTCGGTGGAAAAGGACGGCCAGAAGACGTCGAGGGTCGCGTCCATGCGGGACACGCCCTGGTTCGTCACCTTCAACGAGCAACTTTGCCTTTTTACACGAAATAGTTCCTCTTTAGTCAACCAAGCGTAAGAAGATAGCAATAGTAAAAGCTATACACACATATGCTTATGTACATGAAGATATAACGAAATCTCGCCTGATAGAGATGCGATACGAGTGGACCGAGCTCGCGGTCGTCGAACTTCTCGTGCTCGCTGCGGTTCGTCGTCGCGAAGTCGACCTGCTCCGGGTTCGTCTGGCCGAGCAGGCCGAGGTTGTGCGCGAAGTCGATCGGCACCGTCAACGAAAACGAGTTGTCACCGATCGCCGACGCCTCCTCCGGGTTCGTGCTGGAGAGTGAGAAGGAAAGAGAGAAAGGGAGAGGAATGAGGGAATGGCGGGAGAGAAAATTGGAAGAGAAGATAGGAGGGAAGACAAAAGTGACAAGGGAAGGGGTGTAGTGAAAATCATACCTGTTGACAGATGCATGAATGGTGACGGGCGCAGTTGGTGGATTTGTCTCGCTGGCAGCGAGGCGAATTCCGATCTGAATTATTATCTTATCTCCTCTCGCTCTCTCTCTCTCTCTCTCTGTCTCTCCTGCTAAAAGTCTCTCCCATGCCGTCTCTCCATTTCTCTTTCTCACTCTCTTTTTAAAAATCTCTCTTTCTTTCTCTCTCTCTCTCTCTCGTTCTCTTTCAATCTCTCTCCGCACCTCGCTCTTCTTGGTGGCCGGAAGTGGATTGCCAATGTCGCATTCCCACTTCCAGTTGCCGTTCTCGTCCGGTTTCTCCGTCGTTGGCGCGCAAGAAGGAGGCGTCTGAATGTCGAGACTTTTCGCATTTTCCAGCAGTAATCGTGTGATTCTATTCGCTCTGTTTGCTTGGCAATGCTAATTATGCAAATAAAAAGGAACCTTTCCCTCGGGTGTCTCAATGCCTCCAAACTCGAATCCCTCGGGGATGTCCACGAAGAGCTTGGTCTCGAAGGCGTCCTCTCCTCGGTTGTCCACGTCCACCTTCACGAGCATGCTGTTGTCGCGAGTGCCCAGGATGAACTTGGGCTTGTCTCTGCATATCACAAAATGTTCATAATAATAATAACGAATTGTTTTTTTATTCTACGACAATTAAATGCGTTGTTAAAAGTACAATTTTATAAGTGTGCATCAAAAAAATAATTTCTTAAGAAGACAGCTGAAGCTAACGTCGAAGCTCTGACGGCGAGATTCGGCACGCAAAGGTCGTCCTTGCCGCAGTTGTTTGCAATGCTGAGCTGAAGAAGGGAAAAGAGTTTGGCAAAAACAAGAAGAACAAAATAAATTACGAAAACTAGACAAGAGAATGGACGTAATAGAATGAGTACCTTGCCCTCGTACGAGAGAGGGACGGTGCTGTCGAGGGCGGGCTCGAGTTTGCCGCCGCGCAGCTTGCCACTCGCAGACTCCACGTAAGTGTAGTTCACTGTGTAGTGGATCGGAGACAGACGGTCACGCATCGTGCTCTGGAAAGGGAGAGAGAGAGAGAGAGAGAGAGAGAGAGAGAGAGAAAGAGAGAGAGAGAAAGAGAGGGAGAGACAGAGAACGAGAGAGTGAGAGGCAGAGAAGAGGTGAGGTAATCAAAGTACACAAGGGACAGCAACGAGAAAGGAGGGAGAGGAAAAGGGAGGGGGTAGGTGAGGTTCAGAGGAGGAAAAGAGAACGAAATGGATAATTGTTTTGAGATATGTACATACATACATATGTATGAACGTTGTATGAATCCAAAGTAAGAAAAAAAGAAGTAATTCGAACCGAAACGAAGAAGCGCTGCGTGAAGCATTTCTCGTGATTCTTCTCAAGACGAATGCGTCGTTCGAGGACATTCGGATGATCTTTCGTCTTCGAGAACTCGGAAGCCTTCAGAGTACGATCGCCTTGCTGAAGTGAGAGGAGGGTTGGAGAGATAAACATTAAAGAGCAACAATTGGAGATCCAAAAAGGCTAATTGTAAGTCGGAATGGTGTTGTTTACATCAATACGTCACCCCAAATTATAAACGAGCTCGCTTTGAATTGATTGAACGTACATATGTACTTATGGCGTTTATTTTACTGCGTAAAAATTTTCAATTTAATGAGAACTCTTCATCTTCCTTCTTATAAATCGATTCCTCATACAATATCTCTGGAGATGAAGTGAGCGCGTGGCTCCTTGGAGAGGTCGTCGAGGTGGTAGACGAGAACGAAGTCGAGGTCGTTCGGCGTCTCTCCCTTCCCGTCGTAGCGCATGCACACCTTCACTTGGCGGCTGCGCGAGACATTTGCATTCATATTTCCAATTATGTATTTACTTCTTAAAATTACTTTAAGTTTTAAAGAAATATTTGACATAGAATAAATTCATGAAAATAAGAATGATCCTACCATGCTTGCGTGCCAATCTTCCTGTCAACATCGCAGCTCCGCTCATCCACTGCAACGTTTGGCTTGTCCAGCTCCGTGCGACCCTTCACGGTCACCACCGGCTTGGACAGGAGAACGATCGCTGAGCCGGACTTGACGCCACCCGCAGCGATGTCTGGGAAGGGAGAGTGAGTTATCGAAGGAAGAGAGAATGAGAGAGAAGAGATACAGCGATAGTGAGAGAGGAACAGAGAGGGTGAGATTGAGAGGGTGGAGAAAGAGAAGAAGTTATAACAGTGATAAGGAGAGACAGAGAGTGAGCTAGTCAAAGATACCCACCAGGGAAGCCGTTTCCGTCGACGTCGATGCCTCCTGCGACTGAAAAGCCGAGCGAACGGACCCCCGTACCCAGCTTGGAAGCTTCAATCTTCTGGGTGTGCCTGGAGATAGAGAAAGAAAGTGGGAGAGAGAGATAGAAAGAAAGAGAGATAAGATAAAGCATAGACAGTTGGGAAAAAGAGGATTAGACGGCGAAGATGAAGAAATAAAAGAGAGAGAGAGAGAGAGAGAGAGAGAGAGAAAGAGAAAGAGAGAGAAAGAGAGAGAGAAATAGAGAGAGAGAGAGATTGAAATGGTAGAAGCAGAGCTAGGAAGAATAGAGAAGATGAAGAGGAGACTCAGTCTAACTTCTCTCGAATGCCGTCCTTCGACCCGTGCAGCACATAAATGGCGCCCCTCTCATCCTTCCCACCATGCGGAGCACCAACAATTACGTCTCAAAGGAAAATACTCTCATACAATTTATTTTATTTTATTTTCTAAGTAAATTTTGAGCCATAGCTTCACGCACCCTCTCTCTCTCTCTCCTCTCTCTCTCTCTCTCGATTTCTCTCTCTCTCCAATAGTACCATTGTATCCATCGAGATTGAGGTCGCCAGCCGCTGCGATAGAGAAGCCAAACCTTCCCCACTGGTCCTCTCCCACAATCGCGATCGGCTTGTCGAAGTTGGCCTAAGTCAAAATTAATTTATGTATAGTTTATTCTATTTTAAAATTGCTTTATAAAGCAAAACAAATATTTTTTATATAACGTTTTTGTTTGCGGATAAGAAGGATTAATTCCCATCGTGCTTCTAAAATTCTAGAAAAATAATTACAGGACTACATATTTGACCTAATCTTTTAAATAAGTAAATATTAATGCATAACCAATAAAAGCTGCCGACTAACTCCGCCTCGATTGATGTAGACGAGCACTTTGCCCACTTCGTACTGCGGCTTACGCTCTTGCGTCTTCGCATCCACAACAGTGACGTAGTCAGTGAAGAAGGGACAGCCAGTCACGATGTCGGGCTTGCTAGAGAGAGAGAGAAAGCGAGAGAGAAATAGAGAAAAGCGAGAGAGAGATGAAGAGAAAGTCGAGATAAAGAGAGATAGAGAGAAATCACGAGAGAGAGAGATAGCGGTGAAAAGAGGAGGAAGAGAGCTAACCCGTCCTTGTTGAGGTCGACAACTGCGATAGCATGGCCGCAGTACTGGCCGGTCTGCTTGGCTCCGGTCGTGTCGGTGAGGTTGCCGATGTTGCGCAGCTTCGCCGTGTACAGCACCAGCTAAAACGGAAAGTTAATCGTTTGGTGGAAAGACCTCGCCTGGAGTAAGAAGAAGCTGACCAACCTTGCCGGCCAGGTCGTCTCCTCTCGGTGCGCCAGCCACTGCGTCTTCCACTCCGTCACCGTCCACATCTCCGGTGGCCGTTGCGTAGCCTAATTGTTAGCATATTTTCATAATGCAATAATCAATAATTATTACTTTACATCCTTAGCAGAATACAATAGCAATTTTAAAAAAGTGTTTAGTAAATGATTGAGCTAACCCATCATGAAGTGATCATATTCCTTTGGCGAATAGCTGCTATTCAAGCGGTCGCTGTAGTTCGAATTGCTCTGGCTAAAGTTCGTTCGTTATTTATATGTTCTTTTCTTCTTTTAATAATTATCATTTCTTCATAGGAAGACATGTACGTACATACATATGTACTTGAAGTTGAAGGTGAACAACCTTAGAACGACATTGCAAAAACCCATTGCATGAATATAAATGAAATTGAATGTTCAGTCTGTTTGTCTTTATCTTGTCAGAAGGCAGTGAATATTGAGCTTGCCAACCTGAAGATGCCGCCCTGCCAGTAGAACATGCCTGGGGCGCCGATGAAGCTGCGGCCGTCGGCGGCGTCGGGGACGGCGGCGGAGAAGCCGCACTGGCCGTAGCCGAGGCGGTGCCGGCCGTGCTTCTGGTCTGCAGAGAGAGAGAAGTGTTCACTGCCACGGAGAAGGGAAAAGATCTTGGGAAATAGTAACAGTCGATTGTTTGAATGTAAATAAGGCAGATAGAGAGCTTTTTCCGGCCACTGACTGTCCTGCCTGCACGGCGCGAGTTCCGTGGCGGCGGCCGCGCCCGACGAGAGGAAGAAGCACGCACCCACCGGCTCGATCACTTCGAACTTCGTGAAGAAGTACTTGTACTGAGGGGCGCACATCTGCAAAGGGGGACAGTGAAACAGAGAGAGAGAGAGAGAGAGAGAGAGAGAGGGAGAGAGAGAGAGAAAGAAAGAGAGAGGGAGAGAAAGAAAGAGAAAAGGACCATGATCTTGTCGTGTTTGTTGCTTGCGCGTACGGTCGCACCAAAGAACTGGTTCGATTTGTCCTCGATCGGAACCATTCGCGAGCCGTTCAATCGACGTTCGTTTCCTTCTGAAAAGGTAGATAATAGTTGTCGATGGTCATTGATGTCATCATCCATCGTGTCTTGCATGAAGAATACTCTCACTTTACATTCACGTATCCACAACATTATCGATCTACCACAGAAGCGTTGCGTATTTTCACTCATTCTCAGAAGAAAATGCTTGCTGAAGCTGGCTGTAATTGCACAGAAAGGCGATGCTCTTTGACATGAAGCAGTACGTCAAAAAAAACATCTTGGCCTTTCCACCACGATTGATACATACTCGTAGAATTTGATGAGCTGGACGTTGAGTTCAATGAATCTTCTTCATCTACTGGCGACGATCATATATTTTATTCATTAAGATTTTTTATTGCTAAAGAAACCCAAAAAAGAAGAATGAAGAACGCATTCAAAGGGGGAAATGTGAAGCAAAGGAGAATGGAAAAGTGAGAGAAAAGAGCTTGCTTTAGATGTTTGTGGCAACAGAAATGAAAATAGAGAGAGAGAGAGAGAGAGAGAGAGAGAGAGAGAATAGAGTAAGAGAGGCCTAACCGTCTGAGTCAGCGAAGACCTCCTTGCAGAGATTGGCCTGCGTGAGCGAGCACGCGAAGACTGCGCCTGGCTTCTTGATGCCGCGCAGCTTGGGCGACGCCGTCTCCGACTCGGGCGCACCCACCATCAGACTTAATGGAAATTACACTTTATATCTCGCATTTCATTATTATTCAACTCTGAAGCCGTGTTAGTTTTATTTTTTTGAAAAATATTTTATTTTTCCCTTCAAATCGATGTGTTGAATGAGTGATGCTCAATAAAGTCGTAGGCTTGCGTGTCGAATTACATCTATCTCAATTCTGGAATTTTAAATGAACATTTTTCTTTCAGCGCCTGCTTGGCTATCTGATTGTCTTTGCCGTAGGCAGGAAATCAATGAAGAGTCATGGCAGATGGCAGCGATGTCTATTCTAGACAAAGTGAGAGAGCGGAGAAAAGAGAGGGAAAGAAAGAGAGTAAGAGAGAGAGAAAGAGAGAAAGAGAAGAGCGTGGCAAGTCTTCAGTGCATCCTCCTTTACACTTGCACAGCATTCTTCTACTTCTTGCGAAAGGCAGGAGGGCATCACATCGCGGATAAAGAGATTGCAAGGAAGAAGGACAGAAGAGAGACAGAAACAGAAAGGAAGAGAGAGAATTGCGAAAGACAATGAAGGAGAAGCGTTCATGGAAGGGAAGAGAGTACAAACTGTCAATATTCAATATGCCAATGAAACATTCCATAAGAACTGCAAGATTCAATAGACACAATTAAAAAAACATTATAGCAAATAACTTTTTAAATCTCTTTGAAAATATTCCTTTTCATTTATTGGGGAAAAACCATTTAAGATACATGAAACCTTTAAAAAAATTGGACAATAAAAAACGCTGCTTACACTGGCAGTCCCTTCTGCTCGAAGAAAAAGTCGAGGGCGTAGCCGAACTTGATGCCCGTCCGCGTGTGCACCACCGCATTCTTCGTGTCCACGTTGAAGGCGGTGGAGAGAGAGACAGAGAGGAGGAGGAAGAGGAGAGAGAGCGAGGGGAGAGAAGAGAGGGACAAAGAGGCAGAGAAGACTCCTCTTCTACTGCTCGCTTGCCGAGACGGCCACGCCATGGCTTCCTGGCCCGATGACTCCGATGACCACCCCGTGAACCACGAGCCACCGACGAAGGGTACCCTGGGAGAGAGAGAGAGAGAGAGAGAGAGAGAGAAGGAGAGAACAAAAGAGAGAAATCGAAAGGTGGTATGAAAAAGACATCCAAATAGCGATAAGTGGAGAGAGAAATTGAATCGAAGATAAATATATGTACATGTTTTTTGGGACTTATTTCATTCTAAAAACAATCAATACAAAAAATGATGGAAAAAAATGACGGCGAGGGTCTGAGAGATAGCAAACGAATGAGAAGTCGACGTATGAGAAGAAATTGAGCAGTGAAGGAAATAACGAAGAAATGAGTCAGCAACAAACGAAATATTTGAAAGTGAGGGAAAATGGAACGAAAACTTGCAAAAAACAGCAATGGAAAGGTGAATGAGCTGAAGAAGTGAAGAAACAACATATACGATAAAGGCAAATTACTCATTTTTATAGATAGAAACAAATATAGAATTGCCTTGGGCTGTCTTATTTTCAGTCGTATTTTCACCTTTCAGACGGAGGAAAGCTGACATCGAAAAAGGTTCGAAATGGGGTCATTTAGTGGCCAGGAGAGAAGAATTGCAAACGAAAATAGAAATAGCACTTTCGAATCGGAATGGCACGGGTGAGCGAACGCTTGGATGAAAATGCGGGTGGCGGATGCGGGCAAACTTGAAATTTCATGGAATGCCACTGAGAGTGAGAACACGAGAGAGAGAGAGAGATAGAGAGAGGGAGAGAGAGAGGGGGAGAGAGAGAGAAAGTGAGAGAGAGGGAGGGAGAGAGAAGGAGAGGATGACAGGAAAGGTGCGAGCCGTATATGAAACCGCTCACAATCAGCTTCGGCTTATGGCAGAGAAATGGAAAAGCGACTGTAGGTAGGCTAGGAGATCCAGGCAAAAATGGGCTTTTTAGTATGTAAGTGAACGGTCTCTTATGATTTACGCAGGGAGAGACGGAAAGACATAGAGAGAGAGAGAGAGAGGAAGAAAGTGGCAGAGTGAAATAGTGGCAGAGCGAGAGAGAAGGAGAGAGAGATAGAGGGAGAGAGACAGAGAGAGCGAGAAACAGAGATAAAGGCTGAGAGAGACAGAGAGGGCGAGAGACAGATTAGCTGAGAGGAGAGGCATAAGACTAAAAAGAAATGAGAAGAGAGAAGTGGATCTGAAAGACAACGCTAATGAATGAGAACGAAAAGTCAAGCGTAAAGCGAAAAGTTAATTTATTTTATAATTCATTAATTTGCAATTGCAAGAAATTCAAGGTCATTAGCGAATAATTCTATACAAAAAATGACTTAAAATGACGGCTAAGTAAGGCTAGAATACGGCGTCATCGAAAGGATATTATTTCAGGGCTCAACGAAAAGAGCTCTCGCAAGGCAGAAGCTTTGTCCTTCCGCTGACCAACGAAATCCCGTAAATCCCGGCCAGCGCTCCCCGGGAGGGCTGGCTAGTGGCAAGGGGGCGCCAAGTTCAGAGCTGAGACGTCTCGCTAAAGAGCCGGATGTATTTCTCTCTCTCTCCATCTCTCTCTCTCTCTCTCTTTCTTTCTCTCTCTCTCTCTCTCTCTTCTCTCTCTCTCTCTCTGTAGATGCCTTGCTCTGCACACGCCATTAGGCGCTGACTCTGTTAGCGTAGAGTGCACGCGCCTTGAGGAGAGAGCAGAGAAGCAGAGACCGGGTGGTTTTACTCTCTCGTGACTGGCATTTTCTCTGACTGGACATCGTAAAGGGAGTCGCGCACACACACGCAATGGTCATCTACTTAGCCTCGTCGAAGACATTCACATCCAAGAATTGTAAATGGGAGGAAGAGAGGAAGAGAGAGGAGGAGAGAGAGAGAGAGAGGAAGAGAGGAAGAGAAAGAAAGAAAGAGAGGAAGAATCATGTGAGGGATCGAAAATTTCTTTTTGCATTGTTCTTGAACCGCCGAAAGATCTCGTATGAGTGAGCCGAGCACGCGGGATATCAAGAGAAATGGCGAATGAGAGATGAAATATGGTAGTAAGACGATAAAGGCAAGAAGAGGAAAGAGAAATAGAAAGGCAGAGAGAGAGAGAAGTAGAGAGAGAGAACATAGTGTACATGAAGCTCCATTCAGAGTCTGACCGAGTAGCCAGACTGCCATAGGCAAGAAGGCATTTGTCATTCGGAAGAGCATGCATTGGTGGAAGCGTACGCGCAGGAAGAGACGCACCATCATTCTCTCTCTCCATCTCCCTCTCTCTTTCTCGCTCTCTATCTCTCTCCCTCTCTTTCTCCCTCTCTCTCTCACTCTCTCTCTCACCCTCTTCTCTCTCTCTCTCTCTTACATGCCCTGTTCCTCTTGTATCTTGACTCTCTCCAAACTGTCAATTCAAAACAGACCAAGTGACCAAAGGGGAGCTGAGTCTCTATGACTTCCACCATTCTTGACAGTGTGCACAATCCTATTTATTTCTTCCGTTCGGAGTTCCTAGGAGAGGCCGGCCGTTTACCTTCACCTTTATGGTTAGGCAAATTTCAAATCAAAGATTAGATGGAAAGCAATCTTGGGAGGGTGGGGCAGGTATTCGATCTGAAATTTGACAGTTTGCTCTCTTGTTTTCTTGCTCTAATTCTCTCTCTCTCTCTCTCTCTCTCTCTCTTCTCTCTCTCTCTCTCTCTCTCTCTCTCTCTCTCTCTCTCTCGTTAGCCATCTTTGAATCCTAATAGACATCACCCCATGCATCCATGAGTGGAGTTGGAAGGAAGTGTCGAATGTGTTCTGCCTGGCCACATCTGGCGGGTCTGCCAATGTGCAGAGACCATATAAAAAAAAGAAGTCAAGGATTACAAGTAGAAGCGGCCAGACACGGCCTCTGCCATAGCAGGGAACGAACGGCAGGGAGAGAGAGAGAGACAGAAAGAGAGAGAGAGAGAGAGAGAGACAGAAAGAGAGCGAGAGAGACAGAAAGAGAGAGAGAGAGCGCGAGAGAGACAGAAAGAGAGTGAGAGATATTTAGACTTAGAGAGTGGGAGAGTGAGAGTGAGGGAGAACGGAAAAGTTTGAGAGTACAGCGATAGTGAGAAAGAAGACAGAATTCCCGCCAATGGTTTACGAAGGACTTAAAAAGACGAGTTCTAAAAGAGTTGTATCTCTATCTTTCTAAATTCATAAAGCAAGCGTGACTGATTCGCGAGATATATATATGTATATTATCTTTTGGTAGACATTTTTTTTGCAGAAAATATATTTCAATACAAAATATCTAGTTATTTACTGGCATTTTTCCTACTAATGTATCTACATATTTGTAAGAAAAGCGATTGTGAAACGTGGATCAGTGAAAAGAGAAGGCGATCAGTAGCAGAGAAACCTTTGGGAAGCCTCTTCACTCGGCAACAGATATCTTCGAGCAGAGAGAGATGGAGAAGGGGAGAGAGACCCCGATAAAGATAGGCAGAGAGAGGGAAGGGAACTGAGAAGCTGAGAAACAGATAGCAACTATGGTGGAGAGAGAACAGTGTGAAGACAGACGATGAGAGAGTGTTGTACTTCGAGAGAGAGCGCAGAGAAGAACTCTCATCGCCGCCAGCGCTTCCCAGTGTGTAAGGATTGAATATATGTATGCCGCGAAGGAAGAGCCGATGGATCTGCGGAGGGGAAAGAGACAGGTAAAGATATGGGAGAAAGTTAGAGAGATAGAGAGAGAGAGAAAGAGAGGGGTGCTGACAAAAGAGAGGAACAATGTTAGAGAGAAAGTGAGTGGGAGAAGGAGGCGGACAAGAACGGCTAGCACGGCCCGGGCGGTGTAGATGATAAATGCACCTGGTACAATTTGATCTACACAAGGTAATGCTGAATGATCACTAACGACGTTCTAATTGTAAGACATTTATTCTTTGTCAGTTAAAGATATGGATAGCTTTGGGTGTTTGTATGATGCATGCACACAGGGATACAAGAATACCCTTGAGCAGACTAGAGCGGAAGAGTAGAGCTACTGACGGTTCGTTTATGGATTCCCTGAACAGTGTCAGAATAATTGGTTGTGAGGTATGTAACGGGAGGGAGAGAGAGTGTGAGAGAGAGAATCAGAGCGAGATATATATAGAGAGATATAGAGAGAGATATATAGAGAGAGATATAGAGAGAGATATATATAGAGAGAGACAGGGGTGGTAGGACATATAACGGAAGGTATACAAACGATGGCGCAGATATAATTAGTAGCATGGGTTGTTGAGAGAGGGAGCGGCTGCCAATCTTTGGGCGATCTTGTATCAAGGAAAGAAAAAAAAGTGATCCATAAAACAGAATGCCTCGCGATCAGTAGAAAGGTAATGTATATCCATGAAATACATAATAAGATATGAATGCAGGTGGACAACATAGGACAAACAATCTCTGAGTCATTCACACGCGCTCTTGCGGAACCGAATTTGACCGAGCAGCAGAATGGTCAGCAGAATTCAGAAGCAGACAAGAGAGAGAGAGAGAGAGAGAGAGAGAGAGAGAGAGAGAATAATGTGTCCAAAGGGAGAGAGAGAGAGGAAGAGAGTCAGAAGGCAAGAAAATGAGGACTGAATGGGCAGTGAGGGTGAGAGTGCGGAGAGCTCAAAGTGAGTGGGTTGGGTAGAAGCCCGGTGATTGTGAGAGCGATGAGCTGAAGGTGAGCAGACGAGGAATAGGTGGAGGTACAAGAAGGGGAAAAGAGTGAGAGAGAGAGAGAGACGGCGAGGAGTAAGAAGAAATGTTATGAGCAGAGAGTTTATGGGGGAAACTTGGAAGGATATTGCTCAGACAATTGAGTAAAGAAGAATATTGGCTAAGAGAGTGGCAGACGAAAAAGATGGAAAAGCATCATATTGTTGAGAGGAAAGAGACAGAGTAGGAGAGAATGATAGGGAAGGGAGAGAGAGAGAGAGAGAGAGAGAGAGAGAGGGAGAGAGAGAGGAATAGATGCGTCAAAATCTCGGGAGGCGGCAAGCAGCTGCTGCTGTGGTACATCTTCGTCCTGAAGACGGAGAGAGGAGGGAAGAGAGAAAAAGAAAGAGAGAAGAGAGAGAAGAGAGAGAGACAGAGAGAGTGAGAGAAGAAAGAAGATAGAAGATATGGGTGAAGAGTGTTAGAGAGAGAAAAAAGACAAGACAGAGGCAGCTCCAGTCTGTCCCTTGGCCCTAGTCCCTAGCCGCATCACTGGTTACCCTCACTAGTGCCACTTTTGGTCTTCTGCATTCTCGGCTCAGCGTCTCTCTCTCTCTCACTCTCACTCTCTCTATCATTATCTCTCCCTATCCTCCCTCTCTCACTCTCTGTTTCCGCTACTTCTCACTTTCCCAAAAGAAGTGTTCTCCCACAAAGTCCTCGTTCATGGTCGTTCTTGACTTCTTGGCCCGACCCACTAGCGCATTTCTGATGAAGTCCATTCACCAATCTCCTCTCGGTTATAAACTCAGTTTCAACTACAGCTTATTGAATGACCACCGCAGACACAAAAAAGTAGAGGACTCGTCAACAAACATGACAAAAGAAGCAACAAAACATCTGTTTATGCCAACTGTTCTTTCAATCGAGCTGCTATATTCTTGTCATTTAAGTAATTAACAATTCCCAATCAATCTCAGCTCTTCTTGGTGTTTATGCTGCACGTGAGTAAAGTTATTCACGCCTGTTTAAATTCTACCCTCTCAGAGAGCTATCTGCATTCCATTCCATTCTGCCCATGGTCATTACTGGTTTCATTGAGTAATTAATAACCGGAAATGATATACTCATTGATTCTACACGAAATGCACAAATAAAAGTGCTTAATGCTATGGTTAATGCTTGAAATCTTCAGGGTAATCTTAATAAATAAAAATATCTGAGACCCGAGTGAACTGATCTGGCGAGCTCGCTACTGACAGGCTGCTTGTTTAGAAAAAGACATGCGAACAAGCAGATCCATACTTCAGCGAGAGACTAACAAAAGTGAAGAAAGAGAGGGAAGAGAGAGAGAGAGAGAGAGAGAGAGAAGAGAGAGCGAACGAGAGAGTAAGGAGAGGGAGAAAACGAGATTTATTCCCACGGGAGGACAGAAGAAAAGACAAAGCGGTCAGCGCGTTGAGAGGTCGACAGCGGCAACAGAAATCAGCAAGGGATGAAAGATGCGATGACACGACTTCATTGGAAAGGAGGAGGAAGGAGAGAGAGAGAGAGGGAGAGAAAGAGAGGGATAGAGGGAGAGAGTGAGGGAGAGAGAGAGTGAGAGAGGGGGTGGGGAGAGAGCGGTGTTTTGAGGCATTCTAGGGGAAAGAAAGATATCGTTTTAGCGATACTGAAAAAAAACGTAAAGGAGAAATGGTAGTGTACTTAGGATAGCACGGATCACGAAGAATCCAAATGCTTCTTATAGTAGTAACAGAGCGATAATTTGGGAATGTGACTGTGGCAGAGAGTACACAGAAAACAGCGAGAGAAAGAGGGGGGAGAGGGAGAGAGAGTGAATGAGTGAGAAGGAAAAGATAGGATTTGACAGAAAACGTGGAGAGAACGACAGTAAAGCCTGATAAAAAGAAGCAGCAAATTAAGGCGTTGGACATGGCTGTCGCGCGCAATCACCAAATCTGGGCTGTGGAAAGGAGTAGGGAGGGGGGGGAGCTAAAGGAAAGGCGTAGCAGCTGATCGAGCAGATAGAGGGCGAGAGAGAAAGATAGAGAGGATGAGAGAGAAGGAGAGAGAGAGAGAGAGAGAGAGAGGGAGAGAGAGAAAAAAAATTCGGAGAAGATAACAAGAAACAGATGCGTACAGATTGCGTAATCACACATGAATGTCGAACTCTCTCAAGACTGGGCAAAAACACCCTAATTTTCTGAGGTGACTCACAATTCATCATTGGAGAATGAAGGAAGTGAAATTGAAAGAGTTCTTCAATGCTAGCACTGACATGAATTAAATTGGAATGGATTGATTAGAACGTCACTTCTCTCTCTCTCTCTCTCGTTCTCTTTCTGTCTATCTTTATCTCGTTTTCCCTCTCTCTTGATCTCTCCCCTCCCTCTCTCTCTCGCTCTCTCCCTCTCTCTCCTTCTCTATCCCTTCCACTCTCTCGTTCACCCCCGCTTTCTCTCCATCTTCTAGCTAGGCATAGTAAATACAATGATGAAGGTGGTTCCTGGGAAGGTGCGCCTAGTGTCACTTCTTCGCCTACTCCTACTGTTACGCATACACACTGAGACTGCTCCAGCTGGGCAGTCTCGCTCAGTCATCCACGCCCTGCTCCTTTTTCTTACAGTTAGATCACTTACGCTTTCATCTTACTCTGTCTCTCTCTCTCTGATTCATCTTTATCTCACCCTCTCTCTTTTCCTCTCTCTCTCTCTAACTCATCTTTACCTCACCCTCTCCCTTTTCCTCTCTCGCACTCTCTCTCTCTCTCGCACTCTCTCTCTCTGTTCTCCTTCAGAAGTGAGAAAACTGTCTAAATATAGCGTCTCACCGTCTCCGAATGCAAGAGTGTGAAAGGGGCAAGTCAAGGAGTCTAGGGGCAAACTCATTCATTTTGCAGTTCTGGGAGGAGGCGATGATTAGGGAAAAGACAAACGAAGAGATGAAAAGCGAAAGGAAGGGGAATAAATGGATGCGACATTAAATGGCTATGGGGGTAAAGGGGAGACAGGAGAAGAACAGAGTGTTGAGGGCATAGAAAGAGAGTGTGAGAGAGCGAGGAGGTAGAAAGAGAAGGAAAGAAAAATAGTTGACCGGTACAAACTGAAAAGCAGAGATTATTTAGAAATCGGTAAAAAATGTATAGGAAAATTAAAGCTTGTGCCAACTAGAAGATTCGAGACTCGCGAGAACACTAAAGGCCTTCAAACAATGTATTTGAGAGGGATTTGGTGATCTAAAAAAAATATATAAGTTGTAAAAAAAATATGTATGTTTTGGCAACAATTGGATGGCGTTTTCAAAAAGAAAAAAAAAACATTTTCAAGAAGCAGTTTCATAACGTTTAGAATTCTTCTTTATGGAGAGAACAAAACATCGTTTTGGATAGTATCCACGAGCAATGAATCTTACACTTTTATTTTGCAGTTTTCATTGCAATTATACTTTGAATGTGAACCTAACTTGTATGTCTTCTTATTAACATATTTCTTAGGCTTATTTATTTATTCGTGTGTATTTTTATTATGTAAATATTAATCGAAATGTTTATTGGAAATGCAAAGCAAGCCTATCACTCCGAATGCGACATAGAACTTGAAGTGCAACCGAACTTCGGAAAGGACTGCACGAGATCTGGCGAGACGCTGCCAGCCTGAGTAGATCTTGTTCTTCCCGACCTGGTTTCTTCCTTATGGATCTCCCTTGGAGTGGCGTCTCTTCATCTCACCATCTTTTCTTCCGATTCCAGCATGCGAGGAATCTTTGAAATCCCTCCCATCTTACCATTAGATCCCTCGACTATTCATTCATGCCATGAATACTCTGATAAAAACATATACAAGAAGAATTTACGGTCAGGGTCTGAGACCGGTGGGGGAAGGTAAGATCAAAGGGATTGGCATTCATAACTTCATCCATACAGTGGACAGATTTGGTCGAATTCGTCGTGGCATCGTTCTCAGGGACATCCAGCATGCCAATTAAAAAGGCTGGCCGCACTAGCTGCGAAGTCAGATCAATTGAAACTGATACACAGTTTAGTGATAATATGTAATATAAGGGATATTGATCCGCAGGCGTAAAGGTTTTAATGTTTTATTATTGCATGCTTTATGAAACAGAAGGAGTTAGTTGGCTGTCTAGTAATCAGCTAGAGAGAACGAGAATGTTAGATGCAGCGATTCCTATTCTTGGCATGATAAATATTCTGAATGAAGCCATCTTAGCGTAAGAATAGTTGAATATGCAGTAATAATGGTTCTGTCCTTCCTCTCTCTCTCTCTCTCTCTCTCTCTCTCTCTCTCTCTTCACTCTCTACCTCTTTCCGCTTTCTTCTCTCACTCTCTCTCCACTCTATTCCTCCTCTCTCTTCTCTATCTCTTCGTCGCTTTTTCTTCTCTCCCTTCCATCCGCTTCTTTCTCCTCTCCAGCCTTCTTTTCAGGCTGTCGCTCGCTCTCAGCAGCTTCACCTACTCATCAACGGTGCTCAGCAACAACACCACCCAGGCCCCCGCCAGCGGAAACAAACGCCGTTGGTTAATCTGTTGATCGATCTGTTATTAATTTTGTTTTCGGTTTTCTTATCAAAATTAATTCTAATTCCATTGTATACATACGGTTCTCCCATGAGAACCAGAATTAGAAGAAGAAACTGACTCACCAGTAGTGATCAGCAGCAGAACATTCCTGGACAGGGACGTCGTTTACACACTGTCAGTTTCATATTATATTTAAAATATATATGGTGGCTCGCGGCGGCCCACGGCTCTCGCAACCAGCGTCAGGGTATCCACAAGCAGGAACGGGCAAACCGCTCGGTTCGAATCAACTTTGATTCCTTCCTTAGTATGTTCAAGAGCTTTCTTGACATTCAGGCTAAGGCTGTCGCAGGATGACACCGCCTACGCCTTTGATTCTCCGCTCCTTGCCTACCGTAACCAAAGTGAGCTTTCTGAATTCCCGTGTGGAAAGTGCCTGATCCGGAATTCGGCTCCCAGTCCCCTGCGACTGGCCGCTCCACGATTGACGGAATGCAGGATGACACGGCCTACGCCTTTGATTCTCCGCTCCTTGCCTACCGTAACCAAAGTGAGCTTTCTGAATTCCCGTGTGGAAAGTGCCTGATCCGGAATTCGGCTCCCAGTCCCCTGCGACTGGCCGCTCCACGATTGACGGAATGCAGGATGACACCGCCTACGCCTTTGATTCTCCGCTCCTTGCCTACCGTAACCAAAGTGAGCTTTCTGAATTCCCGTGTGGAAAGTGCCTGATCCGGAATTCGGTTCCCAGTCCCCTGCGACTGGCCGCTCCACGAAGACGGCGTGCTCCGTGAAGTCAACGGAAAGCCGGAAGTCTGCTCGCGAGACTCGCGGTGCCTCGGGCACTGCAGCTCTCAGTCTGTACTTGACTCCTTGAGACCCTCAAACTGACCACTTTCTAGATGCCTCGACCAATTTTCGCCTGAATGTAGACAAGACTTCCGAGTACCACAGCGAGTTCGTCGTGCCTTAACGGGCAACTACTGAAGTCCCTGCTTACATACATATGTCTTCTTCTCATCCTTCTGCTCTTATGTGTTTATTTTCCGTATAAAATTTTGCCTTTTGTTTTTGTTTTGTGTTTGGTTCCAACTCATTAGGCTTACTCAGGCAGAGAGAGTAGCACTGTAATTTCTATGTCACATTCGGAGTACTCGGTTTACACAGAAATACTCGGAGTTGATAAAAACAGGGTTTTTTATGGCTCAGTCGGTCGACTTTAGCTGAGAAGATAAAAAGAAAGCGAGAGAAAGAGAGAGAGAGAGAGAGAGAGAGAGAGAGAGAGGCAGGAAAGCCAGAAGGTGACAGAGAAAGAGAGAGAGAGAGAGAGAGAGAGAGAGAGAAAGGCTGAAAGCAAGGGAGAGAGAAAAAGAATAAGATGGTCGCCAGAGGCAATCTCGAAGAGAGCCCAGGAAGCCGGCTTAGCTCCGGCTCTCATCAGCCGATCCGGCTCTCGCTTGTTTACAAAATGACTGGGGCTGCTGAGGAACGAGACATGGAATTCCCTGTCGACAGGCCGATCTCTCTAGATAATGAAGGGGATAAACACTTCACAGCTTATCCATCTACGTCATATTTGTTGCCTAAATTTCGTCTCTCCTTCTCTCTATCTCTCTTCCCCTCTCTATCTCTCTTCCCCTCTCTATCTCTCTTCCCCTCTCTATCACTCTCCACTCTATCTCTCTCTTCTTCGTTATTTTTTCTCTTCAATTACATATCTCTATTATAATCATATGTTATCTATTTCTCCAACACTTCAGTGCATATCCGTATTACAAGCCATTCTTGCCATATTTCCATCATTGGTACACCATCACTCCGGTGGTTGCGACACAACCTTCTTTCGCTGTCTTCCTTCCTCTTTGAGTACTTCTCTCTCTCTCTCTCTCTCTCTCTCTCCTTCTTCCTTTCCCATTTTCCTCTTCATTTCACAACCCACGCTAGATGAGTCAGCATCGTCGTGCGATTAATGTCCCCTCACCCAACTCGCACTTTCTCGTCGCACTGTGGCTGAGTCACACTCTAGAGGAAGAGAGAGGATGGTGAGAGTATGAGAGAGATAGAGAGAGAGCGACTGAGAGAATGAGATCGAGAGAGGAAGAGAGGAGGCCTTAAACAGAAATAAAGCGATATGATACCCAGACTGCTTGGTTGATAAGAAGATACCAGCCATTTTCCAGGCAGCTGAAAATTTACTCTTCGAGTTTTGTGCCCCATCAAATGGAGAATTGATGGGATTCCCCATGCCGTTCGATGTCCACTCCATGGCTCCCACGGTGCCAGCCGGTGACTTCAGTAATTTTCCAGGCAGCGGAAAAAATTCGAAGAGAGGGCGAGAGAGAGAGAGAGAGAGAGAGAGAGAGAGGCCTAGTCAGTTCTTCTTCCCCCATACACGGATAGGTCCCATCCGCATGTTCCACTGGGACTGAGAGGCTGGTCAGGCTTGAATCCCCTCGTCGTACTCTCGCCTTCCATGGGCTGACTATATCTCTTTTCTCTCTCTCCCTCTCACACTCTCTCTCCCTCTCACTCTCTCTCTCTCCCTCTCACACTCTCTCTCCCTCTCACTCTCTCTCTCTCCCTCTCACACTCTCTCTCCCTCTCACTCTCTCTCTCTCCCCCTCTCACTCTCTCTCTCTCCCTCTCACTCTCTCTTGTCAGTCAATCCTCTCGTCCATGTCCGTTCTCGGCAAAGTGACCAGGCGGAAGCGGCTGGACACACACATCCATTCATTCATGCCGCTGGTGCCTTCTTTCTCTCTTTCTTTTCCTGCTCTCTCTTACTCTCACTTTCTCCCTTTTTCTTCTTCTCGCTCTCTATGACCCCCCCCCCCCCTCACATACATTCAGACTCGCTGCCTTTCATCTTTCTTCATACTCTCTCTCCCTCTCTCTCTCTCTCTCTCTCTCTTTCTCTTCCTCTTTCTCATTGTTCCCCCCCCCCTCACCCTAATCCAATCCCTGGTGTGTTCTCTCTTTTCTTTTTGCTCTTTCTCGGCGCAACCAGCCGCGAAATCCCATTTGAAGTTTCCCGCGCTTTCATTCAAACACGACACTCGCCGTGGCCATTCGACCAATAGGCGCGCTCCGAGGGCGGGGCCAGAGTCGCCTAAATTAGAAGCGCGAGCGGGCAGTGGGCTGGAACGCTGCCTTTCCTTTTTCGTTTCGCTTTCCTCCTGATGCGGCGGTTCTCGCATGTTCTCTGTATCTCTGGCAACATTAACTATTGTTTTTCAGGCCATTTCGTCGTCTAACTCGTTCTCTTTCGTTGTTTTCTCCCTCTGCTTTCGCTAGCCACTCTATCCCGCCCTCGCAAACCCATGTCTCTCTCACCGGCATGTGCCTTCTTCGGCTCGTTGCTTTGGCGAGAGGCGACTGCCCGCGTGCTGTCTGCCTCTTCCACCCTCTCTCCTCTTTTTATTCCATCTTTCTCCACCCATATATCCCTCTACTTGCCACCCAGTCCACCTTCACATCTCTCCTCTTTCACTCGCCTTTTATGTCTCGTTCTACAGCGGAAATATGCACACATGTGCACTTGTGAAGAGCTTTCTCTGTCCGCTTCGAAAGTAGCCGAAGCGGGGCTTTTACGGAAGGAGAAGGCTCAGCTACGAGTAGCCGGATATGGCTGCGAATCCCCGGGGGAGCATTTCTACTTGGACTTTCACTTTCATCTCCTCACGAACTCTTATTCCAACGTATTTGTGCTGCTTTTCTTCGCAAGGCAAATCACGTGAATTGGGCCTTGACCTCGTATCCCTCTTCCACTCGCTCGCTCAAGAAGATTCTTGAAGTGGAGTGAGAATGAGTGCGCGGTTTTGCTTTCCTGTCATCTTTGTTTTTCTAACTTCAAAGGAGCCTGCTATAGTCGTACGGCTTATAATTACTGTTATATACTTTGACGATGGATGTGACTTTCCGAACTCTACCTCTCGGTCCAGAATCCACTGTAGTATTCTGAGTCACCTTGCCATGTTCAGAATACTTCTCGCAGAGTTTGTGCCTACCAGAACCATCGCAGCTCCTTCTCTTTTCCTCTGTTTAACCTTCGGCTAATCGCGCGGACAGCCGAGTCTTTTCGGACCGTAAAAGCGGATTTTGCCTGGGTGACTGTGTGTGTGGACAGTCTTTGGCGCCCCACCCCCAATTTGCTCTGGTCTTCCATCCTTCGAGAGCACGCGTAAACAGCCAGACATGCTCCTTTCTAATCCTCTCAAAGACCTCCCGTTGGTACTCACTAGAAAGGATTGAGGGGAATAACATTGCTTCCAGCCTAGAATTTCTAAAATTGACCAATTTTTGGTTTCTCTTTGTGGATAGAGCGTGACATTTAGATTGCATTTAAACATTACCATTTCGTCTCGGCCAGCTCGGCTCTTTTACGAGCCATTGTAGAATCTGGCAAGCGCTGTGCTTGTGTTTCGCTCTTCCGTTTTAGACTCTTTCGCCATATTTAGAAGCTATTCTCTTCTCTTTCTCTCTCTCTCTCTCTCTCTCTCTCTCTCTCTTTCTTTCCTTTCTTACTTTCTCTCTCTCTCTCCAACTCTCTGCCTTGGTGCTATCCTAGTTGGGCCCCTCGCCAACTATGATAACACCTCTGCCTTCTCTTCTTTTTCTCTTCTCTCTGCTCTCTTCACCTTAATCTGGCAACAACTCATTCCGTCCCGTTGCTATCTCGCATTCATTCGCACCTTGGGCCTTGTCATCCATCTCTCATTCCGGGCTAGATTATCATAAATGTATGCCTACATAGGAGAGGAAGGCGAATGCACTCCGGTTTTGAGATTAGTGGCCCGTGTCATAGGCCTCGGAAATAGTGAAGAATGAAGGAGATGTTTAGGGATGGAGAGTGAGATATTCGATTTATAAATTCATGGAGGGATTGCTTATTGATTTTGTTAAAGTATTATTACCCAGTGGAATCTTTTTAAAGCTTAGAATTTATACGAACTGTTCTCTGCTTTTGAAAGTAAACCATGCGTAGGTTTTTCTATTCTGCTTCATTTTTCTCTCAACCCATTCGTCAAGACTTTGTTTCCATGGTTCTCACTTCATTTCATGGGTTTGTTTCCCAAGAGAGAGCTAGATTTCTGCTGATATCAACTGATGACTTGTTTGTCGAAAGGAGCACAGTGACGTTTGCGTTGTCTCGCCTTTGAATATTGTTGCGTTGCCGGTGCGAGAAGGAATGTGTAAACGAGGCCTTCACATGTGCCATAAAAGGTATTTGATTCCAGGCATCACCTCTTCCTCTCTCATCCCTTCTCTCTCTTTCTCTCGATCAACCAAAGATGTGTGACGACGAGGTTGCCGCGCTGGTGGTGGACAATGGCTCCGGCATGTGCAAGGTAATAAAAATATGTGGGCATATAAAAAAGATTATTGTTTTTATTCGTTATAATAAATCTAAAAGATCTAAACAATACATGATTCCAGGCCGGTTTCGCTGGCGACGATGCTCCCCGCGCAGTGTTTCCTTCGATCGTCGGAAGGCCGCGCCACCAGGGAGTTATGGTGGGCATGGGGCAGAAGGTCAGCAAGAATACATCTCGATGGTTCATTGTTTACTTCGATAAGAAACATTCAAGTGTGTAGAACTTTCATTTTTACAATGCGTGTATTCCAAATTTTTTTTTTTGCTCAATGCGCACCATAACAAATAGGTTTTTTCTCCAACAAAAAAGTCCTTTATGTTTAAGGACTCGTACGTGGGAGACGAGGCGCAGTCCAAGCGCGGAATCCTGACGCTCAAGTACCCGATCGAGCACGGAATCGTCACGAACTGGGACGACATGGAGAAGATCTGGCACCACACCTTCTACAACGAACTCCGCGTCGCGCCAGAGGAGCATCCCGTCCTCCTCACCGAGGCTCCCCTCAACCCTAAGGCCAACCGCGAGAAGATGACCCAGGTGAGGACGGGTTTTGAGCAGTTGATGCCGGTGAAATCCTGTGACCAATATTCTTGGTTCAGATCATGTTCGAGACCTTCAATACGCCCGCCATGTACGTCGCCATTCAAGCTGTTCTCTCGCTCTACGCTTCCGGAAGAACCACTGGTCAGAATATCAAGATTTGACAAAGAAGGATCGGAATGACGATATCGATTTCTGCCTTATGCCCATTGATTATTTCGGATTTTTTCATGGTTATTTTATTGGCTAGTTGATCGGATTTGCCTGCAAGGCTTTGGAAGATAAGACCATGTCAATAATTATATATGAATGGGTTCCCTATCCTTTAAGCATCCTTCTTAGCTGCTTGAGAATGCGCGTGAACCTCGTTTCGCATTGCAAATCTAGCAAGGACCAAATGCTTTTTCATTGTCGCATTCATTTCATTTCACTTTGAATGCAAAGCTTGGCTTTCGTGGTGCTTATGGTCCCCTTTTCCATCTCTTCTCTTTCTCTCTCGTCCATTCTCTATCAGCATTCGCCTTCGTCTTCTACTCTCTCTCTCTCTTCTCTCCTGCCACCCTCCGATTCTGTTCCTTTTCTCCTTGACACCCTCAACCATCCATCATTGGGCAAAGATTGCCAGTTGACAGGCGAAGCGTCAAAGGGAGGAAAGAGTGCATGCTCGTGGTGGATTATTTCGAAAAGCTGCAGTAGAGTGGTAGATTGATTGATTGATTTGACGCGCTTGAGGGTCAACAACTAATCTGAATGTTCTGAGGTGGAACACGATTGTGGAGAAGTGGTAAAATGGGTAAGGAGTAGTGGATATGTATATAATTACAGGCATTGTGCTGGACACTGGCGATGGCGTCACTCACACCGTTCCCATCTACGAAGGCTACGCTCTGCCGCACGCCATTCTCCGTCTCGATCTGGCTGGCCGCGATCTCACCGACTATCTCATGAAGATCCTCACTGAGCGAGGGTAATCATTTATTTGTTTCGTTTTCAACTAGTTAATTTTAGCTAATGTGGGATGTCGCATAAATAAGAAAGGAAAGCTAATGAGAAATGGTGACAGGGCATTAATTGCAGCTATTCGTTCACGACCACGGCGGAACGCGAGATCGTGCGTGACATCAAGGAGAAGCTCTGCTACGTGGCACTCGACTTCGAGCAGGAGATGTCCACTGCCGCCACCTCTTCTTCCCTCGAGAAGAGCTACGAGCTTCCCGACGGACAGGTAGACAAATAAGTTGTCAATAAGATATTTTACTTAGGTATACGGTAACATGAGAGTTTAGTGAGCTAATTTGCAGGTGATAACCATTGGCAACGAGCGCTTCCGCTGCCCCGAGGCCCTCTTCCAGCCCTCCTTCCTTGGGATGGAGTCCTCTGGAATCCACGAGACTACGTCAGAATTTGTTTTCAAGATTTAAAAATGCTTTTTTTCATTTCGTTTCCGGATTTATTACTTTAGGGTTAAGCTGAGAATTAAAAAGATCTCATTCCAGGTACAACTCGATCATGAAGTGCGATGTCGACATCCGCAAGGACCTCTACGCCAACACCGTGCTCTCCGGAGGCACCAGCATGTTCCCCGGTATCGCCGACAGAATGCAGAAGGAGATCACGGCCCTGGCGCCCAGGTAGAGCCTCACCTTTTCTTGTCTTTTAGGGATATTATATTCCCAACATTTCCAATGTTAGTGGTGTACTTCACAGTAATGTCCTCAGGACAGTGCTGAACAAGGTCCGGCGCAAGACTCCAGGCCGGGGGGTGGGGGGGGTAGGGTACAAAGCCGAAAAAAAAATTTTTTTTGGGTAAAAAAAATCACCTTTCTTGTGGAAAAAGTGCCCTTTTTCAAGCAAAAAAATTTTTCACCCGGGAGAGGGGGGGAGGGGGTTCAACGGGATTTTGAGCAGGCTGGGGGGGCGGGTCCAACACGGCGCATGCGCCGCCCTTGTTCAGCACTGCCTCAGGAGAAGAGAGTTGAAATTGCTGACAAGCGTCTTCTGTTCAGCACCATGAAGATCAAGATTATCGCGCCCCCGGAGCGCAAGTACTCGGTGTGGATCGGCGGCTCAATCCTGGCTTCCCTGTCGACTTTCCAGCAGATGTGGATCTCCAAGCAGGAGTACGACGAGTCCGGTCCTTCCATCGTGCACCGCAAGTGCTTCTAGAATGGAAGCAGCTCTGTTTCTCTCAAGCGCCTTCTTTCTCGCCCACATTATCCCCGTGTTTTCTCCCCTGTATGTTCTCTGTACTAGTTTCCTTAACTGTAAATTATAAGCCCGCATCCAATTTTAAAGATGTATAGGCAACAAAGGAATGAGCTTCTAATTTTGTTTTACTGAATTCAATCCCAGATGATTCCATTTCCCATTCCATGGCACTATTGTTCTTTCCTTAGTGAGGATGACTCCGGTCGATAAGTTTCGTCGTTTTGTCACCCTGACCCCGTTTAGTGGAATTGTGTGATCCTTAAAAGATTATTATCCGGGTTTTGGCGATGGCTGGATCGAGAGAATCCGAGGAGTTCTTAGGGAGTGGAGTTCTAGAATGCCAGCCATTGCCGACCTCACGCAAAAGTTCTCTCCCGCTTCACTCTTTTAGGTAGAACTTGCACGCTTTCCGCTAATCGCATAATTATACCCGCAGCACTATAACTTTCCATTATGTCTCGAAGCTCGGTTCTAAATTATTTGTTCTTTTTTTCTTTCGAATATGCTGACTCCGAAATAAAGTAAACGTTCAGGAGGGGGTGTGGATGTTAACTGAAAGGCCACAATACCAAAAAAGATGTTTTACATGTGGGGAAGCTAAATTAAAGGCAATGAATGAATTGGTGGGATGAGCGGTACGGGCTCCCTCTTTGTATCTGCTCGCCATTTTGAGGCAGCTTTCAGAGTGGTCAAATCGACTTTAAAGATTTAAGAAATAAAGAGGAATGGTCGGCGACTCATTTGGCCCCTTTGCAATTTCGCATTCATCCGGATTTTGCGCCTCGTGAACCATTTCCCATCCAGAGCTAGAATTTCATATATTTATGCCTAGATGGGAAAAGAAGGCGACTTTGCTCAGGTTTTGAGATTAGTGGCCCGTGTCATAGCCTCGGAAATAGTGAAAACTACCGGAGAGATTTAGGGAAGGAGAGGGAAGTGTTCGAGGTGCCCTGAGGCCTGATTTAATACATATATGTTGTAATTGCTCATTGATATTATTGAAGCATCACGGTGGCTCACGGCTCTGGCTCCGAAGGCGGTCCTTCCCTTTCCCTTTCTTATGAATATTTTTTTCTCAGTATTTTTAATGTTAATTGTGTATTCAACTGTACAAAACGTCCTAGCAATGGTGGTTTAAATGGCTGACAAGTCTATCTTCGTCTATGTTTAGCGCGATGGAGATCAAGATCATCGCGCCCCCGGAGCGCAAGTACTCCGTGTGGATCGGCGCCTCAATCCTGGCCTCCCTGTCGACCTTCCAGCAGATGTGGATCTCCAAGGCCGAGTACGACGAGTCCGGCCCTTCCATCGTGCACCACAAGTGCTTTTAGGATCGAATGCAACCTCTCTCTCTCTCTCTCTCTCTCTCTCTCTCTCCATCTCTCCCTCCTCTCTCCCCCAAGGAACATGTGCATCTAAATTATAAGCCGGCATCCGATTTTTTAAGAAACGTAGGGAACAAAGGAGCGAGCTTCTAATTATTATAGTTTTACCCTGATCCCGTTTAGTGGACATGGGTGATCCATAAAAGATTAATATACGGGGTGCGGCAATGGTTTTTTTTTTACCGTTGTGTCTTTTTGAGCAGGTATTTTCCCTTGCGAGAAAAGAATAAAAATGGAATAGCCCATATATGTGCGTCGACCAAATCACTAATACGAGTTTTTTTGTTGATGAAGAACGGCAGAGGGGAATGACGGACAGGACTGAATAAATGGGCGAATGCATGATTTGTTCTCTTTTCTCCGGATATGTTGGAATCTTACGATCAGCAATGGCAATTCGTTGCAGAAGGTTCTTTAAAGAACCGCCGACTTTGCGAAAAAAAGATCCTCGTGTTATTTTGTAGTCTGCTGTCTAGGCTACAATTCTAGTGGCTCATTGTGGTTGCCGGTCACTCACTTTGTAGTAGTAGCGTGTAGTGTGTGCCATTGTAAAGAGAGTGAAAGAAGAGCGAGAGAGAGAGAGCGAACGTGCGAGAAAGAGAGAGAGAACTTTGTAAAGAGAAAAGAAGAAGAGATTTTGGCCAATCAATGCCAGAACACTGCGCTGTCCATGCACTCCATTCACCTGCTGCAGTGACAGCGGCATGCTTCCCTTTTCAGTCATTTTCGTTGCTGCAAATACCGACGAATTCCTAGACCGGTCTATAGACCAGTACACAGTTGTGTACCTAGAGTAGCGCCAGGTGAAATGCGCGAATAGGTATGAGAAGATAATTCCGCTATGATTTCTTTTATTTATGTTTCCTCCAACCATTCACTCCTTTTCGTACTCGTATTTTGTGAATCATAGTAAGGTGTTAATTTACATCATATTTCGAAAACTATTCCTTACTTTAATTAAAAGGTATTCTTGACGTTGACGGAAACATGGAAGTAATTCACTTTGTTGATTCGGAATGAATTTGTGCGTTTTTATGTTTTCTTTGCTTTCGATATTGAAAATATGCTTATATATATTTTCATTATTGCTCTCTGTATTTAGCGCGTGATTAATCAATTCTGCTGATGTTCAGGGCGAAAGATGTCAGAGGAGAACGCGAAGCAGGAAGCGTCGTCTTCCCAGAGCGGAGATACGGACAAGCTCGCTGATCTCCTCGACAGCGCACTCGACGGATTCGCAAAGTTCGCTCTTTTTGTTAGATTAATAAGTCAAATTATTTTATATAATAGAAGAGTTTGAATTATGTAAAGGAATCCAGGAGATTCCAGACAAGGCAATTCTTGCTAGACTCTTTCATTCTTCAGGCCGTCCACGCGTGCCACCGATGACGAGCTGGACGAGTTGATGCAAGTTGCGGATGCAAAGGCCGCCCAAAATGCCGCCCGCGATTTCCAGGGAATGCTGCAGCAGATGATCGCCGTCCAAGAGGTTCTCCGCTAGTTAGGGGGCCTGTATCCTGACTGTGGCTTACGGTTCTCAATTGGACTGCGAGATCGAAAAATGCTGTTGTGCGTCATAAATAACATTTGCGAAATGCAAAATTAAACGAAGTCGTCTGGATTCTAAAAGGACTACTGTTGTTCTTATCTCGACACATCTGTGACGGGAAGTACTGTAAATCCTTTCTTTGATCCGGCTGTTGTTTTTACAGGAGATGGTGAAGAAGGCGGAGACGGAGACACCGGTCGAAGGCGCCGAGCCTGGCCCGAATCCGGAGGAGGCCAAGGCAATGATGGAGGTTGGAAAATGGATACCTTTTACCTCACCTGTCTTTTCTTAATATTGTAGAATGCAGGTTTACGGATATTATACTAGCAGTGTTCTTTTCGTTTTGTGGTTTAGGGTTAACTAATTCTTAAAGTTAGTAGTATCGCTTGGTCATTTTCCGTTCATCTCATATCTCCCGCCTTCTTTCCTTTTCATTTATCTCTCTCACTCTCACTATCTCTCTCTTTCCATTTACCTCATATCTTTCACATGTTCATCTCAGTTGCTCTCTCCCTTTTCTCTGTGTGTGTGTGTCTCTCTCGTCTCCCTGTCTCCCTCTCTCCTTCTCCCTCTCTCTCTCCCCCCCCCTTCTCTCTCTCTCTCTCTCTCTCTCTCTCTCTCTCTTCTAGGCGATGCGTGAGTTGATGGCGTGCTCGGGTGCGGTGGCGAACGCGCAGTCGCCAGAAGACATCTTTGCGAGTCTCGAGCAGCTGGGAGGCACCGAGATGGAGCCAATTATGCACATGATGATGCAGGCAAGTGAGGGCGAGAGAGAGCCAGAAAGGGAGAGAGAGGGTAAGAGATAGAAAGATAGAGGCGTTGATTCTGAGTGATTAGAATTAGATTGAAGCTGATTGCAGGCCTTCATGTCCAAGGATGTGCTGTACCCTCCACTGAAAGAGATGCACCTCGCCTACCCCGACTACCTCGAAAAGCACCGGGCTCAGCTGGATGCCGACACCCTCTCTCGCTATGAGAAGCAATTCGAGGTATGATTGGGATGGATTTGTACCGTATGGCTATATCGGGATTCTTATGCTGCTTATAGAAGATCTATGCTATCTTCCTCAAGCACAAAAAGCGACTGAATTTTCTGTAACCCAGAGCATGCGGAAGACTTTGAAATACTGTGTCATTTCGGAAGATGCCCAACAGCCAGAATAGCGAAGATCTACGAACCCACTTAGCTTCGATTCTGAATCCTAGAATATGAAATTGAATAGCAACCTCCTGGCATGCAGGTATCCATAATGATCTAACTGCCCCATAGATTAGCAAGTACACCTAAGAGATGCTTTTCAGAGATTGCTACGATTTAAAGTATAATTTTTCGTAGAAGCAGCATTAGCTGCTTTTCCATTTCTGAGTGCGAGTGGAAGTAATCGACGGCCGAACATTGCTTGCTTGGTCTTTTGTTCTTACAAAGCATTTTGATTTTAATTGGAAGTCAAATTGACTGAAAGTTTCTAAGTGGAAATAGTTATGGTATTGGTGTTTTTTCCGTCATGGACTCTATTAGCAGTTTTGGAAGTTTTTGGGTGGACAACGCAGCAATCAGCTAGTAGAATTGAGGCAACAAATATTTTTTTCGTTTCTTTTATATTTGTTAATTTTAAATTGGTTTTTAGTTGATTGGTCGAATCTGCGGCGAGTTCGAGCAGCTGGAAGAGGAGAACAAGGGCGAGGCGGCCAGCGGAGAGGGCGCGGCGCCGACTGGCGCCGAAGTGCCTTCTGCCCTCGCCGGCCCTCCTGCCGGCTTCGAACGCATTGGACACCTTCTCGTTGAGCTGCAGGTACGACACTTGTCGTTGTAACAAGGAATAAGAAACTATTTTGTTTTCTCAAAAAAAACTATGTGAGGCAAAGTAATTGAAATCAGTGGAAGACACAAAATCGGTTTCTTAGTGGTAAGGTTGATGGATACTGAAGCTCGATGGAAATATTTATGATCGCACATATTTAAACCAGGCATTTATTTTCTCATTAATATATTGGTGAAGTGACTGATTGGTTACTTCCTGTTCGTATTGCTAGACGAACGGCTACCCTCCGGCCGAACTCACCGGCTCCCTGCCGGCCGGCTTCGCCATCGACGAAGCTGGTGTTCCACGTGTAGATGATCCTGCTAAAGCAGCCGAGGCTTGCTCCATAATGTGAGAAGGTCCTCAACGGAGTCTGGGACTACGGTAGATTGTTTTAGCTTGTCTACATGTTTTCATTAGATTTCAAATGATTCTTTTTTGTAATTCTGCTCAATATTTTGCCATTTTCAAGAATGCTTTAGCCAATGCTCTTTTACTTTCTTAATTGTTTATAAATGGAGTCATAGAATAGCCAAAGCAAGAATAATAGTATGTAATACATACTATGTATTGTGTAAAATGAAATTTCCTTTTTTTAACTAAGCCAATGATTGTTGGTTTTTTTTATATAAAAACGATAGCTAACAGCCCCCATTGAAGATGCGTTAGAGAGTTTTGTCTTGGCAATAATCTGATCACTTGGTATAAGTATTCCTTTCGTCACATATTGCTCAGAGCTTCTTTTTTCATTGCCAACTGATAGGATTCACAAGTAGGTCAGGTAAGAGAGGTTTATCCTTTTCTTGCATTTAGTTGATCTTTTACGTTGCCTAGAAGTAGACTGATAAATGATCCACCGGACTGTTTACACGTGTTATTAACGTCGACCTTTATGATTGGGCTTTCCGGCAATGTCATTACTTCTACACAAGCATAATTGTCTTTGGTATCGGTATTGAAAGTGGCTTGGGTGTTCTGACAATGAATATGCAACTACTAAATAGGATTGACCGAGAATCCTTGGAGGTTGTAGATTTGGGCATGTTCCACCTGATCCTAGGCTTCTGGATTAGCCGTCCAGCATGCTCCACTCTACAGTAGTCGAACGTAGCTACGAGCGTTACCGTATCTCGAGCATCCCGGGTGTCGACTACCTTCACCATCCAAGCGGAGTTACCGTTGTAGTCCTCGCAGAGGTTGGTTGGCGGGGGATAAGCCATTTGCGCTCTATACTTCGGAAAATTAATTTTTGAACAAGAGTTTAAATCGGTCAAGATAACTATGTTCTTGGGAAGACATCGATTGGATGTCCTGACCGTAAGGTAAGCTGCAAGAAGTTGTTCCAGAAGCTGCCATGCGCGGTGACGTCAGTAACATTCGGAAGCAAGCACGGCCTGGACAGACACGAGCAAAGCAAGAGCCACGGCGGCAAGAAGGTTCGGCCGTTTTCTCTTTCGAAACCCCCTCTTTGTTTGTCTCATTCATCTTTCAACTAACCATTTGTTTTCAATTCCTTGTCACTCTTACTTCTCTCTATCTCTCTCTCTCTCTCTCTCTCTCTCTCTCTCTCTCTCTTTTCCAGGGTGCCCTCCGTCTACAGGCGGAGACTCGTCTCTGCCTCCTTCACCTGGCTGATGGCAGCGAGCGTTGCATCCGCGCGGGCGTCCGTGGCTTCCTTGCCGAAGTCAACAACCAGCTCAGGTTTATTCAATTAATAAAACATTCATTTCTTATCGTAGTTACAATCGATTTAGGTTTCTTTTTGAAAAGCCAAAATTAGGATCTTTCGAATCAAGTCATTTATGGGGTTTCAATTCAGAAATGCTAAGAGAGCAAAAGAAAAATGAACACATGCATAATTGCCAGATGAATAGAAGAATGTTCGAAAACTAGTTCACTCGCTTCGTGATATCTCGCTCGCTCTATTCCTTGCTATCTGTCTTGCTCTCTCCTCCCCTCTCTTCTCTGCTCGAGAATAGAAAGAACGATCTACTTGAGAGAGAATCCCGATCTCGTCCGAACTGCCCCTGAGAACCACGGCTACCTCGCGATCATCACATACGCGCCAGGACAGCGAAGACCGGTCGAGTTCAAGGAGGAGGCGGAGGGAATGCGGATTAAGCCTCCCGCTCTCTTCTAGCTCCTTCCTTCTGTGGCCAAGCCCTCCTCAGAAACTGTACATATCGTTCGTTAAGTCTTGTTCACTGCAGCTTTTGTTGTTTTGGTCTTGTTGTTATTGTATCTTTTTTAAATGAGTGAATGAATTTTGCGCTCGCATTTCATCTCTTCTGATACATTCATCCTGTTTCTTACAACCACCTAAAAGAACACTATTTATTTATACAAAGCCCACATTTCCTCATACTTCTCGAAACTCTGGTTAATAAATAAGGAAAAAGGAATTCAAGGCAAGGAATAAACAGAAATTAGCTGTAGCAGCATTTAATGAAATATACATGAGAATCCAGATTCCAGCTCCCACAGTCCTCCGCAACTCTCATTATGACTACAGTCAGATGAAGGCTACGTACAAAACACTGACGAGAAGATGGCAAAAGAAGCAGTAAAACAGCAATGGAGCAGAAGAAATGACTATTGAATACTCGTCAGAACTATTTATGAGTTTTCTTTTATGTGCATCATAGCGTAAAACAAATAGAATCAAACACAGTATTTAAAATGGGCACAATAATTGACTTGGCAAAAGGAACAGGGAGAATTACGATGTGTCGTGGACAAGTTGGAATTGGACCTTTTGCTAGAAATACTATGACAAGGGTGAAATACATATTGGTGTAGTCGACTACCGTATCCTAATGATGCTGGGTCTCGGCACGAGCGTGGTAGATACCCATCGCGGTCTTGGAGATGTTATAGCCGGCGGTCACGGAAGCGACGTAGAAGATGAAAGCGAACGTGATCGGGTACAGGAAGTAGTGCGTCTTGTGCAGAATGGGTAGAGCTGAAGGGAGAGAGTGAGAGGGAGAATGAGAGAGTAGGAAAGAGAGAGAGAGAAAGAAAGAATGATGAGTCTACAGAAGGGGGGGGGTGAGCAGGATTGAGGGTTTATAATAGTCGCGTGCTTCGAATACCTTCAGAAAAAGGCGTCATGGAATAGCTCGAATAACTTCAAAAGCTGTCTTAATATTGGAAATACGATGGAATGGATACCGTAGCGCAGTGACTGCTTCTCTAACCTGTGTATCCCAGGAAAGTGACGTAAATATAGTAGCAGAACGCCACGAACCACACCGAATTCCCGATGAAGCACGCAAGGAACGAGTCGTAATCTATCGCCACTGAAACAATAATCCATTTTATCATTATAACTTTCCTTTGTCAAATACACATAAATGAATTCAGACGTCCAATGTAATTGCAAAATGCCTCTCGTCTTAAGGAAAAACCGATAGAAAACGGACACAACTGCGTTATAAGCCGTTGTACTTTTGATTATTGTAATGCAATAGAAATTTTCTTAATGAGTGCAAGAGAACAATAACCAAAAGTGAACCTGAATAAATGAGTGGCAACAAGACGTGGAGAAGGACGAGCATCGGGAAGAAGGCATTGAGGTGGACGTCGAAGCAGTAGCCCCACTCCACGTCCTGGTCATCGCTGCGCACCTTCCGCAGATAACCATTCGAAAACCACCTAAACATCTTCTTTATTCACACCAAGGGCTCCTTTTTTCTAGAAAAAAGAAGGGTCAATGAAAACAATTTCTCAAATGTAAGATTCTACAGGAAAGCAAGAGATATGACTGGCCAAAGAACTGTCGCGACAACGAGGCCAACTCCGATGCAGTCAATGAAGACAACCCAGAGGAAGAAGCGGAAGAATCCACCGACGGACAGACCGAGGGCCACCTCCAAGAACATCACCAATTCAACTTTTCGCCCCCACCTACATTTACTTTGTAAAAGAATATATCCTGATCTTAAAATCAATATGTAACAAGATTTTTTTTATCAAGTCTACTCTTAAAGTGTTTGCCGAATATATTAGCAAATGAATTATTTGAATGATAAACTTGCGCTTTTTCTCCTTATCAAATGGCTGACGCATTATTTTTGACAATGTTTCCCGGAGCTGACAGCATAAAGAATAGATGAGAAGAGAAGAGAGAGCGAGAGAAGCAGAAGAAAGGCCGGATCATCTCGCGCGAATTGATCCTTCGTCCCTGCAAATACCAAATTTTTCGAATCTAGAGAATAAAGTAATAGATATAATTAGGGCCATAATCTCACAGCCCGGTTCATACCATTTAAAAACACTAATTTATATATATGGAAAGTTGATTGAGCCTCTCTTCTACGATGAATACATTCGGAAACATCTTCCCAGAGGCTAAAGCTAGAGCAATCTCCTTATTATCACCTTTCAATTAGCAACATAAGGCCACCTTTCAACTCCAGGTGCAAATTCTCTACCCAAGGCTCAGTTTATAAAATGACGTACGCTTCCTGTAGAGAAAGTTACGGTAGACCTTCTGCGGGTTCGTGAGAAGGAAGAGCATTTGCCAGGCGGCAAACTCAAAGTCCATGTGTCGGATCTGAACGAGGCAATTCGTAAGAGTATGGAAAATATTATAACAATTATATCTCTTGAAATATCGCCAAGTAACAAATTGCTAATCATAAATGAACATTTATTAAATAAAGTAGGACCTGCAAAAGACGCCTGAAGAATCGCGAGACTTTCGCGCCGGCAGTCATTCTCACGGCGGTGAAGCAACCGGCGTCCGCTCTGCAATTCGTTGAAAGGATTCAGGAAATCTAATTTTTCACTTTCCAGTAGAGTGAGAAATATTTGAGAAATGCTTCTTCAACACAAGTGAATCAAAAGCGCAATGACGAGAAAGGATAGAGAAACCCTTTGATGGTGAATCTTTTTTTAAGAAAGAGATAGGGAGAAATGGGAGAGAGAGAGAGAAAACGAGAAGCATATGATGAGACAACTGAACATCTGGTCAGGCCACGGGAATGAACAGAGGGAAAGGGAGTGAAGAGTATGCGCAACGGCAGCTGTCAATTCATTATCTGCACTAGAGCAAAAGGAAGACGAGGACCATTTTCCAACACCAAGCAGGGAATTCACTTGTTTCAAGCTAATATAACATTCTATAACTAATAGATCCCCTAGTTGTCTGCTTTTGCTGGACAAAGTCATCAAGACCAACAAAATATTTTAAAAAAAACCGAGTATTTGATGTCACTGCACATTACCGTTGATCCGGACAGTGTCGTGTTGAACAATCAGTCAAACAAACTAAGCAATGGGAACTCAGCAAAATAATCGACAGGGTGCAGTTAGCGATAAAAAAAGAAAGTGTAAGGAAATATATAATGACGGATAACGATTGCAATTGGTGTGGACAACTGGAAGCTTTTCATACTCTTTTTCTTCCGTTGGCACTAACGCGCTGTATGTGGAGTATCCTCCCGGACTTGCGTAGCCTGAAGTCGGATAGCGATTCGGTCGGCTGGAGGAGATGAACGACGCGCTCGGAGTGCACTCAGTCGTGCCTGAACAAGATCGCCGAAGCAAAGTATGCTTTGTAAACTACAGAACATACTAAGCGTGACTTTACCTTTGTAAACAAAGAACTCCATTCAATGTGTCTTTCTTCTTTGTCTATGTAATCTTTATAGACAACCTTTGTAAACATACGACATAAATTATCGCGTGGACCGAAGAAAGGGTGGAATAAAGAAAAAGATCTGACTAGCTCTTGCATACGAGTTCTGGTGCATGCCAGCCACGCATAGAGGACCAGCTCACGCGGCCTTCAAGCAATCTTAGTCTCAATTCACGTCTCGGTATTTGGCAACGAGATATCTCATCAACTGCCATGGGACAGATCAACAATAACGCATGAGGCAACAATCTTAGACGCTTATAATCCCTTTATTAGATCTAAATACTCAATTATATCATGAATTTATTAAGCCGACGACCAGCTTGATATAAGTAACCATGAATAAGTTAAGAAACAAATACATGCCGATAAAACGGAAGAGAGGGAGATATCACAGACGACATTTATTTCTCATTAGACGCCCGAGTTGTTTAACAGCGCGCAGCATTGCTAGAAGTGCTTGTGGCAGAGGTGGTCGTGCCTACAATTTCTAACCTTGATCACTATTACAATGTAGATTATTAATCAGCAAATACACCTGGCATAAAAAATAATAGATAATTCTAGGAAAAAGAGTTTCTTTTCTACAAAATTATTTTTAAAAAATAAGAAAACCCTTACTTATTAAAAAAAAAACCTTTTCTACAAACTGCTATTTAAAGAAATAAGATGATTTTCTCATTGCGATAAAAAATTGGACCTCTCAATGGCTGGCCGACACGGAGGATACTCGACCCTGATTCGCGGTGACGTAATGAAAGAAGACAACGAGCATGAAGACACCGATGCCAATGATGTTGGCGGCGAGGCCGAGCTGGACATCCGAGATCATCTCTGGCTTGGCTTCACTGGAATAAGAATCTTATTTCAAGCCACAGAAAGCAGCAACGGATTAACTACGACGTTAGCCCAAACTATCCTCCGAATCAAAAGTATAACAGCTGGCATACAAGAATAAGAAAGTGCCAGAGGAGGATAAGTCATTCAAATGGCCAAAATAACAATTCTTTCCGATCTCTTTGAACAGGTATAAGCGACCGAATACAACAACGCGCTCGCGAAACAAACAAAACATCAATAACATGGGTCTAACTTTTACAAACACGAAATTTCCACCGCAAATGCATGTGTGCAACGTTGCAAGTCCGATCTCAATTTGACTGCGTAGCGCAATGGAGACTTTTATAAAGAGGTCATCATTCTACGGACTCACAATTAGCACCCAGACTTGACCATCAGGCCAGGGCAGTGAAATAGGATTTGCTGTTGACTGAATATCAGTGCAGTTCTTCTAAAAATTGCCCACAGTGTGCAGAGAAGCTGAGAACAGAATTGGATTAGAGTTGCTCCTCCGCCCCTTTCTCTTCGGATCGTTGCCCATTAGCTAGTCAGCGTTCTCAGGACTTCTGTCTCGTGCTTCCCTCTTCTCTTCTGCAATGGCTGAGAACGGCGAGGTGCTGAAGTCGCCCTTGAATGAAGAGTTTCCGCTTGCGGATGAAGGTTGGCTTTTTCTGACTTTATCTTCTTTTAGTTATAGTTTTATTCACTCACCATTACAAAGATTGAGCTTTCTAAACCGGAAAAAATGCAGTGGTTCTTTCCAAGTTGTGATTGCCGTGGCTAAAATGCGGTGTATTACCAGGAGACGAGAGTCCGACACTGGCGTCTGGAAGAACTCCTCGCCCTGCTCATCCACTTCCACAGCCAGAGCCCGCCGAGGACCCCGAGGAGAAAGCGCGCCTCATCGCCCATGTTCTCGAGTTGCAGGACACTCTCGAAGGCATGTCTGTCGTTACTCCAAAACAGCAACTTTCCTCTCTCAAAGTCACTAATTTTGTTTCATTACAAATGTTTGAGATGCTGTTCTCTTGTCCTTGATCATTCAATTATGAGGCGTCCCTTTAGATCTAAGTCGACGAGTGGATTCCGTAAAGGAAGAGAGCGTGAAGCTTCGGTCGGAAAATCAGGTAATTCTGTTGCTGTTTCAACTTGGCAGGGATATAAAAGACTGCAATATTTTACGGATGACAGCTTGAAAAATGAACTTGTTATTCATTTTCAACCTCGGCTTGATTCAATTTTGTGATGTACAGATAAAATAAACACAAGCTTTAATTACTTTCTGAAATGCGTGGATTGTCTAATTTGACCGTTGTTTATTAAATTATGAAAAACATATAACTTCACAAGTTAATTAAAGCTGTATTCAGGTGCTCGGGCAATACATCCAGAACCTGATGGCGTCTTCCTCTGTCTTCCAATCTTCAACTCCGAATCCGCCGCAAAAGTAAAAAGGGAGAATCTTACAGCTTTCCGTACATTCCCATTCCCTGCGTAAAAGCCCGATCCCTTTCCATTTCATTCAGCGACCTCTGGTACCCTTGCCACCACTGCTAAATTGGTGCAGAATCTAGTCTCTGTCTTAATTCCCATGACTTTATACCAGCAGAAATGACATTGTGCACGGTTTAGTTCGGTTTCGGTCCTCAAAGTTGAAGTACTTATGTTTTCCACTGGAGCGCCGCTCTCCTAGCCGCTATGCGTGCTGTGAACTTTTCAGTGTTTCGTGGACCTTTCCCCACTATTCTTCCAGGCTAATATTGTTCGCTTTCTCCCTTTTCTTCATTTTCAGACAGGACCAGTTCGACTTGTGGTGAAAGAGCACATGTTTGGTGTGTGTTGTGTGGTGGCTTCTGGGGTACAGTAATCAAAGGACGGATTACTGTATCTTCTTCAAATCGATCCCGTCTCTTCGAACTTCCCGCCAACTGGTCGACGGAACTCACTGTGTGACTAACACTTCTCCACTGCATGCAGGCTTTCTAGAAGTCGTTCGTGAATTCTTCTTTTATTGTGGTGTATACTTTATGTTTAACTTTGCATGCAGAGAAATCTCCAGGCAAGAGTTCTTTTGTTTTCTCTGTAATGTGCTTTGGAGCTTTATAGAACGAAATAATAATCTATTTCAATAAGTCGCCTAATTGTTTTCTAGAACTGTTTTGCTATCCTAAGTCAAATTTTTTTTTCGTGCTTTAGGTTTCAATTTGTTTAGATGCTACGATGTGCTTTCATTGAAATAGAACCCTGATGCTGTCAATGAATGTTGTATAAAGAGCCAGAATTCAAGAGTGCTTTTGAGGAAGACATGTTTGATGGCGGGAGTGTATACTGTATCTGTGGAGTTCGGAACTTGTTTAGAACTAATTGTATGGAGATTATATTTTATTTCCCGGACGAGATCTTGGATATGAAGTGGGGTGTAGTTCTTCGTACTTTTCATAATGAGCGAATGGTTGTTTGCGAGGTATCTCGTATTGAGGCCTGTTATCTTTATTGAAAAGAATATGTCGGGTTCGCCGCGTTGGAAAGTGGGTAAGTTCGAGCCACTCTTTGATGATTACGATGAAGAGGAGCGGCCGACGGCGGAGAAGAGCAAGAGCAGCCAGTGATCAGGACGGTCAAGGCAGATGTGCTCTCTCAGGGCGCGGTTAGTAGGGAGAAGGAGAGTTGAAGACAGTGTAAGAAGGAGAGGCAGTGTGCAGCACTCACTGGAGGCGACGACCAGCGAGGGACTCTCCTCGCACGCGCGCCAGGAGCCGGCCAATTCTCATGGTTTCTTTTCTATTAAAAGACATCTTCTCTCCATTTCATGTTTTATCGGCATTTTGATGGTTACCTCATTCTCATTTACTCTTTTACAGCCCAGGCGGACCCTGAACCAGCAATGCTCTTCTCTCCACCGCATCAGCAGCCACAGTACTCCTTCGACACTCCGGCCAACACGGTAGGAGTTTGGGATAATGTGATCTAACAAGGGATACGATAAGGATACCCTTGCAATGCTAGTTGTCTATCGTGAAAGATGTTCACTCAATTGGACTATTCTGTAGCTACGCCAGATTCACAGTGAATGGTTGTCTAAATAATTTCAACTTGTAGCGAATTACAGAAGAATGAGTTACTATCTATTTGCAGCCTCGCCCCATTATCATTCCACCCGCAAAAAATACCGTTAGTTAATTTTTATTATTTTTTAAATTTTATTTCTCTCTTAAACCGAAGCTTCGAATGCATGATTTCATTAGCTTTTTGTATTGTTTCGAAGAACACAGCTGAACTTAAGAAGGTGTGTAGAGCTGTTCCAATAATTGAAGGTGCTCTTTTTAGATCGCTCAGCAGCCAACTACGGGAGGAGGCATTCTGGACGTGGTTTGTTGAAAGATTCGATCCTTTCTCAGCCTGTAATTCTATATTTCCTCTCTCTCTCCCTCCCCCCCTCTCTCTCTCTCTCTCTCTCTCTCACCTTTCCGTATTCAGACTCGCCTGGACACTTTGGCTCGCCAGGTTATGCCGTGCATCCAGCTGGACGACTCTGTCAAGGAGGCTCTCGTTGACTACACCGAAGAATTTATCAATGATGTTATTTGCATTTATTTTTTGTTCATATCCACTTGTTTTAAGCCCTTTTTCTTTTCTCTCTCTCTCTCTCTCTCTCTCTCTCTCTCTCTCTCTCTGTCGCTATTTCTCTCTCTATCTCACTCCCCTCTGCCCCTTTCTCCCTCCTCTTTCTTTCCTATTCTCTCTCTCGCTCACTACCTTTTCGTTGTCTCCTTTCTCAACTCTCCATTCTGACAACTTCTTTCCCCTCTCTTCTTTCTATATTCTGCTGGTTCTGTTCGAGGCCATCGAGAAAGTGTGCCGTCTGGCCGTCCACAGCGGTACGAATCGGATAACTTCCCGCGACGTGGAACTCGTGATTGAGACTGTTCGTCATTTGTTCTTTCACTTTTATTCCGTCCATTTCAAAAACAGCGACGCTTTCATTCATCAAATTTTATAAGATGTTCTTCAAGCCTAGTGAGATGGTTATTTTTTAGCTATACTACTTTAATCTGCCATCACAATTCTTGAAGGAAATCGCGTGTTTATGATCTGTAGAGTAGAATTCTTAGGAAAAAGAAAAGCAACGCATTCCTATCATCTTTCACAGGCCTACCACATGCCGTCGGTGCCTCGCGGGCTTCCTTCGTACGAGAAGGCGCGGAGCGACGCGGCCGCATCCGCGTGTCCTTCGCGCGGGGCCAACGCTCACAAGGAGAGGCTCACTCTCATCAGAAAGACCCTCAAGAAGATGTAGGAGGGTCTCTCCGATGGTTTCTTCCCGCTTCCCCGCGTAAGTTGTCTCGTATCAACATTCCGTGGAACACGACGGGCTTATACCAGATGTTTCATTCCTGACTTTTCTCTCTCCTTTCCATCTCTGTCTTGCTCTTTCTCTACGGTTCTGTCCTATCATATCTCCAATGTTACAGGTTCCATCGGGGAAAGACCGTGCCGGTTTTAAAACGGTAGTAGCGCACTGCTTTACAGAAAGTAGTTTTCCTTTCTCACCATCATTGGCCAAAACGTGTACCTAAATACCTCACAGCAACACATCCACAACTTCTGTCTTCAATTTCTTGATGCTTCCTGTGCCAATAAATAATTTCTAAGAAGTTAAATGTTTACTTTCTTATACTCTAATTGTGTTTTAACACTCATCAACACACACACACACAGGATAAATTGTACCCGTTAAACACAATCAAACGTCCGGGGAGGGGAGAAGAATGTAAGAGAATGAGATAAAGAAAGAAAGAGAGAGAGATAAAGATAAAGAGAGAGGAAAGGATGCCTATACCGAAATACATCTGTTTTGTTATGTACCATCACGGCAAAACGAAGTAACTGGTGTAACTTTGGCGGAATTAGGAAAAGATAACGAACATAACATACAAAATGAGCATATTGAATCAGTATATCAGGCAGAAGGAGTTCACAATCACCTACAGTCGCTGCACCAGAACATGAAACAAAATCTTTCTTCCTCTGTATGAGGTAGGGCTTGGCTGGAATAATATAAACGATGTATAAAACGGAGGCGTAGGCAAAGACCCAAATTGAGAAGAAAGAAGAAGAGCAGAATTCGGAGAACGAAAAATGCACATACTCTGGAATATCAAACACCATCCATATAATTTCTAGTTCAAACGAAGAAGCCTTGGGCGGTCAAATCGTCTGGCAAAGGGAATTTTTTTTAATAACGCCAAATAATCAGTTTTAATTTCCCACCAAGAGAATGAGCCAAGCACCTAAGTGCAATCCTTGCGGGCAGCATGATTGAGCCGCAGTGTCATCCGCTTGAAGTTGCGCAGGTTGCCAACTTCGCGGAACATGGCCGAGACTATCGGAGTGCTGCCGTTATCTTGCTGCTTGATGCACTCTCTAGAATAGGGACCGTTGAGAGAGAGAGAGAGAGAGAGAGAGAGAGAGAGGAAAAAGAGGGAGAAAGAGAAAAAGGGAGAGATAGAGAGAGAGAGAGAGAGAGAGAGAGAGAGAGAACTTACCTCGTAGCTGTCGTGAAGTGTCTGGCAAAGAAGAAGAGAACCTCTGCGAGAGCGTCGACAGTCTGGCGGACGAGTTCAACTTGCACACGTTCGAAGACAATCTATGCAATGTCAATAATCAGCAAATGTCACAATAAAAAGTATCCACAAGATGACTACAGTACCCAAAAGATGGCTACAGTACCTGAACAATGACACCGCCTCTCTGCTCGAGAATCTGGCGAGCGACGGCGCAGTCAAAGTTGGATGTCTGCGTGACAACCGTGGCCAGGAGTTGGGCGGCCAACTTGACGACATTCGGTTCTTGCGAAGAAGAAAGAGCCTGGAAGGGCAACGAATCGGTCTTTACGCTATTCTGTTGCTTCTGTCAATAAAGTTATTCACATTATTATGGAATGGGAATGGCAAAAGAAAAATAATGAAAAAGGAAGGCCTTTTTACAGTAAAAATAGATGAATATTAGAAAGGAATGGAACCTTGGTAGCTAGGCAGACAGAATGTTCAATGGTAGCAGCCGCTGAAGTCACGTCGTCAATCACCACTTTCCAGTCTTTCTTCAGCACCTGAATTTAAGGTAAATCTGTTTAGCCTTCGAAGCAGACTTCGTCTTTAGCAAACAGCGACAATAAAGAGAACGCTAATGTGGAACTAGCCTAATAAAAATTCTTTCACATGTTTAACACTGATTGTAACTCAAGAGCATAAAACTACTCGATTATACCTGTAGCATGAGCTGGAGCCAGTCCTCGGCCGCGTCGCTGGGGAAGGCAGCGTTAAAGTGCGTGGCCCACTCGACGATAGTCCGCCGAGTCTCGGATGGCAGCACGCTGCGGCAAGTCTGCCAAGGAGAAGTAATCAGCCAGATTCACTTGCATTCAGTCATTACATGTACTTGGAGTACAAGAATACAAGATAGAAATCCCTAAATGGGGTCTGATAGGTACATATTCCAGTTGTATAAATTCCAAAAAAGTAGGAGTGTATAATAAAAGAAATTAAATAACAAATAAAAATATATAAATCTAGGCTTATCGTACTGACCAAGACCAGAGTCTTGGCAAATGCGCATGCGGATGAAGCCTGCCTCTCCATGCACGCGGCTATCACCCGGGCGAGGAGGGGGAAGAACTCGGAGAGACGCTGCTCGGGCAGGAATTGGCAGGCTGAACGAAGAGCCTCGCACACCTGCAGAGAGGGAGAGAGAGAGAGAGAGAGAGAGGAGAGAGAGAGAGAGAGAAGAAAGAGAAAGCGAACAAAAGTGTTGGGATGGAAAGACATCAAGAGTCGGAAATAATCTCCAAATGAAGGTTCGACTAGATATCACGGGAAAGCAAAATAATAAAAAACCTTGTCCGAAATGGACGGGCTCGGGTCGTTCTCTGCGATGGCCTGCAGAACGGGCGCAGCCGCACTGGAAGTGACAAATGAGAAAATTAATCAACTGGTGGCAGGAAATTCAAATAGTTAAAATTTAATAATAATATACAAGAGATTCTCTACCGCAAGAGATGTACGACAGCCTCGCCGCCTTCGGGAGATCTTCTGTTGTGCAGCGACGTGAAGAGGCACGAGAAGATGCCAATCTCAAATTGGTACTTTTACTTCTACATTTGCTTAAGTAGTCTATCGCGATATCGTCACGGTAACTTCGCCAAGAGAGATCATTCTCCTCATGTGAATCTTCCTCGGACGGATGGCGCCAATGCCAACCTGAAAGGCGCGGCGGCTCTCGTGAATGGCCGCGGCGTCCCCGGCGTCTGCTGCTGTTGTCGAGCTCGTTGAAGATTCGCCCAGGCCGGCCACGTACGGATTCAACGCCTTCTCCAACACTTCCTCAAGAGTCTTCCATTCTACATCTTCAAACTAGAGAATGTTCAATGGTCATGCAAACACGGCGACGCAAAAGAAACTAGGCAAGTGTAGGACCTCCATATATGACTAAAAGAAAAATAGTCTTAATAACACTGGACACTGAAAAGCAACTTGTTCATGCCCGATACAGTAGCCCAACAAGAGTAGGAAATATCAGAATCACACCATAATCTGCGCAGGTTGTCGTAGTGAGAGCGCGTATCCAATACACTTGAGAGCGGAGAGGCGATGGCTGGCATGCGCACTCTCATCTTGGAAGAGAGCAAAGCAGCGATGAAGAAGCGGGTCGGCATGGTCCTGTAGGGAAATAGAGGTCTCCGGTTTACGGTACCATTACTATTTGAATTAAAGTTGACTTTATTTCTCTCATTTACAAGTACGCAGCTGGAGTCACGACAGAATAATCCAGATCTAACAGGACTGTTGTCACCGCTGATCACTGACCAACAACCACTCTGGCCGATCTGCCGTGATCTTCACCAGTGTCTTCAAGGCCTCGTCCGTAACGGACGGAGAGGTGAGGTGCGGCAGAGCCATTTGCACGGCGGCAAGCTCGAGTTGCGCAGCGGCCTGTAATAAGAGAGAGAGAGAGAGAGAAAGAGAGAGAGAGAGAGACAAAAAGAGAGAGAGAGAGGGAGAGAGAGAGGGAGGGAGAGAGAGAGTGAGAGAGAGAGAGGGAGAGAGAGAGATGGAGAGAGAGACAAAGGAGAGAGCGGGAGAGAGAGAGGGAGAGAGAAAGATAGAGAGGGAGAGAGAGAGAAGGAGAGCGAGGGAGAGGGAGAGAGAGAGGGAGAGAGAGAGGGAGAGAGAGAGAGAGAGAGAATGAGAAGTGAGAAGATGAAAAAGGCATTGTCGATATAATAGACACACCTTGATTCTGGCTTCCTCAAAGGCCTACCCCACCATGTTTTGAGGAACATTTTGATAGAAGCTCCGTTTCCAGCCAATCCCATCTAGGTTTTCGGGCCCAGTTCCTCCTTCTAAACCCTGTTTAATTGGGCCCTCGATAGTGGCTTTTATTCCATGGAATTGAGACATTGACAGAAACATAAAGGGAAGAAGAAAGGGAGAAGGAGATATTGAGATAGATTACGAAGGATGTCCTGATTGTGGGCGATGAAACCCACGAATGAACTGATCTTGAACAGTCCTGCCACAACATGCACCAACCGTTGGATGATCGGAGAGAAGATGGGAGAGGGCGTAGAGCAGCCTCATGAGGGTGCACGCGACGCGTGACTCTTCTCGGTTACACGTCGCGGTTAACGGAAGCTCAACATTTCGTCTACTCTTTTGTGCTTTATCGAAAAGAACAGACATTTCTAGCTCATTCCTTTCACATAAATAATCCTTCTCCATCAGCTAACCGACTGTGCCAGATCGAGACATCGGCAGATCTGCGGGTACTCCCTCTCCGTCAGCAGATCGGCGACCTGTTCCCAGGCGTACAGAACAGATTCCACTCTAAAGGAAGTTTTCCATTCAAGAACCCGCTTTTCCATTTTCTACTCACCGATTAACATCGCCTTCGTTGAGTGAGCGGGAAAGTTCTTCATTGAGGAAGTCGAGGGAGGCCGAGCCAGCAATGAAGTACGCGTTGACTGCGTCTTCCATTCTGTTCTTGCGATAGCTGAAAATACAACTCTCTATTATCAGCAAATAGTGATGTAGTCTAGTTTATTTGTTCACCAATATCCGGTCTGACCTCTCGAACTGCTCTTGCTCCTCCGCACTCCTTCGATGCTCCTCGCTCAAGCTGGGGTAGGCGAGCTTGTCGATTGAGAAGCGCAAGACATTTGCGTAGACATCACAGAGTGAAGATGCAAGCTGGAATATTCACTATTCTTCACACAAATCCTTTTCTTTAGGTAAAACCAAATGCGAGCCACAAATAATCGCCGTTCTATGAGGAAATAACGAACTCTCTGTCGCTTGCTTTCCTGCATTCCGTGAAGGTCCTCCCGCAGGACTATCCAAAAGACGGCTGGTAGTTCGGAAACGACTTCCTCCACCGGGTACCTGGTGGAATTAGCCAACGGATTTGATCATCAAGAACTGCCCTTTAGGCAATCCGTTTTCAAGATTAGATGATGATAAAAGCATTTGCTAACATTCCGTTAAATCCGCTGAGGCGGGCGAAGAATTCGCAGAGTCGAGTGAGGAGTGAAAGGGTTTCGTCCGAGGAGACGGCCAGATTCGTCAGCACAACCACAACCTACAAATGTAAAGCTAACCATGGACATGCTGTACTCACGGAACAAACATTCCAAAACTCTTTGCTAGAGCAAATCTTCGTCTCCTTACCGTTATTATAAATAGTCGTCATCACCATTAAATTAGCTATAAACATGGCTTTTGTCCGTCAAAACAATGAATACCGAAAGAGCGATGAATTTTCGGTGCAAAATAAAAAGAAAGAAAGAAAACTTATTCTTCCAACCGATTCGCAGAGCGTACAGATTGCAGCGGAGAGAGCAGCGACGTCTTCACTTAGTGGATCTGCGCTCAGATCTTCCAGCAGCTTCTGAAAGAGAAGAAGCTAGGAATCATGCATACAGTTCATCCTAATATTTTTGGCAAACCTGCGCCAGATGATTGCAGATGTACTCAAGGATGTGCAGGACGAGTTGGTCTTCATTCGCCAGCTCTTCGTTAGCGGCAAGGATGCTCAGCAGATTAGTCAGCGCAGTGCTGAAAAGAACTTTTATGATCACAACAACTTACGATAACAAAAATACAGTAATCAATTTCGTTCTTCGTTCACTAAAAAATGATAGCATTACTCTTCCAACATATAACACTGGAATGTGTTTACGCATGGAATGACCTCAGAATCATTTCGTACCTGTCATCCTTGACTGCGGCGAAGACCACGGAGAGCAACTCGGTCCACTGGCGGAGATTCGAGCCAGGAAGACGGAGCCACTGCTCCACGCACTCCACCGCCGCGTTCAGCAGCGACGGCGCCGTCGCGTCCGCCGCGGCCGGCAGCACAGTCGCCAGGATGCGGATCATGTCCTGCCATAGCAACTAAGGTCTCATCTATTCATTTCAAGTTGGAGAGAAATGCATTGCAATAAATTTAGGCTTTGAATTATATCATACTTCATAGGAGTTGAGTCGCAAAGCGGGATTGAGAGATTGCAATAAACAGAGAAAGAGGGTAAGCGAGAGAAAGAGAGAGCGAGAGAGAGAGAGAGAGAGAGAGAGAGAGAGAGAGAGGGAGAGAGAGATAACCTCGGAGACACGATGCAGCTCTGTCTTGAGAACGTTCCGTTGAGTTAATGGCATGTGCACGTTCGGGAACTCGGCAGCGAGCTCGGCCAAGACCCTTGAGAAAAGAGTGGGTTACGGTACTTCCCTACGGTATAAACAAACTGTTCGCGAATTAACAAAAGTAACGAAGGGTTTGCCATCATAGTGCTCGCCAAAGCATGTGATTTTGGAGTGAAATTTGGCTATAGCTTGAAATCTTTCATGATATAAACAATTCTCAAACGCTCCATCATTTAAATGCTGGAGTGTCATAAACAATGATTTTCTTAACATTACACGGCAACTACCGTAATAAAAGTTCCGGAGTAGCTGCCCATAACGAGGTGAGATCTTGCACGGGAGTTGGCCAGACGTCGGGCATTGAATACCTGTCAAAAAAAGATTTCCCAAAAAAGCGATTTCAATGGGGGTTTAAAATGATATTTACAACAATAGAAAAGGCATTCTCATTATGAGCACACTTAAAAACCAAATCGAAAAAAGTGGATATATGGGAAATGTACTGAAGAATAGCTTGAATCGAGTTACAAATGATTTCAAAGCCAGGAGGAATACCTTACCCTTGTTGAACTAAGATGCACTTTGAAAGACTGAACAGTACTGATGATGTATAATGAAAAGTTGTCATCCTATATAAGGAGGCTGGATCTCGGATTGGGTGAGAAGAAAAGAATATGTTCAAAGCGTACAGGGCGAGGAGTGCGAGGCTGGAGGACAGTTTGTTGGTCAGCGACTGAGACTGGGCAGCCGCGCCGGCCGTCAGTGACTCCAGCAAGAACGCCTTCACTTGCTCCGTCTCAAATAACGATTACTCCTTCTACTTTATTCTTGCCTTAAAATATCCGATTTCTAGCCACTGATATGCAATAATTATTTAAACTATGATAATCGTTATTGTTTATGATAATATTTGAGCCATGATGCTTGATAGCAATAAAGGAGTAGACAAATGCCTACCAAGATAGGGTCGGCGACAATCTCCTCCCATCGCTGTCTGATCGTGTCGTACAGGGACAGCGCGCCAAAGTACTGCACATTCGCCGTGTTGGCACGGTTGAGAAGGATGAAGCACGCGTGCAGAGTCGCGTCGCAGGGGTAGGCTGAGAGAGAGAGAGAGAGAGAGAGAGAGAGAGAGAGAGAAAGAGAGAGAGAGAAAGAGAGAGAGAAAGAGAGAGAAAGAGAGAGAGACAGTGAGAGAGAGAGAGAGAAACAAAGGAAAACGCCATCTAATGAAAAAGAAAGAAAGAAATAAAGAAATGTTTGCATGCTATCAAATTGAAGCCAGAGAAACGGATTTTATTGTTAGAGGATCACCAGCAGCTCTCGGAAAAGCACAAAGTATCAAGAGTCTATTAAAGTGCTCAAACTAATAGAATACTATGACCAGAAGCCACTTGGGAAAGAGTGGAGACTAACACGACTTGAAGAGGCAGAGGTCGTGGTTGAGCTGCTGGCGCCGGCGGTCATCAGAAGTGACGTAGAACTCATCGACGGCGCGAGCCAGGCCGATCGCGTCCAGCTGCTGGCGCCCTCCCGCGGCCAGAGAGCCCATCCACTCTCAAAGAACTCATTCAATTGCAACAGACTCACGTGTTCACGGAATATGAGAACAACGCGTACATTTCATTATCAGGCGGAGCGCACTCAACTTATCCAATTAGATTCGAACAATTATTTAGGCAATAATTAGATGAGAGCATACGGAAAAAGGCGGATATGTATAAGAAACTGCACGCCCTTCATAACACACACGCTGGTTATTTTTCATAGACTATACTTGCTCATTAACAAGATATCGACGATCATACAAAAATAAACGATAATAATACCAACAACAGAAAGAGGAATGCCAAACAAGCAAATGCGAAACGAAATCCTCTGCAGCCGCAACTGGCTCACAGGATACTGTGATAGTTTTTCTATCAGTCATTCGCTAGGTCAAAACAGTGACAACGAATTCGAGGACAAATGAACTTCTTTCATATTCAATTGCTTCTTTTTGCATATAATTGAGTGATATTAAGGGCTAATTGGGTAATGGTTTTCATGAAAATAAAGCATATATAATTAGGAGATTGTATAGACTGTTATACTTTTTCAACTACAGTTGTTGGGCATGTCATTTGGTCTCCACACAAGATGATGTAGAGTGCTGATAATGAGGATTTTTTTTTTATCGCTAAGAAAGTGATCATTTTCTGCGTAAAAAGAGTGTTCTCGATGACATCAGCATGACAGTCTTATGCAATCAAATCGATAAAGTTCAAGGCAGAGCTTTCTTTTATTCGAAAATAATCTTTTATTATAATTTAATAGTAATCACAGATAGCAATGTACCCAGAGCTCTACAACTTCGTTGTCTTGGCTGCCGCTGCTCAATCTTATCGATTTTTAAAAGGGCAGTTCATCAATTTTCACGTACAGTCTTTTCTCAATCGCCTTGAAAAAAATGAATTTTGAATCCTTCATGTAGACCGGCCATATTCTACTGCCGTTTGATCTCGTCAGTCATCATCGGACGCCTGAAGTGCCCTTCGGCCTGAGCACAGTACCCATGCAGCAGAGAGTTCTCAAGGGTTGAAAGAGAGACTACGGATAGAAAGAGAGAGATAGAGAGAGAGAGAGAGCGAGATAGAGAGAGATAGGGCGAGAGAGAGAGAGAGAAATTGAGAATACGAAAAAGTGCGGGGCTAGTATACTGAACTGTTTCGTAGAGTTGAAGAGAGACATACAGGGAAGGAAACTGGTCTACAAATGGAGATCTCGAGGATTCTGGCCGATCTTCTTCTGTTGAGGGCATGCTCGATTGCATGGACAAATACGATGATTCATTCCGGAGGTGGAGGGGGAAGAAAAGAGAGAGAGAGAGAGAGTTAGAGAGAGAGAAGCAGAATGAGAGATCGAGAGCGAGAGAGAGAGAGAGAGAAAGAGGGAGAGAGAGTTAGAGAGAGAGAAGCAGAATGAGAGAGCGAGAGCGAGAGAGAGAGAGAGAAAGAGGGAGAAAGAGGGAAGTGTATACAGCGAGAGAGGAAGAGGTGTTATTATATATTATTCGAATGCTTCAAGTAGGTTGGCCGGATTGGTACTAGGCGAGAAGGGAGGAGTCTCGGAAGAGCGACAAGGGAAGTGACCTCTCCACTGGCATTGGAGTATCACAACAGCCGTCGGGAGAGGCATGTGATTTCCTCCGTGGCTCAAACCTTTCTGTCATGCTATTTATATGATCATATTTTATATATTTTCATATACATGTCATGTTTACATTTCATTAAAGTGCTACTCTGAATGTGTGATATCGTTGGATTTTTATCGTGTATTTATCTCACTTGGAAATGGGTTTTAGTTTTTTAATTCAATATCTAAGGAAAGTTATTTGTTTTATAGAAACAAGCTGAAAATGTCACAGCTTCAACTGTCGTTGCTAACGCTTCTTATCGCTACTGGCGTCGCAGACGCACAATGGGGCTACGGCATGTACGGCGGGCCATATGGTAATTCAACGTGTCTTCATTTCGATTCCCGCCAATTCCAATTCAAATTATCATTTAGGAATTGGCGGATATAGTCCGTACATGTACGGTGGCGGCGGCGGCATGGACATGATGGGCGGAATGGGGGGCATGGGAGGCATGGGTGGGATGGGTGGAATGCAAGGAATGGGAGGAATGGGTGGAATGGGCGGCATGGGCGGCATGGGTTACGGTATGTTTCACATTTTAAATTACCGCCAATCTCTCATTTCCCTAACTTTTTTCGCAAAGTTTTTGATTTCTCTGCATTTTCCGGCGTGAGGGACAAACTTGCTACAAAAAGATGCTCCATTTGCTCAAAATTATGAATGAACCCTCAGGCATGAACCCGATGGGCTCGATGCTCGCGTTCAGTGTAGATCCGTTCACGGCGAACATGATGAATCCGGGCGCGGGCATCGGACTCGGCGGCGGCGGAATCGGAATCGGAAACGGCGCCGGAATTGGCATCGGCACCGGAGCCGGAATCGGTCTCGGAGGCACGGGCGTCGGCTCGCAGGGATACGGACTCGGCTACGGTACGTATTATAAAACTTTGGCGGTACGAAAGCTGCTATGAAAACATTTGCATTGTTATAGAAAAAAAAAAGTTTTTTTTAAAAAATAAAATAAAAAAACCTTAAAAAGGGGTTAAATGCCGAATCGTGGACCTAAAATTTATATTATTTACTCATTAAAAGGTCTCGGATCAAGCACAACGAACAACAACAATAACAACAACGGCATTCTGAACGGCGGCAGCAGCAGCACCTACGGCAATCGGAATGCATTCTACGGTCGGCGGCTTGGTCAGGCACACTTTTATTTATTGATTATTTTCATGCATTGAAAAATCTTGCATGTTAAATCGAGCTCATGTGGCTAAATAGCCGTTGAAATCATCTTACGACCAGGCACCCAAGCGTCTGGCGTGACGCAGCGTCCAGTGTCGTCCGCCCTCTCGGCGCCGACGGCGGGAGTGGCGTCCGGGCTGCTCGGCGCGGCGGCCCCCGGCTGTTTCGGCGCCTCGTGCTTCGGCGCCGCCAATAACAACTTTGGCATGCTCGGCTGGGGCAAGAGCAAGACGAAAAGGTAAAGGCAACCCACATCGTTATGCCATTCCCAGAATAACTTATGGTTAGAATCGTTCTAGATTTTTATCTTTTTCATTCCTTATTCTGGCTTGTCATAAAAACATGTGGAACTAGAAGTTCAATTCTTTGGAATTGGGAAGTGGGGAAAAATTAGAATTGGGCATTCTTAGGACGTTTATGCATGTATACACGTACATAGAAATGTTGTTGTAGTAGCAAGTCATTGCCATTGCGAAGCATGTTATTCAAAGTAATATATTGGGTCGTTTATTCGAAAATAGAGACGCCTAATCGCCTAGTCTTTTTTGAACCATGTCAGCGATGTTCTAGAATGCAGTTGATCATTCCTAATGATTTCAATTTTGTTCCATTTTTAACCATGATTATTTGCACTCTTAAATCCTGACCGAAGAAGTATTCGTTTTCTCTGAGCATTTAAAAAAATATACGACTTTTAGTGTTATAGTTATATATCAAATGAGTGTAATAAACATCTTCAAAGGCGATATATGGAGAGAAGAGCGGACACTGACATGGGAGAGTAGAGAGAGTTTGAAACGAAGGTTATACTCGAGATAACAAAGGACGAGAGCATAAGTGTGGATGTTGCAAGTAGTCCTCTGGCAAGAAATCGGAGCGAAAGGAAAACTATGATTGCAAGCATTGTTAATTCCCTTAATTCCTTCTTATTTAACTAGTCAAGCAAACCAAACGACAAGGAAATTAGAAAAAGCAACCTTTTGAAAATTTTTAATCATGCACGAATCAACGAATCTTCAAAACTCTTTCCATTCAGTTTCCATGTCTCTTAACAACTATTCCCACTCTTTTTTTTAGCCGCAATCTCTTCTCTTCTCTTTCTCCTCCTTTCAAACTGTTCAAACAGTTCGATTCCATATTGTCTCCTTTCTCTCTCTCTCTCTCTCTCTCTCTCTCTCTCTCTCTTTGCGTCATTCTTCTTTATGCTTTTCTCCTCACTATGCTCTCTCTCAAATTTTGTATCGCGACAGTCGGTCACTCTCCATGTACATATTGTTTTCACATCAATTCTGCTGCGTATGAAATGAGATGGCTATTACATTATGTATGTATTTCTAGATAAAATTTAATCCTTTCAAATTTTCGTTTTTTTTTATTATTATTATTTATTGCTATCATGGCTACAATACAAAGAAGTAAGACGTCGAAGTCATTCTATTTCTGCTTTGCTAAGAGATTATGCTACATTTCTGTCGAAACAAATGGAAGCGAATCAGTCGAACAAACACGAAACAGGTAGGAGGGCATTCAACCGCCCCATTCTTTTTGCTGTTCCTTGCTCTCTTCAAGTGTTGCGTCCCATTTCTTTTTTTCCTCTTTTTCTCTCGATCTCTCTGCTCTCTTTGACCATTTCTCTCTCTCTTTTCCATTGAATTCTCTTCCCCCTGTCCTCCTCCTCCTCACCTTTTGCATATCAATCCCCCCCCCCCCCATTCCCGTCCATCTTTCTCTCTTCCAGCTTTTCAGTTCACAATCGATTCCAGCCATCGTGCATGTAAAATAATGGCGCTGACGTGTTTCACTGATAGTGCAAGGAATAGAGAAAGAGGGGAAGAGAGAGAGAGGGAAAGATACAGACGAGCGAAAGAGGTAGAGAAGCAGAAAAATACTGAGTTAGAGAGAAAGGGTGAGAGAGGACCCCAAGGCGATCAGTAAGAGAGTTTCAAATGTCTCTAGACGGTCAGGAGGACTGCAATTTTAACATATCGCTCTTTTCTGCTTTTAGCACTGAAAAAGCTTTTTCCGTCCCCTTCTCAGATTGTGTTTTATTGGTTTTCTACCGCTTTCATTGTTTCATCATGTTTTCGAGGCTCATTTCAAAGATAAAATTTCATGAACTTTTATAAAACTCTCTTCCGAAATTTGAGCGAAAATTATAAAGGAGAGTTTAAATAGCGACATTATAAAGTGGATTTTGATAATATGTAATTTGATGTATTAATTTTTCTTTTGCATTTCTTGAGTGCTACTTTCGATGTGATTGGTCGGTCCTTTCTCCTTTCCCCCCGATGCCTCCGGCAGTCTGGCACGCTCTTCTTCCTCTGCTTTTGCTTCTTCTCCTTCTTTTTCTGCTCTCGCCATGGATGAACTCGCCTAACGACGAACCGGGTTGGCTGTATAAATTCAATACGAAGAAACATGTATAAATATTACATATATAGTATCTGCATGTATGTTGAGGCACTTTTTTGATGATTGTAGAGAATTTTTTTTTCATTTCAAGCATTGGCCTCGTTGCAGAATTTATGGAGATTGGCCGATTCGATGTGACCGTGGGCGAGAGGACATTCCGTGGCATTCAGTACATTGTCACTTCCTCTAAGTTAGACAGCCTTCCCTTTCCGCATTTTCACAACAAAGAAAATGCCTTGTTATCAAAGCCAAAAAGGTTACAAACGTTGTCTCCAAGTGGAAAAATTTAAACGAAACAATCTTCCCCAATTTGAAGCCGAAAAGAATTGTGGCAAAAAGCCAAATTTTGATGCCCTGAGTTCCTGCAATATCCGTGAGTAGTGCCCAGTCCGTTGCCAGGTCGAAGTGGTCTTCCGGCTGCCCGCCCTCCTTCGTGCCTGCGATCTTTCCGTGGCCGCTTCCACCGGCTGTCTTCGCTGCCAGGAGGCCGCTCTCGTGCTGGCTCGCTGCTCGCCGCCACGCCAACGCCCCCAACCGGACGATGATCCAGGGAGAGGATGACCGCATGGACGAGCGCACTTGGTTAGCGATTTTGTTTATCTTATTTTTAAAAATCAATTTAAAGTTTTGCGTTATTCTTATACTAGAAAGTAAAATGAATTATCATGTTTTAATTGAAGAGTTTCATGAAAGCAAAATGATTTTTTGAAGGTATCGTTGGAATTTGGAGGGCGCTGGCCTCATTGGCTACGTGCCCCTCTCGCTATGGGCGCATCACGAATACCCTCAGGTTAGAGATATTTCCACTCTTCAGCTTTAACTTCTCATATTGCTGGAAAAGATCATAGATGTTGCAATGTCTTCACAGACCATTCCACTAAAATAGCAGAAGTCTTCCCGCTCGCTCGGCCTGACCCTCCAGGCTGGCTTCGATGACTGGCGCGTTCCAGACGGAGTAAGAGAACGTGAATGGGACGAGTACCATCCCGTGTGTTGCATGACATCACTGCAACTTCATGCCAGCTAATAAATCGCGGACAGTCATGCTTTATTACATCCTAAATGTGCTCTCTTGTATAAATATGACGACACTACTAGTGCTAGGGACATTTGCATGCATTTGTTGAGAAAGTGATGGAGAAGGATTATTTGTTGTTTATACGGGTGTATTTGATTGGTGATAAATATATGAGACAGACATTTCAACAAGTTTCTCCTTTCACACATGTTCTTTTTATGTGAAGAATATTCCGAAGAAACTTCACTTGCTCAGTATGAATTTTTTTTCTTATTTGAGCGTTTCTGCGATGCAGCAAGCAGCAATATTGGATATGTTATACCTGTCCACGAGTTTAGGTGCATGAATTTGTGGAAAAATCAACAGACTCGAATGCCTTGGTGTCGAGGAAAGAGGGGAAAGCGCAGAGCAGAATCAACCCCTCGCCGAGAAAAGTGGATGAAACTAGCCGAAAGGTAGAGGGAGTGCAAGCGCCTCTCACTCCAAGAAGCATGTCTCATAATAATTGCATTATTACAACGAGACATTCTGTTCTCTTTGTCACTTGCTTTCTTGTTCTTTCTTTATAACTTCCTCTTCCTTTTTTTCATGTTTCTTTTTTGTTGTTGCCAAATCACAAGCCACCACACGCTTTATTTAAGTGACAAAAAGGAGTGGGGCAAGGGCGAGAGTGCGAAAGAAGTTGTGTCATGGGGCGGGGCGATCTGTCTCTCGCAGCCTCTCGTCATCTCTCCTGTAATTGTCTTTGATTTGCTAGTGTTTTAGTTAAAAGCATTGAAAAATAATGTTATTTTTAATATATCTTCTTTACAATTAAAATGTAAAATAATAACAATAAACCTTGTATCGGAGGTCTCTCCTCTGTTTTGTGCTACTTGAGTTTTCGTTTTCTGCCCGACTGAGTCGACTTAGACGAGGACGCCTTCGACATCTTCGACATTTCTTTCGACGTTGACTTCGACTTCTGATTCGACTGAGCCGATGGCGCCTTCGACTTCTTCTCGAAGCAAGCATTTTAACGTTATAATTATTTTATCACTTTTTTACTCCTTGCAAATTCAAGTAATAAATATATGTATCTTTATGAAAAATATTGTGAAAGCTTATAAATTTGCATTGTATGCACGTATTCATTCGACAAACTTCTTTCTCGACCCTCTCGATCGACCCGTTGAGATCTTCCGTTTCCTGCTTCGCTTTCTTGCCCATTTGCTTGACCGTGTAGATCGTAAAGCAGGCGGCTGCGAATGAAGCGCTGGCGGCGGCCAAGATGACGAAGTAAAGAACCTTAGAAGATAGAGAGAGGGAGAGAGAAAGAGCGGAGAGAGAGAGAGCGGAGATAGAAAGACACTGAAGAGAAATTCGTTCAAAATCGAGAAAAGGTATCAATTCAGGGAAAACTCATTTTCCTCGTTTTCTCATAATTTTTTTTTGCTACAAACGATTACAGATATTCATCAATTTTTTCTTTGTTGTTATTTCAGCTAACCCCGGTGAGATCCAAGAAATTGTTGGAGTCTTTCGGGACTTTGGCCGCGAAAGCGATGACGGCGAGGCCAAGGAGGAGCGCGTTGCGGAGATCGCCGAGAGAGCCGACCATTCCGGATGAGAAGAATGCGTAGAAGTGACGAAGGATTGCGCTTTTCTCGCCTTTTATTTGCTATTTTACAGCCAAATTTCACATTTGACTATGCCGTTTGAAATATGCCATTATTAAATGCTCTTTTGATACACATCAATTACGAGGCATCTCATGTAAACTACTCATTGACTCAGGTTAGTATTTTTGTGACCTTTTTAAAAATAGTATAGTATTTCTTCGAATTTGAAAATTTTAACGTACTGAACGTAATCTTTGCTCCATGAAGATTATTTTTTCATTCGACCGCCTGACCGAGTGCCTGGTGAACATCGTCTCCTCCCCCCAGTCACATCCGTCCACTACTGGCCCTCTCTCCTACGCCGCCGTGGCATCGGCCGTGGCACGCACAATGGAATCGGAGCCGCTCATCAGGGACAAGGCCACTCGCGCCGTTATCATCGGCCTCGACGAGAAGAACAACGAAGAGGAGACAGCCGAGAGTGACCGCTCCACTCTTGTCTCGATCCTGCGCTGCTCGCAGACTGAAGCTCTCCGTCCTCTCCTCTCGCCCGACGCCTCGACTCTCGTCGGCGTCACCTGTCACCGCCATCCGCCCACTTGCCCGGCGAACTCTTCACGTCCCCGGCCGCTTAAGATCCAATTCTCGGATCAGAAGATGCGAGACCACTTCCTCTCTCATGTCAAAGAGAGTCGCTGCCTCCCTCTCATCGCCACCACTCCTCACATCTATGCCCGGCCGGACTACACCCAGCAGCAGCTCGAGTACGACGCGGACCTGAGGCGAGACTGCGGTCGCCGCAATGCAGCCGCTGGTCGACTCGAGTTCATCGTGCGTGATCTACGCATCTGCCGTCTCCGCAACCCGAGAGAGCTGCCGCCGCGCAGCAGAGCTGCACTCGAGAGGCGCCAGCAGCAAGAGGGGCAGCCGCGCCCCCCTACCGCTTCCAGTTCGACGCGAGGTGGCCGTTCAGTCACCCGGCGGCGTGGTGGAACCAGAGGCAGCAGCAGCACCAGCAAGCGGAGCCATGACGGCCGAGAGCAACACGGGCGAGTCAAGCTGGGCCGGTTCAACGCGCTCGAGTCGATCACGGGCTCGCCGTCAGAGCAGCAGATGGCAGACCCGAGTGCTCTCTCTCCGTCAAGCAGTCAGCCAAATCCACAGTCTATCCCCATTATATCTAACTAGGTAGCTCCCCATTCAGCCTCCTCTTTCCGCTCTTCTTCTTTTCCCAAAAGTTCTTCCTTATCATGTGCTCTTATCAATATTAGATCAGTTGGTAGAAAAATTCCCTTGCTAGATCACTTTTGCGCTCGCAATAAGATTAACGTACTTTTTCTTACTGAAACCTGGGCAACCCCCGATTCTGTTTCCGACGCAATGCTTTCTCTCAACTCAAATTTTAATGTTTATCGAACTGATAGAATATGCGATAATTTTGGGGGTGGCGTCTGTATTCTAATAGAATCTTACTTGGCATCTTATCTAGTTCACTCTATGTCCTTTGGCATTTACTGCCAACTAGTCTCTGTTGCAATTACTTTTGACTCGTTTACTACCGTGTTTCACTGCACTTATAGGAGCCCCTCATGCCCTTTAAGTGACTTTGATGCCTGCTTAGATGTTATTCACAACTCTATCTTAGATACGGGAAATTTTAATCATATCATTGTAGGAGATCTTAACTGTCCTGAAATTGACTGGAAAACGTACAATTCTCTCTCATCCTCTGCCTCTTCCGCCCTCTCTCCGTCCTCTGATTCTCTACTTTCTCTTTGTTATGCACACGCACTCACTCAACATGTGGCCTCACCTACAAGACAGTTATCGCTTCTTGATCTTGTTCTCTCGACCGATAATTCTATCGTCGGTCACTGCGATGTCCTCCCCCCTCTCCCTTCCCTAGACCACTCGATTGTCTCTTTCTCTGCTTCTTTTCCATCTCTCCCCACTCCTTCATCTTTCGTCGTACGTGATTTTAAGAACACGGATTGGAAACGTGTCAATCTATTTCTGTCCTCGATCAATTGGTCCATTTTGTTGAACTCTATCAGCGATATTGACCTTCTCTATTCGGCTTTTTTAGAAAAGGTTCACCATGCCATAGATAATTTTGTTCCATCTCGCATTATAACAAGATCACATCCTAAGTTCCCCACTTGTGTCCAAAGATTAGCACGTAAATGTGACCATCTTTACAGCCAAAGGTTTTTGTTAGGTCTCTCTCCTTTCTTGCAAGCCTCTAGAAAATTTAAGAAAACCCTTTACAGCTATAGGAGACAATTAGAGACTCGCATTTCTTCCAAGGGTAACATGCGACTATTTTATCGTTATTCGAATGGATGTATTAAGGAGAACTCCCAAATTGGACCACTTAGTTCCCCCTCCGGTCTCTGCACCAATGCTGCCGATAAGGCTCAGGCTTTCGCTAATTATTTTCAGCATTGTTTCGACTCTCTCTGTGTCTCTCCCCCTCCGCCAAGTGATGTTCCTTCGCCTAGTTTTTCTGGTCTTGATTATGTTGAATTTTCCTCCGACCAAATTTACAGAGCCCTTTCTAAGTTGCCAAACCGTAATTCTACCTCTCCCGATCGCATCCCATATATATTTCTTAAGAAAGCGGCTGCCTCTCTTACTGCTCCTCTCACTATTCTCTTCATCCGAATTATGATGCATGGTACTATTCCACTTGTTTGGTCCCACGCCTTGATTCGCCCTGTTTATAAACGAAAAGGTTCTCGTCAGGATTGTTCCAATTATCGTCCCATATCTCTAACATGTTCTCTGTCTAAGGTTATGGAACGTTTGATCGCCCGTAGAATATTTTGCTATCTAGAAGAGAATTCCATCATCTCTCCCTATCAGTTTGGCTTCCGGCCAAAACATTCCGTTTCAACTGCTCTGCTCACTACCCTTAATGATTGGCACTCTATCTTAGATTCCAATAACTACATTAGTGTTGCGTATATAGACTTTAGCAAGGCATTTGACTCAGTTCCTCGTCAGCACCTCCTTTTTAAGCTTTCTAAGGTTGGTATATCAGGGAGCCTGCTTCGATTTCTCGATTCGTTTCTCTCTAATAGAATGCAGTCAGTTGTTGTTGATGAGGCTGTCTCACCTACCTATTCCATACATAGCGGAGTTAACCAAGGTACATGCCTAGGTCCTCTATTGTTTCTGATTTATATCAATGACATTGTTGACTGTATCCCCTCTGGCTGTAATTATACTATTTACGCCGATGATGTCAAGCTTTATACCTACAACAATGCATCTCTCTTACAATCTGCTCTAGATTCTGTGGATTCCTGGGCTATTAAATGGGGTCTCACAATATCTCTTGATAAGACTGTCATAATGACTATTGGAAGCCACCCTACCTACTCATTCTCTATTAGAGGTGTTTCCCTGCCAATCGTCTCATCGTTCAAGGACCTTGGTATTACTTACGATTCTGATCTCTGCCCTAATGATCATATCCGTGCAATTGCTAGAAAGGCGTCAGCTAGATGTTCTTATATTCTTCGCTCGTTTAAAACTAGAAATCTCTCTATTCTTTCTCGTCTTTACAAAGTGTATGTACTGCCTATATTAGACTCTTCATCTGAGATTTGGAACCCGTCTTCCACGATGTTTGTCAATCTGCTAGAAAAAGTTCAGCGTAGTTATACTAGATCCATTTTTAAAAGAGTAGGTAACCCATTATCATATCATGAACGGTTGAAATCCCTCGGACTCTTATCTCTTGAACACCGCAGACGTGTAACAGATCTAGTCACCACGCTTAAAATAATGCGAAAGCTCACTCCAATTGATCCCACTCGCTTTTTCCATTTGCCCTCTAGATATTCCTCCAATCTTCGTGGACACTCTTTGAAGCTCTCTTTCCCTCCATTTCGCTCTCTCCGCTCCAGACGTGCTTGTCTCTCTTACCGTATTGTCCGTCCTTGGAACTCCTTACTATAGCAGCAAGTATCCTCCCTTTCACTTTCATCTTTTCGTAGCAGTTGTGCCAATTTATGTATCTGAATTCTTTTTCTACTTCTCTTTTTTTTCCACTTTCTTTCCCCAATTGCTTGACAGCGTGTCGTCCGTTTAGACTTACACTGTTTCTTACTTTTACCTTCTCAGTCAATGCGATAAAGAAATTCAATTATTGTTGTGGATTGTCCAACTAGCTTTCTATTTATTTTAAATAGATAGTAAAATCAACCAAATATTTAATGATAACCAAGTAATAATTAATCCAAATTGAAATCTTCTATGAAATACAAAAGATGAAAGTGTCCTTTGGGCTAGTTAAGTGTGAGCTTTGGATGGAGAAGGACGAACGGGCAGCGTGGTCTGAGCACTACATGCCAGAGTCAGCATGTTTGGCGTATTCGCAGGGCACTTCACTATTTTCAGAAGGCTGGAAAGAGTTTATAAGGACACGACGAACTGTCACGTGAAACTAGGGGAGAGAAGAGAACGAGAGAGAGAGAGAGAGAGAGAGAGAGAGAGAGAGAGAGAGCGGGGAATGAAAGCAAGAGCACACAGAGAAGAAAGTTACCGCGCTGGTAACAATTACGCGGAACATATTGTTCCGAATTCACTACGGAGCAATATTGTTTCGCCCCGCGAACTTTTAGTTGTTCCATTTAAAAGTTACCAGCGCGGTAACAAGTGAAAGGAACAAATTGCTCCCACCCATGTTCGTTACTGCTCGCCCCGGCTAGGCAGCCGGGGCGAGCAGTAACGAACGGAGATTGATTTTTTTTGCTTTCTTGCTTGCATATTCCCAATTCAGTGTTGCATGTCAATAAAATGTTTCAAATCAGACATGTGCTAAATCCTTTTTAATAAGGTTAATTCAATGGCAGGAAAACACCGTAAAACCAACAGAAAAATCAACAACAAGGAAGACAACTTGGAACAAATGTAAGTGGCAATGAAAAAAATGAACTCGTAAAAGTGGGAAAGGCGATTTGAGGAGGGGAATGGTATTCTATTGATAATCTTTATGCATAACAGTACGCTGGAATAGCGGTGCCATCTTAAAGCTTGAGTGGCTTATGGATCGGAGAGAAAACAATGGACAGAACAAAATAAAAGACGATAACATATGGGGAATAGAAAAGACGGAAAAAGGAGCGAGAATTATCACCTAAACCCTCGCTTTTTAGTTATAGATCACCAAAATAGCCTCTACGAAAGAGATTTCTGACTGAAAAGTTAATACGGCTACACTTTCTCAAACCAGATTGATTTGCAGAACAAATAAAGAAAGGATATGGGCAGAAAAATAGTAATTAATTACACACTCCTTCCTATTGCTTACGGCCCAGAGCTCGCATCTGCTTCTCCCGTTCGAACTGCGCGTGGTCTGCCTTGCTGAGGAACTCCTGAAAGAGAAGAAAAATAAACTATATGGTAACTTCAAAATGTTGCGCACAAATCACCCTTGAAAATATTTTACAAAGAAGAAATGTATTTTACACAGAAGATATACCAGTACTCGGGACGCGTCTTGCGTTCGTCGATGACAACGCGCTCGGCACGATGCACAATCTCGTCCCTGATGACGACCTGGTTGACCTTCTGGAAAAGGAAGGGATACTGTAGGAAGGAGGGGGGCGTGAAATGGATTGAGATCTATAAATATAGAAGCGTGCTAAAGAAAGCTATAAAAGTAAACAAAGAGAGCAAATAAATTCTTTAACATATGAGTGGGAATGATATAAACAGTAATCTGAACAAGTAAGTAAACAAAAGTAGAATTCTAACAAATTAAGTCCAACTAATTGTAATTAAAATCCTCTAACATGAGCGGGCGTCTCATACTCGGCGACGAGATAGAGGAAGAGCTGCTTGACGTTCCAGTTGAAGGCCTTGGAGACATCGACGGCGAGCGAGAAGTCGAGGTGAGCAACGTCAGCATGGCCACTCTCAGAAGCGTAGTCGGCGATCTTGCGACTGGAAATGGAGGGGTATTCTAAGGAAAGGGTTACTTAGAGGTACTTAAAGGAAGTAACCGGCGAAGAATTCTACAGTAGCTCTAGAGAACGAGTTTGAATGCGCGCGCTCATAAAGTTGCCTGTCTCTCGGTCGAGAGAACATGTGAAATAGGTGGGCGGCTCTGACCTACCGTAGCTAATACTCTACCCACCAGTTTTCACGTTACAACTGCTCAGAATGTAATGGAAGAAAATCGCTCAAACTTTCTGGATTCATGTTTTAGGCCAAGATGAACATGTTTATGAAGAAAAGAACGTAGGTTAATTATTCCCCGGATACCTCCTTTAAAGAATGGGCACCTAACTAAGGGCAATTAAAGTAGGGGTACTCCACATTGTCACAGAAAAGTTGTAAAGTAGTGTGGTAGTTTAAGTAAGAGTAAGAGGAATTTTGAGTAAGGATACTCTAAACTGTACTGAAAAGTATAAGCAATAAGAATGGCAGACGATGCAAAGATACCTTGACAGAACCGTCCAATGATTTGAAAGTTCTCTTATATTTTGTTGCTGTTGGCGGGAATCAAGTTCATTTTGATATACGGAAACAGGGAATAAAAGGGGGGTCCGAACCGGACTACCCACTCAATTTTTGAGACCCGAAAATTCAACTTTTTGGCTAACCAACTCAATTTTTTACGAAAAAAAATTTACATTTTTGGCTTACTCACCCTTTTTTTGAGGCCTTCGGAAGCCTCATTTTGTGGGACCCTCGGACCACCTTTTTCCACTTTACGGAAACAAGCAGGAATCGCCACACGAAACGTACACTTTGATCTCGCCGACTTCAATCTTGCCACTCGTCGTGTAATCGAGGAAGACCGTGGAGAAGAAGCAGCCGAGCGTCACCGCGGTCAGCACCCACAGCATGAGGGCGAAAATGGCGTTGGCACGCGCGCAGATCGAGTGCATTCTGGAGAAGGAGAAGAAGAAGAGAAATGTAAAAGGAAAAAATTGAGTAAAAAAAGAGCCCTAACTATAACGGCATGAATATAAGATAACATCGACGCTTCTTTTCAAAAGGATTCTGGAGTGGAATAAAAAGAAATAGAAGAAATCGGGTTAAAATAAGCAATAAAAAAACTATTACGGCATGAATATAAGATAACATCTCTATCATCCAACTAACTCCAGGCATCTCCAACCGTAATCCTTTGAAAAGAGCAGTCACGAACTCGGACTATAAAGTACGGTACATTTTATGAGCTCTGGACAGGCTTGTTAACAAAACAGAACGCAAAATTCCAGTAAAATCCATTGCTCTATTTTGTCAATAAAAATTATATTTACCTGTTCATATCCATGGAAGTCGACGCGAATCTTCTCGCTCCTTACGCAATGAAGACTGAGTCCTAGTTACTCTTCATCAGGAAAAGAGGAAGCAGTTGAGAAGAAGCTTTGCCAGGCCAGAAGCCACCACTGCGTTCTCTACAATAATACAAAAAATAAACTCGGCTATTTTAGACTAAATAATTGTGCTTTCTAAGCTTTTCTGTTAAAGTGCATCGGTATCTGCATGTGTTGGAACCTTTAAAAGGCCGCACACGGCATACGAAACTTAACACCATTCAAAAGAATATTGCGCACAGAACTATGAATTAAACTGCTTGCGCCAAGTCCCTTGACTCCCACCATCGCCAAACATCTAAGAATCAACTGTGATCCATGTGCTAGTAATATTTAACCAAATAAATCACATTTATCGCTTAAAAGACGATGAGTTTTTTTTTGCAAATAGACAACAGCGAATATTATTCAGAGTCATTACAGAATTTGTTCGATTGTTTGCTTAAAATCAAACCTGTGAATACGGGAAGATGTCGACGATGATCAGCTCCCGCCTACGCTGCTCGGCAACGTTCTTCTATGACAACCTATCTGAAAGTAAAAAGATAAATGCTCAGATTTAAATAAAATGCAATACAAAACCAAGTAAGCAATGCAAAGAAACTTCAATAATCACTTACAAACTAGGCTTCATCTTTAAATACTTCATTTGAAAAAAATTTATTAAAACCAACCAGATATAAGCGAGTGCGCAGCCAAGTAGCTGCTCGGTACCCGTCTTGAGTAAGTGAGCGCGGACGCCTCTTGCTATACTTCGTCTTCTTCCTTCTCTCGTGACGACGAAAACTGCCTGAAAGCGAAAGAAATTTGCAAAACAAACGTTGATTTAACAAATAAAACTGATGCGAGCAACAATGTATTCCAAAAAATTCATGCATCTGCATGTTTGACCGTATTTCTGCGCCGTTGTACTAGAGTTCGAAATTTAGATTCAATGGACTGGTTAAAAAAATCGGAACAATGGTAACTTTTCAAAGTTCGAGCACCGTTTGGAACTAATTGTTACATGGGTGGAAACATGTGTCCCGCGAACTTTTAATGTCCGAACTTTTTTCGGAACAATTGCGACCGAACTTACAAAGTCTTTTCTTCTCTGTGTGAGAGAACTGACGAAAGGAGTTCTACTCGGAGTGGAGTCTGGGAATGAACATCGCGGCAATGAGCGGATTCAGGAAGGCCGGCAGAGAGGAGATGATGTTCGTGACTGTCAGCACCCAAGGTGGGATGACGGAGACTCAAGTCATTTACTTTGTATGGACGTTACTCATTGTCAGATTAAAATTAATAGAGAGGAACTGCTAACTGTATAGGATACGTCTTTCACGAGCTCAAATCATAGACTAGTCAAAGAAACAAGCATATTGTTGAGATACTACATGCATATAAAATTATAGATAGCCCAACACATTATTTCTCAAGGCACTATTCTAATAGAAGCTCTCTCGAACGGGTAATTCTTTATTTCAATGGCTCGTGGCTGTCAAAAGGGAATGAAGTTAGAAGATAAAATATCTCTTATGAGTCGTGATCAATTACCGTAGTGGAAAAGTATGCCAAAGGAGATGTTCATCCCGAAGAAGAGAGTTTCTACAATCGACTGAACAAAAAGTTCGATCGAAATGCGTAGTTGCTGAGTCTTAGAATGACTCCCTGCAAATGTTATTCTTTCAGCATAGAAGTTTCAAATTAAAAACCCTTTTGAACTCTGCTGAAACCGTCGTGGCTAACTAGAATCGCGATCCTGTGGAGCCACTCGCCGGAAAAACACCAAAACCGACAGAGTGCATAATAGTGTAACGACTATTTGGACGAATAGAAAACTGTTGTAAACCTTAAATATATTTACATGATAATCTTAAAGAAGTGATGTTAGCAATATATGTAGTTATGTACATTCATTAATACATATGTATCTATGCATAGATGCATAGATACATATCGTATCTCTATTAGACACGCTAGCATCCCTTATTATTGAGATAAAAAAGCAAATCCATGCTTACGATCTGTGTGCCTGACCAGTTGATGGTAATAAAGAATGGACATTCTTCATTCACCGCAATTTGCAAGAACAGCAGAGAAGCGATTGCAAAAAGTAGCTGAGAAATGGCAAAAGTGTTACATATATTTGATTATTGAAAATCTATAAATGCTTAAAAATTAGATTTAAAAAAAATTATGCTCGGACTGAAACGGTTTAAAAAACCATACCAATGGCATGAGAAGTAAACCGTTAACTGCAAAGAGCGTCTTCAAACTCACGTTCATCGCTCGAATCACAGTCATATAGCGAACCAATGCGATGGCCTGCACACGAATGAGGACACCAATAATATCTCTCGATCTTCTTACCAGTCTCTCAGATGGTAGCTACATATGTACTTATTTTATCCTGATTTTCCGAAGAAGAAGAATAAGGAGGAAGTAAATGAGAAGATATTTTGAGAAACGCGCAGCATATGTAGCATGAAACCAAGACACTACGCATATATTTGTTCGGCACACCTTCCGCTGTATATCATTATCCCTACATACTTAGAATGTGCTCCTTCTGCTGTCCTAACAGGCAATAATTTTGAGCAAAACAATTCAACGTTTCTCTCATATACATCTTGCATTTTTAGTGAACACAGCAAGTTAATTTAAAATGGAATATTGCCAAATTGGCGTATTCAGAACACTTTTTACTTGTAGATGCCTAATTCTGTGATGACCCGATCAAGATTTGTGCTGGATAAGGAAATTGCACATTTTCTTCTATCTAATTCTCACGATATTTTGAAAGGGGTGCAGGAAAGAAATGAAGTGCATACTAACCAGAGGTGTCAACGGGCCCAACATTTTTGGGCCGGCCCAAGGCCTCGGCCCGCCCGGCCCGATCCATTTCCGGGCCCTAGAATTTTGGGCCCGGCCCGGCCGCGGCCCGTTTGAGCCCGATCTTCAAAAATTCAGGTTTAAAAAAGTCGGTGAGCTACAGTGTATTTTGAACCCGATTTGGCCCAATTCGTTCAATAAAATTCTGTTTAACAAGACTCTTCACTTTATTACATTGTAAACAAATGAGCAGGGAATAAAGGATTAACAGGTAAGAGAATAACAAAAAGAAACGATATCATAATTTCGTGAGGATTCAAAGAGTGATCGAACTTTCCTAGCGAGGATTCAGAGGCCCTGGGAAATTGGGCCGGCCCGGCCCGCGGGATGGGCCGGGCCGGGCCGTTGACACCTCTGAGACTAACACAGCAGACGGAAGGCTGAGCATCCCACGTTACATTGGCGATTTGCTTCATGACTGAACACGCCTCTGAAACAAGAAGTGTCTTTCATACAAATGCACATATTTGTATAATATTCATGTTTTTTTTTAAATTAAACCAGCTGACATTATAATTAATTAATAATAAATTCAGCAGAAAACCTTCAATGGTGCTGGTGTCCATGTGAGAGCGATGAAAATGAAGACATTAAAAGCAAGAATAGGAATCGTAACACCGAATCCAGCGTAGGTCAAGAAGACCACGGAAAGCTAAAGGAAGGCTTAGAATTAAAGCATTAGTTAATAAGGGAAGCATATAGGTAGAAATTTAATCTGCACCTTGTACTGCTTGAGAATACGGGGCCTTCGAAGAATCATCAGAGAGAGCAGAAGAACAGTGAGCACTCCGGATCCCTTCGATGCTAGATTTCTGATGACTGACGAAAAGTAGGAAGGATGGAAGGGAACCAGATCGTCTATCGATGTAGGATCTTCCATTTCTGATTAAGTAATCGTTCCGTTCATTCAATTATCGACCCGAAAAAAACCATAGATTCGAGAGAGGTTGAGCCGTGCCATTTAAACAAGAAATACCCAGTGCCAATATTTCTAATCTAATTGATAAGCATACGCAGCATATGAGAAAGTGTTTCTAGCCGTCAAATATTAATTTTGTTCTTGCACATCTAAACATTAAGCATTCTTTTTAAACGGAACAGTTTTTAATAAGAGTAATATATAAAGAAGGTTTTCAAAAGGTGCAAACGAGGTTCAGCATATAGCACGGTAGTGTTATGCTTCGCTCTTGACTCCTCCCCCAAAGTCATTCAGCTTTCCAACTTATTCCCACGTGCAGAGTTTTCCTCTTGCCCTTCCAAAGAAGGAACAGCCTTGCGGCTGGCTACCACTGAATTCGACTGCTTCATCTCTGATGGCTCACGCTGATGGCTAGACACCGCTGCTCCCTCCCTACTGGCATGCTCTTCCTCTCTCACTCCATACTGATATGCTCTCCTTCACCACCTAAATACTAACATGCTCATGCTTTTAAAATGTATGAACGAAGTACATTTTGTCACTTTTAAGAGAAAATTGACAAAATATAAAAGGAAAAAACAGGAATATTACACTGGAAGTTTGGATGAAATGTGATTGGAGCTTGCTGAAGTTCGAGTCGGCTGTTCCGTCTCAATAAGTGAAGTGAGAAAATGTGGTAAAGGTCAAATTATCAATTTCAACAAAATGTCGAGCTGCTATTATTGAAGTGTCTGCTCCTTCCAGATGATTGACATAGAAATCTCATGTATCTACACCATATGAGTATAATGTAGCAGTGGGTTATTCATTTGCATTTCTGGATGGAATTTCAAATTAGATGTGTGAGGAGAGAAAGGAGAGAACGAATGGACCATTTATCAGAAAAGGCAGGATAACTGGTAGATCACCCTCCTAGTGTCCCTGAATGCTGCGTGCGGTCGAGTCCTGGCTGTCCTTAATCGGCCGTGTCCTCTGCAGTCTCCTCGGCAGCAGTCCTCGCAGTCGAGAGATCGCTTCTCCTGCCAGGCCGAGCTCCTGGCGAATCTCCTTGCGCAGTCTGAAGATGATTTCTCCTTTTTTAATACTTACATATTCTCAGGCTTGTTTACGACTATTATATTTACAATTTGTAAGAATTTTTCTCTAAAACTACATAGATTGCTCAATAAGTCGAAAAGCCGGAAACCTCTTCTTGAGCTCCTTGAAGGAAGGCCTCTGGCTGACGTCATCCGTGAAGCAGAGTTGCATCGTCACGCGCTCCGGTAGCGGCATTTCTAAGAGCCATTTTAATTGTAATTTTTTTTTTAATTTCTGAAATATGAAATTTTTCTAGGAAATTAATAAGACAAATAAATAAATCCATTGTCAATCTTTAATATACTGGATGATCTTTGGACCTTCGGGAGCCACGAGGCGTGAGCCGCCACGCAGAATCGCCGTCCGAACAAGGCGAGCGTCCTGGTCATTCTCATCACTGAGGAAGGGATACCGTAATCCTCGACTACCTCGATGTTCGTGTAGGGAGACGCGCCGTCCGTGAAGACCTCCCAGACGACGACGCCGAAGCTCCAGACGTCCGACTTGCTTGAGTAGGCGCCACACGACAGAGTCTCAGGCGCCATCCAACTCAAGCGGAGCGAGTTGGCAAAGAGCCAAGCATTCTTTCTGGCTCTACTGACCGAACGGGGCAGCGGCCGAGCTTCTTCTGCATGTGCAGCTCGCCGAGCAGCGACAGGCCAAAGTCGGAGATCTTGCACGAGTCGGATGACGTCAGCAGCACGTTGCGCGCGGCGAGATCGCGGTGCAGCACCTGCAAGGAACTCCGGGGGATACGAGCAATTCCGTGTTGAAAAGAAGTTGTAAGTCCCACTAACCTTGCTCTTCTCAAGGTACGCCATTCCACTGAGAATTTCTTCGGTGTAGCGACGTCGTGTCGCATTCGTGAGAGGCAGCGAATCGGCCGAGCGGAGCCGCTTCACGAGAGCGCCGCCTCAAGATGCAACTCTTTATTATCATTAGGATCAGTCCATGTAAGACATGCATCTTCTTGACTACGTATGAAGGAATGAATGCAGAATTGAGAAGTCGACCAATGGCCAGCTCCATGACAATCATGACAGGAGTGCGGTGGGAGGCGACGCCGAAGATGCGCACGACGTGGCTGTGCTTCATCAGCAGCATCACGTTCGCCTCGCGCATGAAGGTCACACTTCAACCATTTCAGTACCACTGTATCCTCCTTTCATAACCCGCAGATAATCCATGCAGGACCCAAGAAGAATCACGAAGAGCCAAACCGGTCGGCCGTCGACAGATTCGTCTCCTTGAGCGTCTTGACAGCGACGTCGAGCGGCTTCTCGAAGACGTCGCGGGTGAGCACGGCTCTTAAATTGGTGAGAGAGCGTGTGATTTAGAGACATTTCATGTTAAAGAAACGAACTTGAAGACGTCGCCAAATTCGCCTTCGCCAACCTTCTCGCCTAGGGAAACCTGAAATAGAACGATATTTAATTTGTTTCTCCTTCTTACAGTATTCTCACCTGCTCATGGTAGAGCTGCCACGCCGGCCGCTTTACGGGGTTCTTGAGGCGGTCGCCGGACGCGTTGACTGGCTCGCCAGAACGGAAGTGGTACTGCACGAGTTGGGGAATGGACTGAAGCAGGTATAGAGAGAGAGAGGTCAGAGAGGGTGAGAGAGCAGGGAGAGAAAGTGTGAAAGATTAGAGAGAAAGAGGGAGAGAGTGAAAGTTAGAGCAGAGAGATAAAATCCAATGAGGAATGAAGCCATACGGGTAGGCAGAACTTATAGAGCCAGAAGGCGTGGCCACGTCTCGTAGTCATGATACGGTAGTGGGAGATGCGCTCGGGTGTGCGGCGGAGCGAAACGACAAACACCTAATCAGTTGCATGCTTTCTTTTCCATCTTCCAAGAAAAGGATGAAGAAAGGGCCGCTCTATATAGAGCAAGTGAAAGAAAGGGGGAGAGAGAGAAGGAGAGAGTGACCTCCTTGCCCTTGAGCTCGGTCTTCCTGAGCAGGAAGTCGCCGGTCTTCTCAAGCAGCTTCTCCGCGTCGTTTCGCGCCGTGAAGCCGTGGAAGAACTCCTCGTCTTCCAAGTCGCGGCCGCCGTGCAGTTGCACCGGCAATCACAAATAAAAATAAGAATTTTCAGGTTAATCAAATACACAATGAGAATAGCAGACTGCCATGCCATTTGGAGATGCGGCAGCAGAGGAGCCGGCGGCATTGGGCAGTAGCGACTCTCATCCGACTTGTCCAATGTCCTCTCCTTGTCCTTTTTCTTCTCCTCCTGACTCTTGTCCTGGAAGGGGGCATTTCACTGTGTCGATTGAAAGTGTAAGCGGACCGTGCTGGAGAGCGCCTCTTCGATGGTGTCGATCGAAGTCACCGTATTTGACGATTCCTCAAGAAAAAAACTGGAATTCAACAAAACTTTTTCTTAAGCCTTGACTAAAATTAGTGCACATTACTACTTTTAATAATGTCATAGACAGAAATAAATAAAGACCTTTTTGGATGCCGTTTTCGTGGGCATCTCTATGGAAGGTTGGATGAAGGCGAAAAGCTCTCTCAGCTTCAATGAAAAAGTATAATTGCTGGTCGAATAGCCACTCGCCTCGAGTAAAGAAGGTTGAAATGATTCGAGAGTTCTCATACTTTTCATTTCATTCTTGGAATTGCACATATTGAAGCGGCATTCTAATCAGATCTTTGTTATATGCTAATTGACTACCAATTAAACAATTTTTAGACACAACTTTATCGATGAGCTAGAATAGACGTTCCTAAGTGGGCAGAGGCAATGGAGATTGACGTGTCGGAAGGGGAAGCCTATCTCTTCTTTGGATTCGGGGAGCGAGCGGGAGGAGACTCCGAACTCAACGAATGGGACCGGGCCCACGGGCCGGCCAGACTTTTCTTGGATCCTGGAATGTTGGGCCAGGGCTGGGCCGGCCGCTTTGCACTTCTTAGCCAGACGAGGAGAGGCTAAGACGGCGACGAGAGTCTTCCGAGTGATGAATCCACTCTGGCAACTGTTTCCTATCCTAATATTCACATTTATTCAACCTTAATTTATGCAAGGACTAGGAAATCAGTACGAAGTGCCCACGCGAAACCCAAATACGGTCAGCTATAAAAATACCAACAATTTCAGTTTCCATTATCCGAGAACGAAGATGAAGTGAGTTTGACAAGATTTCCTGGGGAAATTTTTCTCAAGAGAAATAATGTGATTTTTAATGTAAAACTAATCACAAGAAGGGCGAAAAGTGCTGAGTAACAGCGCAGCGCCAGCGAAGGGAGGATAGTCTCTGCGCTCTTCCTCATCCCCCTCCTCTCCCCTACCCTTTGCCTATCGTTCTTCCTCTTCTTGCAACATTATGAGATAATAGTGATGAGTTTTCCGATTTTGTCTTCTATTGATAGGATATTGCAACACTTGGCACTCAGCGATAAAATGTTTAAAATATAATTTTCCAGCGAGCTAGCGGACAACCTCATTTATTGATAAACCAGGACATTTTTGACAGCTTCATATATGAGCAAAATTTGATGCAGTTTAAAGCTATTATTGGCAGCTTTGTTTTCTGATTGAGATTGTCTGAGTTAAACGTATATGGTAATGAGCAAGATGATCTATTATGTTTACTTCCTCTTCACATGGGATTAAATGAGTGCGAGATGGAGGAGAAGAAGTACGAGCGAGCACAGAAGGGCGTGCCCTAAAGAGTCGCTGGTAGTGGTTTCTGATGTGGTCGTCGTGGGTGGAGAAGATGTCGTTAGGGTCGTGGTGGAGCTGCTAACAGTGGTGGATGAAGGGGTGGTCGTATTCTTTGCCTGAGTTGTAGTGCTGGATGTCGTTGAACTGCTAAATGAGGAGGCTGAGGGGGTTGTCGTGTTCTTGGTCGGAGTCGTGGTGCTATTAACCGTTGTAAAGTTAGTTGTGCTGGTGGTCGTTGAGATAGTAGTTGGCCCCGTAAAGCTGGAGGTCTCGGAGAAAGTTGCGCTGACAGTTGAAAGAGTAAAATCAGAAGTGCTTGCTCGAGTGGATGATTGTGAAACAGCTAAGACAGCACAGCCAAGTGTGAACACAAGAAGCAGTCGTGGTGGCATGCCTGTCGAAAGGGTTTATTTTCAAAGTGAAACATAAAAGAATGCCGACCGATGCCAAGGTTCTTCTTAGCAGAACCTTAGAAAAGTATTGGAATATTTTTTGGAGTGAGAAAAGGAAGAGCGCAAGAGCGGTTTACAAGAAAAGAAAAGGTTGGACACATTTGCTTCATCGCCTTCCTCTTTTATGTGTTCTTATTTCCCCGATGTCATTCCTTTTTCTTATTCATATGCGATTTTACCTGACCGCGAGCGATTCATCTCTGCTATGCTATGCTGAGAGAATAATTAAAAGACGCTAAAAACAGTTAAAAGTTTGGCATATGACAGTGAGCAAAATAGGAAACTGTGAGAATGCAAGAGCCTGTTTATGTCAAATGAATCAGGTTGAAGTAGTCAATCATAAAGGGAATTCGGAATGAAGGCAAACGCATTCTTCCCTATGACAAACACATGACCACACATACATACATACATTCATATGCTTCTGTGTTTATATTTTATCTTTTAGGTCTTTTTTGATAATCGATATAATCATGTCCATTTTGCAAATAATATTTGTAGAGTAAACAAATACAAGAGATTAATAGATGAAGACGACGGACTAGGTGACACGTTATGTTAATATTGAAATGAAGAGTCAAAGGTGGAGAAAATATGGAATGGCTATGGTTTAGAGGTTTCCTGTAAGGGAGACTACAGGAAACAGTCGGACTCATTCTTCAATTTTCCACTCTGCCCGCTTTGGACATCCCTGAGGCCAATTCATCCAACGGCCTTGTGGTTGGTGATTCTGGAATCAAGAATTGAAGCAAACCGTATTTTCCTGTCTAGTTGACTTTGTTGTGCAGTCTCCTTATGGGCCAAAATGAGAAACCATAGGAGAGCGAACATTGATAAGCAATATGCAACAATAGAAAAGGCTCCATGGAGCAGCCATAACATTTCTGAAAATGGAAGGCTTCTTTGTTTAAAAAGGCAAGGAAACCAATGGGGTAAAGCATTTTTTCTTTCTCTCCCTCTTTATGATAACTTGTTCTGATCTAATTATAAACTCTTACAGATGCTCGCCTCATCGTGGCTCGTCTTCGTCTTCGCCTCGCTTGCTTTCGTTGTCGTCTACGGCACGAGGGTTGCAAAATGACAGATTCAGAAAGTATTGAAAGTAGTGATATCCTAGAACGGGGGAAAAAAGAGATCCTCAACCGTGTCGATGCGACTAACGACAGGGAGACATCGGCCGAGGAAACTCACACGGCACACGCCGGAGTTCCAGACAGCCACTTCACGGAGACGGAAGAGCGCCTCTTCAATCCTAGGTGAGAACATATTTACTTTAATAACGATGATATGCTCTTTTCTTTAAGCAAGAAGGCGGATACTTACGGTGACGGCTTCTTCGACAACGCGGAGCTCGACAAAGATGTCGACTTGGAGAAGAAGAAGAAGGAGGAGGGAACTGCTCTTCCTTAACTGCTATTTCGTTTATAGTATTTATACTTGATAAACTTGAATTCAGCTCCGTATTGTTCACCATACCTATGTAATCACACAGAAAAGAAAGCAAGAATATAATCTGTATGAAGAAAAGAAAGCAAAAATGCATGCAGTACATACATATGTACACCTGAAAAACCAAGAAACAGTCATCTGGAGCTTTGAACCTATTAACAATAAGAGCAATATCTTTAAGAGAATGCCTTCCTTTTACTTCCTCATTTAACTGGGCCTTACGGCCCTTCAAGTGAAAGGATATCATGTTGACGTTGTTTCAAGCCAAACGGATACAAACACTTTATAAGCGAAGCGGGATTGAAAGGGGGTGGTCAATCGCTTCCCCGCGGGAGAAGCACACGCAGCAGTCAATTGACCAATCAGCTGCAAAAGATTCCAGCATGGACAGACTTCGCAGCCTGCGGCGGCCCACGGAGGGAATCCTCAGCAGGCAGAGGCCAACTCATCCAACGGCCTTTTTTTAGAATCTATTTTGAGTCTGGAATCAAAGAATTGAAGCTAACCGTCTTCTCCTGTCAAGTTGACTTTGTTGTGCAGTCTCCTTATGGGCCAAAATGGGAAACCATAGGAGAGCGAGCAATATGAAAAAAAATAGAAAAGGCTCCATGGAGCAGCCATAACATTTTCGAAAATGGAAGGCTTCTTTGTTTAAAAGGGCAAGGAAACCAATGGGGTAAAGCATTTTCTCTTTCTCTCCTTCTTTACGATAACTTGTTCTGATCTAAACTCATAAAGATGCTCGCCTCATCGTGGCTCGTCTTCGTCTTTGCCTCGCTTGCTTTCGTTGTCGTCTACGGCACGAGGGGCAGGATGCCAGATTCATATAGTTTTGAAAGTCGTGATATCCAAGAACGGGAGAAAAAAGAGATCCTCAACCGTGTCGATGCGACTAAGGACAGGGAGACATCGGCCGAGGAAACTCCAGACAACCACTTCACGGAGACGGAAGAGAGCCTTAGGTGAGAACATATGTACTTCGTGTATCTTCAGGGTAAAAGCTAGGAAAAGCTGCTTGAACAGCATGAAGAATCAGTGAGATTTCACTTGGACACTCCCTTATCAGACATCACTGCGAGTTCGGGTTCACATCACAACTCCCCTTCATCGATTCTCCTTCATTTCAGAACTAATTACCGCAACTTCTTTGACGGCCTCGACAGCAACGGCGACGGAAAGATCTCATTCGAAGAATTGAAGGCAGCGGCCATTGCACACAAAGTCACCGAGGAATTTATGGCCAACGTCGAAGGGGAATTGTTCGTTTTGAGTTTGAAGTGCTTCCCGTCTTTCCGTTAGAACGTACCTGAGAATTGACAGAATGTAATGACATTTCGTAATTCTCTTCCCAATCTTCTTTCACTTTGAAGCAAGAAAAATGACCAGAACGGCGATGGAGAAATCGACATGGAAGAGTACGTAGCCAGTATCATTCGCAGCCGTTAGCCATTCTATGCACTTGAGAAAAAGAGAGAGAGAGTGGGAGAGAGAGAGAGAGAGACAGAGAAAGAGAGAGCCATTCGCCAACCAGACTTGGGATCCCTTTTTCCATCTTTAGTTGATGACAAGGATGCAATCTTCAATGTGATCGATACAAATGAGGACAAAAAGCTTTCGTTCGAGGAAGTCATGGTAGCCATGGCATTCTTCCAGAATGAAAAAGAGATGGACCGCGAACAAATCGAAGAGGACTTGTCAGGGCATCATTCTCATTCTTTTTCCATTTCTTCTTCCATCTGGTATACGGTATGAGATGTGATCTTCCTTTCTCGTGAAGTAATTGTGTCGCTTTCAGCAAAAAGGCAGACAAAGACAATGACGGACTCGTGGATAAGAAGGAGTGGGCGGCGGCCGTCGACCGCGCGAGTCCGAGTAAGAGAATTGGAATGCAACAACTAAAAAACCAAACTAACCTCACTAAACGTGAGCTTAAGTATGGATACTTCTGATCTATGTATCTATGTACATACATATGTACATATGTAAACAAAAAATAATTACAACGAAATAATCTGGACATTAGCTTCGAAAATAATTCCGTTGATTCACGAAAGTAATTTTAGCCAACTTGTACAGATGGCAAGAAACTCAACCATAATATATATTAATTTTAGTAACCATTGTGTTTCTCTAATTGCATGTGCAGGCAAAAAGTAGTGCAATCAAAATTCGTTCAATATAATTAGTTGAACTTAGGCAATCATTTAACCCATTCTTGCAATCCAGGAACACGTACAGAGAAGGAGCACTTCAACGAGATCGACAAGGATGGTGATGGGAAGATCTCTATGAATGAACTGAGAGCTATGTTCGCGGCCGCTAACTTTCCTGAGGCCTTCGTTGCTAAGGAAGAAGCGGCTTTGTATGAAACATTTACTCATACGCATTTTCATAAAGTATTATACATATGTACATACATTCACCCATGCTACTTTATGGACTGAAGTTTTGCTAGATACCGTGGCAATATTTTTGAAAAATTAGGCTAAAAACATCTCTGACGACCGTTTGCTTTAGCAAGGAAGCAGATTCAAACGGCGACGGTTTCGTCGACTGGAAAGAGTACAAGGCAGCAGTGGCTCGCGTAGAAGATTCGGAGAAGAACGGTACAACTATCAACACGCACATTTTATACTCTTGCTCAAGCGCATGTTTTTGTGTGGAATGCTCGAGATTGAATCGATCTTACCATTAGCCAAGAAAATTGTTGAGTTGAAGGAAGATACACCGATGATATCTTCAACTCATTCGATGTGGACGGCGACGGAAAGTTCTCGTTTGAAGAGGCGAAGGCAGCGGCGACCGCGCAAGGACTCGGAATCACCGAGGAAGACGTGGCCAGGGCTCGAGAGGAATTGTTAGATTCTCAGCCCATCTTCGGGAATTGACAAGTTTGTTGATTACCAGAAAGAAATAGTATGAGAAGGTTCATTGAAAAAGTGTAGTACTCTGATTCGAATAATTATTCTTGAAATGAAAAAAAGAAAAAATGAATTCAGCAAGCTCGCTGACATGGACGGCAATGGCTTCGTCGACAGGGCCGAATATTATTTCATCGTCCGGAAAGCAAAGTCTGACTGGCAGAAGACCGATGCCAGGAGCACTCCCCCTGCGACCACCACAACTCAGGACGAGAGTACGACCATCCCTTTGCTCTCCACTACTCAAGGTTCCGAAAATATAAAAACGAACAGAAAAAAGCAATCCATTTCAATCTACACATCCTTTAGATGTACTAGCTTCTTAATTTGTATAGAAAATTTGGACTTACATATGTAGTAGATTTTGTAAAAAGAAATATTTGTACTTAAGCACTTTATTTAGCTTCAGTGGACATTTCCAAAGGCCACGTGAAATGGTACTCGCTCGAAGATCTTCTGTCTACGAGAGCTCCGCAAACTGAGTCGCGAAAAGTGGAACACGATGAAGCGTCGTATGCATTTGCATTTTAAATTGTTTTTCTTCAATTGAAATATTCTCTAATTAACATTACATAAGATGGTAAGGAGAAGTCTTTTTAATAACGATCATATGCTTTTTCTGTAAGCAAGAAGGCGAATACTTACGATGACGGCTTCTTCAACAACGCCGAGTACGACAACGCCGTCGACTTGGAGAAGAAGGAGGAGGGAACTGCTCTTCCTTAACTGCTATTTCGTTTAAAGTACTATCTTGATAAACTTGAATCCAGCTCCGTATTGTTCACCATACCTATGTAACCACGCAGAAAAGAAAACAAGAATATAATCTGTATGAAGAAAAGAATGCATGCAGTACATATTTACATCTAAAAACCCTAAGGCAGTTATTTGGAGCTTTGAACCTACTAAGAGCAAAATCATTAAGAGAATGCCTTCCTTTTACTTCTTCATTAAGCTGGGTGAACTCCTTACGGCCCTTCAAGGTAAGGATATCACGATGAGGTTGTTTCAAGCCAAACTTTAAGTATAGAGTACAAAAAATACTCTAGAAAGGCTTAAGGAAGGAAGAATTGAAAGGGGGAGGGGGTGATTTGGTGGGCAGGGCGGGGTCAAGGGAAGCAGAAGTCGACACTCCGTTATGAGCACTCTAGAGAGTGCTCATGACGGAGAGGAACAAGGAGTCGCCCCCTCCAGAAGGGGCGAGCTGACGACGGCGCTCAGCGGTTAGCTCATCCGTGTGAGTCTTGCTGGAGACAGAGAGAGATAGAGAGAGAAGAAGAGAGACAGAGAAAGACAGAGAGAGAAAGAGAGGAAGAAAAAGATAGAGAGAGAAAGAGAGACAGAGAAAGATAGAGAGAAGAGAAACATAATAGAGAGAAGAAAAAGAGAAGGATTACTCCATTCGCACTTCTTGAATGATATGAATGAATAGCCAATGGATCTGACGTCAAGAGCAGCAGGAGACCGCCGTAGAAGCACTCTGCCTTGAGAGGGCGCTTCTCCCTGACCGCAACGCGTTCGCCGACGCGCGCATCACAATCAGCACGGCAACTCGCGCAAGTAATATCCTCGAGCGATGGAAGGAGCACCGCGAACGAGAGGCGGACGGCGACCAGGAACAGCTGAAAAGGGAGCTGTCAGTTGTTGTCTGCCAGTTGGGAATTATCCTTGCTCTCCCCCCCCCCTCCTTTTCTATTCACTAACCGATGAGCGTTGGAGCAAGCCGTTGCGGCTCTTCCGAATGGCGAGTGTGTTCTTCGACGGCTCGAACTGAATTTCCTGTCCTTTTCAACTCTGATCTCTCTCTCTCTCTTACTCTCACTGTCTCTCTCTCTCTCTCTTCTCAGCCCATCTTCGGGAATTGACAAGTTTGTTGATTTTCCTGTCCTTTTCAACTCTGATCTCTCTCTCTCTCTCTCTCTTACTCTCACTGTCTCTCTCTCTCTCTGTTTCTCTCACTCTCTCTCTCTCTCTCTCTCTGCCTTCCTCCTAACCTTGGGCTCGGCCCCGATGGCCTCCATGGTGGTAAGGAGTGCGAGGGCGATAGCCGCCGCCCGGTTGGCGCCCTCCTTGGAGATGATGGCCAGCTTCTGGCCCTTCTGCAGGTGCTCGCAGACCAGTCGAGGAAGCAGCGCCTTAATTCCAAGAGACATTAAAATTTAAAACAACATCAATTATGTAAATTGAATAGCCTGATATCCAATATCGATACTGTCATATTGAAATAACTAATGAACCAAAAAAAATTCAAATTCAGTAAGGAAGATTTATTGAACTTTTTATTGTTAGCAATTTTAATTATAATATAAAACGCTGATTACAATAAGACACTCAAGTCGCTGCGGACTGGTGGTGTCCTCTCGCCAGTCCGTGTACGTGAGATGCAGCACCTGTAGGGTAATCAATAACCAGTGAACAATCCATAAGTATTCATAATCGCGCAGCTTGAATCCGAGGTTGTCCGAGTACCTTGCTCGTTTTCTCCTTGCCATTCTTGTGCAGCTGCACGACCAAACGACGCTCCGTAAGACCCAAGCAAGTCCGTTTCTGAAAAAAAATTATAGATTTTTTTTCCAATTTTTCTTCGTTTTCTTTAAAATAATTCTGCTTCCAATTGACAAACAATCGATTATTCTTGTTAATTCAGAGAACTTTCAGCAATATGAAAATAGAGCCAGCGGGTCCTGTGTACCTCTTGAACCGCCCCTTGGCTATGGCCGACTTCAATCTTCTCGGCCCCATTCTCCAGCTGCAGCTTACGAGCCGAGCCATCCGGCACGTACGGCTTCTTTCGCACCTTTAACTTATTTTATTCTCCAAAACCTAAAGCTATTCTTCCTCTCGATTCCTCTCCCTTTCACTCTCTGACCACATTTTGTCCTCCCCACTCCTCTCTATCCCTCTCTTTCCCCCTTTCTCTGCTAACCTCTTCTACCGCAATTTCTCGGCTGTACGTCTTCTTCTTCCTTTTCTGAAATTTTTTTTTATTGAAACGTGTTCATCTTTAATGTTGTAAAAACATAGATTATATAATGGATCCGGAGAAACCTGCGGCGGTTCCGCCAACTCAATAACGACGTCCAGGTCGTGTTCGAGGACCGTCTGCCAGAAGAAGAAGTGCTCTTCCGGGGAGGGACTCTGAAAGGCGAAGAAGGAGAGGAGAGATAGAACGCATGCCAAATAAAATGTTCTACCTTTCCGATCACGATCTGTTTGTCGACGTAGTTCAGATCGAGCAACACCGAGGAGTCGTTGAGCGAGAGGGAGGTGGCGCGGACAAGAGGAAGAACGGGGCGACTGAAATGAGAGACTGAGAGGGGGAGAGAGTGAGAGTGGGAGAGAGAGGGAGTGAGAGCCAGAGAAGTGATAGACTGAGGGGGAGAAAGAGAGAGAGAGAGAGGCAGTGAGAGACAGAGGGGGAAAGAGAGTGAGAGCCAGAGAAGTGAAGGATGAGAAGCAGACCGGCATATCAGCTGCTTCATTTCCTCTTCATCGAGGCACTCCTCGGGCGGCAGAACGGCTTCTTTTGCCTGAATTCTATTATACATAATTGCAATAATTAAATTGTCTGCGACCATCAACTTGGCCTTGAGCAAAGAGCGTAACTCCATCTAAAGTACAAATAAATATAAAGCCTGCCTCTTTCTCGAATTCAGCCAGAATGTCCCAAGCAGACCGCATGGAAAAGGCGTCCATCTTGACTGAACGAGGAATTCTTACCATCTCTTCAAGAAGCATAAGACTAAAGATGCTTTTTCAGCCAAGAAAAGGGCTTTTGCTCTTCGTTCCCTGCAAGAGTGAGAGTGGATACGCACGTTCGGCGGCGGCCGCCTTCTCTCGCTCCTTGCATCCGCGGCGCCAGCGAAGGAAGTAGAGAAGAGAGACGGCGGCGACTGCTGCAGACAGAACGAAATGGCTTCATATCATGCAATAATCTATTTAGATATATTGATTATTGCTTGTTTTGAACGCACCGAGCAAGGCAAGGAAGACGCTAGTCAAAGAGATGCCAAGTTCTTCCGACGTCATCTTCCTCTCGGGAACGCTCTGATCCGTTCGTAGCTGAAGGATGGAGGACAGATTGAATGAATCCCCGGGTTCATCCTCTCAACCGTACTGGGAAACGGCCGTGCTTCGACGTGTAGGCAAGGAGAATGTCGATATCCTTTAACTCGGTGCAAGTGGCAGACCTAGGAGTCATGGGGAAATGTGTCACTTTTTTTAGTACGCTAGCACAGAGAACTTCAAAGGAAGGGAAGCGTCTTGTAACCTGCAGAAGCACTGGATTGCATAGGCGTTGCTGCTATTGTCCCAGCCTAAGGCGCCCTCTCTGCAAGATAACAACCAGTCAAGCAAATCTTGAGAAATCAAGATGATGCTAGTCATTCTAGAGAATTCCCGTACATCCCGTCACCCGGCAGGTTGAATGTCTTGTTGAAACCGACGGCGAACTCGGCCGACGAGCAGCCAAGATAGCGGACGTTAGGCTCGTGCAGCGACTCGAAGACAAAGAGCGTTTCGCATCGCTGGTCTGCCGAGCACTCCTCCACCTTCTCATTATCGCGGCAGTGCTTAGAATGGAAGCATTCGATAATCTCTCTCATAAACTCATAAATATATTTTCATCATATATTTTATTTTGCCCAAAAATTTTTGTTTTTCAGCCTATACAAACAATAAAATATTTTGTTCTTACTTAAAATACTATTCTTGATCGAGAATCTATTCGATTGTTTTTGTTGTTTTTTACTTAAATTAATTTAAACAATGAATTATTAGGGGAATAATAGCCGGGCGAAACCATTGCAGCAACTGTCGACCGTCCACGAGAAGCGAAGCGAGATGAAATGACCATGAAAACTGGGAAATTAATGAGAGAACATTTTTGGACGAAATCACTATTCAAAGTTTCTAAAACAATCTTTAACTACACAATACATATCTAGGTGTACGTAAAGTGCACTGATCAAGGTTATTCTTTACCAGATGAGACAAAATTCGTATTTATTGCGAAAGAAAGACCTTGTTTATATTATTGGTAAGGCTCGAGCAAAGAAATTCACGAAAACGCAAGAACATCAAAACAAAAAATACACACACACACTACAACACTTTGCTAATGGTTCGATTGACATGTTCGTAGTGAAAGAAATGGCCTGGCAGACACAGAGATATGTATATTTGTATGGCTTGCATACATACATGTATGTATGTACACAAGTATGCATCCTAATAAAAGTCAAATATGGTTTCTAACCGTAAACTACTGCATACATAAGTCATAATTTATTGACAAAACTAGCGATATATAGATAAATAGGGATAAATAGGGGTTATTAACAGAGCCCCTAAAAAAAATCTTCGACAGAAAATAAAATTATTTTTAGAATAATTTAAGTTCTTTCCTTTTTCATGATTTTGTCTAGAAATCATTTCCTGTTCGCGCAGAAGACGGCAGAATCCGAATGCAGAGAAGAAGAGCGCGTCATCCACGCGCTGCCATCGGCCGTGCACATCGCGGCCACCACTTCGACGAGCTGGCCTGAGGCGCGCCGTTCCTAAAGCGATGCTGGCTGAGTGCTTAGTGGCTGGGGGTTACAAGGCGGACGATACGGGATAAATTCTCGAGTATGAAACTGACGACGAGCACGCCCTGGTCGCGTTTGCAAGAGAGCAGCAGACACTTGGAGTAGATCTCCTCGACGACGTCTGGCTCGCCGGTGTACGACCAGCTGCCGATGGCTCCTGCCGCAGCCTCAGACGCGGTTAGGAATGCGGGGAGGGTGCACGACTGGCACGGCACTCAACAGAAGCAATGAAAGCATTTCTTTTTCCTTTAGATGAGTGAGTTCATCAGAAGTCTGGGAACAATTAGCAAAGTTGATATGTCAATTGAACAACAGGAACCAAGCGGGCTTACTTGGGAGGACACACGCGATGGCCTCGATCTGCTGAGCGGGCATCCCATTGGGAAGCAGCCAGGCACTCGCTCCTTCGGGGCATTCGAGGAAGTCGTAGGTGGAGGAGACCAAGTAGCCGAAGAGGGGCGAGGCGCGCAGAGACAACTAAACTATTCTTGAGCTTAATGGAGACAGCTTTTTAGAATGCTTTACATTTATGCCTAACACAAATAATAAACTCCACTCTTATTTAGGTATAATGGTAATTAAATGTCATTTTAAATAGAGAATTTAAAAAGGTGAATGAAGATATGAATGACCGCCAGCTCTCCGCGACTGCAGCTGAGACGATTGCCTTGCGTCACGAGATGGTCGGCGCATTCTCGGTAGGTGAGGGGACAGCTGCCGTCCGGGCGGAGGCGGAAGGGGAGCGGCGGACACGCGGAACACGCCGCGTCGGCCAAGAACTATAGCAGTGTCTTATTAGGCATATACACATCTTAGAAAGTAATATGCATATACTTATCAAGAAGTGGTTGGCTATCTGGAAATAGACAGAAAAATGTGCACTTCTAACGTACGCCAAGAATGAGGAGAGGCAGACATTGAAATTGTTGTCCAGAATTCATTCTTGGCAAATTTGACTTTGGCTGTCGAGCGGGCAGAGAGAAGAGGCTGTTGACGATGGTCGATTTTGCATGGACTTCTGAGCATTTATGGAACTCTTTCCCGGGCATTCAATAGAGAGTAGAGAGTGTAGAGAAGTCAACGAGATACTCAACACTTCAGTCTCTTCAACTCTCTCTTCCTCTCCAACTCTCTCTCTCTCTCTCCAACTCTCTCTCTCTCTCTCTTCCTCACTATCTCATTTCTTCGACTTTTACCCGCCTTCCATAATGCCTTTCAATAGGTTTCTCTGGCCAACTCATTCTATTTTTGACCGACGCTCATTTAAGTTCTGTTCGAATATGGTCAGGATAAGAAGATTAGGATCCCTTCGCGGTGCAAGGAATTACCGGCAAAAGGTGGGCAGAAGTCGTGAGATTCAACGGTAGAGGGAGAGAGAGAGAGAGAGAGAGTGAGAGAGGAGTGAGAGAGACCCTTCAGAGGTTATATGAATTCCCCCCTGGTCTCTATGAATAACTCCTACTACTCTCTCTCTCTCTCTCTCTCTCTCTCTCTCTCTCTCTCGCTGTCTCTCTCTCAGTCTCTCACTGTATTCTGTTGACTAATTTAAAGGATCCCACTTGTCTGCTCTCAAATCCTCATCACGCGTTCCCTGCACATTTTGCGTGGGTTTCCTTAAGGGGCCCTGTCACATGGAATATGCAAATGTAGAACCAGATCAAACCATCATGAAAGGTTGTCAATGATGAGACTGATCCACACATGGAGATTAAAGAGGAGGAACTCAGAACAACGAATGAGGCAAACAGCGGAGGAATACAGAGTTAGAGACGATGGGAGGATAGTGAGAGAGAGAGAGAGAGAAAGAAAGAGAGAGAGAGAGAGAAAAGGGGGAGGGAGTGTGAAGGCTATGAGAGAAGGCAAAAAGAGAGTTCGCACTAGGAAGATGACAGAGAAGCCCTCTGCGATACCAAATTCGTCACCACGTGTTTCTGATATCAGAATGATCACTGAAATATAGCAATCTGTTGTCCACATTCTCCAGTCAATTTATTCAGAAAAAGGCGAGCTGGCAATCATCAAAGTCATCATTTCCGCTTTTCCCATTCCCTCACTTTCTCTCTGTGTCCCCTGCTCCGTTCTATCTCATCAACAATGTCACAGCAAGTGTTTGTTTCCACCTTTCTGCCACGACGCATCCCAGAGAGATGTGGCAGTTTATCACCGGTTATCATTCTACTGCTGCGTGGTGGGCCAAGACGGTGGTTTACCTTTGTCTCAATTCGTGTCAATCTCCCTTTTTCACGAATTCATATCTTTATCATGAACGGATAAAAATGGGGAGATGAAGAAACAACAAACAACAATGGAGAGCCGGCGAGCTCGACAAGAAAAGGAAATAAGTGCCTTGGGGATGTAAGAGGGAGAAGGTTGATCACAAGCAAAGGCTTAGCGCGGATAAAAGCGAATAGGCGGACGTTTTGGATCACAGGTTCATAGACATGCACACTCGCAGGAAGCCGTTTCTCAGTCGTCGAAACGCGGGAAAGGAATAAATACACCAATATCCTTCTAGCAAACAGATGGGGGGAAAAGTTGACGTTACTGGCGTTGAGGAATGTCGGAGAGGGTCTATGAGGGGAAAGCGGGTTTTAATGGGGGAGGGAAGGGGGGCGTCTATTAGAGGCAGGGGGATTTAATTGGCGGAGTCAGTGTTGGTAAAAGGCATCGTAGGATCATACATGGTGTACGGGTGGGTACTCATGTCATATCTCCTATCACCGGTTAGGGGGAGAGGGAATTCGCACAAATCAGAAAGTATTTCATACTGTGGAAAGGTACGCGAGTTAAGAAGAACCCATTACGGTGGCAGACTCTGATCGCCAGAGCAAATAGTTTACAATCTATAATCATATTCTGGGATTACGGTATATTTATAGTTGAGAAAAGGGAAAACGAGGACAGCAAAAGAAACACAAAGAGAGAGGCAGAACCCGTTCAGAAGCCGGACTTAAAACGAAAAATTGAAGCAAGGGTGGTCCCATCAAGGAAAATAAATAAATAAGGCTAAAAACCTCTATAGAACGAGAAAAAAACCCATCGTGCGTAGTCTAAAAGAACCGCGCATAGGCATTTAGTACCCTATGAATATTTGCATACTTACAGTATACATTTAAAGGTAGCCAATGCTCTTTCAATGTGCGCCTATGGTTTGGGAGGAAAGAAAGCACAAGAGTCCAGTTCAGAAAAAAACATAGTTGTGACACAGCAAAAGGAGATAATGGCAACAATATCACAGAGAGAAAGGAAGCGAGGAAATTAAATTGGTGGCGATGAGGCACTCATTTGTGAGGGCCACGGAAGGGCCCATTGCAGGGTTACACCTCTTTTGGCTAATTGGTCGATAAAATGGATTAAGGGAAACAATCCTTAAGAAACTCGACAATCACAATTTCCTTCGATAGCGTAAAAACCCGATGCGAGAGCTCGCACGCATGGCGTGTGCTTTGTGTCTGTGGTCATCGAGGCATTCCCCATCGGAAGGGAGATTGGCTATCACAATGTATTGGCCAGTAGACATGGGGGACTTGGCAGAAGAACTACGAAGACATAGTCTAGGAATCCATGGGGAAAGAAAGGGGTCGCAACTGGAAAGGCGACTACGGTACTTGAGATAAACATAGGACTACAGCTGGCCGTACTCCTTGGCCTTCTGTCGGTTGTAGTCCTTGAACTTCCACTGCTGGTAGCGATTGTTGGCCACGTCGCACTGGCTCATCACGAGCTTAGCGCCGTCGCGAGACATCTCCAGACACTTGTTCGTCACCACGTGGAGGAGAGAACCGGTCTAGAGAGAGAGGAAAAAAAAAGAGATGCAATCTGGAAGGGAAATGGGCGTAGAGAGAGAGAGAGAGAGAGAGAGAGAGAGAGAGAGAGAAAGAGAGAGAGAGAGAAAGAGAGATAGAGAGAGAAACAGAAATAAAGGGACAGAGAAGTAATAGAACGAGATGATACAGGGGAGAAATCGAGAATCAAAAGAACAAGTCAGAGTACACTTATAAGGAAATATATAAAGAAAGAGAGAGAGAGAGAGAGCAGAGAGGAGAGAGAGAGAGAGAGAGAGAGAGAGAGATAAGATTGCTACCTCATGATTGTACTTCCACTCTTGGTTGCCCTTCATTCCATGGCATCCAAATATCATGACATCTTGTCCTGCGTAGTCGATGCATGACTCGTCTCGGCGGATCTCTCCGTCCTTTGACAGCATCCAGTACTGCAAGCAGTGGCCAGTTACAGTAGCCCACCCATTTTCACTGCCACATTCTGTCCAATATCAAATGGTCACATTCCGTTCAATACCAAAATGCAACAATATGTACAGTCAATAATGTTTAAGGCACCTGAAATAAGCTTAAAAGGGTAAATTATAAATAATCAACAATAAAAATGTTTTACTTTTTGTTTTAAATTCAACTTCACATTACTCCCGAAGCACGTTCCATCATTGGCTTTCATAGAAAAATACCAATAATGTTTTCCACAATATTCGCCAACCACCAGCAGAGAATGAATGTCTTACAAGATGAGGCCAGCTTGGAAGACTGCGCCTTCAATCTCTGAATACCTGATTACCGCCTTGAGAGTGACACCAGTACAGTCCGATTCTCTTCTGCTGGCGATTACCGTGTGCCGCCCAGTCGATGCACTGCTTCCAGCCTCCGCCGGCATTTCGAATCTACCGTACTTTGCTTAGATTCGCGACAAGACATTTTGACAGTAAAACCCTCTACCCACTGCACCACAGGAAAAGGGAATGACTACAGTTAATTAGGCAAGAACACAGCATATAAGAACGATGAGAGATCGAGAGACGCGCAAATTCCCTAAGGAGACAAAATGATTCTCAGAGAAAACAGAGTAGTGCAAAACAAATGCGCATACTGACCTAAATCCAGCATAAATAAAGTGGCTATTTGTGTGGTGTGTCTATGAATCATGCATTTCTTACTGCAATTTCCAGATGACTCGTCGTTAGTTGCTGCAGACATCAGACGAGGACGCCTGTCAGATACGGTATGTAATAACAAAGCATGCTTGTCAAATAAACAAGTATGTTCGCCAATTGTTGTGCCTCTGGAACGTGCTTCTTGGACATTTCAATACGTTCAAAGTTCCAGCGTTTTCCGTCGCGTTTCGCGCCAAAACCTGATTGCCACCCTGATCATGACAGGGATACGGCGAGACGGGCTTCGAGTCGGCCTCTTCGCCAACAGCCGAGTCGACGCACGACGCAATGGCGGCGTTTCGGATCTGTAACCCGCCCCGACTTACGGCCCCGATCGATAATCACCTGGTTTCCACCCTGTCCGTGGCAGGGATACAGGCCGAGTGGCTTATCCTTGTCGTGTCTGCCGACAGCTGCATCCAGACACTTGGCAGACCCGCCGTTCACGGCACCGCCGTTTCGCACCTCAAACGCGCGGGGAAACGTGAGGTTATCCACATGCTTGGTGGGTGGTGTAAGGAGAGAATTAGAAGAAAAGAACGAGCCAAAATCATTAGTCTGTCACTTACACCACAATGCTGTATATGGTTCGATATTTTTCCCTGATTGAAAACATCTAACTTTTGACATTCTCAAATGTTCACATATAACATCGAACCATATCCAGAACGTACAATTTGTTAGAAAATAAAACTTATTAAGAATAAAAAGTAATTCTTTTTTTGTTTAAATAGCTAAATGTTGAACTCCACATAGAATGTCCACCACCAATGACTCTGAGCACGAATATGTTAGCGGTAGATTATACGATCACCAATTCTACTTCCCTGCAAGGAGTAGGAGCTGCGCCAGAAAGTCAACTGCCTTTCATGCACTACTCATTGCCAAAATCACACCGGTTAGCTACAGTAAGCAGAGAAGTTTAACACATTTTTTTTTTAATTTTCGAATCAGGAAGAGAAGATGATTTTGCCAAATTTGGGATGTAAGGAGGAATGAACAGTCATAAATAGACAGCTGGAAGATATGAAACAACTTCAAGACTGATTGTGAGGAAAACGGCAAGCACAGATAAGACGTGCTTCAATAGAAGTCAAACTAAAGGAAAAGTGCTGAATACAATTGTTATTGTGACTGAAACGAGCGAGAGTGTGAAAGTAGGGATATGGATAGCATGAGGAATTACGAATGAAGAGGATGTGATGTTGAAATGCTGGTATTCGTGCACGGAACAAAGTTAAAATATACCGTATCACTGATACACCGAATGCAGAATATCGCCTTAAGAATAACTAGTTCGGGTGATCATATTCGGTATATTTTAAATTTCATTGCACAAAACAAAGAGAGTGCAGGGTGAGGAGGGAAAAGCAACGCGCGCTTGAGGTGATATTTTCGCTTCCGCTCTTTCGGATAAAAACTTTTCATCTTACCTTTGCCACGGACAGAATAGCAACCATTTCAATGATAATTAATATAAGGTTATTAAAAAAGACTGAATTCATATCTAATTCTTTAAAAAAATAACTTAGGTTAATATTTTTTCCAAACAAAAAATATTTATGCATCTAGCTTACTTAAATGGCTAAATAAAGAAGTCAACAGAGATCTCTCTGGAGATGCGAACAGTGCATTTTTAAGCTAATGGAAAGGACGACGTGGGAGGAAAGAGCAAAGAATGGACAACACCAATGGATTCGGTGAGTGGGTGGTGGATTGTGATTCAGAGTGAGAACTAAATGAAGGGAGAGAGAGAGATAGACGAGACAGAGAGAGAGAGAGAGAGACAGAGAGAGAGAGACAGATACAGAGAACGAGATCAGACCGTAAGGGGTAGACAAATGTAGAAAACGACTTAACCATACAATGGGCTTACTGAATCCAGGGATAAGAAATAACAGCCAAATTAAGATGGACTGCTTAATCGCGCTCAACCACATAAATCAAAGAAGCTCTCCTTAACTCTCGCACAATACTTGTCCCCAAGATAATCTAAGTACCAAAAATTTAAAAATGGTAAATATGGCACGAACCTCTCCCTTGGCGATGGACTCTCCTGGAACGAAGAGTTCAGGGAAGATATTGTCAAGGTACCACTTGAAGGACTTGCACTGCAGACGATCACGGAGTGCCTTCCGCCCCGAGATATCACCGAATTCACCCTGTGGAAGGGGGAGATAAAGTCATTTAAAGACACCTCCTACGCCCCAAGGTTGGAAACTTTTTTTCAGATGATACCCCCACAACCCATGGAGAATGAGTAATTGATTTCATATTTTGTCAGGGCATGCTATAATAAATGTGACTGACAATCTGATTGTTGATCCTCTCATAATAGTAAGTCTTGTATTCATCCAGCCACACTTCAGCGAGTCGCACCGAATTCCGCTTTAGTACGTTCACTCCGGTTCTTAAAATTGAGTTTATAAATTTACATTATTTAAAAATCGACGGGAAGGGATAGGATGAATACTCTCCTTTAACAGACCCGAAATGTTCAGACAGATTTTCCAGCATGCAAAAACTTATGTAATAATAAAAAGACTGGCTCTATTCTAGTGTAGGCGTCCCATCGAATTATAGGCATCCCATGAAACATAAAGGCGTCCCATCAGTGGAAAATAAAGGCGTCTCATTGCCATGGGACGCCTACAATTCGATAGGACGCCTACAAGAAAAACTAAATTCATATGCGTAGTCTTTTTTTAGGGTAAAGAAAGGAAGCATGCAATTCAATCCAGCAAAGGGGCAAGTTATAATCATAAGAACTAAATATAGAACTTAGAATACAGGTAAATGACCTCCCATTAATGAATAAATAGGGGGAATGTTCATGTTATCAACATATCCTTTTCCATTGCCAAATCATCGACACTTACGATCCAGGGACGCTGAAAGTAATGCCTTATCTAAGTTCATCTTTGTCACTCCCCTCTCTCTATATCAATAAAGTAATATCGCTCATTAGCTCTGACTCCTTAAAAACAATGATTCAGTAAATACGAATGTGTTTTCTTCCAAAACCATGGGAGAATGACCAGGAAGGATAGCGTATCCCATGACACTGGTTCCCTCCCCCTACCTCCATTTGTAGGGCGACCGCTTTCTGAAGATGTGTCCAACGTGGGAACACGGCACAATCTCGAGGGTTCCGCCGCACATCCAGATCTGCAAATATACAAAAAAATCGAACGAAAACTCCCATTGAATAAAGAATATGATATATGGCTGACAATAAGATTTAATAACCCAAAATCTGATGGTTATCAAGTAAGTAATTAAAGTATCCAAATATTAATAATATGATAAACCTTAAAGCTGAGCTCCAAGTTCTCGCCGCCCCAGATATCGAAGCCCGGATCGTATGTGCCTAGCTTCTCAAAGTAGGCGCGGTCGATAGAGAAGAGACCGCCAGCCATGGTAGGAGAACTGAAGTCGGTTAGAAGCGGTCAAAGTATATCAATAGCAGTCATTATTATGATTTTTAAAAATCAATAAACATTTTAGGAATAAATGTTGATAAACGGAGGCACAGTCTCATTGTCAGTAGTCGTTCCTATAGGTTAAGATAACAAATTGAAGACATAAATTCACAATCAGTGAATATCATTTGAAAGCTTTTAAAACAATTTCTCTGTTGTTCATGACCAGCAGCAACAATTTCAATGCGACCGTAATCCCAGACTAACCGAACTGGATCGATGGCGCGCTTTCGGTTCTTCCGGTCACGTTCCGGAATGGCGTGCCAGTTGAATTGCAGAGACCAGTCGAAGCCGCCAACATTCGTGAAGTATGCCTGTAAGCAAGCGTGTGTTTCTCTCTCTTGATTCACCTGATCCTACCTCTCCCTGGTATATCCCGCCCTCTCACTGTATGTCACCTATTGCTCTTTTCTTCTCCTTTGATATCTTGGTCTCTCTTTATCCCTCTCATTTCATTTCTCTACCTCTCTCTCCCTCCCTCTCTTCTCTCTCTCCCTCTCTCTATCTCTCTCTCTCTCCATACCTTGGAGTAGTGGTACTCGAAAGTGTTATCATCGATGACATCAATGACTGGGCAGACGACAGTGGTGGGGTCTCTCTTGATTCTGTCCAGGAGTGGCTCGATCCATCCCTCCATGCATTCGCAGTGCGAGTCCAGGTAAGTCAGCACGGCGCCCTTCGCGACGGCTGCGCCGCGTAGTCTAAAATGCGTACAAGTAAAAAAAATCACTAAGTCCAGATATAAAATATAGACTTTCTACAAAACAAACATCTTAAAACAAATGATTAAATAGCCAACCTGGCCCTGATGAGTCCTTCTCGCTTCTCCATCCTCAGAATGCGCACCTTCGGGAACTGCGCCATGTACTGTTCGAGAGGCTCTAGGAAAGAAATTAAATATATTTTGGCGTAATAAAAAATATCAACCTTATCCCCATTTTTAGCAGAACAAGAGGTTACAAAAGGATGTAGATGGAAACAACTAAACTTGTTAAATATGAGTAAATGGTGGTTTTCCATTAATCGCATTCGCCAAAACTATTATATTGGCAATCCGCTGCACAGTGAATGCCGTCGTGTAATTCAATATTGTAGTGCACCACCCTCACTTTTAGTGTGTTCCATGTCAGAGAAGTCGTCGACAAGGACAATCTCCTTGAGGAGTTGGTCGGGAGTTCTCTCCAGGATGGAGTGGACCGTGCGAAGAAGCACCGACCACGCCTCGTTGTGGAAACACACGATCACTGAGGTGTCCGGAAGACCTTCCGAGTAACGTTCCGTCTTGCATCTGAGTAGAGATGAGAGTGTATGTCAGCGATAGAGAGAGGAAGGGAAATTTAGAGAAAGAGAGGAGGCGAAAGCGACGAGAAAGCAAGAGAGGCAACATACTCCTCGTCAATTCCTGTTGGCAGCGTGCGGTGGACGGAGATGAGATCAGATGCGTACTGGTTGAATGCGTTGTTCTGGAAGCCCAGGTCGTACTTGGCCTTCTCCTCCTTGGACAGCTTCTGCAAGGAGACTAGCTAAAAGAATACACGAATAGGACATGTGAAATTTTATAAACATAACAAATGCATTATTATATGCATAATTTAAAATTCTGTTCTTTCAAACTCCCGTAGCACCGTCGCTGTAGAAAAAAAAACAACATTACAAACTTAATTTCGTTTAAAAGAAACGGACATTCTTATCAATCTTGACAGCCTTGCCCAGCTCGCCCTCCTGATTCGGGTCGCCTCTCTTGTAGATGGCCGAGTTGGGGTCGACCAGATAGGACGGCTTCGCGAGAACCTCAAGGAAACGAAAGCACATAAAGAAGAAGAATCAAGATACTCTTAAGTAATATAAAGCCTTCGCACACTCTCCCAAGGGGGGAATCGAAAACTCAAGAGCAATAAAGCAACAAAACAAAATCGGCATGCAGGATCCTTGGTAAATCCCCTGGGGATCCCAGGAGGTAGGCGCAGACCCAATTTTGAGGGACACCTTCACTCTCTTCACCCTTAGAATGTCTGGATCCATTGTGGGAGGCATCGTGTCAATTTCTGCGAGTGGCTGGGGATGTGGACCCAATTCACCGACTCCACCACGTTCTGTTTCGGGTATCTCAGTCGGAACGTGTACCCTATGGAGCACTTCATCCTCCACCTCAAAAGGGCTGTGGATGCCAAAGAATTATTTCAAATGAAGTTGATAGACCTAGAGGTTAATAAACATCGTATTCATTAATAGTCGCAAATTAAACCAGTCTACACTAAGTAACTAACATTGGCTCCGGCGCCACCGTTGGCCTTCTCCTCTTCTTTGCGATCTTCTTCCTTTTGTCGCTCGATAGGAGGCCCGAATCCTAAATTAACTGACAAGTAACAAGTTATATTTTAATTTGAAATTATATGAATAAAGCGCATATTATAGTAATAATAATTAGAACAATAAAATATTCGAGGAAAAGGCAGTGAAATATCATTTGAACAAACCTTGAATCGAGTCCACTTTCCGCTTGTCAATCTTGGCGTTTCCATCTCCTTCACCAACGCCGTGCTGAAGATGTATAAAGATAGTTGGTAGAAGAAAGAAATAGAATGGCAGCAGAGAGAGAAAGAGAGAGAGAGAGAGAGAGAGAGAGAGAGAGAGAGAGAAAGAGGGATGGGAGGAAGCATAGCGAGAAGGCGAGATTTACAAAATAATCATCAAGCCTCCTACCGCTAGAATAATTTTAATAACAATAACACTATTTTTAAAGCTAAAAGGTAACCCCAAAGTCAACGGGAACGTGTTCGTCGCCACTGGACGCGAAGTAGAAGATGGCAATTAGCCAGACAGCGGGCACGAGCAGCACCTTCAAATCAGATTCATACTGTATTTATTTTTACTCTTGTACGCTCATATACAAATTTTTTAAAGTTTATTGCTACGTACTTGAATACTATTAAAGATTAAATTGCAACGTTGTATTGCCGCTGCTTATTGTTCCGAAAATTTACGTTTCAAATACAATAAAGAACAAACTGAATTCTGACCACTTTCATGGCGAGCGACCGCCTGCGTGCGGGGAGCATGGTGGAGTGCCTTGGCTGTGGTCTCCGAGGTGGTGGACCTTGGAGAGGCTTCCTCTCAGCCCCTCTCGCTCCCGCTCACTCCTTCCACGAACCCGTCTTGGCCTCTGCTCTTTGGCTCTCCACAAATCGTGGCCAAGCAGTCGCTATCCTGAAAAGAAAAATACAACTAATTAATCTCATTCCGTGTATTCAACTCTGTAAGAATACATCAAAGCAGCAAATGCCGCCTGGTTTTCACCACAACGAGCGTCAGTAAAATAAATTCATTAAAACAGCCCCGAACAGCTTATCGAAAATGTTTCCTCTATGAAATATCGGATAGGATATATTAACACAAGTTTCATTACGAACATTGTCCACAAACATCAAGGATAAAAACGATTTAGCAAACAAAAGTGAGAGAGAAGGAGGGAGAGGGAGAGAGAGGGAGAGAGAGGGAGAGGGAGAGAGAGAGACAGAGAACGGAAGAAGAGAATTAGGCATGTATCGAAAAAAAACCCAAAAAATTCGTCAACGAAGGACAGGTGAAAGAAATCATATTCTTTCTGAAGGATATAGGGGCAGCAGAGATGTACCAGATCTCGCGAAGCTGAGCAATCAAGCAGCAAGGCTGGGAATGCCAAATGGAATATGGGCGCAGAACTTCAGATGACATCGATTAATCTCCGCAATAGAAATGACTCCAAGTACTCTCCAATGCCCTTTTGCAGATTATGAGCTGGCCGTAAGGAGCTGATAGGCTGATAAGGACAAAACGTCTGTAAGGTTCTCTAATCCCTATCACCTCCCTTCGCTTCCAATCCATACTCCTCCCATTCTTGGACCACACCCTCCCTTATCAGTTATAATAAAAATCATTCTTCCCTCGCGTGAACAATCCACGGAATCGCGTATCAACCAAGTTCGACGACTTCGTCAGAACACTCGCACCTTTACGATTTTTAGATCAGATCACCATTCACTAGAACAATTCAAGCAATCTCAGAATAGCCATCAAACTTTATTGCCCTAATGAATGCGGAAGTGGGCAAGGCGGTGGGATTTGAGAAAGGCCTGCAACCGCTCTCTTTCTTGTCCTCTCTTCTCTCCCTTTACATCATCTCTTCCGCTTACCCTCTCTCTCTCCCTTTCTCTCCCTCACTTTGTCTCTCTCTCTCTCCTTCTCTCTCTCTCTCCTTCTCTCTCTCTCTCCCCCTAAACACCTCGCACTGGCTGACTCGGACACATCGTCCTCTCTCCCCTTAGCCAGCAGCTTGCTCATATCCTCTTCTATCCCTGTGGAACGGATAAAGAAAAAAACCGCGCACGATTTGTCTTGGCGAGCCTTTATCTCTGGATCCTTTCCAATCAGTCGTGTAAAGCGCTGTCTTAGTGCCTTGGATCGGGACGGCTTTAAACAGGGTAGAAGCTTTCTTTGATCTAAAAGAAACGGGGACAGGTCCGGATGGCACAAAATTCCCACATTTCCCTAGTAAGACAATTATCGTATCCCAAATATTTTTTCTCATTCTGATCTCTCTCTCTCTCTCTCCTTTTTCTCACTCTCTCTCCCTTCGAATTCTCGCATAGAGCTCTCACGCCGATGACTCCTTCTCTCCAATACCGTTTTCAAACACGACTACTCTACAGGTGCTTGCTTTCTTCCTTGCACTCGCTGTCCACTTCACGGCCCAAAGGGGTCCGTCTTTTCTTTTTTTTCCAAGTCAGTGAGCAACGAAGAGAGCGATGAGAGAACGAGAGGAAGAGAAGCAGAGAGTGTTGCTCGTAACCTCTCAACAATGCCCGTGGGGCGTCTTGAGGGCGTCAGGGAAAGAGGCAGCAAGGAGTGAGAGTGAGAGAGAGAGAGAGAGAGAGAGAGAGGAGGAGGAGGAGGAGGAGGAGGAGGAGGAGGAGGAGGAGGAGGAGGAGGAGGAGGAGGAGGAGGAGGAGCGTGTTGGCGACTTTAGACGGTCAACGACAAGCACCCGTGTTGTCCGGTTTGGGCAGGCAAAGACTTGCGAGAGAGAGAGAGAGAGAGAGAGAGAGAGAGAGAGAGAGAAAGAGAGAGAAAGCGAGAGAGAGAGAGCACAGAAAGAGCGAAGGAAAGAGAGCAGCAGACAGAGCTGAAAAAAAAGAGAATCAAAGTGAGCGAGAAAAATCGAAAAGGACAACACAAAATGCATTCAAACTGTTGAAAAGAAGAAGAAATATCACCATCTTCATCAGTCATGCAGAAAAGAAGATTGATAAGTTCCCTCGCTTAAAAATTTACAGAACATTCATCATTCACCACTAGCAGATTAGAAGAAATAAGCAAACGAACATTTCCGTCAATTTAATGGATTAGCAAGGCAATGTCAACAGTAAATGAGAAATAACTATTTAAAGACTTGGTCCGCTTGCTCATTAATTACTGCTATGTCATCCTGTTACGCAAAAAGAGATGAAAAAGAAACAAAATGGCTTCAATTTCCCATTCATCTAGCGTTTGGAATCGGCTGCCCAAGGTATACCTGCTAGTGGCAGAGAGACAGAAAGAAAGAGAGAGAGAGAGAGAGAGAGAGAGAGAGAGAGAGAGAGAAGGAGAGAGCGAGAGAGAGAGAGAGAAGGAGAGAGAGAGAGAGAGTGAGAGAGAGAGAAGGGGAGAGAGTGTATGAGTGTGAGAGAGTGGATGGACACAAACGGATGTATGTGAATGTACGGTTGGGAGACCCTTGATCGGTCGTCGGGCTTTCTCTCTTTTCTCCACCGACCAAAAAAGTGGTGTACACACTAGACCAGACGGGCACGCACATGCAATCGAACAAGCGATTTAGGCCTGAGAAGTTGGAATGAGCGGATAGGAAGGAGATTGTACGGAGAGAAGAGGAGAGAGAAGAGATAGAGAGAGGAAGAGAGAGAAAGAGGGAGAGAGAGAACTGGGAGGGAAGATATGCACCCTGAGAGGGGGAGACAGAATGAAGAGAAAAAGGGAATAAGTCGGAAGAAGGCGTTAAAGAAGCCCTAATCTCTGAACGACATCTCCAGGAACACTGGCAGGGAAGAGGAGAGCTAGACAATATTTCTCGGTGACAAAATCACCAGTATTTTGCAAGCAGGATATAATTCTTCGGGAAAAAAGTAGAGACAGAATGTGGGAAAGAGGGAGCGAGAGAGAAAGAGAAAGAGAGAGAGAGAGAAAGAGAGAGAGAGAGAGAGAGAAAGAGAGATGCTCTCCTATTTCGAAGAGAGGTCACATGTTTCGAGTTAGCAGTCTTGGCTGGTAGACCATTGCATTCGAAGAACGGGGATATCTCTAAAGCAAAGGATGAAATATTGCAGGCTAACAGGGAAGAGCAAGATTCCTCCGAGCTTTGAGTGTTTGTTGGGGATGAAGTGGGAAATGCGAAAATATACAGTCCACGAGAAAAGGCAGCGCCGATTGCGAGAGAACGGGAAGGGGCAAGAAAATACCTGAAAACGTCCTGTCGTCTAAACACGTCAATTCGAGCGCAAGCGATTAAGGACAAAAGCATATAGAGTACTGAGGCAGAGAGAAAGAGAGAGAGAGAGAGAGAGAGAGAGAGAGGGGAGAGCATGGAGGAAAGGGAAAACAACGAAGAGCAAAGCGGTGAAGAATGCCTTAGGGTGCCTCGAACGGCCTACTTTTCACCTCTCTTTGTCTCTCTCTCTCTCTCTTCGTCTCTTTCTCAGTCTCTCTCTCTTCGTCTCTTTCTCTCTCTCTCTAACCACCAACCATCCAGTGTTCGGGGGGAACCATCGGGAATAGCGAGTGGGCGGGGTGAGCTGTTGGCTCAAGACCATGCGCCTTTCTTGACATGTCTTTGCTCTCATTCACTCGGTGTCAAGCCACTGGCACATACAACGGATCTGCTTATCGTTCTCTCGCTTTTGTATTCCCTTTATCTCTCTCTCTTCTCTCTCTCTCGTTCTCTTATTCCCATCTCACATCCTTCCATACCCTACAATTTTCTACCTTGCTCTCGCGTTTCTTCAAGCGAAACCAAAACCATATCTTGGTCTGGTTCTCCGCCTTAAACTGGTACGCTTTAAGCGTAAAACAGCTGTGCGCGCTCTTGGTAGACGATTGAAGAAGTAGAGCAAGTCTAATCAGTTATTTGCTTGTAGCGCAGTCTGGGCAGCGGGAGAGAGAGCCAGGGAGCGCGAAAATGAAAGAGGGAGAGACAGAGAAAGAGCGAGAGAGTGAGAGAGAGCGAAAGATAGAGAGAGAGAGAGAGAGAGAGAGAGAGGAGCAAATGTATCCTTGGGAAATATGTCACATTATTATTTCAGCATGGAGACGCTTCTCCGCTCGCGGCAATGAATAAATGATTCAACGGGATACAATTCAAGGCTTCCGACTAGAAAGTGATATGGAACCTTGGAAAAACAGAGAAGCAGTGTCATAGAATAAGAAATGAGTGAGCATGCAGATGAGAGAGAGAGAGACAGAGAGAGAGAAGGAGAGAGCGAGAGAGAGAGAGAGAGAGAGCGAGAGACAGGAGAGAGAGAAAACAGCGAGATGGAAAAACCTTTCCCAATATTCGTACGCGGGTACAATGGCTATAAAAGATGCATCGATGGTCTGTCGACTATCGGAAGGGAAGAGAAGCGAGGAACCACGTCATCTACAAAATAACGTCGTTTTTATCAGATCTGATTGCACAGGCAAAAAAGAGAGAGTGATAGAAGAAATTCAGAAAGAGGGAGAGGGACAGAGAGAAAGAGAGAGAGAGAGAGAGAGATAAAGAGAGAGAGAGAGAGAGAGAGAGAGAGAGAGAGAAGACATGGGTTCTATCGCCCATGTGAGCGAGGATGAAGAAGCCAGTAGAGGGGCACTCAATCTCATAGTTGATGGGTAGATATGATTGGCAGATAAAGGAAGAGGATGGGAATGAAGGCTATATGAGGTGATAGAGAAAGAAGGAAGGAAAGAAAGAAAAGAAAATAGAAAAAAAAATACATTTCTAAAAAACAGAAAAGACCCCATAAGAGAAAGAACGGCACAGGTTCCCAGTAAGCAGATGTTCAGCGTTATCAGCCACTAACCACTTCGACCAGTGCCAGAGAACAACACGACTCATCAGAGTTAGCGCACCTTTATAGAACTCCATGTTGCCGATACAATAGAAATGAAATGAAACATATAATGTGTTTTTTTCTTGTAGACAATGGAAAAATCTCGAAGAATAGAATGAAAAAAAAACCTAAGAAAAACACCAAGTCAACAAGCACTTTCCACTTAAGCAAACGTTTACGGCAAGACAGCAACAATACTTATGGACTTCACAGATATGTTCTAGACTTTTCACTTCTGCTTTCGTTTTTCTTTGCTCTCTTGCTCTCTCTCTCTCTTTCTCTATTCCTCTCTCTCCAATTCCCATCCGCTACTATACTCACCATGACGAAAGCAGATGCCAGTGAGTTCGCAATGTACCTGATCTGGCAGAATGGACGCGTGGCACTGTACGGTGGCTTGCAACTACAGGAGATAGTCAGACGGAGCTAGAAGAGAGTGTGGCAGAGAAGGAGACGCAGAACAAAAAGAGAGACAGAGAGAAAGGAAAATATACAGTGAGTAAGAGAATTGGAAGTATAGAATGACAAGAGCATACCGTTGAGAGGAAGTAGAACGGGGAGTGGGATGGGCCATAACTGTAAGCATGCCAACGGGGCACTGTTAGAGGAGCACACGCACATCTTTCTCTAACCTTCTCCCGCTCTCTCTCTCTCTTCTGTCTCTCGTTCACTTCCGTTCTTCCTCTCTCCATTACCTCGTTTCTCTATCCTACCAATAACTTTCTCCTTCTCCAAATGTATGAACGTCCGCTTCTCCTCCTTTAGAAACATTAAATAAAATGCCCCATAAATATGGCCGACACGAAGAAGAGGAGACAGGTCTTACAACCAGCAAATGTTACGTCTAGTTATCATCTCAATTGCAGACTTTTCTGCTTCTGGATAATATAGTTGAATTCCCTATCTAAAGGGCGACTTGATGTCGACAAAGCGTATTTCAGAACGGCAAGAGTTGACAATTCAGGAGTGAGGATTAATCTGACCCCACTGCGGATAAACAGGACACTAACTATCTCTCTTTCTCTCTCTCTCTAGTTCTCTTTCTTTCTCATTCTCTCGACACTCTCCCTCTCTCTCTTTCTCTCCCTGACAACAGGTGATATCACGTCACTCTGTGCCACTGCCCTTCCCTAGCAGTTCACATCATTCCACCTGCGCCTCTGCTGCAACAATATGCAACTTATAGTAGAATGACGATTATGAGATCAAGGCGAATACTGAAAATAGAAAAGAGGCAGCTATCAAGTGTTCAGCGAGACTTATAGGAAAACGTCCAAAATAATATTAACCTTGACTTGCATATCATATAACTGATCATATTCCATCAACAATAAACATAGCGGTTCTTGCATAATGCAAATGGAGAACGACTCTTGACTCCGCAATGGCAGCAGCATTCTCTTTCTTTCTCACTTTCTCGATCCTCACATTTCTCTCTCTCTCTTTCTCTCTCCCATTTTGACTCCTGGGTCCCAGGCCGATCGTTATCCGTGGGGAGCTGCACGGCGGTATCATTTACGATCATCGCTCTTGGCCCAGGCTTGCGTGGTCAAGGCAACACGCCTTCCTCATTCTTTGCTTCTATTTCTCTCTCTCTCTCTCTATCTCTCTCTCTATCTCTCCCTCTCTCTTTCTATCTCTCTCTGTCTCTCCCTCTCTCGCTATCTCTCTCCCTCTCTTTCTATCCCTCTCTGTCTCTACCTCTCTCACTCGCCATTTACTCTAGGAGGGATAAGAATGCAACTCATCTCCTCTCTTTCCCTCCCTCCGCTAATCCTGCCCAAGCCCTATGACAGCACTCGCGCGAGTCCTCCGCTCAAGAGTTAAGCCTGATAGGTATATTCGCATTGTCTAGCTGCACAGGTGGCGGAAACGACTGGCACATCTGGAAACGAGTGAAGAGGACAAATTGAAACCTAGTGGACTTCATCTAAACCCACTCTTCGATCTCGCGCTTCCCCTCCGACCCTCTCTCTCTCTCTCTCGCTCTCTCACTTCTCCCTCTATCCCCTCTCACGATCTCTTACTTCACGCCCTCTCCCTCACACTCTCTTGTCTACTTACCATACAATCAGCTCTTCAGCCTTCTTTCTTTTTCTCACGTATTCCTGGTTATACAAGCCAAGAGATCGAAACTACACGCTTTCATTGCCTATTCTTTCCATTATCGAGGCCAACGGAACCATTAGGTAAGCTAAATAAAAGATAGCATTAAGTTATAACGCAAAGCGCGATTCAAATGACTACGAAAAACGTACGTTAGACAAGGTCGCCAGGGAATTAACGACTTTGACCATCATTGTTTAAGAGCCCCGTGTAAAGTGCAAACTGCAGACCTTGGGGTTCAGGATTTGCGACCCTAATTTGCGCTTCTGTAATGAAAAATTAGTGAACTGAACTGCGAAGTTGATCTTTTGCTTATAAAAATAAAATCAATATTCAAAAGAGAAAAGAACTGGTAATAAAACGAAGAAAAAAAAAGAACAAGTTCTACGGTGTACCCCCCCCCCCCCCGCAAGATGAAATCTGTCATTATGAAGAACTCGTATGTTTGTCGATAAAGAAAGGAAGGAAATTGAGTGAGTGATAACGATTTGCACGCCAATGCGAATAGGAGGAACCTGCATTCACAATCACTTCTTCTTGAAAAGGCCAGAAAAAGGCTCAGGGAGGGACAAAGCAGGTAATAGACTGGAAAATAGAGGTCAAGGTGCCAACAGGAATGCAATTAAGACCATGCACGAGAGGGCGATAGAAAATGAGATTCGGAGAGTGAGGCGGAGAAAATAAGGAGGAATGAATGACAACAGAGATGCAGAGAAAGAAAGAAAGAGAGGATAAGAGAGAATAGAGAGATTTAGGAATATAGGGCGCGCGGGAACTTAAGCTTATTTAAATGCGTAACACTTGGATATCAAAAGAGGTTGATTACAGGTGTAGGGAATTTGTGGAATTCATGAGTGGATGACCTGAAAGGTATTCAGTGAACCCCGGAACCAGTTCAGAAGAACAAGGGTGGACAAAGGAGAAGGGCAGCAGCGAAGCAGAGAGCGATGCAGACTGAGAGAGATGGAAACAGACAGGAAAGAGAAAGGGAGAAAGAAAAAGGGAGAAAGAGGGATAGAGATAGAGACAGAGAAGAGAGAGAGAGAGAGAGAGAGATAGAGAGAGAAGGGAAAGAGAGAGAGAGAGAGCGAGAGAGAGAGAAGTACAGAAACGCCGTGTGCACTTGCCAGTTAGTGTGCGAGTCATTGGCAGGCGAGTGCGAGGTATGAGCCCGAGGCAAAAGGTGGAAGCTGCTCAGTGTGTGTTTTGCACAAGTGCAAGAAGCAAGGTGAAGCTGCGTGGAGGGAGGAAAGAAACAAAAAGGTATGTCTGCGAGGAGCAACCTAGTGAGATATCGAGTTCACTCGGTAGACATGGAAGTGCGAAGAGACGTAGAGAGAGAGAGAGAGAGAGAGAGAGAGAGAGAGAAGGGGGAGGGAGAGAGAGAGAGGAAGAAAGAGAGAGGAAGCAAGACAGAGAAAGCGACAGGAAGGGAGAGAGTGAGAGGGAGAGAGAAGCGAAACAGTGAGAGAGGGAGGGAGGAGAGAGAAAGAGAAAGAGCATGAGATGAAAGAGAAAAAGCCCTGATAGTGCTCGTAAAAGCCGGAAATCAAAAAGACCTAAAGAAGTGAGCAAATAGTGTATACATTGCGGGAAAGGAAGGGAGAGAAGAGAAGAGGGATTATGAGAAAAGAAACAACGTCCATTCTACCTTTCTCTCTATCACTCTCCTTACCTTCACGGGGCTCTCTCACATTGCAACTCGGTGTCCACTACTTGCACTCTCTATAAGTGTAGAGGGAGGCGGGACGGCGAGCTTTGTTAGAGAGAGAGAGAGAGAGAGAGAAAGAGAGAGTGATTCAAGAGGGATAAAGACAGAGACACACAGGGAAAGTTACGTGATGAACAACCAGGAGGGAAATGGGAAATGTCGGGAGTGACCGAGAGCGCAACAATGAGAAAGATTGTGCGGGAGGCGACGTGAGAGGGCGCGGCAGATAAACAATGAAAGAGCCAGAGAGTGCAAGAGAGGTCAGACGAGCGAGAGGATAGAGAAGAAGACAGAAATAGATAGAGACAGAGTGAGAGAGAGAGAGAGAGACTAGAGAGAAATAGAGAGAGAGACTAGAGAGAAATAGAGAGAGAGAGAGGAAGAGAGAGAGAGAGAGAGAGAGAGAGAGAGAGAGAAAGAGTGCGAGAGAGAGAGCGCAGAACGATAGCAGTGAGAAAGGCCCTCTTTTACTCTCATTGTCCTACCTCCCTCTTTTCTTCCTTTCTTTCTTGCTCTCCTTCTTCCAGGTTAGCCTTTTCTTCCCTACCCTGCGCAGGCCGATTGCGCGAATTGTCTACGAGGAGAGAGAGAGGTAGAGAGAGAGAGAGAAAGAGAGAGAGAGAGAGAGAGAGTAGCTGAGGATGGAAGAATATAGAGGTTGCAGCAGCAACCTCTCCCCTGGGGCTATCGGCTACACAATGTAAATGGACAGGATGAGGTACAAGGGTGCAGGCACGTAGAGAAAATGAACTAGAGAGAGAAAAAGAGCAGAGAAAAAGAGAGAGAGAACGAGAGAGAGAGAGAGAGCGAGAGAGAGAGAGAGAAGAGAGAGAGGAGAGGGATAGAGAGAGTGAACGAAGGGGAAGTGAGTGAAAGACAGAGAAAGATTAAGCGGTAGGAGTCTAACAAATGAAAGAGGAAGAGAAAACGTAGGACAAAGTGGAGGTGAAAGGAAAGATAGGAAAGGAACAGGAGCAAGAAATAAAAGAATGAAAAGCCAGCTCAGATCTATGTACGTCATCCCTTTCACACGGGTCTTTCTTTCAAGCGAGCAAGGTTATTTCAGGAATTTCATGTCGGCCTCACCCTGTCAGTAAAGATTTTATAACCTAGAATAAATTTATATCATACCTTAACCTTAGAACCAATTGTTTAAATTGTTTCACGCCGCAACTAGAGCAATCATTTACAATTTTCATACGATCACTCTTTCCACACCATTAATTCTAGAGAAGCTCTATGGATTACTTAAAAAAAGTGAAATGCATTATTGAAAAATTACAAAATGATATAATCTCACGCTGAACTTCAGAGGTAGTTTATCGCATTTATAGGTTGGTGATTTCCGGTATTTCACAGAAAATTATTATGGACGCTTTGTCCTTCATCCTACACAGTATCCAGAATTAGCTGGACAAATGTAATTTGGGAGAAGCAAACTTCGATCCGCGCAATACCCGATGCGAAAGTCATGGGAACTTTAAAAGTAATGGGGTCCAGCAAACACCACCCGAGCAGTACGACTCTTCTACGTCACATGCATTACTGATTAGAAAGACTGGAAGAGAGAAATGTGAGAAATTAGAGAGAGAGAAAGACAGAGAGAGACAAAGAAAAGTGAGAGTGAGAGAGAGAGATGGGAAAGAAAGGGAGAGGGGGGAGCGCTTGTCTCTGTTTAGCCTGACACATGGAAGAAACAAACGGAACCGCAACCACACGGTGGCCTCGGGCAACTGGAAAATGCAGTAAATACAATTCCAGAAGTGTCTAGCGGACCAGAAATGGCGTAGAAGAAAACAAGGTACTAACAATAAGCTTTAAATAAAAGTAAGTGACAGGACAGCGAGGCAGATTATCAAACTATCAAATAATTACCTGCACGATGGGAACCCATTACATATCACCCTTAAACTAATCCTTAATTTCCATCCTTCATCCTGTTCAATCTTAATGAATATTCAACCATAGAATCAAGGCGATGACGTTTCACTGGTTTGGGACAGCAAAAAGGGCTGGTCGGAGAGAAAGGAGGGAGCGTGCTTGTCACGGATACTCTCATGTTCTTTTAATCTCCCGCGTTCTCTCCATCTGTCATATCACTCTCGCCCATCTCTCCCTCTCTCTTCTTTTCTCTCTCTATTTCTCAAACTCTCGAGCAAGCAAGATGTCCCGATTGAGGTCGATTGGAATAGTCTTGGAGTCATTGGCTGTCTGCTAATGAAAAGTAAGTGAATCAAGTGGAAAAAGAGAGCTGAACACCCCCCACAAACACCTCCTTGTTGTCAGCCCAGCTCTCGTCGTTCCAATTTGTAATGAGCATAGAGCACATCGCCCGCCCCGTCAGTCCCCAGCCCCTCTTGTCCCATATTTCATACTGTCACCCTCTACTCCTCTACGAGCACTCATCAAAGAAACCGTTCAGGAGCATATCCGTCTTTAAAACGAACTCTCAACAGAAGAGCCCATACACTTTCAAGGACTCCAGGGATGCACCGGGTGATAGGCCTCTCAAACTGATTCATTAATGTGGAATCAGATGCTTTGATGGCCATTCCAATTTATTATGTCCATTACTTGCCAAGAGTCTGGCGTGACGAGACCGCGTAGAAATACTCGACAAGCTGTTTTGAGAGAGAGAGAGAGAGAGAGAGAGAGAGAGAGAGAGAGCTGAGAGATGGCAGATGCAAATATGAGGAAAGAGATAGAGAGAGATTGCGAGGAATAAAGAGTGAACACTGTTATTCAGTCAATTCATTATCATTTTTAGAGTACATTACCACCAGACAAACATTTCCGCTGCTCTGCAACCGGTCATGAAAAAGAGGACGGAGCACTGAATTACTAATTATCAAGACAGCAAGCTCTGCATGGCTAAAAATAAACCCCATTTGTTACAGAATAAAATACGAGACGCAAATATTGCTTCGGTCTAAAAAGCTTCATTCAGAATGAGACAATTAAATATTGCGTAGGGAGCAAAAGAACAACCTCGGCATACAAACAAAGCGGTATAAAATAAAAAGCTTAAAATTATGTGAGCTTCACTTTCACCCTTCACTGACTTTAAGCTTTTAATTTCTCATGCCCGCAGGACTAAACAAATCATAGGGTGCCTTCGAAAATGCCAGCCACAGGTCCTGCCGCAAAGTGGTCCCTGCTGTGGCCTTGGTGGCTTGTCTCCTAACCCGGCTTCTCGCAAACAACCACAGATTTGGGCAGTGCGGAAACGTAGTGAGAATAAAGATAGAGCGAGAGAGAGAAAGAGAAAGAGAGAGAGAGAGAGAAAGAGAGAGAGAGAGAGAGAGAGAGAGAGAGATGAAAGGTACGGGTAGGCAGGATAGCAGGATATATGCTCGTGCATTTTCGCCACTTTCCTCCTCCCTTTGTGCCTCTTCTCACACTCTTTCGCCGGGTGCGCTTATACCGACCGATTGCGTGAGTGAGAGCGGCCGGCATCCCTTGGGCCATTCTCTTTGCCACTCACTCCTCTCTCTCTCTTTCTCTTCCACTTCATCTCTCTCTCTTTCCTCTTCAATTCTTCTCTGTCCAGCGCCTGGCCAAACCCCGCAGATTTAAATGGACCCTGAAGCCTTTTTCAGCTTAGCTTCTCTCTCTCTCTCTCTCTCTCTCCTCATCGGTTATGCTTCTCCTTTTCCACTCTCTTCCGTTCTGGGCATAGTGGAGTACTACTGGCTGGTGACTTCCACTAACAAACTACTCACGGAGAACTCAAGTGGCTATGCCACGTAACAAACGAAGCACCTTTTTAGTCTTCTATATTGGACATATGCGAAGGTCCGCACTAGTTCCCATCGGCAACACCCACCTCCAGAACGAACCCTGAGGCTGTGCCATCACAAGAGAAACCCTCCATATAAAGAGAACAGGCCTCTCTGCTCATCCTGGACTGTTCCTCCTCTTCGTTCCTTTTGTCAAGCACTGCTATATGACATATACAAGTGTCTCTTGCATTCTTGCTAGTCAAGCCACGACAAAACAAGATCTCTAGAACAATCATAGCTATTGCTGGTGGTTCCCCCAAGGGCCGTTCCGGTCAGGATTCTAGCTGTTTTTTGCGCCTTGTCAGCGATGGCGTGGTGGAGAAGCGAGTAGCAGATGAAGGGGGGGGGGGAGGGGCAGAGGAAATTGGAAAAAAGAGGAGAGGGACAGGGAGGCAGAGGAGTGAGAGGGAAGAAGTGAAAGACAGCTCAAGCGAAACATCCGGCGTAGCACTGGCCAAGTGGCACTTGCGGTAATTATAAGAGAAGGTAGAAGAAGACGCGCATGCTCTCTCTGCCAATCGTGTTCGGCAACATCTTGTAAATTGCGCCGGTTCCGAAAATACACCACCGTCACATAATTATAGTGCACACAACTAGACATGCGCTAGGTTCTTTTCAATGCATCGGTCAAGGAGCGAACTTATACAGTGAAAAAAAACAGAGGGCGTTCGTAGAAATGGATGTTGAATGCACCGTTTGGCCTTTAGCTTGGCGAAAGGAAACATAACTCATAACTACGGATATAATCTGCGAAAAGGAAATGAAAACCAATTTGCGATTTAAAAATTATAACTAAAATTCTTTTCCCTATTCTTCTAATATCTCTTAGCATCGGTTCGCATCTTTGTTGTCTTTCTCTCTCTCTCTCTCTCTCTCTCTCTCTCGTAACTTGACACCAAGAGTGAGAAACTGTAACCAAACAGACTCGTCGATCGCAAGCCATGTGGTATGCCGTCCTTTTTCCGTACCCGCGCAATTTTTTCCCTGTCAAGAACTATTCGATCTTGATCGGAGACCCGATCATTTTGCTCGCACAAAAAAAGAAGTGACTCAGCTGCTTCCTCTACTAAAGCATGAAGAGAACAGGCCACAAATAACGCTGGCTCTAGATTTACTTCATCGCTAGCAAGTGTGCTAATTAAAAGAATATGTACAAAGAAGAAAAAAGGGGTATAAATCGTTCGTCCCTAAGGGAAGAAAGAGTGGATGGGGCGTATGGAACACCCGTTCTCTCATATCTACTCTGAGTGGGTGGCCGTACAGAAGGAACGTCAGTTATCTCCCATATCTCCACTGATCAGATATACCGCATTTCTTGACAAGATCGTGGCTTTGGACTGGGCATACCAAGCCAAATCAGCTTAGGATAAAGAAAGAGCCAGTATTCCACTGGGAATACAAGCACAATTCACGAGTGGTGGGCCTGCTTTTCAACACTCACCGTCTATTGCTCCTATTGTTTGAACTACTCTCGGAAGAAATTGTCAGGCGCTCAGCGCCCATTCCTTTCCTTGATTTGAACGCTTTTCGACATTGCGAGTCAATTTCCTGTTCCTATCCGGATGGCTTGAACGTTGAAACGAAATTAGAGAAAGCGAAATTGAGGATGAGAATATCCGCGCAAATCTAACAATTAGATTAAAAAATTTTACAGATAAAGGAAAAATGAACTGAACCATCTAAAGAAAACCCACTTGGAAGATCTAAAAAAGAAGTCCTCTTGTCGTGACAAAGTAAGGAGAATACGACGTAATCAATATTATTTAAAGGGAAGCGGTTGCGGCTGCGAGAATATTAGTTAAGACATTGAGAATTCGTCAGCCACCCTAGCAGCTGTCTGCACTTCCAAAATAAACCGAGCAGGACTAGCCTGTGCTCCGGTTGCTGTGGTGTCTCTGCTACTCTGGCCGTCTCTTCCTTGTCTACTTCTCTAGCCGTCTCTTCCTTGTCTGCTTCTCTGGCCGTCTCTACCTTGTCTGCTTCTCTCCTCGTCTCTTCCTTCTCTCCCTCCCCTTGCTCCTTCGTTCTTTTAGAGGGCGCTCCACGCAGAAAAGAAAGGCGGAGGCCTGGAAATAAAATAATATTATTAAAGAATAGCAGTATCAAACGGCACATGGTGTCACTTCTCCACCCTTTCAATAATACCTTCACCCCTGCGCCAACATTTGGCATAGCGCAGGGGTGAAGGTATTATTGAAAGAGTTGAGAAGTGACAGAACTAGAGAGCGACAGGAAGCACGAAAAACTAAGAAAAATTAGAGAAAAGAGTAATTTCGTTATATAACATTTATACATAATAATAAACAAGATTTCAAAGCTGTACGCAACTTTTTCTTTATATTATAGTCAAACTGCAGGAATTTTCATTGATGGAACCATTTTCTGGCCATTTGTCCGTCACCAACCGAAGCTTCTTCTTCCTATGCATGAATGGCCAACACGCGGTGGTGAAACAGCGCTCTCCTCACGACTTTCATCTTCCAGCCATATTCTCTCTCTCTCTCTCTCCTCTCTGTGCCTCGTCCTCTGTAGTTCGCAAATAGTTTCACACGCACACACTGCTTCGCAGTAATGTCATACTTGTAACAGATGCGACAACGACGAGAACCTTGACGTACAAGCACACTCGTGTGCCATAATTTAAAAAAAAAAAGAACGGAAGGTGCAATGCAGTAATCATATTAGTAAAAATAAGAGTGGTATGAGAGTAAGAGCAATTGAGAGACAGAGAGGGAGGGGTTTTTAATCTCGTAAACCCAAGATTCTGCTAGCAGTGACAGCATTGAAGGGGGTAAACGGGATAGTATCCCTCGTCTCCACAAATATATCACGGGTACACCCGATCGGTCATTGATTTCGTAAGATGTAGAGTGGACAGAGTTAGAAATGTGCACGATTACGGGTCGTGTTGGTGTCCCGGAGGGTGCGGATTCAGAGACTAAACAAACAAAAGGAGTCGACAATCTTCGGCGGTGTCATTAATATATCCTCACTACAAACGACGACCAAGAGAACAGATCAAAGGAGTTTACGGCCGTGTACAGCACTCCGTTCTCAGGTAGCTTATATTCTCTCTGGCGAGTAATACTGACTCTTGTATGCCTGGCAAACAATGGTATAATCACGTCTCAACAAGAAAGCGGTAATATCATCCACTACAAAACCAAGTGAAAGACACAATCAGACTGTTCAGTAGTCGTTATCCCACGTATGGATAAACCAAAAAAAAACAGGTCCGATAATCAACGGATACAGCAATTTCCCTTCGGCCCCAAGTAATCTGGATAGCAGAATGGGTTGTTCCTTCAGCATGGACCAGACCGAGAAGGGTTTCCCTCGTCTGGGATCCCTAAGCATGCCCTAGTGCACAATATATGACCGTGTTCGAAGCCTGTTTCTTCGGCAAGTGAATACCTGCTGAAACACTGTTCCTGATGACGTGTCTTCGTGCAAGCACCCGGCAGGGTGTGTTTTCTATATGTACAAAAAAACAGGGAACAGATAGAAATGGGCGCGAGAGAGAACGACCGATGGAGAGAGGGAGAACCAGACTTTCCCTTTAAGAAACAGAGAGATAGAGAGAGAGAGAGAAAGAGAGAGGAGAGACTGAGAGAGAGACGGAAAGAACACTGTAACTGTGCACTGCTCTGCGTTCGTCAAATCTCAACCCAATTTCAACACGGCTCCATGAAATGATCCAGGCCCGATTTGGTGTAGCGGAACATGGACAAAACCATAACTACAATCTTGCCGTTACAAGCTCTTCAAAAAAATTAAAATTATCATGATAACCAACGCTGAATTGGATGGATAAATGATTACTGAAGACATCTTATTCATTGACCGTGCGCTGAATAAAGTTAGAAGAGTGAGAGCCAGTCAAAATAACGAACTAAAAGAAGAAGAAGAAGTAGAAAAACAGCTTTAGAGCATCACTCATCGTCAGGCAGTAACCAGGCAACAATGTGGTGTGTACTTCAAAAACGGCGCTTCTCATAGGGATGCCAGCCTAGAAAAGCGAGAGAGAAGAGAGAGAGAGGCAGAAAGGAAGACCTTGACAACAAGAAGATAACTAAGCGCAACTCCTGTCTACAGAAGAGTGAGGCAAATAGACACTACTCAGGGAAGAGAAAGACACTGTGTGAGAGAGAGAGAGAGAGAGAGAGAGAGAGGGAGAGAGAGCGAGGAGAGAGAGCGGAGAGAGAGGGAGGGAGAAGAGTACTAAAAACAGGCCGGATCGCTGCATGAAACAACACTGCGTTATGAGATCAAGACAACGGCAAAAATGGTCAAATCCCATAGATGGGCATTAGAGCAGGAACAATCCACAACTGCCACTACCTCCAGTACTACGGCCCTCTTTACTTGTAAGCCGAATAAAACTCGCCGCAAATTAAAGGGAAAGCGCCTCTTCCCACCTCTCATCACACTTTGTACACAAACAAGTATATGCTGGCGACTCACAGAGATATCATATTGCTTGAATGATGCAAACATTGAAGAAGAAGCCTGGCTTCGTCTGGGAGGGAGAGAACAAGATGTACCTGAAAAATAGTCAACAATTTATCATCATCATACGTAATCGCCTCACTCTCCATTGGAAAGCCAAGAAAACTGGTAAAGGCGGAAAGGTGAAAGGGGAACATTTAGAGGGGCTCTCCGGCAAAAGTGCCGCTCCCAGAGCGGTGACTAAAAGTTGCTTTCTCCGCCACCTTGGAGTTACGGACTTCATAGGACGTTTTCAAAAACGATAGGCAAAGAATTCTTCGATATGATATAAATATATCCTATCTCTTCACCAGCTATCCGACAGCGAAAAAGAAACGATAGTAAGCAGGAGGGCGCTGGAAGGAGAGCGGAAGAGGAAAGAACAAAACGAACAAGCCTGGAAGACCCAAAACAATCATGAAATTGGCCGGGAAAATGAATGAGTCGCTAGAAAACAAAACAATCACCAAACAACAGAAACCAGAAGTCCATAAATAACAACAGAATGGCAATGTCTCGCATTCTCGCTTCGGGCCTTTCTATTGCAATTCGCATCTTTGATGATCTTGCGCTCGCTATTCTTGATTACATTCTGGAGAGGTTGGAATTAGATTAGCTATTGGATAAGGAGAGATAAGAGGGTTTGGGAGGGGGGGAAGGCAACTGGATTAACGGATATGGGAGGGAGCTACAGGGAGGTATGTGGGGGGGGGGGGGGGGGGGGTGCTGTTTTGCAAGATATCCAGACGCTTGAGATTGCCGTAAATCCCCTCGAAGAATCTAGTGGCCGGAGTCATCGAGGAAGAAGTAGTTTCCGCTCCTCTTCTGCTCCACGTCCTTCACAGACTCCTTCTTGTTGATTCTTGGCCGGTAGCTGTAAAGGATAGAATTCAATAAAAAATAAACTATGAAAGTAAAGCGTAATAATTCATTAAGAAAATCACAGAGACATTCTAATTAATCGTAATCTTGATATCTCTTTAGACCCCCCCCCTAATTTCTCATCAAATTTTTCATTAGGACATAACACGATAAATGTCTAAAATAAGTTACGTCTCCTGGTCGCGGCGGAAGGTTATGTCCAGTTGTTTCAAGAACTTGTTCATCCCTTCGAGCAACGACTGGGGACTGAAAAAAGAACAGAAGTTTTCTAAGAGGTCATAGAAATACTTAAAAATGATAGTAGAGATGGTAGACATGAGAGTGAGAGAGAGAGGGAGAGAGAGAGAGAGAGAGAGAGAGAGAGAGAGAGAACTAACGAGTTGGCATTGGCCTCAACCGCGGGCTGGCCATCGAAGACAATGACGCGGTCGGCGAGATAAGTCGCCATGATGAAGTCGTGCTCCACGATGAAGGCCGTCTTCTTGGCGTGCAGGATGTATCTGAGTGTGAGAAAGGAGCGGAGATGCAGGAGGGGGAGAGTGAACGACAAAAGAGGAAGAGAGAGAGAGGGAGAGGGAGAGAGAGAGAGAGAGAGAAAGAGTGGAAAAACTGGGGGATAACTTCTTCCCTAACTAGGCAGCATACGGTATATCCTGAAAATATGGTATCTCCTGACCTCTTGATGACTTTGGCGGCGTGGAGACGCTGCTCAGAATCGAGGTATGCGGACGGCTCGTCAATGAGGTAGACACTGGCCACCTAGAGATGCAGCTGTTTTTATAGGCCCCATTTTCCCTTACTTTCAAAGCACTTTTCATTAGCTGCATCGACATGATAAAGATAATTTAGAGACGCGCCTTTCCAAGGCAGAGGGCGATGGCCACACGCTGAAGCTCACCACCGGACAAGTTTAGCACCTGAAATAAATCAAACGTATAATTCTTTTTTAATCTTAATAAGGCAATGAAACTGAAAATCATTATGTCATTCAATAATTCACCAGTTAAATCCTACAGACAATCTCAGACCCAACTCGCTGAGCCAACCTCTCGATCCATGAGTTGCTCCATCATGAGTGGAGTCATAACATCCGTCTTGAACTGCGGGTGCTGGTACATGTTCGGAATCTTGTCGTGAAGTAGATAGCGAACCTGCATTCTCCATGATATACTAGTCTATCTTTTACTGCTGTTTCCCTGCACGTTGCAAACTGTCACTTCCACCAATCACCGTAATCAACTGGAACACCATAAACTCAAGGCGACACCTACAGTGCTCTCCGACTTGGGTGAGATCTTCTGCGGCTTGTAGGAGATGCTCATCGCTGGCAGCTCCACGCTCTCGTCGTCAGGCTTCAGAGAACCCGCCAGAATTCTGCAGGTACGATACCGTACACCAAAATGGATGACGATGAAATGAATGACTAGTAAATGCTGACCGGATCATTGTCGTCTTGCCAGTTCCGTTCTCTCCCAGCATGACAATGATCTCCGAGTCCGAGAACTCACCACTCTCAAACAACAGCAATATGTTTTCAAATCGCCAATTCTTATTAGTGAAAATAATAATAATTAAAAAAAAAACAATAGTACTTTTTGCGGGTTTAAAAAAAACCTACAAAAAGGGGCCGAAAGCACACCTTGACATTAAGCTTGAAGCCTCCGAGTGTCTTGGAGAATGCGGGATAAGTGATGTGGCCGGATCGCTTGACAACGACGTCGTCAACTTGCTCCGTCACTTTGAAGGACAGCACGGACTCGCTTAAACAGATCACGCTAATTTCTATTTTTAATTACTAATCATCAATAAAAAGATTATGCATTTATTTGCCCGTAAATACCTAAATGTTCTCATAATTAAAACATGAAGATAACCTACCGGAATCGCATGTTTTCGGAGCGGATAAAGCCTTCCAGGAACATGTTGATTCCTTCGCGCACTCCCGACGGCAACGTCACGACTCCATAGCTGCAAGGAAACAACATTTATTCCACAAGCAATTCCTTACAGCATTAATTTTAATAAAGATCGTAGAAGATATACATACACTCCAGGAACACCGTAGAGGCAACAAATGAAGTCGGAGAGGTAGTCGAGGACAGCCAAGTCGTGTTCCACGACAATGACGTAGCTAGAAAGAATATCAAATATTCACAATAATGCCTTTTAAAATGTTAATGCCGTAAACAATGGAGTTTTGCAATGTTGGGAATATATATTTTTTAAATTTTGAAATTACTGTAGCCCAGAACTGCTCAGACTCGGAGATACAGTAACCCAAGTGTAATAAAATTGCAAAGAGCCCACTTTGTGGCGCTGATCAAGTCACGAATGACAGAAGCCGCCTTCAGACGTTGCTTGACGTCGAGGTAAGAACTCGGCTCGTCGAACATGTACACGTCAGCATTCTGAAAGAGGGGAAGAGCGAGGGAGAGAGAGAGAAGCTAGATGGTAGAAAAAACCTAGTAAGAATCGAAGAAATGCAAAGATAAAGGGAAAAATTATTTTTTAACAAGATTAAAATGTGGTCGGATTCTTTGAAAGAAAATGCCATGTTTACAGATATCGCACAGAACGATAGAAAAGACCCACCTGCACAACACACATCGAGATGGCGAATCGCTGCAGCTCTCCACCAGAAAGCTGTTCAATCGGACGCGATAGAACGCCCTCCAGTTCTCAAAGGAAATCTGCACATTAAACGAGGAAACTTTCTAACAACAAGATACATTTCACAGAGTAATACAAAATACAATCTTGTGATCCGCTGTAGGAACTCCTCAAAATGTTATCTTTTCTTTCTCTCATGGAATTTCTCACCCATGTCTTTGCATATGCTGATCTTATTCTCTCGATCGCACTTCTTCGACAGCAACTCATCGACTGTGCCTTTGGCCGCCCTCAAATATTATCATGTAGAAGAAAGAAGCTTCCACAACGCTTGGCCAACGAAAAGAAAAACCAACCTTGGAATCTGATCCACGTATTGCGGCTTGACAACCGCCTTCAGATCATCCTCGAGGATCTTCGTGAAGAAGTTTTGCAGTTCGGAACCACGAAAGTATTGCAGAATTGTTGGCCAGTCAGGAGGCGCCTAGGAAACAAGGCAAGATATTTTTGAATCAGAAATATCAAGAAACATTGTGCTATTCAATTAGCACTGCGCTAAAACGGGAATAAATGAAGCCACTCACTGTCCTCTTATAATAGTTTGAATGAGAGCAATTCTCGAGAACAAAAACACGCTGTAAATGTGTTCTAAAATAAGAACAAGAACAAATTTAATTGCTAGCTGACATCGAATTTGCCGAGGTTTGGCTTGAGTTTGCCAGCGAGAATCTTGAGAGCAGTGGACTTGCCGATTCCATTGGTGCCGACCAGGCCAAGCACTTCCCCAGTGCGTGGAGTGGGCAGACGATGCAGTTTGAAGGAGTTCGCAGAGTAGCTGAAAGGACAGAGAGAAATTCACAGAATCTCCGATCGGCACTTACAATTAATCGACTAAAACCCTTTCAACACCATCATGCACAGGAACATCTACAAAGGAAGATAAGGAATGAAAAACCACAGTAAAAACCGGCAAAATCAACGAGGGGATATTGTTTTAGCTATTCGGAACGGTCATGCAGTTCTATGGCGATAATAGCCTACCGATGTGTAGTTTGATCGGCAAGATTCGAAGGCAAATTGATGATCTTGATGGCCTCGTAAGGACACTTCTTCACACAGATACCGCATCCGATGCAAAGAATCTTCAAGATCACCATATTTACGCTAATTATCACAATCAGCAACCCTAGGTTGAGTTGTGAATGGGAAAAAAGTAGAATTATGGCACAAAAAGGTTTGCATTATATATCTTCAACACCAACTGCAAAATTGAAATGCGAAGAAGAAAAGAAGAAGAATTTTGATCTGAACCTCAGAGATAAAGGCGATTGGCGATGTCGCCTCGACCACAATGCACTGTTTGCCTAAATAAAAAAATATATATCAAATGGAAGAAAGAACACTTTGATAGAATAAACTACATCATTTAATAATAAGAAAAAATAATCTCCAGAAAGGAATATATGAGCGTACGGTGGAGCTAATTACACCTTTTGATTATATCACCGAATTAAAAACGGAACACACAAGTAATTCATACCCATTCGCACGACCGGACAGCTTCGCTTGCATGGCAATCCGCAATTCTTTGGCTTACACCTACAAATACGTTCATTCATTCAACTAATCCCATAATTTGTCTTATTTAACGATAGAAGAACTTGCCAGCCGGACATTGAAAGAAGCATAAACAGCAGGATTTGCTATCTCAAAAAAGAAAAAGTGAAGTGAAGCAGAAGTCGCACCTGTCCTTCTCGACGATGGCGATGCGAGTCATCGCTGACTGCTCGTCATTGTTTTGCATGGGTCCTTTCCGATTCATGGCTGCCTAAACAATACCTTTTTCCTAATAACAAGCCACTGATATAAACCATTTCAGCACTCGCGGCAAAACGCATTCATAGACTTGCAAGAGTTTGAAACGAATGGGAGAATCGTGCAAGTTTCAAGAAATCAGGAAGACTATAGCGATCACACCGATTAATACAAATAATGAAGAAGCCAACTTCCAACAGCCTGAAGAGAAAGGAACCCAGAGAGAAACAACAGAAGAGACTATCATTTCTGCTTGTTGAGCAACTCAGAATGGACACCACTACCACACACAACTATAAATAATGAATCAAAGGTATAAAATTTTGTGTTTAAATGAGAACTTATGTTGTAGTATACCGTTACTAATTAATATTTCATGGAAGAATTTTATAATTGGCCTTAATTAAATCAAAAGATTTAAAAAAAATTACAAAACGTTGTGCGTTATGAGGGAAATAAATGCATAATGAGTAGAGCATTTAGCGAACCCAAAAGTAACAGTAGGATTAAATTCGATGCGAGACAACAAATAGATTGAAAATTGGATTCATACAAGGTAAAAAAAATTCTATTGTGTTATGAACATAAATGACGAAATAAAATTGAGAAAGATTATAATCTAGATTAAAAAAGGGGAATAAAATGCAAAGGACTAAGGGAGAAAGAGAGAGAGAGAGAGAGAGAGAGAGAGAGAGAGAGAAAGAGAGATGGAGAAAGAGACGAGAGAGAAAGAGAAGAGAGAGAGAGAGAGAGAGAGAGAGAGAGAGGGAAGGAGAGAGAGAGAAAGAGAGAGAGAGGCGAATGGAGAGTGATGTTTTGATATAGGAAAATAGAAGAAGAAGAGAGGGCGAGAGAAAGGAAAAGAGAGTCAAATTGAAAGCACAACATTTTTAATATCTCGGGTTTTGGGAATAGAGGCTAATTACAATTCCCACGCTAAGTGAGGCTAATTGCAAAAAAGTGAAGGCTCCGTTAGCTTCAAAATTTTAAAACGATTTTGGTGCGGCGTGTGGTGTAAGTAGTGTGCACTCGGTCAGTGAGTTTTCAAGAAATGGGGAAAGAGTGGCGTCTCTGGATTGAAATCACTTGCGTAGCCTTTCTTTTTTTGTTCTGAAGTTTATAACTTGTGTTTCTTTGCTATTTATTTCATAAAACTGTTCTAGATATGAGTGCAAGCAGCCGCAAGCGGAACAGAGAGAAGTTACACGTCCGCGACTACGAAGAACTTGGTGATCGGGCCCTAGGAAGTTCTTCCAACGTGGATTCGATGCTTGAAGACGAAGTAGACGTCGTTGCAGCGAGTCCAACTAGGTCAGAGCAAGAAGACGTTTTTTGGGACAAAGCATCGGAGGAGTCGTCAGAAACAGGTTTTTTTCCTGTTGTTTTTTTCCTTTTGCTGCAATTTTTTTCTTTCGCTAATATTTCATTCATTCATAACCATGCATTAGTTTCTTTTTTTAAATAATGTTTTATTTAGTTAAGTTCAGTAGTTACTACCATTAGTGTGCATCGTTTAGGCCTCGATGAATACTTTGTCGCGCACCCAACACCTTATGAAGCAGTTATGCGACAGTTTACGGCTGCCGAAGCGTAAACGAACGCTTGTGCGGGACTACGCAGAGCTTGGTGATCGGGCCCTACGATGTCGGAGTCATCGCCAACTGATGATGAAACAGGTTTTTCCTGTTGTAGAGATGTGTTTTAAGAGAGGCCGGGATGGCGGCTCCGCCGCCTTCGAAGATGTTCATTTCCACGGTTTCATCGTCACGTGAAGAAGCACATTTCTGCTTCAACAAAATGCATTTTACTCGTCCAGACTTCGACGTTCATTGGTTCATGAAGATAACCAGGTTTGCATTTTTAAGTCTGGCCTCTTAGATTAACGATCTTGTGCTGTTTAAAAGTTATGATTGTGCAGGCTGAATTGAAGCAGCTTCATCGGGATGCACATTTTGTGCATCTCTCTTCAAGTCTCGTGGCTCTGAAAGATTCCATCGACAAGATCCACCACAGTATCGAGGTTATTTCGCCATTTTCGACTGTTTCTTGAAGATTATCAAGCTGTTGCGTTGTTGAGGGCTGTTGGAAATAGTTTGTAACTTCGGCGAAAGACGCTGTTGTCCAGGCTGAGAAAATGGAGCAGCGTTGCCTCGATGCAGCCGCTAATTGAGATGCAAGGTTGGTCTGAAAAAGGTTGGTCTTCTATGAAGGGAGGGGGAGCAGCTGCAGTGTGTCTTCTCAGTCACTGTGCTTAATGCGATCCGAGCAGTCTGGGAAGACGAGTCTTATCTCGCCCCTCTCGCTCCCAAGTACTGGGAGTTCACCATCAAACTTCTCAACAAGTACCTCGCTTGGATCCGCGCGATTCGGATGTTAGTTGATTGTATGCAGATATGGAATTGCAGAAGGAATGCTGGAATTGTTTGCTGCAGACATTATTCGAGAGAGGATTCGGAGTGGCTGCCCCTTCTCTTCTCTCTTTCTGATGCTCCTCGACCTCCTCAACTCGTCTTCGATCTCGCGCTGGAAAGGTTGCAGAGATCTGAAGGTGGACACAACTCTTGAATACTGTTGTAAATGGGAAGTCACATTGTCCTTCTTAAAGATTGTTATGCTGTTCTTGTTATACTTCCTCGTATTTTGCTATATGTAAGGTTTACGACACTAATTTCAGTCAGTATAAAGTTTATTCGACCTTTGGAGTAAAAAAAAGTGCCAGGTAATTAGCCTGGGAAGTCAGGCTAATTATCCTGGAACTCGAGCTAATTACATTAGAACTCGAGCTAATTACACTGGAGCTCGAGCTTATTTAGTCCCGAAAAGCCTGAGTTGAAAGGTAATTATCATTCACTTTTTTGTAATTAGCCTCTATTTCCAAAACCAGAGATGAAAATAGTGTGGCTAATTTCGCAAGGTCCCTACTTTCTTATTCGCTCTATTCTCCTAATAAAGCTTTGGATGGTCTGACTAGGCTTGTGGCTTTCTTCCGGAAGTCAGTCGCTGCTTGCTGTTATGGCTTTACAACTGTAGGAATCCTTCCCACGAAACTGCAAAGAATTGCGCGATCGGAAACCATTACTGAAAATTCCCTGTGCATGTTTTCACATTGAAGTCGCCTCTCGAATAGAGCATAATATTCCTTACATATAGTTGGATTTGGATACGACGGCAGAGACTATTTCTGATTCGTATAAAAAAAATATGATAACAACATTTGAGGCGAAAATATGCATTCAAAGAACTAGAGAATAGAGAGAGAAAGACAGAGACAGACAGAAAGAGGACGAGACAGAGTGAGAGAGAGAGAGAGAGAGAAAGCTAGGTGCAAGCGACGCCATTACAATTAGCAGGGGCTTACTTCTAACTAGAGCCGAATCGTTCAAATGATCTAGCAGTCCCAACGAAAGAGCGATATGGATTGTGGACTGTTGCCTCTCGACTAGCAGAAATCTATTTGAAACCTAACATTAGCTGTCCCGAAGAATATAGTAAAGGGAAGAGCGAGATGCAAATCTATTCAGCGTATATTGGAATAGGTGCTGAGTAATTATCTACGATTCTTCGGAATTTAACTTTTTTCTTGATATTCAGTTGGATACATCTCAGTGCCGCTGCCGCAAGAAAGGGAGCGGACGCGGGCGTCGCCAGTCTTCATCTCTAGGCCGGCTTCTTTTCTCTGGTCGGCGTGAGTGCCGTCTAGCTCAACATCTTCTTCCTGCGCTTCCTTCTCCTTCTCACGACCCGAAGCCAGATCACTGGCAGGTCAGGCACTTCTTTCATTTCTCACTTCATTCCATTGTGTTATATGGCCGAACGTCAACGACAAATAACACTAACAAATGGTCATTTATTCCTTAAAAGATGTTTGTGTAATTGCGTTAAACATACATACGTACATATTACAACAACGCTTTGCATAATTCGACAGTTGAGAATAAAAGTCCAAAGTGATCGTTCTCCTTCTCACTCCTGACTACGTGCGTACTCTGCCATGCATCGCACTCCGCTCCGAGACACTTTCGACAATTGCCGAGTAGAAGAATTCTGGTCTTAGCCTATTTTTATTTATATGTAGTATTCATATGAATATGGAATATCACGGTTGTAGTCACATCTAATTGAACATGTATTCAGCTATGTGTGAGATCAAATTTGCGGCTTTTCGTTTTTCAATTTTGTATCGCTTTTCTTTTTCGAGTGCTTGCCGAAATTTAAGATAAATTTATATGTTTCCTTTTTTGACATCCGTTTCAATTCAAAGAAGGAAAAAGTATGTATGAACAAGACAGTTCGCTGCGATATAACATTTTTAATCGTACATCAAACGAACAAAACAAGCTGGCATAAAGATAAAATCAACCATCCATTGGCTATGCTTTATTGCGAATGCACATCAACAAGTTAACGTGCAGAGAAACAGTTGACATAGAGGAACGCTGAGGAGGTAGTATACAATTTGGTGGCAGCGGCCGCTCACAATGCATCTAATAACCTTGAAGAGCATTAACCGTCTTATCCTCTTAGTCTCCTCTTATCTTTAACTCACTCCTTATCATTCTAACATTCTCATCTCTCAACATCTCATTCTCGCTCTCTCACTGTCCCTTTCTCCATCTGTCTCCTTTCTCTGTCGCTTGCTATCTCCATTCAAAGAGTGCGTGTTCCATGTAACTTGCAATCGGAATGGTCTCTTCCTTTCTATTACTGATCACTTACTAAAGAACTCTTAAATCTCCCGCCCTCCCTCTTCCACTCTGTCAATTCGATAAATTAAAAGTCGTGTAGCGTTCGTTGTTCCGCAAAGAAAAGTCTCTTTCAGTGCTGGCTCTTTTGGAATCTCTAAGAGAGAAAAGAAGAGAAAATGCCACAAAAATCTCCGTTCCCGGCGGCGCCAGTTAATCGCGAGCCGCTTCATCTCAAACTGTTATCAGTGATCGGCGAGGCGGAGCCGAATAAACCGGCCTTGGTAAGTGTATGGATATATTATTCCTGCTGTTTTTGTTGGCATAGAGATACATATATGCGCACTTTAGCTGGTTGATGTTACAGAGTACACAAATAACATTCTATTTTTAGACAGTAATATTATGTGCAGGTCAGTGGAGAGAATCAATCGTCTGTCCTGACGTACTCGGCTCTCTCCCGCCAGACTCGCTCCGTGCACGCCTTCCTGAAGGCGCGGCGCTTTCCGCGTGGCGGCGTCGTTGCACTCGTTCTGCACAACTGCATCGAGTAGGATTTTATTTAACAATAGCAAAAATGTCTGATTCGCTGGTATCTTTCCTAATGGTTTGGGAAAAAAGATTTGATTTGCTAGATGGCCGATCCTCTGCATCGGCACATGGGCCGCGGCAGGAGCCATCTCGGGAGCCAGCGCCCTCTTCACTGACTGTCAGTCTCTCTCTCTCTCTCTCTCTCTCACTCTCTGTCTCTTGCCTTCTCTTCTTCCTCAGATGAACTGGAGCGTCAATTCGCTGACTCGGCTTGCTCGGTGGTCGTGAGTGACGAGTCCCATCTGGAGAAGGTGCTGCGTGCGGCAGCGAAGTGTGCTCGCATTCAGGTTCCGCCCTTTCTTTATTCACCCAAATATTGATCACAAAATGAATTATTGTTTCATCAGTAATATTGTGTGCCTAGACGATCGTCTGCATCCGTGAGCAGTCGTCCCGCCGTGCACTGCCCGCGAATGTCGTCGACTGGGAAGATGTCCTCAGACAGCCTCCGAGCAGTGCATTCGAGCAAGGCAAGGACTCGTCGTGTTCGCTCTATTATTATTTCTGTATATTATTTCGTATTCATAGAGCTGCAAAAATGTCTCGCTGTTAATGATGGCCTTCCAAGAATGTGCTGTGTAGTTGACCCTGAGTCGATTGCGATCCTCCCGTACTCGTCGGGGACGACGGGCTCTCCGAAGGGGGTGATGCTCACGCATCGCGCATTCGGCACCATGATGAACGTCTTGAAAAAGTTTGCTATATTACCTTTAAAATTACATTTAAAATGGACACTTTATTTCAAAAATAACTCCATGGTCGTGATGGGAGATTAAAGTTGCTCTAAGCCATTACGAAGTCGTCGTGGGGCCGCATCTCAAGCGACCGATTCGTCTGAGCGAGGTTTCTTTCCTCAAGGCTTTTACTATTTGGCAGCATCTTCTATAATGTTAATAGTAAGCGAAGAAAACATGACTTGTAGGAGAAGTACATGCTGAATCTGCCCTTCTACCATATCTACGGCTTCGGAGTCCTCAACATGGCTCTGCTCTCGGGTGCGACTGGAATTGTCATGCGCGCCTTTGAACCGGCTCTCTACTGCAGCATCATTCAGGAGTATAAAGTTGGCATTGAGTTTGAAAAAACAGTATTTTATGTTAATCATTCATTACATAAATAATTTTGCTTACAATCATTATTTGGCGAGTTGCGCACTTGCTATTAGACAAATAATGGATTCCGGGATCTTCATTATTAATGTTGCAGGTTCGTTTGCTGATGCTGGTGCCTCCAATTCTCATCTTTCTGACGAAGAATCAGCTCGCAAGCAAGTACGACTTGACATCACTTGAGGTTTATCGCGATTGTTTATCCTTATATTATTTAGATTCATCTTCTATTACTTTCCTTTTGAATGTTTAATGATATTGTAGTGAGACAGCCTCAGGATGAAGCCTGATTATGCAAATGTCTAGTCATTTCCAATTTGCTCCATTGAAGTTCATCCTCGTCGGTGCCGCGCCTTCTGGCCGAGACATTTGCGAAGAGTTTCTACAGAAGCATCCGAGCGTGCAGATCCTTGCTCAAGGCGATTATTTCTTTTTTTATATTTAATAAAAATAAACAAATAAATAATGAATTTTTTTTTGAATTTGCTAGCGGACACATTTCTCAGGGTACGGCATGACGGAATGTGGAATGGCTTCTCACCTCGCAGATGCTGAATTCAAGGATCCTTACGCGTTCATTGGCCGGCCGGCTTCCAACTTTGAGCAGAAGGCATCCATTCTTCCCTTCTACCTGCTCGGCTACGACTTCTCTTTCAGGTTATTGACGTGACGACGGGCAAAGAGCTGCCGCGAGGGGAGAGGGGCGAGCTCTGCATCCGATCGCCCACTCTCATGCAGGGATATCTCAATCGGCCTGAGGCTACAGCCGAGACCATCGACAACGAGGGATGGCTGCATACTGGTTAGGGAGAGAGAGAGAGGAAGAGAGAGAGAGAGAGAGAGAGAGAGAGGAAAAAAGAAAGGAGAGAGGGGAAGAGAAGCAGCAAGGGAAGGTAGAGAGAGGTAAATGGAACAGTGTGGGAGAATGGGCAATAGAGAGAGAGAGGGAGAAAGAGAGACAGAGAGACAGAGAGAGCGAGAGATAGAGAGAGGTAGAGAGAGATGAACAGCAAGAATGTGAGTCAGAGAGGAAAAACTAGAAAAGAGGGGAATGGATGATAAAGAAAACTAATATAAATTAAACAAAATAGCAGGCGATGTTGCCTACGTGGATGACCTCGGCCGGGCTTATATCGTCGATCGAATGAAGGAGCTCATCAAAGTCAAGGGCTTGCAGGTTCCTCATTACTTCTTTCAATTGCTTTAAATTTCGCATTCTTACCTCAACAAAATAGAACAATAAGAGAATAGGCAATAATCTATGTATGTTTTTTTAAAAAATACCTTGTGAACTCCCGATTTTGTCCGTTGCCAGGTGGCCCCGGCCGAGATGGATGATCTTCTGCTCTCTCATCCGAGTATTCGTGATGCCGCAGTCATTGGCATTCCGGATAAGAATGTTAGCATGCGGTTTTCTCTCTATTTTCATCCCTTTCTCTCTGTCATCGCCTCTTTCTGCACTGTCTCTATTTCCTTCTTTCTTCTTTCTTCTTATATTTTGGCGAGAACTTCCCCCACAAGTGAATAGAACAAAACCTTGAGCGGGGAGAGCTGGTTCGTGCTTACGTTGTTCGGGGGAGCGACTCTTTAACAGAGAAGCACGTGGCAGACTTTGTTGCGAGTAAGTTCCTTTTTATTGTCCTATTTCTCCAGTTTCGTATTGATGTACTAATTTATTTTCATTCAAAATAAAGTACTAAATTACAGGCAAGGTCTCAGTGTACAAGCATCTAACTGGCGGAGTTCACTTCATCGACGAAATTCCGAAATCTGCTGCAGGCAAGATTCTTCGGAGAGAGTTGAGAGATCGCGTGGCCAAAGAGGCAAAGGCCAAGCTTTAGTGAAGTAAACGGCCAGCTTGTGAACCACGAGACCGTCATTTGTGTTATATATTTGTGTACATAAAGATAAACTTGTATACATGTTTGAATGCGACACTCATCTTTACCACAGTAAGGCTATTCAGCAATCGCTGTATTACTGGAACAATTAGATGTAAATAGAGGACGAGAGTTTTCGATCAGACCATCTCTACAAAGGTGATGCTGTGATAATCTATTTCTCTCCACTACCTTTAATAAACCCGCACTTCCCAGATGATAAACTGTTCCGGTAGAGTGCACATGTGAAAATAGCTCGAATCTACACTGGCAATTCATTCTTCTAAGCTGCGCCGTCCAAGAGTGGTTGCCCCAAGTGCCCTCTCTGCCTTTCGATGTCTTCTCACAGCTTCAAGCACATTTTCCTCCCAATCTCCTGCCTTCTCTTCTGCTTCTCGCCTTTTCTCTGTTCACGCGCCCAGGTAAGCCTTTAACCAAAAGTTTCATACAGAGAAAAAAAAATTTTCGTGAACAAATCCATCGCTGCAGGGCCAGCCGTCGACTACTCAGCTGGCGTGTTCATCTTCCTCGACCACTTCCTTTCTCCCATCCAGAAACGAAGTCGACGTTCGGCGAATATTACATCTCTTCGTTCACCACCCATTTTTTTAATATATCACTTGAATTGTACTACGCTTAAGTGAACAAATTCAGACAAAAATATAATTAAAATAAAAGTAATTACATACTTTAGATGATAACCTGCGTCTCGTCATTCGAAGGTAATAATACATGCAAGACTGAGGGAGTGTGCATTCTCTACATTGGAGAAAAGGCTCGCTTTCATAAAACGTAATTAGGATTCTACATGTATGATTCGGTTTCATGTATGTATTTCTTTAAACTAATAATATCTGTTTAATTGCAGGATGTGCATTATCGGGGCTGCGGCGCGAATAGGAAAGGGCTCAAAGCGAAGGAGAGGAAGTGCGCAGTGGAAAACGTGATAGTGGTCAGATGCAATTTGAGCTAAAACAGAGCGAAAATAGTTGAAGCCGAATCTCCTTTACAGTATTTAAAGGAGAAATAAAAATGAAAACATGATTTACTTTCTTTCAGTCAAAGGACGAAGTGACATTGATCGAATGTCACCGCAAAAGCGACGGCTGCAATGAAAGGGAAAATTTCAAAGGCGAAATTCAGAAGGCGAGTTGAAAAAAATTAATGAAATCGTTTTTTTTCAACGTAATATTATTCCCATGAAGCATATATCAACACAATCTCTTGAAAATTATAAATGAAATTATAAATTCAGGCTAGCTCCGAGTTTGACCGGTCGAATCCAATGTACCTTGAGATCGCTCATTACGCGTCAGCTGATTTTTTCTTGCTTCTAAAAATATATTTAAATGTGTTAAATTTAAAACTAATAGATTATATAGAGCATAAACATATTTAGCTTAATAAAAGAATTAATATACGGTTCAGTTCACTGCTCGTGCCTCTCCTCGTCGGCGTCTTCCTCCTCTGCTCCCTCTCTCGCCGTCTACGCATCTTGCTAGCCAAGACAGCCGAGCAGATGGTGAGGAGGAGCGAATATTTCCTTTTGCTATTGCAATTCCTCCAATTTCCAGCTGCATCTCCATCGCATCAAGGAAAAGATCGAAGTGACCATCAAAATCGTCAGTGCTCGCGCACGCCAAACCGAGATCCATCTTCAAGAGGTCCGTGGATGCTAATTTGTTCGAGATGTTATGAGCAACAAGTGATATTGTCCAACATCTTTTCGCCATCCCCTTGGATTACACCACTGGATTAACGGAATCTTATTCATAGATTAATTTGGAATTAATTTGTTTATTTTTGACATTGTTGATTGTTGAGCTGAAAGCCTACATGGAGCAGCCGGTGCAGAGCGCCTTCGACTCCGACACCGATGACGACCCAGCCAATTGCATGACAGCCAAGTCCAAGGCATCCAAGGCAGTCCAATTGGTTTCATCGATCCAAAATCAATTTCTCAAATCTTCAGGAAAGTAACAGGAAGATCGGGGCCAAGTCCAAGAAGACAGAGAAGATGGGTAAGACTGGCAAGGAGAAGCAGGAGACGGACAAGGAGGAATAGAGAGGGAAGACAACGACAGTGCGGAGCGGGCAGAGAACGAGAGACATGGGACTTCTACTGAGCATCCGTCCATACGACTTACACTCTGCTTAAAAAAAATTTTTTTTTTAGCTTGTCTCACTTTACAATGAATGGAGTCTAAATAAATTTGGTGAAAGGTAAGTCTGAGAGCATTTGGAGAGCCAACCGTCACACACTATAGACGAAAAAGAATGGTACCAGAACGGCCAGTGTCAACGATAGAGAGAGAGGAGAGAGAGAGAAACGTGAGGGAGGGAGTAGAGAGAAGGGGGATGAGAGATAAAGCTAGACATAGAGCTGAGGTCACAGACTTCACTGTCCATATGACGCCCTCGGTATCGGACACGTGCCTTTGCCAACTTTTTGAAATCCAGTTGCTGTCAAACAACTCTGGAGCAATTCTCTCAAATGTTATCAACGTAACAAAATTAAATCTTTAATTGCATGTGTCAGTGAACTGAACAGAAACAAAAAAAAAAAACAAAAGCTAACAGGCTGTTTCAACAAGGAATGCATAAAATGAAATGTCAGTATGATACAAATAAATGCAGAAATAATTGAAATTACTAAAAACCAATGCTACCCGAAGGCGTTAATGTCGAGAAGAGCTGCCGAGTTCTTCAAGGTAAGGAGAAGCCGGGGGTGGGAAGGGCTGCCTGGAGGGAGGGCGGGTGGCGTTGTGCGTGAAGGCCCACCACGCGGCAACGCATCATGATGTGGGGCAGCTCCTCTGCCATCTTCTGCTGGATGGGCAGGCAGTAAGGCACCTGCAAATATCTACAGTCGCTCTGCATTACTTTCAATTCCAGCCATTTCCTCTGTTTTCTCCCGTCTCTCTATCCTACATCCTCTCTACAGAAAATAGAAGCCCATCACTACTAAACCCAAACACATTTAGAAATGGAAGATTGAATCAGTACGTGAAAGGGATTGGGCAGGCCCGAAATCACGACGAATAGGTCAATTTACCGCAGGGTTTAAAAGGTACTGTCTATTGACACATCAGAGAAATTTTTAAGAACAAATTAAATTTTTTCTCCCACTTTGTTTTCCTGGCCTTAAGCTACCCAGTTTTTCCAAGAAGTCGACAGTGACATGTATTCAATGAGTTACCATACAATGCTGCTCTTCTCTTTCCCAACTAAACTGGCATTCCTCTCGGTGGCAGTGGCGTGCGTGGTGGAAGGAGAGACCACAGAGTTGCTTGCAGACGACGCAGCTGGCGCTCATTCTTCGCGTGCAGCTCTTCCAGTGCTGCACCACTCTCTTCATCTTCACGCAGCGCACGCGGTTGCACGACGCGTCGCGGCAGGCGCAGGCGTGCACGAGAGAAGCAACGCACCGCTGCACGCTTCTTGTTAGCTTCTCATGGACTTGCTCCTCCCTTCTCCCTCTCACAAACCTCGATGTCTACGTATCTCGTGATCGAGTCGAGTGGGTGCTTGTGCTGTACAACGGCTTCACATCCATTGCACAGATTGTGGTCCTGCCACGAATTGAAAAGGCAAACGAAATGGCAAGAAATGCCGCATTGACTGACCTTGCACGTGTAGCAGCGGAGTGTTGCAATGGCGCGGTTGCAGTTGTTGCAAGTGAACTCGAGCTGACGACCATCGTCGTGGAGGCCCCCCGCGAGTTGCGAATCGGTCGGCTCGAACGGCGGTATCACTCGCGGGAGTGGGTGGGCTGATAGAACGTGTCACACCGCAAATAATAGTAGTTTACCGATGGGCAACCAAACATTATTCGAACAGCTCTTCACTAAGATCTAACCATTAGCAAATTTTTCAACAATAACCTGCACATATTGGACCAGTTATTTGCACATAACTGGCAAATATCTTGCGCATAACTGACAATAATAAGCCATTAAACTGCGAACTGTAACACTAAAACTCAGTGTACTGTGGCACTAAAATTATAATTTTAGTTTCCTACTAACAAGGGAACCATCTAAGCATAACCCGGCGGATTTTGATCGCACCTATCCAGATTGATAGACCAAGTCGAGAAATGATGAAAACCATTTTCACTTTTTCCTAAATGGCCTCCGGCGATTTTATATTGATTTTTAAAAATTTGCATAAATTGAGGAGAGAGGTTGCTCATAAATATTTTGCCATTGTCGGCATCTAGCTTGAAAGTAAAATACATGGCCTGCGTGGCGCAGCGGGTTGCATGCTAGCTTTCAATTTTGAGCGTCACAGGTTCGAACCCCATTCGGTTCAAATGTTTTGCTTTATTTTTTAAAATTTAAATTTTAAATAAGTATTTTCATACCAAAAAAATTTTCTTATTAAAATTGTTCCCACGACTTATTGTTTACGAATCCACAATCACCTAAACAATTCGCAAACCAGAAACAATTCTTCTTCCACTTCTGCAACCACATTACAACCCTATTTATACTACTTAACTTTTGGAAAGTAGGTCAGAATTAAAAAAATAATCTTTATATTCATGTTCTTCACACCAAATAACCCCCCCCCCCCCTATAGTGCTTTTGGGGGAAAAACTTTTATCGATATTTGTAGGGCAGGAGTAACCTAATACGCCATAATGGATTCGCAACCATGGGTGAAGTGAACACCTTCCAACGCCCAATGCCCTTATAGACAAGATGAAAGCCCTCGTTACACGAATTTAAAGTGTATTCGAACTCTCCTCTCATCGGAATAAATTTTTTCGTATGTACTTCTCCATACTTGAATTCCAAAACTGCAGGAGGTACAGTTGTACTATTACCACCCTAGAAGTGGAACTTTAAAAAAAAAACTTTTTTTCACTGAAATGCATTCCAAGGGGGTTTTCGGTACGGGGAATACGAATAGCATATCTATTTGTTATCTTGCCGGTCAGTTTCACGCTAAGTTAGGCAAGGTTATGGAAGTATGATACTCACTTTGCGAGGGTCGTTGAAGCCAGAGCAAGAAATGAATATGATATTCGTTTTTCCCGTGCCGAAAACCGCCATGGAATGAATTTCAGCGAAAATTTTTTTTTCTGAAGTTCGACCTCTGGGGTAGGAATAGAACCCGTAGCAAAAGATTTCAACCGAATGGGGTTCGAACCTGTGACATTCAAAACCATAAGCGAGCACGCAACCCACTGCGCCCTGCAGGCCTGTTCAATTGCTTAAGCCAGACATTAACAGTGGTAAAGCCACTAAATTCTACGATTTTATGCAAACTTTAAAAATCAATATAAAATCGCCGGAGGCCATTTAGGAAAAAGTGAAAATGGTTTTCATCATTTCTCGACTTGGTCTATCAATCTGGACAGGTGAGATCAAAATCCGCCGGGTTATGCTTAGATGGTTCCCTTGTTAGTTCCGAAAACAACACGAGATAAGAGACAATATATATATATTAAAGTATTTTTCCATACACAGGTGGCTCCCGCTGAGATGGAAGATCTGCTGCTCTCTCATCCTGATATCCGCGACGCAGCAGTCATTGGCATTCCTCATGAGAATGTTGGCGTTTTCTTTAAAAATTTTAAGTAAGCTCTCAGTTTTCTCATTATATTTCATCTTAAATCTCTTTGAGCGTGTTGAACTGGTGCGTGCCTATATCGTTCGTGGCAATGAATCTCTAACGGAGCAAGAAGTCGCTGACTTTGTCGCCGGTTAATTAAAAATTTAATTATTTAGAAGTTATGAGAAGTAAATTAAGTCGAAGCTATATATACATACACATTAACATTGTTCAAAGTCAAAAACAATATATCATTTTACGGAACGTTGACCGAATGATCTAGACAGAGCCGCCGTGTACAAGCATCTTACTGGCGGAGTTTGCTTCATCGATGCCGTGCCGAACTCCGGAGGCAGCTGAGAGAGCGGGCTGCACGGGAAACCAAGGCTAAGCTGTGATGCCGCTTCGCTTCTCTCTCTCTCTCTACTTCTCTCTCTCTGTCTCTCTCTCTTTCTTTCTTATCACTTTCTCTCTCTCTCTCTTTCTCTCTTTCTCTTACTCTTCTAGAATTATTGACGCATTCCTTCTCGAGGAATAACTTTAACCATAAGTGATATAGTAATGTTATTCTAAGAGTTAAGATTTTAAAGTGGAATATGTATGTATTGGCGTAGTTTCAACCGTAGAGCATAAATAAAGATATATGGGTACATAAATTGCCGTAGGATCAGCATGTATCCATTTGCAACCAAGCATCGAATTTTTTTTTCCTTTTTTTTTAAATGTTTTTCTCATTTTCCTTCTTTCACTGCTATGATGACTTTTGCATTGGAAAATGGCATACGCTTGTGCTCTTTAATTACATATATAACGAGCTTAAATGTGAATAAATCTAAACCACCATTTATCTTAATAATTTTTATTCAATTTGAACGGCAACGTCGTGTTGAGGAAGTCGATAAATTTCATCGTCCAAATGAGGAACACTTCATGAGGAGTACTTCCTTGTTAAAAGTTGTGGAGCAACCGGTGTGAGAGAACGCAGTGGGACGGGTTTAGAAACACACAGAAAAAAATGTGACGCACAATTAATGTTCCATCCAAAATTGTGACCAAAAATGTGACACGCAAGCGGCCGCCGAAGAGAATTGTGACAACGGATGTCACATTTTGGTGGCAAGGAGGGACGAGGCGATGCGAGAACAGAAAATGTGACATTGTACCACTTTCGACCATGTTTAAAAAAATATTCGGAATCATCATTTGAACGGAACGTTTAATTTTCGGAAGAAAATCTCGGGTTAACAAACACTTAAAACTTATCCTTTTTTTATTTCATGTTTGTAATATTGAATCGCTTTTTGATATGACATTTATAACGTGTAAGCGTAGCGATTCTGCTCTTTTGTTTCAGTTAGAAAGCGAGAGTCCCCGGGCCGCGTAGTTAGCCAAGCTGCTCTTTGTGCTCTCGATCAACAACTGGAGACTCAACTTCTAATAGTAAGTAATTGAAAAGTTTAACTCATTCATCCCGCTATTGATATGAAAAAGCTGATTTGTTAATGGTTATTCTTGCAAGTTTCTATTGCAGTTTTTATTCCCTTATTGTTAGCACTTTTGTCTTCTTTTCTCACGAATGAGTGATAAAATTAACATTATTAAATATGCTGAATATGCAACGTTGTTCTTTTATTATCAGGCTAGCCCTTCTTGTCTGCGATTGCTGGAACTAGACAGCGTGTCGGCGCGCGCAGCAAGATCAAATTCTTTCGACATCCGAGCGTGGTTTGCTTTTAATTCTTTTCTTCATAAGTTGATACATCTGTTAATTGATGCTGCCATTCTTCCCAACGAATTTAAATATTTAATGTGTTTTCTCTTTATTGGTACATTAACTATCGTTTATATTTCATGTTGAAATTCGTATACTTATTTCAGCAATTTTATATTTTCAGTATTTCTCTTGCCCAATCCACCCAACAACCGCGCACCGCGCAGCTTCAACGCTTAAGCTGCTGCATTTTTGTCCAGGTACGATAACTTTTCAGACTCGTCTAACAACTTTGACTTTTAAATAAGTTTCGTTCGTTTATTGTTCTTTAAGAGTACAAAAAACTCATTTTCCCACACATTGAAAAGTTTGTTCCGAACATTTTTTTTCCTTGTTCATTTGTTATTACCTATTCCACGTTTATTATTTTTCTTAACTTTGAAAGCAGGATAATACAATTCAAAAGATTTTAAATATAAATAATGCGTTGTTTAGAAAATCGGTACGCACTCTTCCCCTGACTTCCTACCGGAGCTGGAAGACATCGCATCTCCGCGCAGACCGCGCTTCTGCCATCTGAAGCTGCCGCAGACTTGCGAAGGTTCGTTATGTTTATATACATTGTCTAGTCTTCAATTCTAGGGTAACGTGGTTAGAAATTTGTAGTTGTTATTATCAGGGAATAGAAGCCACTGTCGATGATCCTAAATATTAGCAAGGTTTGTTAGCTGTTTCTGCCCATCTGTCCCTCAGGATGATGCCCAAAATTAGGAATTATTCTGTGAAATCGACAATACCTTTTTATACCCTATCGGTTATGTAGTTAATTCAATTTCTGGGCAAGTTTCTTTTGTTTTCCAGAAAAAAAACCGTAATCAAACCAGCTCTGTATAACTTATTTAAAATAAGCGAAACTGTTCTTTTCTTGTTTCTTTCTTTTCTTTTCTAAGAAGTACCGTAACCCAACTCGATGTGTATATTTTAAAAAAAGAAAATAAATTTTGGTACGACGAATAATTAATGCTTCTTTTTTGCTCAACATTTTATACAGGATTACCATTGTATATTCTGAACTGAAATATTTCCAAATGTAAGTTTTTTCCAGGTCTCCAACAACACGCCGTCAACCACACTGATCGGAAGCCGTTCCGGTGCGACATTTGCAGCAAGGTGGGATATGATTTAACTTATTTTTTTTAAATATTTAACATACCGTACTCTCGTCCTTAAACTTATCGAGTATTGGAATACTGTTGGTGCAAGTGAAAAGTTACTTGAAACCTTGAGATGCTTTTGTAAGTGCTTTATGTGACTTACAATTACAATTATCGAAGCTGTAGTTGCTATTGATTAGCGAAGTTACGCTAAGTTTAGAGAATGTAAGCTTATATCTTTTGACTTTTAAATTATATTCAAAGGTATTTATTTTCTCCCATTTCTGGGAAACTGTTCTTGATTTTCAGGAGAGTTGCCCAGAACCGTAACCTTACGAAATTTGAGCGAATTAATTCGCGAATCCGTACCAATGATTTATTTTAAATGGAAAGTGATAAATTTCTGGACAAGTTTAATTTCTTAAAGGTACCGTATCCCAATCTGTTCTGTATGTGTCTGTGCAAGTAAATTCCTTGAAGTAATTGAGAATAAGCGATTGCGTTCCTATTCAAAAGAGTAAGTTTTTTGAGTGGATTTTTCTGGGCACCTTTATGTTTACTATAAACTACCGTAACCCAACCAGTAGTTACAACTGATTGAAAATAAGCGAATCGCTCCATTGTAAGAGTGTTATTTGAAAGTTTTTACAAAGTATTTTTTTCTGGGCAACTCTTTTGTTTACTATGAACTACTGTAACACAACCCACTGGTTACAACGAATTGAGAATTAACGAATTGCACAAATGCAAACGTGTGATTTGTATTTTTCTGTTACAAAGTTGGTTTTTAATTACGTTACAATATCCAATATTTGTTAAGCATGTTATATGCTTAAGAATATTCATACAGAAAAAAAATTCATTATTAAGAGAAAACAATATAGTTATGGAAGAAAGTTTTAGACGAAAAAAGGAATACAAGGCTGCAAGAACTATAGAAAGAAAGAGCACATAGAAAGATAACATTGAATGTTAATATCTAATGAAAAAGGAAAACAACAAATTACAGTTTAGAATCTTAACGATGCGTTGTCCAGCGGACGTCTGCGAGGAGGAGCTTCCTACATTGGCCCACTTAAAACGGCATTGTCAACAGTCACACCTTGGAGAAAATCAATATCACTGCCGCTTTTGCTCATCTGAGTTCGGACGATTTCAAGCATGGCGGGTTCACTTGAGCCAACAACGTGAGTAGTAATTTAAACAAGTAATAACAGTACCTCACTATTGAACATCGCAAGTCTTCTCTTCAGATCCTGCTCTGATGAGGGGTCTTTATTCCGACAGCAGCGATAGCGATGGTGCAATGGATGTGGATGTTGCTGACAATGGCAACATGGATGCCTCGTCTCTTCAAGAGGATGTTGAGGAGTTGGACGGCGACATATCTGCAACTGAGCTGGAGGAGGAGGACGATGAGAATGACGACTCGGAAGCGCTCGAAGCTGATGATTCGACCAACTTCTGCGAAACGATTAGAGCCGAGATCCTCACCTCCACAAGCCGAATTGGAATAACAGAGTCGGAAACGGATAAAATGGTGGATCTGATTCGCCGTATCGCTAAGAACGTTCGAGCCATGAACGACTCCCATTTCGATCAGTTTATGGCGACACTGAACACCGTTGCTACATCATACAGAAGGAAGGCTGCGCTTCGACAAGAACAGGACTACATTGAACCTTTGCCTCGACAAATGGGGACGATGACTGTCCCCGTACGCGACTTGGATGGGAAGCAGAGTCGTGTCGATCGACCGTGCAAGTTCTACATTGTCCCACTGAAGGATTCGATAGAAGCGGCCTTTCGGAACGTGGAATTTCAACAGGTTTATCGCTATTTTGTGTTACATTGAAGTATATAGAATCTGTATGCTTTTCAGGTGTTAGAAATGGAGCCATTCGGAAGGGGGAATTTCCTGTCTCCACTGGACGGGCAACGGTTTCGTGACGCTACCTCCAGAACGAAGAAACCACTACTTCCGATTGTGGTATACCTCGATGACGTTTGCCCTGGAAGTGGTCTACGAAAGGCGTCGTCTATCCACTCTCAAACCATGATGTTCTTCACTTTTTCCGGACTGAGACGGCATGCTTCGTGTCTACATAAATGGAAGTAAGTGTCAAAATGCTAAAATAAAAAAAGCAGTTCTTCAAGTAAATGCTTTAGGTTTCTCTACGCGACATCGTACGGGTCTGATCACAAGGCTTATGGCTACAAGCCTCTTCTAGAAAGCTTCAAGGTGCCGTAATATATTTGAAGTAAAATTTTTAAAAAAGCGTAAAAGTTGTAAATAAAGATCAACAATTAGTTTAACTTCTTAGGTAGAGTTGAACGTACTCTACGAAAACGGAATCATGGTGTCGTGGAGAGGGCGAAGCGTTGTCGTCTACCCTTGGCTGCACTCGGTTCTTGGTGATAACCTGGCACTAAACCAAGTCCGCCAGATGCAGACGTGCTTTTCCGGAGGTTTCCCTTGCCGTCACTGCTTGACCAACTACCGCGACTTTGGAGCCGTTCACCTAGAGAAGGACTGCCAATTACGGACTTTGGCGTGGTCGGTTCCTTTGTCGTTGATCGGAGATAGGATGAATTTAAGCGATAACTTAAGGTATCAAGCGAACGGCCCTCCTGCTTTTGGCGTGATGGGGGATTCGCCACTCAACGGCATTACGGGATACCACGTGTCGGAGGATGCCTACTGTGATATCGCCCACGACTTGTACGAGGGCGAGAGCTGCCGTCTTCTAGGAGTGGTCATTCGGGCCATCATTCGGAATGGACTTCCGCTCAAGGATATCAACGATAAGTTATGTGCCTTTGCTACTGGGCGAGTCGACAGCAGCTGCACAATCAACCCAATCCCGGCCGATGTTTCGCAAGGTGACCCTGTGTCCGGGCAAAAGGCAGCCGACACAGCATTTCTCATTCGGCTCGTCCCATTTCTCTTCCCGTTGGACGTAATGGTTGCGGAACCTGAGATCCGGCTTCTGTTCCAGCGCTTTTCCGAGTTGAGTCGCCTTCTCTGCTCATTCGAGTTGACATCTGGCGACATTGATTTGGTACGTTCTACGGCCGAGGAATACGTGTCTCTTGCTTGGCGAGTTGTCCCTCTGGACATTCCGCCCTCTCGCGCAGCTGCAGCCCATTCGTCCAGGCCCATCTACAAGACGCACGCGTTGCTGCACTATGCAGCTGCGATTCGTTCTCTAGGGCCAGTTGGACAACTGAGTACTCTGCAATTCGAGCAACTGAATGCGTACGTCAAGCGACGGTCCTACATTACAAGGAACTTCACGTGTCTGCCGTGCACGTTCGCAACTCACATCCAGCGCACTCTTTGGGCACTACGTCTTCAGAAGGAGGTGGAATTCGTTCCCGGAAAAGGAATCGAGCAACATCAAGTGTCAGCGCTCGCACGGGCAGTTCTGAAGGAACGACGGGTGAAGTGCACTCTCCTACTCCAGCATCACGGGACACTCTACAAGTCGGGAGACATCGTTTTGCTGAACAAGAGTAGCAGCTTTGTTCCTGCCCAGATCGATTGCTTCGCATTCACGGAACAAACATGGAAGATCGTTGCAAAGATCGGACATCCCGCTCGATTTGATGACAGCAGACAATGTTGCTTCTTCACCGCATCTGGAGCGATCACAACTGTCTTTTTCAAGGAACTTTTTGATCCACTGCCTCTTGACGGCTACCCCGAGGGAAATGAGACCGCTTTCATGCCAAGACACGCCCTCTGCCACTGCTAGAATATTTTCGTTATTTTCTCTTAGCAATAAACAAATACTTTGATCTGAAGATCAATATTTCAATTTATCCCGTTATTTACGACGGCTCACGAATATGTGATCATTTGCATGATTTATTTCCTAGTTAGTGTGATCTTTAGCGTTAGACCCAATGCGTCTAACCATTCTGTTGGAAGCGGGTGCTCCTGAGCCCGAGTGTTTGGGCGAAGAGGACTGCTACTTCGAGACCATTGCACAAGTCAAGCAATATGTGAGTACACGGACTGGCTCCCCTCTGACAAATGTCAGGCTGCAGCTCAACACTCCTCAGCGTATGATAGACGTTCACCCCTCTCAAGTTGTTGCGGCGCCACACGCACATTACATAGCAACAGGAAGCTTACTCGAGGTTTACCGATTGCCTATCTCTCTAAATGAGTATATTTTTACGTGGATCACTTCTCAGAGTCCGGCAACTTCGACTACGATGAACAGCCAGGAGCTATCCCTCTCGATTTCTTCCACATTCCTGGCAAAAAATGAGTCCCTTTCGCCAACCAATCCGACTGCGCTCTCGTGGGAGAAAAACGCAGTTTTTCCTGATGATACTCGAGCGGAGCAAGGTTATACTAAAATGAATGCTCATATCTTAGATTCATGAATTTTCAGTTGATGTTGAAGATGCTAACCCTTGTGAGAGAGAAGTCGACAAAGATCGCGATCTTGAAGAGCTTGGAGGTAAATCATACTCAGATTGTAAGCGCAGCTAGTAATTCATTTAATTTACTTAGCGATTTCTCATCCCTCGACACCTCAAGTTCGCTCGGAGTCACCGTTGGTCAGAACTCCCTCGGCAGTTCCAGATCGGACGATGTACACAGGCAGGCCTTTAAATTTCTGTTTAGTAAACTGCACTTTTGTCTGTTGTATCCTTTAGTATGCAAGCAAAACTCGGCGCAAGCAGATTTCTAATTAATTTTCCTTTTAAACAAGTAAACGTATGCGTTTAAGACCCCTTCTACCATCGTCTGAACCAGCGCCTTTTGAAATGCAGCTTTGAGAAGTTATTGGTTGGCAAGCAAGGAGCTCCATTCCTCAAGAGGCTACAAGATGACCCGTCGTATGACATTTCGGACGACAGGGTTGGCCGCTGCCTGCTTACGAGAAGGATCGCCGACTTTCTGCTGACATACGCTGACACGCTAGTTTTCAACTCTTGAACAACTGATATTTTACCGCACTTTTTTAGCAGAGAAAAACCATCCCCGAAAGAGACGCGGAGCTTCGTTACGCATCTATTCGCAGGATACCCCAACTGTTCTATAGTTAGCAACCTTTTTTTCTACACAACAGTTTTTAACTGAATGAAGATCATTATGAAATTTGAAAGACTCGATAACGCATTGCTAGTTACCTGAATTTTCTCTGATGTAACTACAGAAAGCATTTCAGGATGCCTTCATCGACAGCCACAAGGGACTTGTCGAATGCCGCGTTAGGCGGGTCAGATCTCTTCTTGGAAAAAGAAGCTTGCTATCACAGCCCATCAGAGAGTACAAGAAGAAAGCAGGCAGCCGAGAGTGGCTTGCTTCTTCGGATAACGAGGAGGAGAGAGAAACTGACGATCATTTAAATGTCAGTTAAAGCTCTACAAGATACTGTTATATTTTGAAAATTAAAGGCATTACAAAACCTTTTGTTTAAGCGAATTAACAACTTGATACACGGCTCTGTCGAGCACCTCGAACTCCTTAAGCAGAAGAGGTTTTTGTCTCTCGAGTCTTTAAAGTTATACAGATATTTCATTTTGTCATATATAAGAGAGTCTTTAGATTAAAATGTAAAATTCTACTACTAGTAGCAGCTCTCTCACAAATGGCGATATATAATTTTTTTTAGAAACTGTCGTATACGCTTTTGCCAGAACAATCCTCCGCGAGCAACAATGACACGTTACTCCTTCTACGCGCAGTCCCGTTACGTATGTGATTTTTTATTTGTCGGATTTTGTTTTACATTTAAATAATTTGTCTATACTTACATGAGTTATTTCTTGCTCTATGGCTTGAGTTTAGAACAAAATTTTTGGAATTCACATTAGACAAATATACTTTTGAATTTGCTTGCAGATTGTCGATGACTTCATCGCGTCAAAGTGCGCTTCCGCGGGAGACTTTCCACGGAGATTGCAAGAGAAGATTGCGCCGGCAATGTCTCAGCGTGCCCTGCGCGTAATATCCGAAGCGAAGAGAAGATCTCTTGTTGAAGCGAACGCCTTCCCGCCTGGAACAAATGGTTCGGTATTCTCAACCTTATAAAGTTTTGAGTTATCGAAAAAAATGCATCCATGTGTACTAAGTATTTATCTTTGTAACCCAGGTTCAATTGTATTTCCAAACTATTCATCGAACTGTTAAAAAGAGAATAATTGTATGCCTCAGATTTCGCTACATTCGAGTTCTTACTCAACATGCTGGCACTGTTCGAGCATACAGACAAAAAGAAGAAGCCATCTCGTGTCAAGTTCGTCTACAATCGCTTCCTGGTCCGTTATTTATTACAATTCAAATTCCCAATCAATATCTACCTATTGCTTATAAGTTAAGTGACATTAGTTTCCTGTTGCCTTTTTCTTATCTTGTGAGTGAAAAGGAGCGAGAAAGAGAGACGATACAGCGAGAGGAGTGTAAACTATGCTGCTTAGGCACATCATTCTGCGTCGTCGGCTCTTGATCAACTCAAGAATGAGGGCATCCGGCAGCCGGTGATAGTCGCATACGGTGATGTCTCTGCCAAGTTCATCATCGCTCTTGAGGGAGTCGATGTAACCGTCAGTCATGTTTTGTTTAAAAAAAAAGTTGAAATGTAATTTTAACAAATTAAAAAAATTTAATTTTAACAAATTAAAAAAAATTCTTATACTCATAGCTTTTTTATTTATTTTTTACCTGCTTTATAATACGCATGCTGCAGGTTTCTGGAGACCTTGCCCATGCGCTTCTCTCCTACCTCGCTTGCTTCTGGTTGTTCGACCTCGAGTACCCACACGAAGTGAAACAAGAGCTGTCCCTTCTTGCGAATCTGCTCGGCATTCCGGAGCCCATGTCAAGAGATGCAGGGCTCATCTACCGCAAGTTGGAGGCCATTATGGCCGAATAGAGGCCAGTCTGATCTCATTAGATCACATTTTTTTGTTGACTCTTACATCTGAAAATTTTCTTTTACTTGAGTTTATTTCACTTGAGAACATTCTTTCATCTTAGTAAAAGATTGTTTCATTTTTTAACTTGCTTTCATGCTATACGTTTCTTTCATTTTAGAACTATCGAATTTTTATTTCCAAGATTCATTCAGAAAGTAACTGGTAACATAGACATATCCTTCTAAGAAAAACAGTCTTTACAGAATGTATTAATTCTTGTCGTTTTATGACCAGTAACTCAATTTTATCATGATTAAGTAGCCCAAATTCATTTAACTCGGCGCGGTTATCTTGTAAGTGTGTTAGTTGTTACTGTTTCCTTGTGAATGTGTTGAGTTGTTACTGTAATCTTTTGAAGGTCTCACTAACTTAATGAATAATTCTTCTTGTTATTAAATGCCAGTGGCATGCATAATAGTAAATGAATCACTAATTCGAAGAATGGATGAAGGGGGAGGGAGAGCAAAAGGGGCGGAGCTAACGGTGGGAGCATGTCACAATTTATGTGCTGCCGCCTAATTGTGACATGCAATGTCACATTTTTGCTGGGATACGCTGCCCTCCACCGCTCGAAAATTGTGACATGGCGCGTCACATTTCTGTTTCACTGGAGGTCACAATTTTTTGGAACATAAATTGTGACATGGGGTGGAACACATATGTACCGAAGTAAAATCGGTACATTATTGTGACATCAAATTGTGACATCCCGTGTCACATCGTTTTCTGTGTGCACTCTCTTGCTGCTTCCTCGTTCGGCTTCACTCTCCTCGATCTCCACGCTCCCTCGTTCTCTCTCTCGCGTAATCTCTCATTGGAAGCCACAATGGGAGATCTACGTTCATATCCGCGTCTCTCTCTCTCTCGCTCGCTCTCTCTCCCCACCCCCCCCCCTCTCTCGCTCTCTCTCTCTCTCTCACAGTTTCTTTCAATATCTCTATCAAAACGGCACACGCCCTTTTTCATCATAACAAGGCCCGGATTTCTTTTTTTAACATAAAAGTTGGCATTGAACGGAAGAAGAGAAATAAAACTATAAGTAATTACAAAACAAAAGTTGGAAGATAAAATTTTTTTTAATATGTAGTTGGATTGCGATATTCTGCTAAACTATTTTAAGTAATTTTGCAAACATTTAAAAATGTAATATCATACGGAGAGTACAGAGTTCAGAAGGAAGGGGAGAAGCGGTAAAAGCACCGAGGAGTGGAACGCCAAACAGCAGCGAGAGATACAAACGCATGTTCTGCCTCTCCCTTCTCTAGGGGTGATAAAAGGGGGGGGGAGGGAGAAGTGAGACATCGAGAGAGGAACGAAGATAAAGAGAAAGAGTGAGGCAGGCCTAGGGGAGGGCACGGGGAGGCAACCAATGCAGAGAGCAAAAAGGCGTTGAGGAACGAGAGACTATTAGGGAAGAAGAAGCACAGAGAAAAAGAGCATGAACGGGAGGCAAGGCATTTGTCAATATGGAACGAAGTAAAAAGGGCAAAAACTATTTAGAACGGTGAAGACAATATCCAAACGGATTCACATGGCTGGCCGGGATAGAGAAGACTGTAGTGAAACGGAGACTGGAGGCAGCCCTTCTTTGGCAACAGCTTATTATGAAGTAATGCCATGCATTCAGCAGTAGACTAAAAATATATACTGAAATATGTGCAGGTTTAGAGTGAGAGAGGAAGAGAGTGACAAAAAGAAAGGAGAGATCCGTTCTCTCATCACCAAGAAGCATCCCATTCCTGTTGTTCCACTTCTCTGGTTCGGAAAATCTGAATTATATTGAAATAAACCCTTTTCCATTTTGACCCTTTTTTAATAGTTCAGGAATGTCAGCTCAAATTGTGATCGCTATCATCTTCGGTGCTTTCAGACGGCTCTTGCTGATCTGATTCCCTATTTTTAGCTTAATGACTTGTGATACTTCGGTCTCATTCACTCCCTCCCTCCACCTCACTCTCTCTCTCTCTCTCTCTCTCTCCCTCTCTCTCCCTCCCTCTCTCTCTCTCTCTCGCCCTGTCTTTCTCTCCCTGTCTATTTCTCTCTCTTCTCTTTATTCCTATTGCTCTGATAATTACTTCATTATCTGATAAGTGAGAACAATCATCTTCGTACTTTTTCTGAAGGACTTTTTGTTAGACCTACCAGTTCTGCTGATCTGTATCGCTTTTTCCACATTGCTTGTGTCCTCACTCACCTAATTCATAGCCTCTGCCTTCTTATCCCTTCTCCCGCGCTCTTCCTCCCTCTCTCCATTTCTCTCCATCTCTCTCTCCCCTCTCTCTTTCTCTCTCTCTCTCTGCCTCTCTCACTATGTCGCTCTCTCTGTCCTGAAGTGGGCCCACGCGGAGGAGGAAGAAAGTGAGAGAAAGAAAGAGAGAGAAAAGAGATAGAGAGAGAAAGAGAAAGAGAGAGAAAGAGAGAGAGAGAGAACGGTAGTTTCGGATAGAGAGCACGGGGCAAACCGCGCGAGGAGACATGAGGCCATGTCTGCAAAGGACTTAAGGTAGACAAGACGAACACACACTTCCCTCTCTCTGCGACCCCTCTCTCCAGGATTCTCTCTCTCTCTCTCGCTCTCTCTTTCTCTCTCTGCGTTTCTCTGTCACTCTCCCTTTACTGTCCTCCTCTCCCCCAATTCACTCCCTTCCTCCCTCTCTCCGCTGGTTCTGCAAGCAACAAAGAAGATGCGGAAGAGCCAGGAAACCGTTCAGAAAAAGGCACACCAACAAGGAAGATGCGGGGGTTGATAGTGATTGAGAGAGAGAGAAGAGATATCCATCCAGTGGGAAATGCAAGAGAGGTAAGAGAGAAAAAGACAGCAAGAATGAAAGACAGAAGGAGAGACGGAGAGAAACACTGCAGAGAACAAAGAAGGTCCTTTTGGCCAGAAAGTCCCCTAAAGAGTGAGGATTGACAAAAATAACTAGCTTCTGAATGTCGTTTCCATTCGTGCTTCGAGTAGACTTACATATTTAAGTTTATGCATATATATATATGGAGATGGCTTTTCTGACAGACCAAAATTTTTGCAGCACTCCTTGCTTGCGCTGAACCTTGACCTTTTTTTGAAGAGACATGCATGGTTGTGAAGTGATTTCAGTGAACTTGTTGTGCATTGGAAGTGAGATGAAGTCACGCGACAAGTGGATTTCTTTCTTCTCACTTTTTTTATATATTTTCTTTGCTTTCTTTCTATCTCTGTCTTTCTCTGTATTGCGATGAGCCAAAAAAAGAATTACGCGCTCAAGCATTGCTGGAACGAAGATTCCGCACTCCTTTCTGCCTTGTCAATTCTATGCAGCTCCCGATCTTTTCTTTTTGAATCTAATTTGAATATTTAACTTTCCATGGATGCAAATTAATTCGACGCGCAGAAAAGTGGCTTGAACGGAATCAGTTTTATTTCACTTTATCACCAAGGTAGCTTTTAAGCCACGCGCACACGCTTTAAATCTTACATCTTTACAGGAAAAAGAATTGATAAATCCCAATAAAATAGCAAATCGGTAGTACTAGCGATGGTGGTAGAGGATACAGAGATACAGAGATACAGAGAGCTATAGAGTGTTGAATATGTGGCGGCTTTCACAGGCGAGGCTCACAGATATGTCTTTTTATTTCTCACACAAATTACTGAGCCAATTGAGCATTTCAATGTGGAAGGGCAGCATTGAGCCAAAATGCCTAGCTGACGAAATAAGCAAAGAAAAGTGAAAAGAGACACAAAATGTTTAGAAACATCTATTAGTCGCTCTAATATGCAACAAATTGACAACTTGGCAGAGCGTGGAAATCTTCACGATTGTGAGCAATGAACGAAGAGTGGAGCAAGCGAACTGTTTTTCAGAGAAAAAAAAACCTTTTTTATTGTTTTTATAAATTGAATAAAAGAGGCTAAAAAAAAGCACAAAAATTAAGAGTGGGCTCTCATAAGCCAGAAATGGATGAGGAGATATGATGAAGAGGATGGCAGTGCTTAAGGGCAAATTAATGGAAAGAAAGAGAGCAGAGAAAGTCGGAGGGGCGAGTAGAGAAGATATTCAAAAATGAGCTCTCTTGCTTTAAATTTCTATTAAAAATACGATGTCTTTAGAGAAAAATATGTATTCAAAAAGTGATATAAAGGAAAATCCCCGAGATGAGTGTTAGGCAATGCGGGAGAGGGGTGGTTCCGTGTCAATGGCTTCAGGGAAATCAGGAAGACTATTTTTTTCATAAAACAAAGAAAAGAAAAAAAATGGAGGTGAAAAAAGAGCTAGCCAGGTGAGCTCTCGGTTGTCTACTTTCTCATCAATCTTTTCGATAGTGAAGGGCAAAAACGAAGGTAAACAGAAGTAAAAGAAAGTTCTGGGAGAAGGACGGAAAGCGGGGATAATACAGTATACTATGTATCCCTCTGTCATCTATCAATTACTGCTGAGGCCGAATGGAAAAGGGAAGAAATGGCGATTATAGTTGTCAATGGCACGAATGGGTCTCTTCTTTTTCTTCTCGTTCTTGTAGAAGGTCATTGTGTTGGCAGCGGGGAGATTGGCGGACGGGTGGGCGGAGCCTAACGGCCAGAGGAGTGCTCCTGAATAGGATTGCATTTCCAAGAATTCTTTTTAATATGCACAACAAACAAATGCAGTGGCATTGGAAAGAAGCGCGAACCTCGCGGTACTCTCGGTGGTACTTCTCCTCGACCTTCTCGATCTCTCCGGCTGTCGAACCGCCTTCTGAAGGCAATTCGACATTTTCATCAGTAACTCTATCTACTGCTCAAGGCCATTACGTTTTACGATATTTGTTTTATTGCTGATCTCCTAGAAGCAATTGACCCGAAGGTTTTCTGTCCTTGTAGAAAATAAACGATCGCGATATACATAGCTTGCTCTCATTTCGCCTCCCGCGATTCTCTTTTTTTCGCTTTCTCTCTCTCAAATCCTTTTTGCTCCAATCACTCGTCACTTGCAAATCGAAAATAAACAAGTTTGAAAAAGAAATGTGCGCAGGAATCATAAGCAGTGAGAGTTCTTCAACAACTGTTCGGCCAGCTCTCCCCCCCCCCTCCCCCCCTCCCTCCCCCTCGCTCTTTTTCTCGCAAACAACAGATTCATCTTTTCGTCCCCTTTCGTGGCTGTCACACCTTGTCTTTCTCTTCCATTTCTGCCTTGTAGCATGGCTCGAAAAAAGATCAACCTGGGTGCGGCAATGCATATTAGTCATCATCTCTTATGCAAATCCAATGAGGAATACACGTGTTCGCTATTGCAACAAACACATGTGTTCGCAACTGGTGTTCATTTTTTTCTTCTAATATTCTTTCTATAAAGAAAAGATGCCAGTAAGAGAAGGAGATAAAGAGAGAGAGAGAGAAAGAGAGATAGAGAGAGAGAGAGAGAGACATAGAGAGAAAGGCAGAAATTGCAACCGGTTTGGAGCTCTACAGAATGCCATCAGTCAAGGCAAGGCATGTCATCAAGTTTGTCTGGGACTTGTCTTCGAGAAGAACTGAAGAAAGGCCAGGGTAAATGAGTCTTTAACAGTTCCGCCAAACCGGTCACGCTTTGGGAGGGTTTCGAAAAAAAGAGAATGCAACTAGAAAGTTACTATATTGTGACTGCAAGGGGTTTGAACCGCAATCTGTAATGTTTAGGAAAACTTACCTTAGGCTTGAAGAGGAAATGCCTCTCTCACTCTCTATTGATCTACAGTAAGCTCGCACATTCATGGCTAGCACAGCACACGCAGAGAAGAGAAAAAGCAAGACAAGAAGCAAGATAGGGAAAGCGGCTTCATCTATTCAATGGACAGGAGAATATAAAAAAATATATTTTTTTTGTTGGAAACATTTCTTAAATAGTTAAATCGGTAAATTGTTGTCTTGACTGAATAAGCGTAATGTAGTGCGAAGCGTAAAATCTAAAAGAGCACATTGCTTGCACTGACCAACGTTGGCTGTGGAAGTGGAGTACTTGCGGATGCGCTCCATCGTACGGTCCATTGGCTCGTGAACAATGTCCATCAAGTTGTCGGGCCACTCGTCTGTCAAAGAGAAACACACAAGAATGGAGAAGCTTAGTCAGGCCAACTTTGCAAACTTTATGTGGGCGACAAAAAAAATACAAATAGCTAAAGGCAAGATTCAAAAAATTACGTCGCATTGACTGAAAAGCAGGAAAGGGACACTCGACGCAACTTCTGCCTATCTTTGTACAAAAAGGTTTTCTTCTTCCGCTCGTCGTGAAAAAACTATGAGGAAGGGACAGATAATTCATGCCAGTTGCAAATTCACACCACGCATGCCGAACCAAGGAGGGTTGGTTGAGTTTAAAATCCGTGCTAGAGGGAAGTAATGCTGGTTGAAACAAGAACACGTTTAGTACTATTTACTGCTATGGAAAAAGATAAGTTTAATCTTTAAAAAAGATATTTCGTATTTTGTGATTTGACGACAGATGAATGATTACGTTGCTGAGTCCTGGAAGAGGAGCTGGCGGCGGCCCCCGAGGCGCCCAAGGCGCTGGCACTGGCGCCGACGTTGCCGCCCGGGTAGCGGACGGCCGTGGTCGCCGACGACGAGGATGCACCGCCCGCGGCCGCCGCTGAACTCTCCTCGCGGCGAGAAGCCGAGTACGTGTCTGGCAAATCACATTCTTGGTTATTCTCTTCTAATCTTCTTTCGCATTCCGTCATTTTCAGAATTGAAAATTCATGCCTTAATGTTTCTTTCATAAATTAACTGTTAACGTTATCATTATTTCATGCAATGCTCTCATTTAACTATGTAGAAAAATTAAATTAGACTTTTGAAGTCTCTAACCATCATGCCAACTATCAAGTGGTCTTTCTACAATTAGTCTAATTCGATCATTTTAACAGTTCTAACAGTCAGAAACGAGGAATGCCAGCCAATTTTCTTTGCATTTAATTTCTTCTTTTTTGTGTTGGTTACAGAAAACTCGCGTTACTGCTCACAACTAAACGAGTTGGTTATTGGTACTTTCCTCTTGTTGGCATTCCTCGTTTCAGATTAAGGAAACTCAAAAAGGGTCCTTCAACTGGATGCACACACCGTAGTCAAAGTTGGAGAAGCCCCGGCCCGTGGTCGTCGCGCCGCCCGCGCCTGCCGCCCGCGAGCGAATCGTGTCGTAGGCCACGGACGCCGAGCTGGCGCCGCCGCCGACATCGCTGCCGTAACCGAGGGTGCCGTGGCGAGAGCCGGCGGCTCCTTCGGGAGAGCGCGATAAGGTGTCGAGTTCGCGCTGGAGAGTGTAGAGCGCGTCACGCTTGGCATGCGGAGTGGAAGGGCCGGGCCGCGCTCCGTCGAGGAGCGTCTGAGACGCGTAGCGCCTTGGCGACCCGACATCCGAGCGGCTGCGGTAGTTGTACCGCTTGGCGTAAGTGTCGGTGGCACCCGCGCCGCGATCCGCCGAGGCGCGTGTGATGTACGAAGAAGAGCCCATCGCACCCGTCGCGCCACTCATGTAGCGAGAGCGGGACTCGCGCGCCTCTGAGGACTCTGCAAAGGGGAGGAGAAACATGCGAGAGAGGAGAGAAACACGCAAGACAAACGCAAGACACACATGGAACAATCATTCCTGTAAGTGGACATTCCTTGATTGAAACTGCATGCCGACGGGTTCAACTCAGGAAGATGCATGCGTAACAGAGGAGAGAACGAATCCATGCAAGGGATGCCTGATAAGACTAAGAGAGGCATGCGAGGGATAACAGGGATGAAGCGAGAGATCGCCGAGAAGGCCAAGCGCAGAGATAATACAGAAGAATGCTACGGCCAGCAAAGCATCGGCGTACGTTTCTTTTCTTTCAAGTACTATCTATCGTTCATTGATTGTGTGCTTATAAGATCTGTGGGGGATGTGATTCGAAAGGAATGGCTAAATCCCTGTGTGGTGCGTGGTGCGATGAACAAGAGGGTCTCGGTCTTCCCGGCATGGCTCCTACCTGTCCAGTCATACTGCTGCCTCTCCATTTCCATATCGTACAACTTGTATGTTGTGTATTCTATAAATGCTGCACAAAGTAAGAGCCGCTCTACGAGCTCTGGATTAATGCGATTTGTTAGGCAGACTACAAAAGCGTTTCGTCTTGCTATCTAACTGGAAAAAGAAATGATAAAATGGCTCAAAATCGAATGACAAGTCTGGGTCTCGAGAAGAGAGCCTTAATTACGATACCTCTTGCGAGCGCAGACGCTGAGAGAGATCGTCGATTGCGAGAGAGGCTGTTGTAGTCCGCATCGGAGTATTTGAGGTAGTCACCAGGCTGCAAAATATAGAATTATGCTTTTATCTTTACTTTAAAAGCTTATAATCTCGAGTTTATGTACTCATGAAAGTAAGTAATATAAAAGGCTACAGTGTAGTGTCTGCGGAGGGTGGAGGTGCGCGAGCGACTGTTCAACTCCTCGAGTTCCTGAGCGAGTTGTTGACCGGTCGCAGAGTAGCCAGTCGCCTCAGGCTGTTGGTTGTCTTAAACAGAAAGCCTTTCATGATTCTTTTTTCGAAATCATTGTGAGAACTCACAAAAGAATTCTGAAGAATGACGCAGAAATTAGAAGAAAAAAAATTTCAAAAAAGATTTCTCAGAAAGAAGAAAGTTTCACTTATTTATAAAAACAACACTTAATCAACATTTGTCAATTGATAGGTCACGTACAGACGTGGTAGATCTTGGTAGAGTGAATTTCGTCTCCCTTCGTCTTCTCGAGTGAAGTCAATCGCTCCGTCAGCTCTGTCAGACTCTGCTGCAGGCGTCGCGAATCCTCGAAGGTCTAAAGAAAGATAGAATTTACATTTTAAAATCTTTTTTTCACAATAATAAAAACTCTGATGATTCTATAATGGTCATGGGTTTTGTTGTAATTCTCCGGCTGTACGAACGTGTCTCTCGCCAGTTCGATGGCCGACGCCCTCCTTGAATCCGTCGATGTATCCCTGCTTGAAGTCCTCCTGACCCGAGTACTGCTCCTCCAGTCGGGAGATCAGCGACGGCGTCACGCGGTCACCAAAGATGCCCGAGTTGCCGTCCTGAACACATTTCATTAATTTTTAAAAATATTTTTCTACCTATATCTACGTTTTAATCTTATAACAATGTATTGAGTAGAAATCATGGATTACTTTGATACCAATTTAAATAAATCTTTTTAAAAAGTCCTTGCCTTGTATCCTTGCATGAATCCAGCGGAGAAGCCCGGTCCGTGGCCGCCACGGGCAGCCAGGTTGTGCATCGAAGTTGACATTCCCGTCATGCCAGCATCCCTAGGTCAATTTTGCATTAATTAAACGAATGTTTATGAGCGTACATACATGTGATTTCTGAACTAGATATGAGCCAGAAGGAGTTCCTTCCCAATGCACTGACTGCAGTCCCTTGGCGTATCCTTCGTGGAATCGGTCTCCGCGTGCCCCGTAGTCGTCGTCCATTCTCCGGCGGGCGGCCGAGGCAGAGCCCAGCTTGCTCGCATCCTTGAAGCCCTTCACGTAGCCGTCCTCGAAGACGCCCTTGCCTGCAACGGTTCGTTTAGATTTTTTTTCTAAGATTTTTCAGATATGTACATATGTAGAGTTTGTATTGCCCACCAGAAGGAATTACTGGAATGTGGCCTTCATACCTTGCACCCGTTGCTTTAGTTTCCCCATCACGTCACGCCAAGAAATAGTCAGAAATAATAGAGAGAGAGAAAGCAGAGAAAGAGAGAGGGAGCAGAGAGAGAGCAGAGAAAAGAGGAACAAAAGAAACGAATAGAAAGCAAGAACCGGCCCCTTGCACTCCACTGAATTCTTTGCAGTAGTAGAGTAACGATGATTGAATGTGAGAAATGGAAAAAAGGGAGAAGGGAAATAAGAAAAGAAAAGACAAATTCAAAGAGACCCAGGTGAGAGACAAACAAAGAAAAAGAAGAGAACCAAAATGTGCCAAAGAAAGGGACGACGGAGGATTGATAAACAATTTTACTCGTGGCGAATGTGAACGATGCAACGAATGAGAATATTTATGAGATGAGAGAGTGAAAATGGCAGAACAGAAAGAAAGAGGGAGATGGAGAAGAAGCAAAAGAGTAAGAAAGGTGCCGGAGCGGCCACGCCCAACTCCGGTGGAGGTGGCATGCGCCACTGGTAGCCACCCATCCCCAGAGGAAACCGGAAGTAGGAGAAGAGAAAAAGAGTAAGAACAGTTTGAAACTCCCTAACAATCACTAAGGATCGACAAACTATGTAAGCAGTGTAGTATGCAGATAGAGAGAGAGAGAGAGAGAGAGAGAGAGAGAGTCAGAGTAAGCGAGAGAGCAAGAGAAGATTGAGAAAGCGAAAGAGAATGGGAGAAGACTAAGAAAGCGAGAGAGAGCGAGAGGGAAGAATAGGAAAGCGAGAGAGCGAGACCGACAACCTCTAGTTTCTTCGCCCCATTGGCCGTGTGGCCAAATAAGAACGCCGCGAAGAAAATAAGAACGAAAAAGATTCCACGGTGAATATTTCTTATTACCATTGTACAAAAAGTGCATTTTAAAGAAAAAATTAGACAGAAGAGAATAAAATAAATAAATAAAAATAGAAAACCTCGATTGTCGACGGAGCCACGCATGCGATCGAGGCGCTCCTCCAGCGAACGCAGATTTGACTCGACGCCCGACTTCTCCTGATATCAATGTACTATAAATACATAGATAAAACTGCAGCCTATTCAAAATCCGTGAGAGTGTGGATCTCTGCTACCTCAGCCAGGAGTGGCACGTGCTGTCCATTCGTGACCAGGCGACGGTGCTCCTTGCGCGAGCGGTAGCGGCTAAACAAAGAAACATATCTTTTAAACACCTCATACAATTAAATCAGGGCAACTACTGGTTAGATTGGAGAAATGATGTAAGATGCAGTCAGTAGAATAACGAAGGGATGACATATTTTCAGGATAAGCTAAGTAGGAGTGGTTATAAAATATGTTGTTTAATAATACTAATAAAATTAGAAACAAAAGGCGAGCAACGGGGAAAATGGACTTTACACCGAGATACACGCACCCATGGATGCACCACAACAGGCAGCAGAGGAGGAGAATTAGGAGAAGGAGAAGGAGCAGCAGAAGTAGCAGCCACCACCACGGCCAGCCGGCCGCCACGTATGGAGTCGCTGAAGAGAACCACGAAAGGTCCCGACACGAACCAATTGGGATACGGTAATCAGGAAAATAACACCCACTCATCATTAGCACCACATTTTAGTTTCTTCAAGAACATGTGAAGTACATACTGTTTGTCGTGAGATCAACGAGGGGATGTGATGACCTCTCATGCTTGTTCTTGATAGATTAATAGCATTTTCATGCCTCGTCTTAGAATTGAAACAAAGAAGTCGGGAGGAAGAGTTGAAGGAAATCGATGTAACAGCAGTCGATGATTGGACCATAGCAGGCACAATTCTGGTAATCTTCCAATAAATCAAGGAGAGGAGTCAATGAGGAGTGTGGAGAAGTTGTCAGTCAGTTAGATAGAGCATCCCGTGCCATCGGATTACGGTAGGATTACTGTAGACGGAACCGTGTGCTGACTTCTTCCTGCAGCAGGTGCAGCAGCAGATGACGAGGATGACGATGAGGAAGGCGATGAGGAGGGGCAGCAGCCACCACAGGGCAGTGTACGCAGAACGGCCTCCGATACCCCAGTCGTGCACGTCTGGTAGACATCTCACTCTCTCTCTCTCGATCTCTCTCTCTCTCGCTCTTCTGTCTCTCTGCTAGTATCTTTATCTCCCTCTCTATATTTCTGGCATTCTCTAACTATCTCTCTGTCTCCATCTCTCTCTCTATTCCACGACCAGTCTCTTCTTTCCTTCAACAAGCAATGATTTTCCGGATATCTTAATATGAACATACCTATGTATATGTATGTATGTATAAACATAGCTAGCTACATACACAATGTTAGGCTCTTTGCCGCCCTGAACCCCGACCATTCCCTTGGCCATTCAGTTGATTTTAAGTCGAACGCTGTTAACAAGACTGCCGATGTCGAATTTCCGCTAATTTGTAGAAGACGGAGCAGATGAAGAAGTCGACAAGTGAGGAGGCAGCCGTACTTGAGGCCGCGGCTACACGGCAATTCGAGCTATTACCTCCCTCCCTTTCTTCTTCCGATTGGCGCCCTCGGCCGTGTACAAGTGGATCGTTGAGCATTCACATGCTAGTCAAAGGTGAGAGAGAGAGATAGACAGAAATAGAGACAGAGAGAACAAGAGAGATTCAATTCAGGTTCAGAAAGAGAGTGAGTGAATTGAGGAGAGCGCGAGAGACAGTAAGACACTGTGTTATTTCAAAAGGGTGCATCGACCAGAGCGAGCGCTGGCCTGTTGGCTGCTCCTGTACATGAGTTTGCCTTTTCTCTTCGCTCAACATGTATCCGCTCTCTGCTTCTCTGTCGCTCTCCTATATCCATACTCTCTCGCTGCGCCCAGCCTCTATGAATAACGCTCATAACTGCGCATTAGGAAGCGGTGAATGACCGAGTCGGTGCTCACGAAAGAGAAGGAAAGAGAAAGAGAGAAAGAGAGAGAGACAGAGACAGAGAGAGACAGAGAGAGAGCATGAGAGAGAGGCAGATAGAGAGAGAGAAAGAGGTAGCAGAGGAGTGTCTGCGAGAACATAGAGATGTAAATAAATATATCGGCGCAGACACAGAACACCGAGCCAGAGCGAGAGAGAGAGAGAGAGACAGAGAGAGAGAGACAGAGAGAGAGAGCTCGAGAGAGACAGAGAGAGATAGAGATAACAGGAAAAAGAACAAAAGATTTACGAAGGGAAGAGTCGGAATAAAAGAAAAGTCGTATGTAGCTGGAGGTTAACAAAATCTCCCTTGCTCACATTAAAAGTTGCCTGAATCTCATTGGACAATAGAGATGGAGCCAGCTATGGCTATTGGCCTTGAGCTGGCGAAGCCGGAGAGTTGCAGATAAAAGTTGCAAGAGCTGCAAAGGCGAACAAGAGATGAAGAGATGCAAAGGGTGAGGAGAGAGCGAATAACACTTTGGAAGGAAACGAAAGAAAACAGTGAAAAAGAGAACATGATGTAGCGGGAAAGAAGCTAAAAGTAGAGAGGAACTCCAGCCAAAGCAAAATGGAACTAGCGGTCACCGGATGCGAAAGATCACTAAGCGAACGAGAGACAGAGAGAGTGAGAGAGAGAGAGGGAGAGAGAGGGAAAGAGTGAGGGAGAGAGAGAAAGCGTGTAATGAATTGAGAAAGCAAGAGCACGGCGTAAAGTGCAACCCATTTGATTCGGTCATTGCATTGGTTGTGTGATTTGCACACGGACACCTTCGACAGAGAAGTCTTCCATTTCAGGGGAAGGGCACACGCAGCAGGGTTATGGGGGCATTGCTCTTCACAACTTATCTCATTCTCTCTCCTTCTCTAGCGCGCCCCTTTCACTCTCTCACTTCCTTCTATGCTCTCTATCTCTCTCTCTCTCTCATAACATGCCTTTGTCATTTCAACACGGAGGCATCCTTCTAGAAATGACACTGTCGCATAAAGAAGTGCAATTCCTTTTCTGTCTCTTTAAGAGCAATGCTATTTTATCGCCAGGAACTATCTGAAGGCGAGATAAAAGTAGATGGCAATGCCTATGAAAAAGCGAAATTGTCGAAGGAGAAGCTGCAAAGTGGAATTGTGTATGAAATGAGGAAATATGACAAAACGACCTGAAGGTCAGAAAGTAATGGAACCTCAACTCATACGGGAAGGAATACATTCTTTTTAATAATTATCGAGAAAAAGAAGATGAATAAGTAAATCCTTACCCTCGGGGTAGACTGCCATGCACTTCTTGTCCCAGCCTCAGCCACTACTACCTGTGACGTGCAAGATAGTTGTCACCAAAGAAACAGCTACGAAAGAGAGAGAGAGAGAGAGAGAGAGAGAGGATATATGTATGAGGGAATAAAAGGTAGATACATATGTATATGTAGAGAAAGGTAAAGAGGAGAGAGGAAGTGAGAGAGAGAGAGAGAGAGAGATACATAGAAGGGGGAGAAGGGATAGAGATACCGAAAGTCACTAATCGAACGAAATGGGCGAGCCCGTACTCACTCTTCATATCTTTTCCTATTCTACGTTACTATCTTTGATCAAAAGTGAGAAGAAGTAGAGACAAAGAGAGATAGAGAGGAAGAGAGAGAAGGATAGAGAGAAAGGGAGAGAGAGAGAGGGAGAAAGAGAGAGAACGAAAGTGTAGGAGGTGAGAAACAGAGAAATGTAAAGAGACACTGGAAAAGACGGAGAGTGAAGATGAAGAATTCATGTAGCGAAATTCAACTTAGAAAGTGCTCGCGGAGGAGGGAAAGAGGGTGGGGCATGGCGCAGCGACAGAGTGTCTAGTGCAGACTGTTGATATTGTCGGAGAGGGAGAGACAAAGAAAGAGAGAGAGAGAAAGAGAGAGAGAAAGAGAGAAAGAGAGAAAGAGAGATGGAGTGAAGAGCGCGTGAGAGCAGAGAATGAACACAAAAAGAATGGCCACTACAGAAACACGGACGAGTAGAATTGGCATCTCGCCGATGAACTGAGGTTCGCCTTTCCGTGCATGGCTGTCATCTTTGCAGTTCCCTGATTTTTGTTGTTCCCTCGTCTTCTCTCAGTGTCGATCTCTGCCGCCTCTGTCTGTCTGTCTCTCTCTCTCTCTCTCTCTTCTCCCTCCCTTGCCATTCCATTCTCTTATCACTACTCTTGCGCCTTTTTCATCAAAGCGGTCACGGCGAGATTGCGAGAAGAAGATGCTTCCAATTAGATGAGATGAGAAAGGAAAGAAAAAGAAGAATTGTTTGGCCGCCACGCCCTGGTGTAGAGAAAGAGTTGTCTTCCGTTGAAATCTTCTCGCTCTTCCCTCACGTCACTCTCAGAGTATCCGCTCTCGAGAAGATATCCATGAGTATCTCGGAAGCTGCACTCCGCTGCACTGTCTCCTTCACGTTCTTGCCCGCATTCCATTCCGGCCAGGACGACAAACTGGTCCCGCGTGCAAGAGAAAGAGAGCGACATGACCGCCCCTTGCATTCTTATCATTCATTCATCTATTATTAGTTTGTCTCAACTATACATATCTTTTCATTGCTGCGAATTCTTTCAAAAATCCGCTTCTGCATCTGAGAAATCGATGTGGCAGTTTACATCTCTACGACCCAATAAACGTTGTTTACTCTCTCTCTCTCTCTCTCTCTCTCTGTACTATCTAACTCTCTCTCTGTACTATCTAATTCTACTTTAATATTTTTCTGTAATTTCTCTGGTCTTCTCTTCCATGTCTCTTCCTACCCATTCTCTAACCTCTCAGCCGTCCGACCAACGGGTCTCCGCTAACATTCCAGATGGTGTACACTTCGTAGTTGTACTTCTTGCCCTTGACGAGCGGGTAGTTCAAGTAGCCGCCAATCACTTCGCCGTTGCCAATGGCGAGCTGGCAACATTTCACATTATTAATGGTTTTTTCTCATGCTCAATCAACATTTGTTTTATCCGATTTTTATGTTCGGAGAGTAAGCCATAGCTATCTCCAGAAACCTTGCGTGGCTCGGGCAACGTCTCGCGATTGAAGGAAGCAGCGACGTAGTACGGAATGTGCAGCTTGTTCGCAGTCACCTGAAGGAGCTTCTCTTGGATAGGCTTGCGTAGAGGAATATTATTATGGTAAGAAAGAGCAACAGAGATAGAGAGAGAAAGAGAGAGAGGGAGAGAGGGAGAGAGAGAGAGAGAGAGAGAGAAGGATGAGAATGAGAGAGTGCCTTGTCTGTGAGCATCGTCCAGTTGGTGTCTCCTGCCGGGTCGCGCTCGTCCACGACGACATAATAGCGGCTGCAATGTTCCGGATGATTGCTATGTGCAATGAAACAATTCAATTGTACAATTCTGTTGAACAATCAATGGCAGTGAGTGCAACGCACGCGACGTTGTTCTCAGTGGCTGCCGGGTTCACATCGATCTCCCAGAAGGTGCCCGAGGAGCCAATGTTCTCTACAAAGTACGGCGGAGGCACGATGCAGCACGACCGGCGCATCTGTGAGGATCATGACTGTATCGTTCTCTCAATACAGCTATTTCAATGAGACACCACAATTATTGAATTCGCACATCAAGCAAAATGACATACATATATAATGCCTCCTGTTAGCTATAAATGCACAAACTTCTTCATTCTCGTTGACTGTCGGCTTTCCAGAAGACTTCCAGTGATTCCAGTAGCCGTCAACCATTGCACGAACCTGATCAACGTAAGAATTCAAGAGATGGAGAAAGGTTTGTGAAACGGGACGGCTATTCAATGTACATTCAATTCCCTTTTGGAGTACACTATAAAGAAGCCTAGACCTGGAAGACATAATCGATGGGCTTGTTCGGGAGATTGAAGACCAGATAGCAGTGGCGGCCGCATCCGTCCTTTGGACAGAGCAGCTCCTGTAATCACAAGAACACGTACATTCAGGAGAATGCTAAAAGTTATTATTTAAATGACTATATTACATGTAGTCATAAATACTGTATAAGAATACGGCAACATCAAGAACATACCTTGCTCTCCCGTTCCTTCTCCTCCTGCCACGCAGCTCCGCGTTCGCCCAAACGAAGGTAGCGCACCTGGGAAACGATTCTTTTAGTTATTCATATTTTTTGTGCTCTCATTCTTGTCTTTCAAGACTAAGGCTGCCCATCAACTTTGAATTATAGCCAGCCATTGTATCAAAGATAAATATTTTATGTCTTTTCGGGTCAATATTTAAACAACATTGGGGAATGATGTCAGAATAGAAAAGAAGAGTGACTTGGTAGTGCGTGGCGAGATTCTGCTCGACCGGTTCCCAGCTCATGGAGACGGCGAAGTCGGTCTTGTCGCACTGCTTGAGATTGCGCACCATGAACCAGCCGGGCGGCAGAGTCGCGTACGCGCCCCACGCGCTGCCGCTCTGCAATCATCTTCTTTTCCACAATTCATATAACAGATCATACATGAAAAAAGTGAAGAGCTCTGCCTGCCTGATCCTTCGGAACGAGTGTGACATTATAGACAGTGCTCGGGTGGAGGTCAGTGATGGTGAAGCGAGTCGTCTTCGCATCCACGTCGTGCGACTTCACCACGTGCAGACGCACGTGAGGGAACACCGACTTCAGCGACTTGGCCGAGAGCTGAGGAACGAATAAAGTAGTTATTCAACAAATATTAACAAAAGAATATAAAATGACATCATAATTTAACGTGAGGGAGCAGGAGGACGAACCGTGTACCCGCGATGCGACCGTCCCCAGACGTCGTCCCACTCGACGGTGAGCGACGTGGGCGTTCGGTGCAAGAGTCGAAGGACGTGTCGCTCGCCCAGAGCAAGGGTCGAGTAGACGCCCCAGAGAATGTGACCGTAACCAGACGACGTGCCACCCTGACAAACAATTCAGATGTAGAAATAGATTAACTTATAATAATACATATTTAAATTACATATGTAATAACATAAGGATAGAGTGCTGAATTGATTTGCTAATCAACCTGAACGGTGATGTTGTACGCCGTTGCAGGGGTGAGACCGTCGAAGCGGATGGAGTTGCCAGGCACAGGCACTGTGTAGTTCTAGAGAAAAGGGAGAGGTCAATGAAAACACGGAAGATGCTAAATACCATTTTCACTACATTTAATTCATTAGTTTTTAAAATCAAATTTAAGAGATACCTTGGGCGTTCCGGTGCGGCCGGTGCGATGGTCGAAGGGCGCGATGGTGACGCGGTAGTGAGTGAGAAGCTCGCGCAGCTCGGGGTCGAAGATCTCAGGGGGCACCTGACGGACGAATCATTGTCACGATGGACGGAATAATGATAGAGGACAAAAATGTAATGCCAGGCGTTGCATTCGCACCCAATCAACATGCAGCATGGTGTCGCTCTTCTCAATGAGATGCAGATCCGTAGGAGCGGGCAGCCAGTCAAGCAAACCTTCCGCTAAAACAAGAACCCAATTTTAAAACAGATTAAGATTTATATTGCTAGAAAGGCTCAAAGCCATGAAATAGTCAATCTGATGGCGGAAAAGATCAAACCAAAGTCGGTGGTCGAGAACATGTTCGAGATGAACCAGAGCTTGTTGCCTTCGGAGATGCCCTAGATCAAATAGATTACAACTGATCTAAGCTGGGTCTTTTTAATATGAATGACGTGAATGTCCCCGTACATGCACTGTGATGTTGTAGAGCGTGACGGGCTGGAGAGAGCGAAAGTGGTACTCGGTGACGGAGCCGGGCGTTCCGTGCTCCGCTGGCATCTCGTCCAGCGAAGACGCCACGGAAATGTACAGCTGAACTTGACAAATGTAAGTAAAACTCTAAATGGATTTAGGTGAAAGAATTTTCGTGCCTCGTAGTTGTCGATCTTCTCTCCAATAATCGCAGGTGGCATCCATCGGACCTGAGCAAAATGAATGCATAGCGATAGTCCGCGGAACCTTGATCATTGAGACGATGTAAAATGCACTTATTATTAGAAAAGGAAGCCAAAACAAGAGATTATCTTGCCTTGAGATTGTCATGGCCAGCGGAGAGAAGTTTGAGAGAGCCGCCGATCGGCTCGTTCGATGGCTTGCGAGTAGTGGAGAAGTAGTCAGACGACCACTCGCCCCAGTTGCCCGATGTCGAACGGCCCTTTAAGCAGTTTGCTATTTAAAAGGGCTTATATAAAAGGCCACGCACCTGGACAGCAAATCGGTAGGTTGTCGAATGGACAAGATTCTTGATGGTGGTGCAGACACTTTCGGGAGTAAGCATGTTCGACTTGTAGCCAGAGCAGGACAGGCCATCTCCGGAGATTTCGACCTGGAAGCGGATCAGGTTTTTAAGAGCAAATATATTAATTGAGTTTAGTTTATGAACAAATGATATGTTTTTTTAAAAAGAGTAAATATTTTTGCTTGCCTCCGTCGGATTGGCATCGTCTGCTCGCGGGCTGTAGCGGACGCGGTACGCAGTGACGATCGCCTTCTCTGGGTATGGCGGCAGCCACGCAAGCTACAGGAGAAAATAATTGACTAGAAAAGGGCGGGGATCACATTCATTACAGATGAAACAATATCATAATAGTGTTAGGCCGCCAAATGACAAAAATTGTGAACCTGGATGGAGTCAACGGTGTTGTGAATGGAAGCCAGCTCTCGAGGAGGGCCCAGCTCTGAGCCAGTCGTGCGGATCTCGAGGGCATCCGACCACGGGCCCGGTCCCTCCGCCGTGTAAGCACGAACCTGTACACACATGCACATGAATTACTCATGTTAATTAACAAACGTTTTTCAGCATTACGCCTTGTGGACTTTGTGCATTCTAATATATAAAAGTTCTTCAGTCTTCAATGAAATAAAAGTTCGCCTTGATTGAGTAGAGCGAGCCAGGTTGGAGGTTGTCTATGAGGGCAGTCGGACGAGGAGTCACTCCTTCACGAGTACCCTGAAGTGGAGTTGGTGAGTCAAAGAAGGAGAGGAGAGGAGAAAAGAGAAATGGAAAGAGAGGGATTGCCTCGTTCCACTCGTCGAGACCAGACAGCTCGAACTCGTACTGCGTGATGTTGCCATTCTGCAGCGCGCACTCTGGCGGCTCCCACTTGAAGCCGAGCTCCTTGTCCTTGAAATGGCCAGAAATTACTCTCTCATTTACAGTAACCCATCTCTGAGATGGCACCACAAATGGAACGGACCCTCCGAATGGTGGACTGCAGATTGAGTGGTGGCCCGGTGGGGACGTCGTTGGGCGTCGTCAGCAGCCGCACGGTCTTCGCAGCAACGATCGAAGACGGCAACGAAGGTGGCCGGCGGGGAGTCACAGTTATCTAGGACATTTCAGTTGAAGACAGTGCATGGTTACCTAAAGAAGAACGATGCCTCGTAGACGGAGCCCGGCTTGAGATCCGTGAGAAGATGCTCCTTCTCCTGCACGTTGAGAATGGTGATGGGCTCTTGGAAGCCAGTCGCTGCCTGCAACGAAACACATTCAAACTGTTCTTTTCTCTTTCTCTCTCTCATATCCCTCGTTCTCTCTTTCTCTTTCTCTCTCTCTCTCTCTCATATCCCTCGTTCTCTCTTTCTCTTTCTCTCTCTCTCATATCCCTCGTTCTCTCTTTATCTTTCTCTCTCTCTCATATCCCTCGTTCTCTCTTTCTCTTTCTCTCTCTCTCTCATATCCCTCGTTCTCTCTTTCTCTTTCTCTCTCTCTCTCATATCCCTCGTTCTCTCTTTCTCTCTCTCTCTCATATCCCTCGTTCTCTCTTTCTCTTTCTCTCTCTCTCTCATATCCCTCGTTCTCTCTTTATCTTTCTCTCTCTCTCATATCCCTCGTTCTCTCTTTCTCTTTCTCTCTCTCTCTCATATCCCTCGTTCTCTCTTTCTCTTTCTCTCTCTCTCTCTCTCATATCCCTCGTTCTCTCTTTCTCTTTCTCTCTCTCTCATATCCCTCGTTCTCTCTTTATCTTTCTCTCTCTCTCATATCCCTCGTTCTCTCTTTCTCTTTCTCTCTCTCTCTCATATCCCTCGTTCTCTCTTTCTCTTTCTCTCTCTCTCTCATATCCCTCGTTCTCTCTTTCTCTCTCTCTCTCATATCCCTCGTTCTCTCTTTCTCTTTCTCTCTCTCTCTCATATCCCTCGTTCTCTCTTTATCTTTCTCTCTCTCTCATATCCCTCGTTCTCTCTTTCTCTTTCTCTCTCTCTCTCATATCCCTCGTTCTCTCTTTCTCTTTCTCTCTCTCTCTCATATCCCTCGTTCTCTCTTTCTCTTTCTCTCTCTCTCTCTCTCATATCCCTCGTTCTCTCTTTCTCTTTCTCTCTCTCTCATATCCCTCGTTCTCTCTTTCTCTCTCTCTCATATCCCTCGTTCTCTCTTTCTCTTTCTCTCTCTCTCATATCCCTCGTTCTCTCTTTCTCTTTCTCTCTCTCTCATATCCCTCGTTCTCTCTTTCTCTTTCTCTCTCTCTCTCTCATATCCCTCGTTCTCTCTTTCTCTCTCTCTCTCTCATATCCCTCGTTCTCTCTTTCTCTTTCTCTCTCTCATATCCCTCGTTCTCTCTTTATCTTTCTCTCTCTCTCATATCCCTCGTTCTCTCTTCTCTTTCTCTCTCTCTCATATCCCTCGTTCTCTCTTTCTCTTTCTCTCTCTCTCTCTCATATCCCTCGTTCTCTCTTTCTCTTTCTCTCTCTCTCTCATATCCCTCGTTCTCTCTTTCTCTTTCTCTATCTCTCTCATATCCCTCGTTCTCTCTTTCTCTTTCTCTCTCTCTCATATCCCTCGTTCTCTCTTTCTCTCTCTCTCACATATCCCTCGTTCTCTCTTTATGTTTCTCTCTCTCTTATATCCCTCGTTCTCTCTTTATCTTTCTCTCTCTCTCATATCCCTCGTTCTCTCTTTCTCTTTCTCTCTCTCTCTCTCATATCCCTCGTTCTCTCTTTCTCTTTCTCTCTCTCTCATATCCCTCGTTCTCTCTTTCTCTTTCTCTCTCTCTCTCTCATATCCCTCGTTCTCTCTTTCTCTTTCTCTCTCTCTCATATCCCTCGTCCTCTCTTTCTCTTTCTCTCTCTCTCTCATATCCCTCGTTCTCTCTTTCTCTTTCTCTCTCTCTCATATCCCTCGTTCTCTCTTTATCTTTCTCTCTCTCTCATATCCTTCGTTCTCTCTTTCTCTTTCTCTCTCTCATATCCCTCGTTCTCTCTTTATCTTTCTCTCTCTCTCATATCCCTCGTTCTCTCTTTCTCTTTCTCTCTCTCTCATATCCCTCGTTCTCTCTTTCTCTTTCTCTCTCTCTCTCATATCCCTCGTTCTCTCTTTCTCTTTCTCTCTCTCTCTCTCATATCCCTCGTTCTCTCTTTCTCTTTCTCTCTCTCTCTCATATCCCTCGTTCTCTCTTTCTCTTTCTCTCTCTCTCTCTCATATCCCTCGTTCTCTCTTTCTCTTTCTCTCTCTCTCTCATATCCCTCGTTCTCTCTTTCTCTTTCTCTCTCTCTCTCATATCCCTCGTTCTCTCTTTCTCTTTCTCTCTCTCTCATATCCCTCGTTCTCTCTTTCTCTTTCTCTCTCTCTCATATCCCTCTTTCTCTCTTTATCTTTCTCTCTCTCTTATATCCCTCGTTCTCTCTTTCTCTCTCTCTCTCATATCCCTCGTTCTCTCTTTCTCTTTCTCTCTCTCTCATATCCCTCGTTCTCTCTTTCTCTCTCTCTCTCATATCCCTCGTTCTCTTTTTCTCTTTCTCTCTCTCTCTCATATCCCTCGTTCTCTCTTTCTCTTTCTCTCTCTCATATCCCTCGTTCTCTCTTTCTCTTTCTCTCTCTCTCTCTCATATCCCTCGTTCTCTCTTTCTCTTTCTCTCTCTCTCTCATATCCCTCGTTCTCTCTTTCTCTTTCTCTCTCTCTCATATCCCTCGTTCTCTCTTTCTCTTTCTCTCTCTCTCATATCCCTCTTTCTCACTTTATCTTTCTCTCTCTCTTATATCCCTCGTTCTCTCTTTCTCTCTCTCTCTCATATCCCTCGTTTCTCTCTTTCTCTTTCTCTCTCTCTCTCATATCCCTCGTTCTCTCTTTCTCTCTCTCTCTCATATCCCTCGTTCTCTCTTTCTCTTTCTCTCTCTCTCTCATATCCCTCGTTCTCTCTTTCTCTTTCTCTCTCTCTCTCTCATATCCCTCGTTCTCTCTTTCTCTTTCTCTCTCTCTCTCTCATATCCCTCGTTCTCTCTTTCTCTTTCTCTCTCTCTCTCATATCCCTCGTTCTCTCTTTCTCTTTCTCTCTCTCTCTCATATCCCTCGTTCTCTCTTTCTCTTTCTCTCTCTCTCATATCCCTCTTTCTCTCTTTATCTTTCTCTCTCTCTTATATCCCTCGTTCTCTCTTTCTCTCTCTCTCATATCCCTCGTTCTCTCTTTCTCTTTCTCTCTCGCTCTCATATCCCTCGTTCTCTCTTTCTCTCTCTCTCTCATATCCCTCGTTCTCTCTTTCTCTTTCTCTCTCTCTCATATCCCTCGTTCTCTCTTTATCTTTCTCTCTCTCTCATATCCCTCGTTCTCTCTTTCTCTTTCTCTCTCTCTCTCATATCCCTCGTTCTCTCTTTCTCTTTCTCTCTCTCTCATATCATTCGTTCTCTCTTTCTCTTTCTCTCTCTCTCTCACATATCCCTCGTTCTCTCTTTCTCTTTCTCTCTCTCTCATATCCCTCGTTCTCTCTTTCTCTTTCTCTCTCTCTCTCTCATATCCCTCGTTCTCTCTTTCTCTCTCTCTCACATATCCCTCGTTCTCTCTTTCTCTTTCTCTCTCTCTCATATCCCTCGTTCTCTCTTTATCTTTCTCTCTCTCTCATATCCCTCGTTCTCTCTTTCTCTTTCTCTCTCTCTCTCTCATATCCCTCGTTCTCTCTTTCTCTTTCTCTCTCTCTCATATCCCTCGTTCTCTCTTTCTCTTTCTCTCTCTCTCTCTCATATCCCTCGTTCTCTCTTTCTCTTTCTCTCTCTCTCATATCCCTCGTTCTCTCTTTCTCTTTCTCTCTCTCTCTCATATCCCTCGTTCTCTCTTTCTCTTTCTCTCTCTCTCATATCCCTCGTTCTCTCTTTATCTTTCTCTCTCTCTCATATCCTTCGTTCTCTCTTTCTCTTTCTCTCTCTCATATCCCTCGTTCTCTCTTTATCTTTCTCTCTCTCTCATATCCCTCGTTCTCTCTTTCTCTTTCTCTCTCTCTCATATCCCTCGTTCTCTCTTTCTCTTTCTCTCTCTCATATCCCTCGTTCTCTCTTTATCTTTCTCTCTCTCTCTCATATCCCTCGTTCTCTCTTTCTCTTTCTCTCTCTCTCTCATATCCCTCGTTCTCTCTTTCTCTTTCTCTCTCTCTCATATCCCTCGTTCTCTCTTTCTCTTTCTCTCTCTCTCTCATATCCCTCGTTCTCTCTGTCTCTTTCTCTCTCTCTCATATCCCTCGTTCTCTCTTTATCTTTCTCTCTCGCTTATATCCCTCGTTCTCTCTTTCTCTCTCTCTCTCTCATATCCCTCGTTCTCTCTTTCTCTTTCTCTCTCTCTCTCATATCCCTCGTTCTCTCTTTCTCTCTCTCTCATATCCCTCGTTCTCTCTTTCTCTTTCTCTCTCTCTCATATCCCTCGTTCTCTCTTTCTCTTTCTCTCTCTCTCATATCCCTCGTTCTCTCTTTCTCTTTCTCTCTCTCTCTCTCATATCCCTCGTTCTCTCTTTCTCTTTCTCTCTCTCTCTCATATCCCTCGTTCTCTCTTTCTCTTTCTCTCTCTCTCTCATATCCCTCGTTCTCTCTTTATCTTTCTCTCTCTCTCATATCCCTCGTTCTCTCTTTCTCGTTCTCTCTCTCTCATATCCCTCGTTCTCTCTTTCTCTTTCTCTCTCTCATATCCCTCGTTCTCTCTTTATCTTTCTCTCTCTCTCTCATATCCCTCGTTCTCTCTTTCTCTTTCTCTCTCTCTCTCATATCCCTCGTTCTCTCTTTCTCTTTCTCTCTCTCTCTCTCATATCCCTCGTTCTCTCTTTCTCTTTCTCTCTCTCTCATATCCCTCGTTCTCTCTTTCTCTTTCTCTCTCTCTCTCATATCCCTCGTTCTCTCTTTCTCTTTCTCTCTCTCTCATATCCCTCGTTCTCTCTTTCTCTTTCTCTCTCTCTCATATCCCTCGTTCTCTCTTTCTCTTTCTCTCTCTCTCTCATATCCCTCGTTCTCTCTTTCTCTTTCTCTCTCTCTCTCATATCCCTCGTTCTCTCTTTATCTTTCTCTCTCTCTTATATCCCTCGTTCTCTCTTTCTCTCTCTCTCTCTCATATCCCTCGTTCTCTCTTTCTCTTTCTCTCTCTCTCTCATATCCCTCGTTCTCTCTTTCTCTCTCTCTCTCATATCCCTCGTTCTCTCTTTCTCTTTCTCTCTCATTCTCTCATATCCCTCGTTCTCTCTTTCTCTTTCTCTCTCTCTCATATCCCTCGTTCTCTCTTTCTCTTTCTCTCTCTCTCTCTCATATCCCTCGTTCTCTCTTTCTCTTTCTCTCTCTCTCTCTCATATCCCTCGTTCTCTCTTTCTCTTTCTCTCTCTCTCTCATATCCCTCGTTCTCTCTTTCTCTTTCTCTCTCTCTCTCATATCCCTCGTTCTCTCTTTCTCTTTCTCTCTCTCTCTCATATCCCTCGTTCTCTCTTTCTCTTTCTCTCTCTCTCATATCCCTCGTTCTCTCTTTATCTTTCTCTCTCACTCATATCCCTCGTTCTCTCTTTCTCTTTCTCTCTCTCTCTCATATCCCTCGTTCTCTCTTTCTCTTTCTCTCTCTCTCATATCCCTCGTTCTCTCTTTCTCTTTCTCTCTCTCTCTCTCTCATATCCCTCGTTCTCTCTTTCTCTTTCTCTCTCTCTCATATCCCTCGTTCTCTCTTTCTCTTTCTCTCTCTCTCTCATATCCCTCGTTCTCTCTTTCTCTTTCTCTCTCTCTCTCATATCCCTCGTTCTCTCTTTCTCTTTCTCTCTCTCTCTCATATCCCTCGTTCTCTCTTTCTCTTTCTCTCTCTCTCATATCCCTCGTTCTCTCTTTATCTTTCTCTCTCTCTTATATCCCTCGTTCTCTCTTTCTCTCTCTCTCATATCCCTCGTTCTCTCTTTCTCTTTCTCTCTCTCTCTCTCATATCCCTCGTTCTCTCTTTCTCTTTCTCTCTCTCTCATATCCCTCGTTCTCTCTTTCTCTTTCTCTCTCTCTCTCATATCCCTCGTTCTCTCTTTCTCTTTCTCTCTCTCTCTCTCATATCCCTCGTTCTCTCTTTCTCTTTCTCTCTCTCTCTCATATCCCTCGTTCTCTCTTTCTCTTTCTCTCTCTCTCATATCCCTCGTTCTCTCTTTATCTTTCCCTCTCTCTTATATCCCTCGTTCTCTCTTTCTCTCTCTCTCTCATATCCCTCGTTCTCTCTTTCTCTTTCTCTCTCTCTCTCATATCCCTCGTTCTTTCTTTCTCTCTCTCTCTCTCATATCCCTCGTTCTCTCTTTCTCTCTCTCTCTCATATCCCTCGTTCTCTCTTTCTCTTTCTCTCTCTCTCTCATATCCCTCGTTCTCTCTTTCTCTCTCTCTCTCATATCCCTCGTTCTCTCTTTCTCTTTCTCTCTCTCTCTCATATCCCTCGTTCTCTCTTTCTCTTTCTCTCTCTCTCATATCCCTCGTTCTCTCTTTATCTTTCTCTCTCATATCCCTCGTTCTCTCTTTCTCTTTCTCTCTCTCTCTCATATCCCTCGTTCTCTCTTTCTCTTTCTCTCTCTCTCATATCCCTCGTTCTCTCTTTATCTTTCCCTCTCTCTTATATCCCTCGTTCTCTCTTTCTCTCTCTCTCTCATATCCCTCGTTCTCTCTTTCTCTTTCTCTCTCTCTCTCATATCCCTCGTTCTCTCTTTCTCTCTCTCTCTCATATCCCTCGTTCTCTCTTTCTCTTTCTCTCTCTCTCATATCCCTCGTTCTCTCTTTCTCTTTCTCTCTCTCTCATATCCCTCGTTCTCTCTTTATCTTTCTCTCTCATATCCCTCGTTCTCTCTTTCTCTTTCTCTCTCTCTCTCATATCCCTCGTTCTCTCTTTCTCTTTCTCTCTCTCTCATATCCCTCGTTCTCTCTTTATCTTTCTCTCTCTCTCATATCATTCGTTCTCTCTTTCTCTTTCTCTCTCTCATATCCCTCGTTCTCTCTTTCTCTTTCTCTCTCTCTCTCATATCCCTCGTTCTCTCTTTCTCTCTCTCTCATATCCCTCGTTCTCTCTTTCTCTTTCTCTCTCTCATATCCCTCGTTCTCTCTTTCTCTTTCTCTCTCTCTCTCATATCACTCGTTCACTCTTTCTCTTTCTCTCTCTCTCTCATATCCCTCGTTCTCTCTTTCTCTTTCTCTTTCTCTCTGATATCCCTCGTTCTCTCTTTATCTTACAATCTCTTTGACCTCGCTGCATCCGCCAAGATTCTTCAGTCGATAGCTGATGTCGACGCCGTAGTTCCACTTGAGAGACTTGTCGCTGACGTCCCAGATGACGAGGGCTGATGTCGGTCCCTTCGGCTCCACCTTCAGAGAACAAATGTATACATTTATACGATAACTTTTAAAAAATATAGAAATGTTATCAGTTAAGTTAATGGTGAATCATCAAATAAAATCGTCGACCTGAACAAAGAGCTCGCCCGGCAGGCTCATGGTAGTCAGAGTTACACGGTCGCTCCACCTTTAATTAGAAAAATGTTTTAAAAAATCTTTATATGAAACAATCGGGCCAAGGAAATGCCTTATTGTTCCACGTTTGTTGTTTTTTAATCGATAGAATTAAATCAAAAGTTGTATTGGCTGGTCAGCTCACCGACTGTGCTGCGGCTGCTTGCCCTCTTCGACAGTCTGCGTGCGCATCTTGATCTCCCATTTCGTGCCTAAACATGTCACCTGTCTTTAGGATCACTCGTTCCCAGGAGTCTCTCTCTTCCTTCTCTCTCTTCTCTTTTTCACTCACTCACTCTCTCTCTCTCTCTCTCTTCTCTCTCCCCCTCTCTGACCAGGTAGCGTATCAAGAATCATTTCATTGTTTGCATCGGTCGGCACGACAATCTGTCCGCGGCTCGTGGTGTTGACGTAGTCGATCACGAACTCCACGTCGTTGCATTTCCAAGTTTCCTGAACGGAAAAATTGGAATACCGCTAGCAGTGTGCTAAAAAGAGTGAACGGTAATTGAAAACGTCGTGAACCTCTGCAGGCGGATCCCATGAGATCTTCACGCGATCAAAGTCCATCGACTCCATTTTGATGTTGCTTGGAGGCTCCTCTGGTTCTGGAGAAAAAATTATAATTTACCGCAATGAGCATTATTTAGTTGGGGGTATTAAATGAATGATTGATAAAATGACTACAAACTTCCACATGACGTCATGGCCTTGAGCTCCGGTCCGGGTGCGCCGCGCTTGTCGTTGACACCCACGACACGGATGCGGAAGAAGTACTCCGTCGCCGTCTCCAGGCCGCGTACCTTGAGAAAGAGAGGTGGAGAGAGATGGGAGATAGACTGAAGGGGCCGAGAGGGAGAAAGATAGTGAGAGACTGAGAAAGCAGAGAGAGAGGAAGAGAGAAAGACGAGAGAGTGGCTGAACCTGTGTCTTATACGTGTTCATCTGCGCCTTGTGTCGAATGACGCCTGCGTCATGCTCTACCCAGTCGCCGTCGCTGTCGGCCGCCTTGTACTCGAGCACGTAGCCAACCTGGTAAGAATCAGTCAGTCAATCAATTACATCCTTTGCCTGAGATTCCTTGAAAGGCCAAAGAATACTCACGACATGCTGGCTGAGCTCGGTGGGCAGTCCTTCCCAGCCGAGAGTAATGGCTGTCGGGCGTGCCTCGAGCACGTACAACTCACGCTCCAGCACAGGAATATCTGGAAAACTCTTTTCTACTCACGTGCTTCTTCATTTCTACAACTGTTTCAACAGAAATACTTATATTATAAACAGGAAAGAAAGAATATTGATTTTTAGAAGGAAAAAAAATCTTGTCCGTACTCTGCTGCTGAGTGCGTGCATCAAGAGACTCGCTCCACTCGGACCACGCGCCTCCCTCGGTGTGTGCTGCCACCTGAAAGGCACTAAATGTTACATCTTTCACTGAAGTCGTCTTTGCATTTTGCAGTGATGATGGCAAAATCGGCAACCTCACTGCATACAAAACATCTCTACTCGACCTGCATGGTGTAGAGTTGCTCCGGCTCGAGATTTGTCACGCGGAAGCAGAGGCGGTCTCTCTTGGAGGAATCAGAACACTCCAGACGAGCCGTCTCCACACGCACTTCTTTGTAGTTCAGCTGAGAACAAGATGAGACGTAGTTTGGGGGGAGAGAGAAAGTGGGAAAGAAGAGAGAAAGAGAGAGAGAGAGAGCGAGAGAGAAAATAGCAAGAGAGAGAGAAAACGAGGCAGGAGATCAGAGACAGAACTCTACGAACCTGCTCAGATTTGGTGTGTCGAATACGGTAGGAGTCGATGATGCCGTGAGGAGGAGTCGGAGGCAGCCAGGAGATCTCGATAGCGTGCGGGAAGGAGGCCTCCTCACGAAGGTCGGTGGGCAGGCCAGGAGCTGGACAACGAGTGGGAGAGAGGATGGGAGAGTTAAGAGACGGATGAAAAGTATGAGAGAGAGAGAAAGAGCAGCCATTTAGAGAAGACACTGACCAGCCGGCTGAGTAGTGAACTCGAGCCACTCGCTGAATGGCCCGTCACCTTGCGAGTTGGATGCTCGGACACGGACACGGTAACGAGTGAAGGGCACGAGGCTATCGAATGTCACGCGCTCCGCGCTGAGAAAAGGAATGATTCATGTTAGAGGAGAAGAGGAAAGACGCAATTATATCGTAAGGAAAGGGCGCAGAGAACGGAGGAGAACGAACCGAGAAGTATCAGTGCGATTCTCGCTCCACGCGTCGAGAGTCTCCAGTTCGTATTCGTAGCCGGTGATCTTGCCGTTCCGCTACAAGTTCGAATGGTGCTTGACAAGAATGGAATGATAGACAACTGACCTTCTCGCACTCGGGTGGCTGCCACGTGACATCTGCACGAGTGCCCGTCACTGAACCGACGCGCACGTTCACCGGCTCGCCAGTTGGAGCTGCAGGGGAATACTTACTTCTTTTTTTTCTTTATAGAATGCATTCTGCATGTGGGAGGAGAAAAGGTGATGGCTTCATTCCATTCAACATAGGAAAACATCTTTTTCGCAGACGCTCAGCCTTTTTTGCTGTTGTTGAGAATGTGCAAAAGGAGAGGTAACAGAGGAAATACGTATACTTGGGAGAACGACATCGGTTGGATTGAGTAAAAAAAACCATGACAACAATGGGAAGGAGTGCTCAAATGGGAATAAAATGATTTTATAGACATATGAATGTATGTATATATGAACATATAATTTTGTACTTACATATACATATGTACATATGTGTATGTACTTGTTCAGAAACTAACCGAACATGATGCTTTCACCCTTTGGCTCTGAATTTGAAATCTTGTTTCCTTATAAATAGTTAATCGAAGATGCATTAGTTACACCATAAAATTAATTATTAAAACAATAAAGATATAAGACAGACGGGAAAAGTTTGAAAGAGTAAACAACGGACCGGCTTCTTCGGTGGTGACGGTGATGATCTCGGAGCGGGGGCCTGCCACGGAAGTGTGAGCAATCACGTGGATCTCATACGTCGCATCGGGAAGGAGATCGTCCAGTTTCTGACGAGTGGGAAGGCCTTATTTTGTGACCAAAACTTAAAATGAAATATAAAAATTTATACTGACGATTTCGCGGTCTCGCACGTGCTTTTGCATCGGTGTTCCCGTTCGGGGGCCGCACTCGCCAAGACTCTTAATTAGTGTAAATATAGGAAAAAAGAGGAAGGTAAAGACAGCGAAGAAGGATTCGAACTATTCTTTAATTGAATACACTTAAAATGACAATTCCTCACTTTGAGGTTGTAGACAACAGTGTAGCCAGTGATGACCCCGTTCGGCTCCTCAGGCGGCTGCCACGAAGCCACGACTGTGGTCGGACCCTGAATCAGGCAGCGTCCGTTCACCCTCTTCATACGTTTATATGGATATCTTTCTCTCTCTTTCTCTCTTTTTCTCTCCCTCTCTCTCTCTCTCTGTCCTTCTCTGACCTCAGGCCTGGCAACCAGTCCAGTGACTGGTCCAGGTGCGCCTTCAGCCGTGGTGAGTTGCAGTTCATTGCTCCAGGGGGACGCGCCGACGTCGTTCTCCGTTCGAATGCGCGCCGTCCACTTTGTGTTCGGCGTCGACTCGAAGATGTGCTCGACGGCCGAGCTAGAAAATCGGATCTTTTTTAAAAATAAGATTTAGGTCTCTAGCATAATAAAACGTTAATAGTTTATGTAAATTAAGTGTAAATAGTGTTTAAAAGGAGACCTCGGCAGTGGCAACTCCTTGCGCGCCCCGCCGCCACTCGTGAACTCGATCTTGTAGCGAATGGACGAACAGCGCCAAGACGACTGCGGAGGGGCTTGCCATGTCAGGCGAACCTGGACAGGGATGGCCATTTCCATTATTGAGGACGCCACTTTCATTTCGGCAATGTTTTGAGGAAGACATAGAGCCATCCTTGTTTTCTGACCTGGCCATGGTTAGGCGAGTTGAGATTGACGTTGGCAGGCGGGGAAGTCGGAGCAGCGCAGCCGGTGCGAGCCTGTGCTTCGGGAGAAGGGCCCGAGGTTCGGTCGGAGCGGTCGAACACCTTGATGCGCACGAAGTACAGCGTGTCCGAGTCCAGGCCTCAACATAAATATGCTCTACTTTTCCACACACAATTCCCTAACCATAAGAATATAAATACGACGATTGACAAAATATTTGCAAACACTTGTACATCTATTTTTCTTACATATTTCAAAGAATATAAAAACCTGTCAGCTTCTTCATGTATGTCCTCTTCGCTGCATCATGCGGGGTGATGCCGCCAATCTCTTGCCATGTGCCACGCTCACTGTTACGGATCTCGATGAGGTAACCCTGGAGAGTATAGATTGCGGTGGTAAGAGCACTCCAAAAACCTTTAAACTCGATTGCTTGTTTAGGGTCATTGTCTTGCAATTTTGATTTGAATTCATACACCGAATGAATTCAATAAGTACGTAGTAGTATGTGAAATTGTCTGCAGTTTCATTGACATTGAGCAGTGAGCTACTGAGATAATCAATAAAATATTAAATTAGCGAATTCTTAAGCCTTGCGACGAGCCTTGATGCGGTTGCGTGCGTCAACGACGGCATTCCACTGGACATCGAGTGCAGTGGCGCCGTCCGGAGTCACGACTGGCGCAGCGAAGACGATTGGCACCTTAACGGAGCGTCATCTTATGATTGAGAAACGATCTACTAAATACGACGAAAACTTAACAAAAGGCATGAGAACCAACAGAATTTGTGAAGGCCCCGCACAATGATGCATTTTATAAATTTAAGCGAATTTTTTTTAGGCTTAGTTCAAAGTTCTAAATCTCTCCGACCAAATGTTTATAATTTTAACGGGTGAAATCAGATGAAGTTCAAAAGTATATAAAAAAAAATGACGAGCCTTGAAGAAATCAGTGGAGTATCTCGTCCAGATCTCGGGGCCAAATCCTCGTTTCGTGCCAGCGGCGATGCTGATGTTGTAGCTCGTCTCTGGCTGCAAGTTGTCGAAGAGATGCTGCAGAGTCGGGTGGTCCACGAGATGAGTCCTCTTCTTGTCGTTGATGTCATCGAGGGAAACAATCGAAACGCGGTATTGCGTGATCAGACCCTGCATACAACAAAAGCATATGTACTATGTATCCACAAGTTAAGACGAATCATGGGGAAATATTGGAATCGGGGGAACACGCACTTGGGGATCAAGAGGAGGCAGCCATCGGATGTGGAGGGAGTGGTCGGTGCGTTCGATGAGTTCGATGGCTCGAGGCGCGTCCGGCAGCACCTGTGGGGAACGGCTATTTATACCTTATCAGATATTATGTCTGCCTATTTCTCAAACAATAGCCCACTGTTTCACAGCATATGTACCATCCCATCTATGTCAAATTCTGAAATAATAAAACTTTCATAACATTCCCAACCTGCAAGGTGTTGGCGATGACCATGCTGCTCCATGGACCATACGAACGGTCTTCTATCTTCGTTGCCACCTGCACGTATCAATGAAATATCAATTGGTAAAACGCTATAACATAAATAAAGAATGCTTTGAAGACACGCTAGAGACTGTTTTGAGTGAATGTGGTGCCGACCTGAACACGGTATTGCTGGCCGGGCTCGAGATTCGTGACATTGTAGCAGAAGCGAGGAGACTCTCCCGGGCATGCGATTATCGGATCCTTGATTCCCTTCTCAACCTAAAGAATATCTCCTTAATTTTCTTCATTGCTTTAACCCTTTGTTCACATTGCACAAAATTCCTTTTTCCCCCGGACCTCATTCCATCCGTCAGTGCCAAGCAGCTGATAGCGCAGTTTGTAGTGCGAGTGAGGACCGTATGGCGGGTAGGGCGGCAGCCAGGAGACCATGAAGAAGTCAGTGCCTTCTTGCGCGACGACTAAGTCCTGCACCGAAGAGAAGTGTACGGTAAAAGCAGAGAAAGTATATGAATTAGCTGATTTTTACACCACTTATATATGTACAAGCGAAATAACAAAGTTGAACTCCTGGACGCACCTGAGGCGGAAGAGGCGCGTCGGCGGGCGCGGTGCGGACGTCGAGGTTCTCGGTGTTCGGGCCACCGCCGATCGAGTTGTACGCCTTCACGCGCAACACGTACCTCAAAAGACATTTCTGTTGCCCACTAAGTAGAGATATGTATCAAACTATAACTGATAAATCCTTGTACTAGACAATTGATCTACATATAGGAAACGGACTTGGTGTACGGCGTGAGGCCATCGATGGTGATGCGCGTCTCGGAGGTGTTCGCGATCTGACGCTCCAGCTTCGCCCAGTCGTCCTGGCCGACGATCTCGTATCTGTTGAGAGATAGAGAGAGAGAGAGAGAGAGAGAGAGAGAGAGAAAGATAGAGGGAGAGAGAGAGAGAGAAAGATAGAGGGAGAGAAAGAGTGAAAGGGAGTGGCGAGGAAGAAGAGCAGAAAGAAGGAGAGTAAAGGTGCGTACTCGTAGTTGACAATGTGTCCATGTCTCTGCGAGCACTCGACTGGCTCCCACTCGAAGGAGAGCGACCGCTCGAGGGCGTAGGCCATCTGCAGATTGATGGGCGGGGCAGAGGGCGGCTGCTGCTCCGTCGACACCTGAGACAGCGAAATGATATTACAAATGCAACATGTTCAACCTTCAAGCATATGTATAATAAGTAAGTACCATGAAAAAATTTAGCTAAATTTAAGCACACTCGCCTCTTTAGTTTCCTCGGGTCCAAGTTCGGTTGTTCGCGCGCGGACTTTCACCTGAAAGTTAAACTCATATTACGTACACAGAACAGTATGGAATTTTATAGGCACACTAGTAAAGAAATTGAATACACGGCAATGTATTTGTGAAAGGAGCCGATGACACACCTCATAAAGGGAATACGGCAGAAGACCGGTGAGGGTGTAGTCGTGGTCTTTGTGGTTGTATACTGTAACGAAGTCGCGAGAGACATCTCGAGGCTCTTCTTCCGGGCAAGCGAGACGATGCTTCAGTCTGCGAAGGAGAGATGGTGGTGAAGAGAGAGACAGAGAGGAAGAGAAAGAGAAAGAGAAGGAGAAACACGGAGTGAGAGAGAGAGCAAGAGAAAGAGCGAGAAAGAGAGAGAGTGTGTGTGAGAGAGAGAGGAAGAGAAAGAGAGGGAGAAAGAGAGGGATAGAGAGAGAGAGATAAAGAAGAGAGCAGAGAACGATTAGAGCGTAGCTTGCCGGTAAGAGATGTCGTATCCAACGATGGATCCGCGTTGCTCGACCGGCGGCAGCCATTGAACACGCACCTTTAAGATAATTAGTATTCTCGTACTGTCAGAATTTTTTTGAATGATAACTCATAGAATTCAATGAAATTATTCAACAGCAAATTCGATTTTAAAAGCAGCAATATAAAATGGAAGGTTGAATAAAGAATAGAGCCTGAACCTCGTTCGGGCCGAGCGCCTTGACTCGAAGGTCGCGGACTGCGCCAGGAGATCCCTGCCGGGTGGTGATGGAGTAGTCGGGCGACCACGGCGACTGGCCCATCTGGTTAGTCGCGCGCAGTTTGATCACCTGTACAATATTAGTTGATGAATCAATTTAATATATATTTTGTAATCTAATAAACACGAAGTATAGCTTTTCTAGCGTTCCACATTAGCAGGTATACGTACCCATCGCTGATTCGGCTCGGCCGGGAAGGTGTACTCCGTGACGTCTCCAGGAACAGGCACAACTTTCTCAGGTCCATTGCCCACCTGAGTACCAGAATTGAATAAATAATGTTGTTTTCATCTTCTAATCGGGTCGAATTCAAAACTAATCCGTTTAAAAAGAGTATTTATGAACCTTGTAGGCGATCTCGACATTGAGCTGGTCGCACTGCCAAGTGTCCTTGGCTGGCCGAGCCCACGTCACGCGCACCTCCGAGATCGACGGCGAGTCCACGCTAGAAATAATAAAAATATTTCATTAATAATAAACTAATAAATATGTAGCTAAATTCACTAGGAAATGGAAAACTAAGATTAGAAAAAGGCGCCGCCTACCGAACGCCTTGCGGCGGCGAAGTCGGCGGCGAGCATTTCGTACGGGCTCGCACTTCTGGAGACGGCGCCGACTGCTCGTTGCGCAGAGACATCACGCGGTAACGGAGATCCACCACCGAGTTCGTGGGCAGCTGGAGAGGAAGGAGACATAGCAAGAAGATGAGAGAGGAAGAAGAGAGAAAGGAAGAGGAAGGCTCGAACTCCATCGACGACGGCCGTGTACGCTCTCTGTCCGGGCCTGGCCGGCACGCGTCGTGCGTGTGCCTGCCATGCGCCGCCGTCCAGGCGGTACTCCACGACGAACGAGCCGACCTCGCGATGTGCGTACTCCCATTCGATCGTCACAGAGCTGTAGTCAACAATATATGTATGTACATAGGATTCAAATTGTTAATAAAAATAGCCTTTTTAGCCTTAAAAAGATTAACTGATGTTGAACAGTTTAAATGTAATTGTTGACAGACTTTGCCTGCTCGGCGATGACACGCGGCGCGCCCTGCGGAGCCACGAGCGCGAGAGCGTCCGTCGCTACGACGATCGACGTGCCCTGCAATTTTTTCACTTTTTTTTCCAAAAATACATTTTGTACTCTTGTAATTGTATTCTTGGGATCCTCAACCGTGCCTGGCATGTCTCGCGATCGGTGACTGCTTGGACAGTGACGTTGTACTGAGTAGAGGGAGAAAGATTGTCGATGCGGTACTGGTACGTGGAACGGTCCACTGCGAAGGACTGCGGGCGGGAAGAACCGTCCTGGAGTGGAGGGGAGTTCTTGAGAGAAAGAGAGAGAGAGAGAGAGAGAGAGAGAAAGAGAGAGAGAGAAAGAGAGAGAGAGAAAGGGAGAGAGAGAAAAGAGAGAGAGAGAGGATAAAGTCACTCGACTGAACCTGTGGCACAATGTGAAGCCGGAAGCCGGTGACGCGTGGGACGTCGTCAGGTCGGATGCCCCATCCCACGAGCAGCGATCGATCAGTTCCTCCCAGCTTGCGCACCCACTCCACCATCACTGGGCCTGCAAAATACACATATCTTTTTTATTTTCCTTTGTTCCTTTACTATCTGTTATACATATACATATTTATTGCCCATTTTCCAATACAATTTTGTTTTGACATACCTTGAGTGATTCGCGAGCGCTCAGGCGGTGAGTACGGAGACCACTGGCCGTCTTTGACGTGAGCAGCCACCTGAGAAGGTTACGGTAACACAAGCAGGCATCACTCAACTGCACCTGGAAGTCATAGGTCTGATCTGGCTGGAGTCGCTCGATTCGGCCGCAGTTGAGCTGCGAGCCGGGCGGCGGCGGCGGGATCTGCTGCCTTCGAACGACCTCCTGAGCACATTTCAAGTAGATTGTCTAGCCTGGCGTAGCAATGTTCAATTCATCCATGACGAAACCCGCGCGCATGCACAAATGAGCTGGAGTTCATGCACAAGCCTTCTCAGATTATTTTTTACTTTAATTTAAAATTTAATGTCGAAATTTAAAAAAAGAGTGGGTAATACGTACGTTTCAACTTATTCAAAATATGTATGCATGCTGAGAGCGCTTTGATAACATTTCTTATTTCCACGGTGAATGGCGGATTTAAGCTTGAAAGCCATGCGATATTCGTTAGGCATAAGCAGCCAATGTTGATTAGTTATTCGGCTGCTTAATATACATATTTTTGTTCCAATTCAAAAATTGCGTCCAAAGTTTGATTTGCTGGTATTCCGCGGACTCTTGCATACAAACCTGCTGATATCTGTATGAGTTGAACTGCAATTAATTAGTCACAGAGAAATCAAGAAAGGGGTAAGTTTGGGGTTTAACTAAAGTAGTGAGGGCTATGCGAGAATGAAGTTTGGTCTCTGGGGAAAATGCAGAGCAAAGGCTCACTCATTCTAGAACTATGACAATGCAAGACGAGGTGGTTATTCTTTTCATCTTTCTCCTTCTTTTTCGAACCTGCGGGCAAGGCGATTGAGCTGGGAAGACTTTTTCCTCTCGCTTGGGCTGCCCGCTGATTCCGTAGCGGCATCTGTTGAAAACGAGATCATTTCCCCGAAGGCTTGACGTGCTTTCTAACTCTAGTAATTTGGTGGAAAAAAATTTTATCCACAAAATATATCTTATATAATAAGTATAAAAAACAGATTTCAAATGAATAGCGCCTACCTGTATTTGTCGTAGTAGACAGCTTGGCCGGCCGGCGGCGATTGCCACAGAAGATGAGCCGAGTCTGCACCCGTTCCAACAACCTTCGATTATTAATAGTTTAAATTAAAATCAAAAGCATTCAGAGTGAACAATTAATTTGCAATTGATCTCTAATTTGACACTATACCTATTTTATACCATGCATCCACCCCTCCCCCGGCTGCACTCACTCACCTTCACGAGTGGCGGAACGTTGTTTGTCCTTGGCGCGGCTGTCTGGAAGCGCTGCTCGGGTGACCACGGGCCAGGGCCGCGCGATGTGAAGGCGCGTACCTGAGAAAAAGTCTGTCTTTTTCCGCCAAAAATTTAAATTCGTAAGTACTTGATCGATTTAGAAGTGGATGTTACGAGATATAGCGAGAAAGACAAGATCGTACCTTGAGTGAGTACTGGCTATTCGGGAGTAGGCCGGTGAGACGCGCGCGCGTCGTGCCGCGGACCGTGTTCGACGTGGGCGGCGAGCGACTAAAACAGATTTCATTTCTCTAAAAAATATGTACATCTCTATTAGCAGTTGTGTTCTTCAACAATGACAAATAAATAGTGCTGACCGATCGAGGGGAGCCGCTTCGTACTCGTACTCGGTGATCTCTCCGTTCGTGTGCAGACAAGTCGGCGCCTGCCAGGAGACCGACGCTTCCGATTCCGTCGTTTCTTCCACTTAGAAAGAGCTTCATTATTTTATGCCTAATTAATTAATTAGTGCAAAGAATATAACAATTGATGATTGAGCAACCTCTGATGTAGGCGGGCGGGGCGGTGGGCACGGCCTGGTCGGTCTGAGCCTCCGCCGACACGCGCTCTCCTGGCATTGTCGTCTTGGCCGCGACGCCGACGCGGTAGCGGGAGTGCGGCTGGAGGCCGCTCAGCACGAAGGACGTGCTGGCCGACGAGATCGTCCGCGGCGCCTCGTGCACTTCTTCGCACATTCCACTGAACAAGTGCCCTTTTACATCTTTCAATTACTTTCCATCAAAATGTAAAATCGCATTTCTCTTTCTTTTTTTTTTTTTACAAACCAGCGAAATTTCTCCCCTAACCGGCTAATGAGTTGGTAGGTGATTTCGTAGCTCTCGACCCGTCCATTGGGCTGCGCGGGAGGAGCCCAGCTGAGTTGGAGGGCGTCCGCGCCCGTCGGAGTGATTCGGAGACCGGAGATCGGACCGGGCGGAGCGTCCTTCAATCATTTTTTTAATTGAGAAAGAGTATAGAGATAGACAAAAATACCTGTGTCTGCGAGACTTCGGCCCGCGACCACGCCGAGGCACCGGCCGGGTTAGCCGACTGCACTTCGAAGGTCCATCTGCAAATCGGTCTTGCTTGCTTGAACATCGGGATGAGACAATGGAAAATGGAAAGAAGGAATTCATGGTCATACCTGGTGTAGGGGTCGGACTCGAAGGTGACACTGTTCTCGCCGGCGGTGAGGTTACGGGTGCCCGAATTGCGCGGGGTGGTGTACTTCACGACGTACCACACGCGGTCGCAGTTCCATTCCGACTCGTGCAGCGGCTTAAGAAGGAGGCAAACATTTGACACAAATAAGAATGTCACGTTTTATGAACAGAAGACTTTGAACGCAACATTAGAAACACATATTGTTATTCAAAAAGAATTGTATGAAGAATTGTTCTAACCGCCCACGTTAGGCGAATCTGGGTGGGTCCGATCGGAGAGACTTGAAGATTCGTTGGAGCGCGACGAGGAGCAGAACAGGTCGATTGGGTCTGCACGGTCACGGCCGGAGAGACAAAGGCGGTTGCTCTGAAAATGAAGAGTTGAGAAAGAGTGCGAGGTATGAAAATAGAATGAGAGAGTGAGAGGTATCAGAAGAGAGTGAGAGAGTGCGAGATATTAGAGAGAGTGAGAAAGCGTGAACTTGGCAGGGATAAAAGGAACGAGCTAAAGTGGCTGATAATACACACCGATTGTGATCCTTGGCGACGACTCTGACGAGATGCGACCTTCCCTTCGGCAATGCGCTCAGCTCCACCGAGTACGGACGTTGCCAGCCGGTGTACGGCAGCTAAACACATTTACAAGATAACTTCAAAATATAAGAAAAACTTTTTTTTTTTATTGCGAATAAACAATAAATAATTTTCATATTAATTTGTTTGACCCCCCCAATTTCGACTGACTCCCTGCGCGTGCTGTCGCCAGGCGTCCTCATCGGCACCGCGCCACTCCACGACGAATGACTCGATGACTTCGTCATACGACTCGCGACCCTGCCACGTGATCGTCGGCACGCCTTGTCGGAAGGATACCTTCACAAAGATGCATGTACAGTTGAATACGGGCAAGAAGTAATGAAAAGGATTACTGTAGGCCCGACGACGGCCTCTCCAGCTGCCGCCGTCCGCACGGTGGCTGGAGCAGTCCAGGCTGATTGACCGGCAGAGTTCACACTGCAACAGCGATCATTGATAGGATAAACAATATCAACGATTAAGAGAGAGAATAAAGCGAGAGGGGAGAGAAAGAAATAGAGAGGAGAGAGAGAGAGAAAAGCCATACGTCCTAGCTCGCACAGTCCACTGCTGTCCCGGCTGGGCGCTGAAGACGTGCGCGGTCTGGCCGCCACCGACGCGTTGCGGCGCCTGGCCACGAGGCTCTTCCACCTGAACAAGGAGCAATATCAGATTTTAAAAAAAGCTGAAAAGGTAGTTCTCGACGTATGTACTTAGATAACTTGTCATTTCTGTCTGTCTGTCTGTCTCTCACTCTCTCTATCTCTCTTTCTCTCTCTCTTTCTCTGCTTCTCTCTGCGCTGACTTGAAGCTCAAAGTCGATGTCAGCACAGTTCCATGTGGACTGTGGCGGGAGAACCCAAGAGACGCGGACGTGCGATGCGTCTGGAGCCTCCACAGCGAGATGGGAGGGCGCGTGTGATGGAGCTGCAATTCGATTGTTATTTCGAAATTAACTTAACCCATCGGAAATATTTTCCGTCAACGTTCTTCTCAATCGTTGCTGCAGACAATTATGATTGAAAGAAATGAACCAGAGCACTGCGACTGCGCGGTTGCCTCGGGGGAAGTGAACATCACGTACGAATTCCGGTCGAGCACCTCAAACATATTGTCAAGTTAATCATCAAACTGGTCCTTACCACATCAATCTCAGCTGGACTCTGTTTTTAGAAGAAGAGCATGAATGGCACCTGGATATGCACGAAGTAGTTGTGTCCTCTCTGCAGTCCCGTCAGTGTCTGCGCGTAGTTTTCGTTGTCGCCGTTGTACGGCACGAGTTGGCTGAATTCCGTTTAAGAATCCTACTTTAATTACACAGGGCAATTTCCAATTAAAATACAGAACAAGAAAAGAAAGTGGAGATTTACTACGCACCCATACGGATTCCATCCAGTTTGATCGGTGCGGAACTGGACTCGGTAGCCGAAGACACCGCGGCCGTCTCCCTCACTCCGCCACTCCACGTGGAGGTCGCCATTGCGAGCAGAGACACGGGGAGTGGAGCAAAGTGCTGGAAGAGAAAGAGAGAGATGGAAAGAGAGAAAGGTGAACAGGGAGAGCTTGAGAGAGAAAGAGATGCCTCTCTTCTTTATTCACAACACTCGAGACTGCACACAGAATTTTGATATTGGCAATATAGCTTCAAATATCGTTACAGCTCCGAAAATAATTGTATAGTGGAAAACATTTATTTATTTTCTGTGTACACTCGTTCTTATGATTCAATTGCAAACATGTTAGAAATGAACGAAGGAAGCAAGCAAAACTGAGAAGAAACATAATTGTAGCAACTGATTTGGCAATGCTTTGCCTTGGCGATCATAAATTGATCTATTTCTAAATACGTACGTACATAAACTATTTCCGCTTGCCGCCTCCACACTTCTATGTATGAACATACATACATACATAAATATATTTATATACATTTGAACACACACATACATACATACGTATGTATGTATATTCAATTTACCTGAATTACTCGAAAGACGCTTTTTTATGGCTGATGATTAAATTGATCTTTAAACAAATATAATTTAATTTCCTCTGACTTTTTAAATACTCACTTTAAAATTATAGAAAAATGAAGCGAGCAAAAAGAGAAAAAAATAGGATAGAACGTATGTATGTAAATGGAGGGGGATATGAGATGGACAAAGAAAAGAAGGAAGCGTGCGGGTGATGAGGAGAAGGAACAGACAACGGAACCAGAACATGCAAAGCTAATAGTTTTTTGCTTTTCAAGCAACAAATGGTGGCAAACAGGTAGTGTTAATAGCACAACAGTCTTGCTTGAAATAGGACTATTTTTAGCGGATTATAAAATAAGAAAGCAAGCATGGCTTTTTCCATAGAGCATGTAAACAGGGCATGGTTAGGTTGGTTAGGAGGGCGCCTCTCTCTTATTTTCTCTCGTTCTCTGCTCTCTCTCCGCTCTCTCACTCTCTCACTTCCATGAACCACCCACCAGCTGAGGCGTCACTTGGCCGTAGGTCGAGAGTGCCGAATGACTCGGAAGACGGCTTGCACCAAAAGTCGGTGCGGGGATCGCATATGGAACGCTTGAGACGAACTGAAGAGGGGAGTCTTCTCGCCTCTCCACCCGAGGAATTCCAGAGGAGAATCAAGGACCAAGGACCAAGGAGACTACACCCGAGGACTGACCAACGGACAAGAAGGAATCAAGGACCTATGGAGAAGGGCCAACTGGACATTTTGAACGAATATCGAGAAAGGCAGAGAAGACAAGCGATATTTTGTTGAGGGAAATAAATAGGCAGCAAAATTTGAGATCTGAAGAATGAATATGAACTGCGTGTGATTATTGACACTGAAGTGAATATGTGCTGTGCAAAAGATTGTAAAGAAAACTTCGAACGAGTTCCAGAACTTTTTTGTTGGCGATAAACTGTTTTGTTCCGAATTGTGCAAAGTGCTGGGCCTGTCGTGCAGGTGCACAATTTCAGTGCGAGGCCGACAGAGACAAAAAGAGATAAAAGCTTGAAAAGCAAAAAGAGAAAGATGACCATGAGGAGAAGATAAGATTAGAAAATTGTCACATTTAGCCTCAGCTCAACTTAGTCACTACTTTTTCCATTGTTCAAAAGATTCTTTTAAACTTATTTGCCTTATTTGCACTTGTGCTAACAAATTTTTGAAGCTTATTCAAATGATAACAAATCACATTTTTACAGCTGGAACCGCACTATTTAGTTAGCGACTGAAAAAAACTGCAATAGCAAGTGCAGAGACGAAGAAATGAGAAAAGGTGTATGATTGATATGGATAGAATGCGAAGGCGTACACTGTCGCTCGGTGACGGCGCCGCCCGCGACGAGGCGGCGCTGCTCGGACGCCGGTCCGGAGCCCTCGATGTTCACCATTCGCACCTCGAGCACGTAGTCCTGGCCGTCGCCCGGCAAATCCACGCTCCTATCAATATTATGTTTTATTTTTAAGTCTCCACTTAAAGCTTACAGAGTTAAGAAAAACTACAACAAATAGTTCCGCAGGGTGAGATTAAGAGTGTATTAATTTTAGAATGAGGGTGAAAAGAGCGATGTGGCTCACCTCTCGAAGCCTGGAACTCGTCGAGTGAGGGTTCGGCCATCGATGGTTCCCGAGACAGTGAAGAATGGCTGGCACGCCTCGTCGGCCGCGGGCGCCGTCCAAGACACGCGAATTATCTTCAGAGGGAGTGTATGTGCTTGAGTATGAGTGTTTAGATTAAATAAAGAAAAAAAATATCATACCGCAGGCGAAACTCGTTCGACCCGGACGTTCTCAGGCGATTGAGGAGCTGAATTTTGGGGTGGACAAGCTGTTTCGCGATTAATCAGAAGTAATTTATACTTCAGTTTATGAGAATTTGGTGTTCGTTAAGAAGACTTAATGAATAAGAGAATGATGAAGTACTAGTGCACTTGACGGCGAAGCTGGTGGAAGTGGAAGTGGCGACCGTGGTTTGGCTACCGTCAAGGGCTCGCACGCGCACGTAGTACAGCGGAGCGACCGGCAGAGAACCGAGCGACTCGCTTTACAAACATATTTAGTTAGGAGTCGTCAAGGGATGAATTATTTTCTCTAGCGCGACTGCATCTTCTTCTGTATGATCTCGCATGTTCTAGGCCCGATAGAGCGGTACTAATGTCTACAGTAGCTGATTCTATACTCGTGAGATTTAACATGACAATAGTACTGAAACAAAAATATGACGATCGTTCAAACATTCAGGATCTAAGCTTTACGAAACAAACTGATCCATGCTCAAAAAAATAAAATGTGAACTATTCGCCGGAGACCTCCTTCAAGAGAATCTAACATTATTTAAGACATAGCATTCGCGTTGACAATGCATAATGTATCCCCATTTAATATTAAATGAAAGAAAAGCGCCGACCGATAGTGTGTCTGGCTGGGTTCGGAGCGGACGAGAGCACCGGCGCGGCGCCAAGCAGTCTCGCTCTCCTTGCGGATCTCCACCTGCATTTCCCCGTTTACTTTTTCACTAAAGGAATTTTATTTCTTATATACATATAATTTAGCAAAACAAAGAAATATGTCCAAAAGTGCGTGCCTGATATCCGTAGACATCGGCGCGGTTGCCGGTCGCAGTCCAATAGACAACGGAAGTCGCTCCTTGCTGCTCGATTCGAGGCTGCGTCAACTGCACTCCATTCGCAGCAGCTGAGGGCGCGGCTGAAGAGGGCTACCGTAATACATGTACTCTCTCTCTCTCTCTCTCAATCCCTCCTCTCTTTCTTATTCTCTCCACCTTCCATGCACTCTAGCCCCTCGCACTCCCTGCCGTTTTCACATTGGCAATCTAGTTCTTCTCTCTCCTCTCTTTCTAGCTAGTTTCTCTCGCTTTCTCGTTCTCTCTCCCTCTCTAGTTCTCTTTCTCTCTCTGTCTCTCCCTCCCTCGTGTTAGCAGAGTGAGACCACCCCATTCGACGAGCGAGAAGTGCAGAGCGCTTCCATGCGGACTCCACACGCCGTTCGTGAGATTGTACGTGATCTGGGTTAGAGTGCCGAAGAAGAATCACAAGCATGCCACTCGGGTTAAAGAAAACAACTCATGCCTTTCGGTTCGATTTAACAGTTAATCATTAATTTTAATTATTCGACTTGTATAACTGAGCCATTGGATGAGTAAAAAGGGCTTTGCTCACTCGTGCCAAATAGTGAACACCCTGGAAGATGTCTACGAGTCGGTGACAAAAGTCGCCTTCAGAAATGGCGACTCCACTTTCGTGCACGCACTCAAAGTGGGCCGGGCTGCCGATGTAGCGAGACCAGCGAGTGGCGCCCGATTCCTTGTACGCCAGCCTGGGTTAATGAACACGACGAAAATAGGGTGCAGAGACAAAATGAAAAACAAATGCACGCCACCAAATGATTGCAGTGTGCGTACTTGAAATGTGAGATATGTGAACGAGGAGAGCGCGGCGTCCAAACAAGAAAGGCGTCGGGTGGACGGAGCACCGTGCGGAGCCGGTAGAGATTCTCCTCTGATATTTTAGTGCGCTATCGTTAGAGAAGGGGGAAATGGAAGGAGATGATAATCGGTGGATGGGAGGCAGACCGAACTGCGCCGTGCCGAAATCTCGTTTGGTGCGTCGGATGCGAGTCTGTTCCGATGAAGATGGATAAGTGTGCGAGAGTGCTCTTTGCTCGTGTTTCGTATTAGCTGCAACCTTCCATTCCACAACACAGCAACAAACTACCGCCATACATAAATTCTGATTAAAAGTGATTACGTCATGATTGTTAGGGAATTCAGAATATATGCACGAGCTACTATCAATGTTATTCACCACAAACCATGGCACAGGAAAGAATGTTGGGAACACCGTACCAATGGCGTTCGAGATGTTGCTCTCGATCAGCACAACTGGACTCCACGCAGAGTGACCGTTTCCGGAGCGGGAGCGGACCTGCGAACGTACAAATTAATGAGGGAATCTTTTTTTGTTCTTTTAAATCTAAATGCATCATGATTACCGTATGGGTTTCTAAAATAAGAAAGGAAACTGTCCAATTTTCTTCATCCTTTTTTTAAATAGTAAAAGCTAACGCGGAAAGAGTAAGCTTCGTTCGTCTCGAGTCCATCTCGCATGACTGCCGGGTTACCGACGTAGGAAGCCGTGTTGGGAGGGGGAGCAGACGACGGCCAGAGCTGCACATTTCTCTCTCTCCTTTACTCTCGCTCCCTCCCTCTCTCTCTCTCTCTCTCTCCCCTCCTCGCTTCTTACAGCTGAACACTCTCTCTCTCTCTTTTACTCTCCCTCATTCTCTCTCTTTTACTCTCCCACATACCCTCTATTTCTCTCTCTCTATCTCTATCTCTCTCCTTACTTCTTAGACACTCAATCCTATGCCAGAGCTATCACCCCATTCTGACCATGTACTCGTATCCGTCAATCGGTGCAGTGCTTTCGTCGCAGGTGGGGCGCGACCAGGAGAAACGGAGAGCGCCTGCAAATAAAATTTTTTGCATTTTATTGAGTGTGAAAGTAGATGTATTTGAAAGAGAACAAATGTGTTCCTGTTTTGGCTAATAAAAAGGAAGGAGCAAAAGAGTGCTCATACCCTTGTCGGCGACATCAGCTCTTAGATTGGTGGGGACTCCGGCCATGCCAAGGCAGGACGTCGCCGCCGCCCTTCCCACTGTCTTCTCGTCCGTGCGAGCAATCGCGTTTCCTAATCAAATTCATTTTTAGATCACCAGAAAAGTACAAATTTAATTTATAATCATTATAATTTTGGTTTTAAAAAACTAACCATTAGCGTCGACTGCCGTAATGCGTACACCGAAGACAGGGACGTCAGCGAGAGAGTGGAGACTCGCCGTGAACTGACCGGCCGAACCGCCAGTGCCCACCTTGAATAATTGAAGCACGGTTATACTTTTCTTTCTCATTTGTCAAGTTAGAGAATGTGGAATGCACTGACATCTTCGCCATGTCGCCAGACGGTCTCATTCGGAAGCCGATACTCCACGACGAAGTGGTCGACGCTTATCTCTGCCGGCAGTTGCCAGTGCACGCTGAAGTGGCCGCCAGACTCACCCGACACCTCAACAGCTTCCTGTTATCTCCATCCTTTGTACTTCTCTCTCTCTCCCCCTCTCTTTTCTCCTTATCTCTCATAATCTCTCTCACCTCCGGCTGTTGTGCCCAGTCTTGGACAGTCGCCGCTCCAGTGGCGGCGTCAACGCGAGAGAGGCGGACAGGCTCACGATCGACGATGGCAGACACTCCGATGTGATATCTGGAAGAAGCAGGCGAAAAATAGTAGTTGATCACTTATGCATACATATGTAACTCTACTTTTATGTTGTTGTTATTTAAACTATTTAATTAGAACAAATGTCAATTTTCCATTTCAGTACTTAATTTAAATGATTATGAAAGCCAGGCCCACTTGGTATTAGGCTTCAGAGCGGAGAGAATGAAGGAAGTGGTGCCCGGTGGGAGGCGGACGCGCTCTACGCGAGTCGGCTCGTCACCCTCCGGCTGGCCGCTGTACGCTTCGGTCAACATCACCTGCAAGAGTTCAGTCTCTCTCTCTCATTCTCTCTCTCTCTCATTCTCTTTCTCTCTCTCATTCTCTTTCTCTCTCTCACTCACTCTCTCTCTCTCTCTCAGTCTCTGTCGCTCGCTCTCTTTCTATACACTTTTATCTCAGCGCTTCACATATTTTCGATGGAACAGCCTGACTTCGTAATTCTGAAGTCGGTCGCTGCCATCAGCCGTCCACTCGATGTGCACCTCCGAGTCTGACTTGTAGATCACACGGATGTCGTTGATCTCTGCTGTCTCTGAAACGCCGATTTACTTGATTCCTCCAGTTTTATGATTCCCTAGATAATGTTTATGATGTTTCTCTACTATTTGTTTTTTTTCTAACGAACTGTGTCCTTCTGTGGTCGCTGTCAAGACATCCGTCCAAGGGCCGAACACGCGATTTCGGTCAGCCGCTCGAGCACTGGAAAACGTTTACTTTTATAGAAGTAAAGTAAATGTAGGAATTCACAAACTGATGTGGACAAGGTAATGAAGACTAATGACAAGCAAACTCGTACCGGAAGTTGTAGAGAGTGCCTGGCAGGAGATTCGTGATGGAGACCGATGGCTTCGTAACCGTCTGGCGATGGAGATCAAACGGCGCGTCCACTCCGCTCAGCTCGACCTGGACAAGAGATACAGCAATCATATCGATTACTGTATTCCTTCTAAAACACAGTACCTGGTACTCTCCGATGGATCCGCACTCGGGCGCCTCCCACTCGATGGCGAGGGAGAATTGGCCGGCACGAGTGACCACGGGAGAGCGAGGCGCTGTCAGCTCATCTCAAGGAGCATTCGTAGGCAGATGGACATTAGGGATTTCTCTTATTGCCAGTGAGCATGTCTAAGCAATCTCATTCATAATTCCGCATGATATTCTCTGTAGCAATAATATTTGGTGTGTTTAGAAAGAGCCTTCAGCCACGTGCCAGAGTCGCATTTGATGGAGACGATCTCGTTGCGGGCGCGAATCTCGGGCGTCTCCACGATGATGTCATTGTTGGCACCGAGCACCTTGATGCGCACGAAGTACGCCACGCCCGTGGGCAGCTTCGCGATCTGGCAGAGACATCCATTTTATACTTCCACGGCATCCGCAGAAAGGAATGAAAGGAATACAAAAGAACTCGCCTACCTGTACTCTGTACTGATGATTTGGTCCCTTGTAGGGAATTATGCCAGAGTGCACCGTCCATATCTTCTCACGCTCGGGTCTGCAATGTCAATTTTAAATTTGCTTTAGCCAAGACAGTTTATTAACAAGTAAGACTCAGTTTTTTCCTAAAAATAAAAAAATTGAATGTTGTCTCTCTTCGCTTTGTCTGAATGTGTTATGCATGCCGACCTGTACTCGACGAGGAATCCCTTGACGTCACTCTCGGGATGGTCTCCTGTCTGGATTCCCTCCCACTCCACCGTCAACAGACTCTCCGCTGAGCGGCGGACGCGTTCTCCTGTCTTGATTCTCTCCCACTCCACAGACAACAGACTCTCCTCAGACCGTCGGGCGCGTACGTGTGAAATGCCTCCAATTATTTCATATTTCAATGTCTTATACCAATTTAACTTTATCCTATAAATAACATTTGATATCCTGGGTGTATCTTATGCTGATATCTTCTCCAATTTGTCTGAAGTAAAGATTATTTATGTAATAACGCTACTAGCATTTATTTATACCGGCAATCTGTTTGTATCGCAATATAAAGAAAGACAGGAAGTCAGAAGAAAGCACATGTAGAACTTATCGAGACAAACAGATATTGCTGCTCTCTTTCATTCATTTATCGTCTCATGGTTACGGAGCAAAAATACAACCTTGTCGGCTGAGGTATTTGAAGACAAAGAAGAAGTATTTACACTTGGAGTGATCATCATAAGGAGGTGTCTCTCATGGATGTTTGCTATCACTCTATTCACTCTCTCTATCTCTCTCTCTCGCTCTCGCACTCTCTCTCTCTCTCGTGTATCTAACACTCCACGCGGAATAAGACATTCCATAGCATTCCACACGAGAGAGAGCAAGCGGAAACTGGCACTCTCAGTCAGCTATCTCTCTCTCTCTCTCTCTCTCTTTCTCTCTCTCTCTATCTCTATCACTGTCTCACTCGTTCTCTCTCTCTCTCACTCGTTCTCTCTCTCTCTCTCTCTCTCTCTCTCTAGTTTTCTCATTTTAGGCGTGGTGGTTCACGCATCTTTTAGGCACAAGAAGGAGAGGAGCTAGCTTGAAATAAATGCTAGGTAGAGAGAAGTGGCTACTACATATGTAAGGGAGGATAAGACCAGTAAAAGGCAGAGATAGAGATAGAGAGAGAGAGAGAGAGAGAGAGAGAGATTGGATGGAAGCAGATTGGCTTCTCTCCTGCACACAATCACGGCTTGCCACATCAGAGCGAAGGTCATCTCATCTCATCTACTTCTCACTCAAACAAACCAGCAAAAGGCTTTCCATTTCCGTAGTCTTCTCCTTCTCACTCTATCAAATCTAACATTTCAATCCCCTTCCTTCCTAGTCAACTCTGAGATGCTAGCACCGACTAACACGGCTAATGATGAGGATCATCAAGAGACATTCTTGCACTTCCCACGAGTACTTCTTGCTGCCCAGCAAGAAGAACCTAGCATTCTTGCAATTTTGGTGAATTGTAACAAATCACCGAGTGATTCGGACGATCATAGATTTAAAGATCACTATTGACGAGAGAATCTATGTACATTGAAGACTGATCAATTATATTACTTCCACTAAGAAATTTCCAAAGACCCTCTAATAAATTCCTGTAAATACCCTGAAGGACCCAGTTCGAGTTTTCCTCGAAGACGGAATGTTGGACCCCAGACAAAATGAGCAACCAGCTGGTAGAAGCGATAACCAAACATGCTGATCAGAGTGCAGATCTTTCTCTCTCCTGTCTCTCTATCTCTCTCACTCTCTCTCTCCCTCCCTAACTCTCACAATCACTCTTCTCTCGCCGTCTCTTATCTCTCCCTCTTCTTCTATCCACTTTAACAGGGCTGTTGCAAGGCTTGGCTAATGGGGCGGCGTGTTCATGCCTATGGCTTTATCTACTGTTCATACGATCAGGCTGTCTGCGTGTCTTTAAAAAGGACAGTTCCAAATTTTCTCCAAATTCATATTTTCTCTTCTACCATATTCTTTATAACGCTCTTATCCTCTCTCTCTCTCTCTCTTTTTCTCTCTCTCTCTCTTTCTCTCTCTCTTTCTTTCTTTCTTTCTCTTTCTCTCTCTCTCTCGCTCTCTCTTTCTCTCTCTCTCACTCTCTTTCTCTCAAAAAAGCTTCCTATACCTCGCCTCACAACATTTCAAGCGCCAAAGTGCAGAGCCAAGGCTGCTTCTGCGCATAGAGATTCGTGATGGGGCCAGCCATAACGAATGGAAAAAAGAGATGCCTCATGTGCACATTACGGTAGCCATTGAAATGCAAATGAGGGGCGCAGGAGTGGCAGATTTAGAGAGAAACAGACGAGGCAGAGAAGGAGAAAGTCAGAGATGGACAGAGAGATAGACAAAGACACAGAGAGAGAGAAAGATCGAGCTTGCGCAAGGAGTTGTCAACTGTGTCAAGTGGAGTGCAATCTGTCATAAAAACCTTCGTTGCAAAAGCCATTTTCCGGTTGCGCGAAAATGGCTAGTAAACAGAACGAAACAGGCGAATTTACACATTGCGTGACCAAAATGACTCCACTTCAACTCTCAGCCAGCGTGTTTATAACACATAAAAATCCAAAAGCTGCTAAAGAAAGCGCAAAAAGGCGGGTTGGATCACAAATCTAAAAGAGAAGGAGGAAATTACCGGAATTATTGGCTGCCGAGATGGCCAGAGAGGCAGCGACGGCGAGGAGGCAGAGCAGCGGCGAATGGCCGCCAGCTCCCCTCGAGAAGAGACCCATCTAGAAGAAGAGGGTCAGAGAGAATGACAGAGAGAGAGAGAGAGAGAGAGAGAGCGACGAAATGTAAAATAACGCCACGGTACACATGAACAGCAAAAGAAAACAGGTACACGAACCTGCTTGAACTGGGCAAATATTTACAAATAGCATGTATTGAACGCATAACAGGGAAGTCACACAATGCTGTATAAACATGGAAGAAGGTTGGTATCAAACATTATTAAAAATTGGGGATAACTTAAAAGAAGACTAGACCAACGCGGAGGCTAATCAATATTGCGGGAACATTAGTGTTCAGGCCATCGACGGGAAGAAAATGGTAATCACATCGGCTCCCACTCCGCTCTCCTTCTTCTCGCTCTCTTCATCACATCCTTCCTCAGTAACCGCAGTTGGTGGCCGGGAGGAATTATCTGATCACAGAATCAGTTCTATCTCTCTTTCTCTACTCTCTCTCTCTCTCGCTCTCTCACTCGCTCTCTCTAGTAGTCTCTCTCCTTGTCGGCATGCTCTCAATCTCTCGTGATAATGCGCGATCTCGCAGTAGATTAACTGTCCCCACCGGTCAACGTGTCCACCCTCAGAGAAAAGACGTTGATTGTGGGTGTGGCCTTGATGCAAGAAAAATAACATTTTTTATTGTGGAAAATAAAGAGAAAGACAAAATAGGAGCTGGAAGTCATGAGGGAGAAAATATGAGATTACATGCTGAACCAGAACACATTTCCACAGCGCTGTACCTATTGATTACAAAATGCAAAAGGCTGCACGCTGATTGGAGTACAAAAAAAGTTGAAGCGAGATAAGAAGGGCAGATGGAAAAGTGAAGGGCGACAGATTCAGTCTTACAGAAAAGAAAACAATAAAAAGCCAGTCATATGGAATAGAAACCACGGGAAAAGCGATAGAGGAAAGAGAGAGTGAGTGCGATAGAGGCAGAGAACAGAGAACGCAAGGGAGAGAGAGAGACATTAGAGAGGAAGCAAAGAGTGATCAGAAGAGGCAAAAAAGAAAATGAGTGACTTTCACAAAAGCTTCCGCGCAGAGAGCGTAGCACCTTAGGCGTGCGCGTAACTGCATCGCAAATATTTGGCCGCGAGATGAGTGTTCCGAGAGGCAGAGGGTGGACATTGCAGAACTCGAGAGATTAGGAGTGATAGAGGGAGAGAGAGAGAGAGAAGGAGAGAGAGGAGGAGAGAGAAGGAGAGAGAGGAGGAGAGAGAAGGCGAGAGAATGAGAGGGAGAGAGAAAGAGGCGAAAGAGCTGATAAAAGAGAGACAGTAGCCAGCAGTGATCCAAAGGGTAATAAATACGTCATGACGAGTTGTCATAGGGAATTCTATCGACCGTCCAAACCTAAACTAATTTCTAAAAATAAATAGATGAGACATATACAAGATTGAGGCATACACAAAATGGAAATATTCATTTCTTGTAGATGTTCTGCACAAATAATGTACTTTCTGACAAACACAGTGACAAGGAAATCTCGGGTTGCTCCGACTGGATTGAAGTCCCCTCATCAATTCGGAGATGATTTAGAGGAGGCCAAGACAAAAATGTGCCGCGAACCTGCTAGCGGATTGCATCCGTTGCATTCTTGTTGGGGCAAGAAGAACAATGCGCGGAAAAGAGAGAGAGAGAGGGAGAGAGAGAGAGAGGGAGAGAAAGAGAGAGATAAATTGAGAGAGAGAGAGGGAGTAATGGAGACAGTGAATGGGGTGATAAAGAGCGACCGCCAGGGACATTGTGAAAGGCAAAAAAAGAAGAAGAGGAATAATGTGATAGAAACTGAAAATGAGTTTTACGTGAGTTCAAGAGAGAAATCGATAGTGAAAGAGATATTTGAAGGGGAAATATACCGGAAATGTCTCGGATAAAAAAGACGAGATTGGGTGAAACTGAATGCGGGAAAATGTGGCGCGACGATCGACGTTGGAAAGATGAGTGGATGCGGAGGATGTGTGGATCAAGGCAGGCGGAGAGAGAAAGAGAGAGATAGTGAGAGAAAGAGAGAAAGAGAAAGATTGAGAGAAGAGAAAGAGAGAGAGAGATAACGGGAGAGAGAGTGTGGGTGGGACTGGGCAGAGAAATGAAGAGAGAAATGGAGAAAAGATTGTGAGAGTGTTGAAGAGTTGTAGTTTATAAAAGAGATGTCAAAGACAGAGAGATAGAGAGAGGGGGAGAGAGATGTGAAGCATGAAAACGAAACAGAGAGATATGTAGATACGTGTCCGAGTATTAGCCTGATCTTGCGATGACACCTGAGATCTCTTGTAACTCTTGGCAGGCTGAACTCGGAGAGTGCACCAGACACGCAAAGGCACAACTGATTGAGGGCAAGGAAGGTCGAGAGGGAGAGAGAAGTCTGCAGGGGCAATGGTGATACGATCAGACAAAGCAAATTTGGTCCCGCAACACTCACCCGGCTTAATGTGTCAAGCCTCAGGGAGGAGGGTTCTCTCTTTCCTTCTCTCTCTCTCTCTCTCTCTCTCTCTCTCTCTCTCTCTCTCTGCTCAAGCTTGTTTATTGGCAGCCGCACCACGCCGATCAGCCCGTGCGCATCAATCTCCCCTCCCCCTTTCCCTTCCTCTCTTCTATCACACCAAGCTTGCAAAATCTTCAAGCTCTAACTGGAGGAAATAAGCAATAGTAAATTGCTTTCGTCATATTTTTCATATTATCAGCTAACACTTAGCGAAATGATAAAAGTAAAATATTGATTGTATAAAATCAGTAAATGTGAAGTCGACAAACTGATAATTTCCCTCTCCTCCTTTTTGCCACATTATTTACACATTTTGCAGTAGCGCTAAGGAGAAGCAAATGAAGATGAAAAAAGGAAGAAAAGCGCTGCAATGCCAGTTTATCCGACTACAAGGAGCGTGGGAGGCTGTGTTCTACACGCTCAAGTACAACATACACAGGAGGATGAAGACTAGGTGAGAAAGGAGAGGGAGAGAGGGGAGAGAGAAAGCGAGGGAGAAAGAGACGAAGAGAAAGAGAGAGAGAGAGAGAGAGAGAGAGAAAGAGAGGGAGGGAGAGAGAAAGAGAGGGAGGGAGAGAGAAAGAGAGAGATGATGCTAGAATCCGCGCACTCCAGGGGCGTCAAGGGATTCATGCAGGTGAGGCGCGAGCGAGAGATGTTGCAAACGAAGAAAAAAGAACCAAGTCTAAAGAGATTACGGAACAAACGAAGAGATTGTATGGGGGCGACTGAAGCAAAGAGGGTGAGAGGTTACGGAGGGAGAATGCAGAGAAAGAAGAGGTAAGAGAGTGAAAAACTAAGAATGTTGGCAGAACAAGAGAACGAAAGTGAAAGAGAAGAAGAAACAGATGAAGAGTTAGAGAAGAAGAGCGAGACGGTAGTCCTTCGGGAGATAAAGCAAACTCTTGGAGAAAGCTTAGCTGCCCCTCCACCTCAGCTTGCTGGCTGGCACAGTGGCACTACGCTACGCCATGAAATCAAAGGAAGAGAGGGTATTCAACATGTGAGGAACAGACAGTTCAAGAAGAATGAAAAATGAAGAATGTTTATGATTAGATCGGAAGGTGAAATTTGCATTTTGCTACAGATATTTTTTTAGCAACTTTTTGGAGATAGCACATGCCTCATTAAACAAAGCGGAAAGCGAACAAGGACTAAATTAATTATTGATCTGAATTTGTCCTTTGTAAAAAAAAAATAGGGCACCCGTTGTGAAAGCAGAAAAACAATTTGAGAATGGCAAGGAAAATAGCGAATAAGAAGAAGCAGATTTCCGATGGGCACTCTAGAGAAATCATGAAGAACCATTGACTTACTACTTCAGTCAATGCCAATGCATTCATCTTTAAGTCTCTCACTCTTCTTGCTGCCTACACACAGAAAACGATGTGACACGGGATGTCACAATTTGATGTCACAATAATGTACCGATTTTACTTCGGTACATATGTGTTCCACCCCATGTCACAATTTATGTTCCAAAAAATTGTGACCTCCAGTGAAACAGAAATGTGACGCGCCATGTCACAATTTTCGAGCGGTGGAGGGCAGCGTATCCCAGCAAAAATGTGACATTGCATGTCACAATTAGGCGGCAGCACATAAATTGTGACATGCTCCCACCGTTAGCTCCGCCCCTTTTGCTCTCCCTCCCCCTTCATCCATTCTTCGAATTAGTGATTCATTTACTATTATGCATGCCACTGGCATTTAATAACAAGAAGAATTATTCATTAAGTTAGTGAGACCTTCAAAAGATTACAGTAACAACTCAACACATTCACAAGGAAACAGTAACAACTAACACACTTACAAGATAACCGCGCCGAGTTAAATGAATTTGGGCTACTTAATCATGATAAAATTGAGTTACTGGTCATAAAACGACAAGAATTAATACATTCTGTAAAGACTGTTTTTCTTAGAAGGATATGTCTATGTTACCAGTTACTTTCTGAATGAATCTTGGAAATAAAAATTCGATAGTTCTAAAATGAAAGAAACGTATAGCATGAAAGCAAGTTAAAAAATGAAACAATCTTTTACTAAGATGAAAGAATGTTCTCAAGTGAAATAAACTCAAGTAAAAGAAAATTTTCAGATGTAAGAGTCAACAAAAAAATGTGATCTAATGAGATCAGACTGGCCTCTATTCGGCCATAATGGCCTCCAACTTGCGGTAGATGAGCCCTGCATCTCTTGACATGGGCTCCGGAATGCCGAGCAGATTCGCAAGAAGGGACAGCTCTTGTTTCACTTCGTGTGGGTACTCGAGGTCGAACAACCAGAAGCAAGCGAGGTAGGAGAGAAGCGCATGGGCAAGGTCTCCAGAAACCTGCAGCATGCGTATTATAAAGCAGGTAAAAAATAAATAAAAAAGCTATGAGTATAAGAATTTTTTTTAATTTGTTAAAATTAAATTTTTTTAATTTGTTAAAATTACATTTCAACTTTTTTTTTTAACAAAACATGACTGACGGTTACATCGACTCCCTCAAGAGCGATGATGAACTTGGCAGAGACATCACCGTATGCGACTATCACCGGCTGCCGGATGCCCTCATTCTTGAGTTGATCAAGAGCCGACGACGCAGAATGATGTGCCTAAGCAGCATAGTTTACACTCCTCTCGCTGTATCGTCTCTCTTTCTCGCTCCTTTTCACTCACAAGATAAGAAAAAGGCAACAGGAAACTAATGTCACTTAACTTATAAGCAATAGGTAGATATTGATTGGGAATTTGAATTGTAATAAATAACGGACCAGGAAGCGATTGTAGACGAACTTGACACGAGATGGCTTCTTCTTTTTGTCTGTATGCTCGAACAGTGCCAGCATGTTGAGTAAGAACTCGAATGTAGCGAAATCTGAGGCATACAATTATTCTCTTTTTAACAGTTCGATGAATAGTTTGGAAATACAATTGAACCTGGGTTACAAAGATAAATACTTAGTACACATGGATGCATTTTTTTCGATAACTCAAAACTTTATAAGGTTGAGAATACCGAACCATTTGTTCCAGGCGGGAAGGCGTTCGCTTCAACAAGAGATCTTCTCTTCGCTTCGGATATTACGCGCAGGGCACGCTGAGACATTGCCGGCGCAATCTTCTCTTGCAATCTCCGTGGAAAGTCTCCCGCGGAAGCGCACTTTGACGCGATGAAGTCATCGACAATCTGCAAGCAAATTCAAAAGTATATTTGTCTAATGTGAATTCCAAAAATTTTGTTCTAAACTCAAGCCATAGAGCAAGAAATAACTCATGTAAGTATAGACAAATTATTTAAATGTAAAACAAAATCCGACAAATAAAAAATCACATACGTAACGGGACTGCGCGTAGAAGGAGTAACGTGTCATTGTTGCTCGCGGAGGATTGTTCTGGCAAAAGCGTATACGACAGTTTCTAAAAAAAATTATATATCGCCATTTGTGAGAGAGCTGCTACTAGTAGTAGAATTTTACATTTTAATCTAAAGACTCTCTTATATATGACAAAATGAAATATCTGTATAACTTTAAAGACTCGAGAGACAAAAACCTCTTCTGCTTAAGGAGTTCGAGGTGCTCGACAGAGCCGTGTATCAAGTTGTTAATTCGCTTAAACAAAAGGTTTTGTAATGCCTTTAATTTTCAAAATATAACAGTATCTTGTAGAGCTTTAACTGACATTTAAATGATCGTCAGTTTCTCTCTCCTCCTCGTTATCCGAAGAAGCAAGCCACTCTCGGCTGCCTGCTTTCTTCTTGTACTCTCTGATGGGCTGTGATAGCAAGCTTCTTTTTCCAAGAAGAGATCTGACCCGCCTAACGCGGCATTCGACAAGTCCCTTGTGGCTGTCGATGAAGGCATCCTGAAATGCTTTCTGTAGTTACATCAGAGAAAATTCAGGTAACTAGCAATGCGTTATCGAGTCTTTCAAATTTCATAATGATCTTCATTCAGTTAAAAACTGTTGTGTAGAAAAAAAGGTTGCTAACTATAGAACAGTTGGGGTATCCTGCGAATAGATGCGTAACGAAGCTCCGCGTCTCTTTCGGGGATGGTTTTTCTCTGCTAAAAAAGTGCGGTAAAATATCAGTTGTTCAAGAGTTGAAAACTAGCGTGTCAGCGTATGTCAGCAGAAAGTCGGCGATCCTTCTCGTAAGCAGGCAGCGGCCAACCCTGTCGTCCGAAATGTCATACGACGGGTCATCTTGTAGCCTCTTGAGGAATGGAGCTCCTTGCTTGCCAACCAATAACTTCTCAAAGCTGCATTTCAAAAGGCGCTGGTTCAGACGATGGTAGAAGGGGTCTTAAACGCATACGTTTACTTGTTTAAAAGGAAAATTAATTAGAAATCTGCTTGCGCCGAGTTTTGCTTGCATACTAAAGGATACAACAGACAAAAGTGCAGTTTACTAAACAGAAATTTAAAGGCCTGCCTGTGTACATCGTCCGATCTGGAACTGCCGAGGGAGTTCTGACCAACGGTGACTCCGAGCGAACTTGAGGTGTCGAGGGATGAGAAATCGCTAAGTAAATTAAATGAATTACTAGCTGCGCTTACAATCTGAGTATGATTTACCTCCAAGCTCTTCAAGATCGCGATCTTTGTCGACTTCTCTCTCACAAGGGTTAGCATCTTCAACATCAACTGAAAATTCATGAATCTAAGATATGAGCATTCATTTTAGTATAACCTTGCTCCGCTCGAGTATCATCAGGAAAAACTGCGTTTTTCTCCCACGAGAGCGCAGTCGGATTGGTTGGCGAAAGGGACTCATTTTTTGCCAGGAATGTGGAAGAAATCGAGAGGGATAGCTCCTGGCTGTTCATCGTAGTCGAAGTTGCCGGACTCTGAGAAGTGATCCACGTAAAAATATACTCATTTAGAGAGATAGGCAATCGGTAAACCTCGAGTAAGCTTCCTGTTGCTATGTAATGTGCGTGTGGCGCCGCAACAACTTGAGAGGGGTGAACGTCTATCATACGCTGAGGAGTGTTGAGCTGCAGCCTGACATTTGTCAGAGGGGAGCCAGTCCGTGTACTCACATATTGCTTGACTTGTGCAATGGTCTCGAAGTAGCAGTCCTCTTCGCCCAAACACTCGGGCTCAGGAGCACCCGCTTCCAACAGAATGGTTAGACGCATTGGGTCTAACGCTAAAGATCACACTAACTAGGAAATAAATCATGCAAATGATCACATATTCGTGAGCCGTCGTAAATAACGGGATAAATTGAAATATTGATCTTCAGATCAAAGTATTTGTTTATTGCTAAGAGAAAATAACGAAAATATTCTAGCAGTGGCAGAGGGCGTGTCTTGGCATGAAAGCGGTCTCATTTCCCTCGGGGTAGCCGTCAAGAGGCAGTGGATCAAAAAGTTCCTTGAAAAAGACAGTTGTGATCGCTCCAGATGCGGTGAAGAAGCAACATTGTCTGCTGTCATCAAATCGAGCGGGATGTCCGATCTTTGCAACGATCTTCCATGTTTGTTCCGTGAATGCGAAGCAATCGATCTGGGCAGGAACAAAGCTGCTACTCTTGTTCAGCAAAACGATGTCTCCCGACTTGTAGAGTGTCCCGTGATGCTGGAGTAGGAGAGTGCACTTCACCCGTCGTTCCTTCAGAACTGCCCGTGCGAGCGCTGACACTTGATGTTGCTCGATTCCTTTTCCGGGAACGAATTCCACCTCCTTCTGAAGACGTAGTGCCCAAAGAGTGCGCTGGATGTGAGTTGCGAACGTGCACGGCAGACACGTGAAGTTCCTTGTAATGTAGGACCGTCGCTTGACGTACGCATTCAGTTGCTCGAATTGCAGAGTACTCAGTTGTCCAACTGGCCCTAGAGAACGAATCGCAGCTGCATAGTGCAGCAACGCGTGCGTCTTGTAGATGGGCCTGGACGAATGGGCTGCAGCTGCGCGAGAGGGCGGAATGTCCAGAGGGACAACTCGCCAAGCAAGAGACACGTATTCCTCGGCCGTAGAACGTACCAAATCAATGTCGCCAGATGTCAACTCGAATGAGCAGAGAAGGCGACTCAACTCGGAAAAGCGCTGGAACAGAAGCCGGATCTCAGGTTCCGCAACCATTACGTCCAACGGGAAGAGAAATGGGACGAGCCGAATGAGAAATGCTGTGTCGGCTGCCTTTTGCCCGGACACAGGGTCACCTTGCGAAACATCGGCCGGGATTGGGTTGATTGTGCAGCTGCTGTCGACTCGCCCAGTAGCAAAGGCACATAACTTATCGTTGATATCCTTGAGCGGAAGTCCATTCCGAATGATGGCCCGAATGACCACTCCTAGAAGACGGCAGCTCTCGCCCTCGTACAAGTCGTGGGCGATATCACAGTAGGCATCCTCCGACACGTGGTATCCCGTAATGCCGTTGAGTGGCGAATCCCCCATCACGCCAAAAGCAGGAGGGCCGTTCGCTTGATACCTTAAGTTATCGCTTAAATTCATCCTATCTCCGATCAACGACAAAGGAACCGACCACGCCAAAGTCCGTAATTGGCAGTCCTTCTCTAGGTGAACGGCTCCAAAGTCGCGGTAGTTGGTCAAGCAGTGACGGCAAGGGAAACCTCCGGAAAAGCACGTCTGCATCTGGCGGACTTGGTTTAGTGCCAGGTTATCACCAAGAACCGAGTGCAGCCAAGGGTAGACGACAACGCTTCGCCCTCTCCACGACACCATGATTCCGTTTTCGTAGAGTACGTTCAACTCTACCTAAGAAGTTAAACTAATTGTTGATCTTTATTTACAACTTTTACGCTTTTTTAAAAATTTTACTTCAAATATATTACGGCACCTTGAAGCTTTCTAGAAGAGGCTTGTAGCCATAAGCCTTGTGATCAGACCCGTACGATGTCGCGTAGAGAAACCTAAAGCATTTACTTGAAGAACTGCTTTTTTTATTTTAGCATTTTGACACTTACTTCCATTTATGTAGACACGAAGCATGCCGTCTCAGTCCGGAAAAAGTGAAGAACATCATGGTTTGAGAGTGGATAGACGACGCCTTTCGTAGACCACTTCCAGGGCAAACGTCATCGAGGTATACCACAATCGGAAGTAGTGGTTTCTTCGTTCTGGAGGTAGCGTCACGAAACCGTTGCCCGTCCAGTGGAGACAGGAAATTCCCCCTTCCGAATGGCTCCATTTCTAACACCTGAAAAGCATACAGATTCTATATACTTCAATGTAACACAAAATAGCGATAAACCTGTTGAAATTCCACGTTCCGAAAGGCCGCTTCTATCGAATCCTTCAGTGGGACAATGTAGAACTTGCACGGTCGATCGACACGACTCTGCTTCCCATCCAAGTCGCGTACGGGGACAGTCATCGTCCCCATTTGTCGAGGCAAAGGTTCAATGTAGTCCTGTTCTTGTCGAAGCGCAGCCTTCCTTCTGTATGATGTAGCAACGGTGTTCAGTGTCGCCATAAACTGATCGAAATGGGAGTCGTTCATGGCTCGAACGTTCTTAGCGATACGGCGAATCAGATCCACCATTTTATCCGTTTCCGACTCTGTTATTCCAATTCGGCTTGTGGAGGTGAGGATCTCGGCTCTAATCGTTTCGCAGAAGTTGGTCGAATCATCAGCTTCGAGCGCTTCCGAGTCGTCATTCTCATCGTCCTCCTCCTCCAGCTCAGTTGCAGATATGTCGCCGTCCAACTCCTCAACATCCTCTTGAAGAGACGAGGCATCCATGTTGCCATTGTCAGCAACATCCACATCCATTGCACCATCGCTATCGCTGCTGTCGGAATAAAGACCCCTCATCAGAGCAGGATCTGAAGAGAAGACTTGCGATGTTCAATAGTGAGGTACTGTTATTACTTGTTTAAATTACTACTCACGTTGTTGGCTCAAGTGAACCCGCCATGCTTGAAATCGTCCGAACTCAGATGAGCAAAAGCGGCAGTGATATTGATTTTCTCCAAGGTGTGACTGTTGACAATGCCGTTTTAAGTGGGCCAATGTAGGAAGCTCCTCCTCGCAGACGTCCGCTGGACAACGCATCGTTAAGATTCTAAACTGTAATTTGTTGTTTTCCTTTTTCATTAGATATTAACATTCAATGTTATCTTTCTATGTGCTCTTTCTTTCTATAGTTCTTGCAGCCTTGTATTCCTTTTTTCGTCTAAAACTTTCTTCCATAACTATATTGTTTTCTCTTAATAATGAATTTTTTTTCTGTATGAATATTCTTAAGCATATAACATGCTTAACAAATATTGGATATTGTAACGTAATTAAAAACCAACTTTGTAACAGAAAAATACAAATCACACGTTTGCATTTGTGCAATTCGTTAATTCTCAATTCGTTGTAACCAGTGGGTTGTGTTACAGTAGTTCATAGTAAACAAAAGAGTTGCCCAGAAAAAAATACTTTGTAAAAACTTTCAAATAACACTCTTACAATGGAGCGATTCGCTTATTTTCAATCAGTTGTAACTACTGGTTGGGTTACGGTAGTTTATAGTAAACATAAAGGTGCCCAGAAAAATCCACTCAAAAAACTTACTCTTTTGAATAGGAACGCAATCGCTTATTCTCAATTACTTCAAGGAATTTACTTGCACAGACACATACAGAACAGATTGGGATACGGTACCTTTAAGAAATTAAACTTGTCCAGAAATTTATCACTTTCCATTTAAAATAAATCATTGGTACGGATTCGCGAATTAATTCGCTCAAATTTCGTAAGGTTACGGTTCTGGGCAACTCTCCTGAAAATCAAGAACAGTTTCCCAGAAATGGGAGAAAATAAATACCTTTGAATATAATTTAAAAGTCAAAAGATATAAGCTTACATTCTCTAAACTTAGCGTAACTTCGCTAATCAATAGCAACTACAGCTTCGATAATTGTAATTGTAAGTCACATAAAGCACTTACAAAAGCATCTCAAGGTTTCAAGTAACTTTTCACTTGCACCAACAGTATTCCAATACTCGATAAGTTTAAGGACGAGAGTACGGTATGTTAAATATTTAAAAAAAATAAGTTAAATCATATCCCACCTTGCTGCAAATGTCGCACCGGAACGGCTTCCGATCAGTGTGGTTGACGGCGTGTTGTTGGAGACCTGGAAAAAACTTACATTTGGAAATATTTCAGTTCAGAATATACAATGGTAATCCTGTATAAAATGTTGAGCAAAAAAGAAGCATTAATTATTCGTCGTACCAAAATTTATTTTCTTTTTTTAAAATATACACATCGAGTTGGGTTACGGTACTTCTTAGAAAAGAAAAGAAAGAAACAAGAAAAGAACAGTTTCGCTTATTTTAAATAAGTTATACAGAGCTGGTTTGATTACGGTTTTTTTTCTGGAAAACAAAAGAAACTTGCCCAGAAATTGAATTAACTACATAACCGATAGGGTATAAAAAGGTATTGTCGATTTCACAGAATAATTCCTAATTTTGGGCATCATCCTGAGGGACAGATGGGCAGAAACAGCTAACAAACCTTGCTAATATTTAGGATCATCGACAGTGGCTTCTATTCCCTGATAATAACAACTACAAATTTCTAACCACGTTACCCTAGAATTGAAGACTAGACAATGTATATAAACATAACGAACCTTCGCAAGTCTGCGGCAGCTTCAGATGGCAGAAGCGCGGTCTGCGCGGAGATGCGATGTCTTCCAGCTCCGGTAGGAAGTCAGGGGAAGAGTGCGTACCGATTTTCTAAACAACGCATTATTTATATTTAAAATCTTTTGAATTGTATTATCCTGCTTTCAAAGTTAAGAAAAATAATAAACGTGGAATAGGTAATAACAAATGAACAAGGAAAAAAAATGTTCGGAACAAACTTTTCAATGTGTGGGAAAATGAGTTTTTTGTACTCTTAAAGAACAATAAACGAACGAAACTTATTTAAAAGTCAAAGTTGTTAGACGAGTCTGAAAAGTTATCGTACCTGGACAAAAATGCAGCAGCTTAAGCGTTGAAGCTGCGCGGTGCGCGGTTGTTGGGTGGATTGGGCAAGAGAAATACTGAAAATATAAAATTGCTGAAATAAGTATACGAATTTCAACATGAAATATAAACGATAGTTAATGTACCAATAAAGAGAAAACACATTAAATATTTAAATTCGTTGGGAAGAATGGCAGCATCAATTAACAGATGTATCAACTTATGAAGAAAAGAATTAAAAGCAAACCACGCTCGGATGTCGAAAGAATTTGATCTTGCTGCGCGCGCCGACACGCTGTCTAGTTCCAGCAATCGCAGACAAGAAGGGCTAGCCTGATAATAAAAGAACAACGTTGCATATTCAGCATATTTAATAATGTTAATTTTATCACTCATTCGTGAGAAAAGAAGACAAAAGTGCTAACAATAAGGGAATAAAAACTGCAATAGAAACTTGCAAGAATAACCATTAACAAATCAGCTTTTTCATATCAATAGCGGGATGAATGAGTTAAACTTTTCAATTACTTACTATTAGAAGTTGAGTCTCCAGTTGTTGATCGAGAGCACAAAGAGCAGCTTGGCTAACTACGCGGCCCGGGGACTCTCGCTTTCTAACTGAAACAAAAGAGCAGAATCGCTACGCTTACACGTTATAAATGTCATATCAAAAAGCGATTCAATATTACAAACATGAAATAAAAAAAGGATAAGTTTTAAGTGTTTGTTAACCCGAGATTTTCTTCCGAAAATTAAACGTTCCGTTCAAATGATGATTCCGAATATTTTTTTAAACATGGTCGAAAGTGGTACAATGTCACATTTTCTGTTCTCGCATCGCCTCGTCCCTCCTTGCCACCAAAATGTGACATCCGTTGTCACAATTCTCTTCGGCGGCCGCTTGCGTGTCACATTTTTGGTCACAATTTTGGATGGAACATTAATTGTGCGTCACATTTTTTTCTGTGTGTACTCTCTCTCTCTCTCTCTCTCTCTCTCTCTCTCTCTTCCTTCTCTTTCTCAGCTTATCCCCTTCGTTTCTTGTCCCTGTATCTAAAAAGTAATTCTCTGATGTATTTCCTTAGACGTGGACATATGGCCAGCATGAATGTAGCCTAAGGTGATCAAGCGCGACGAGGCAGCGGAGCTGGATGTCAGAAAGAAAAAGTAGCAGAGAGAGGGAGGCAGCGATAGGACGGAGAGATAAAGAGAAAGTGAGAGAGATGAAGACAGAAAGTCAGAGATATGTAGAAAGACTTATAGGTAATCAGCAAGCGAGAGAGAGGAAGAGAAAAGAGAGTGAGACTTTGACTGGCAAGCACCACCTCTATACATTACTGTCTCTTTTCTCGCCATTCTTCTAGTCCCCCCACCCGTTCAGAACAAACATACTCAAGCAGTGCACTAGCATGCTTCAGCCCTTTCCTTCTTCCCTTCTCCCCCTCTCTCTCTCTCTCTCTGTCTCTATCACCCCTCCTCCTCCTCTCTCTCTATCACCCTCCTCCTCTCTTCACTCGATCACTGTATCTCTTCACACGCACCTTTTGCCTCATAATCACACCACATCACTCACCTTTCTCTCTCTTTCTCCGTCTGTATTCGTGTTTCAAGTAGGCCAGCTAATTCCCGGTCCAATGCCCTCTCCTTAAGAAAGATGAGAGAGATAGTGGGAGGGAGAGGGTAGAAAGCCGAGAGCATACTCTCTCTTCCTTCTCTCTTCTTCACTCTTTCTCTCCATCTCTCTTTCTTCTCTCGCCCTCTCACTAACTCTCTTTCTGTTTCTCTTTCTCTCTCTCTTACTACCTTTTCTCTCTCACCCTCCTCTTCCACACTTGACGTGATCTGCGCAATCAGTGCATCCAGCCAGGAAACGTTCTTTTTACTCGTTCCCTCTTCGTAGTCTCAGAAATTTCCATTCTTCCCCTGAATTTCCTACAGCGACGCTATATTTTGTCTTCATATTTTATTTTGATATAGGTTCAGATGACTGGGAAAGTTTTTTTTCGTCACTGATAAATTCAACAAGTTCGCCTTATTTCATTAGAAACAGATTTAAAGACGCAACAGAGAAAGGCAAAGCAATATCAATAGTGTTAAAAAGAACACAGATAAGGATGGCTTCAGGATGGAAGATGGTGGGAAAGAGAAAGTTGCTAGCAAGAGGGGGGGAGGGATAAGAAATGGAGAGAGAAGCAGGAAAGAAATTAAAACGTGAGAGACATAAAAGGACAGGGAGTACAAGAGGACCGCAATGACGCATCCAAGTGATAAGGCGCCCGAAGCAGTGTCCATTGTGAAAGGACGTCTCTTTTTTTACTTTGTGAAACTCTTTTTTCCACCAGCCGTTAAGCGACTCCGCGAGTAGCATGCGAACCAAAATGAAGACAGGAGTGGACAGCTCAATGAAGCATGCTCGTTTGAGGGTAGGGAAGCTGTTTTAATACATTTACATATTAAACATTACTATTTCATCAAATAGAATAGTAGAATATGAAGGGTAATGGCGAGTTCTGTAGCTGCGCAGATTGCAATGAGCGTATCGGATCTGATCAGCTCAATAGCTGCATTAACATATGTATGTATTAGAAAGAGCTTCAACAGCCGGATGCTGCTGTTGTCGAGGGAAACCGTTATCCGTCAAGGACAACTCGCCTCCCTTTGCATGAGAATACAAGAGAAGAGGCAAACGAAGACTGGAAGGATTACAGTCGGCGCACGCAATCAACAGTGAACTAACAAGGAAAACTCGAACAAACTAACAATATAAAAACTGTGGCTTATCGCTGCCAGAAGAAATCCTAGAATATCTTTTTCTACTACAATCGCTTGGCTTCTTTTACTCTCTTTTATTCTTTCACTTTAAATGCTTCTCTTCTTTTATGTTCTACCTCTCACTTCGCTTTCTAATCAACGTCTCCGCTACGTTCGATTTGCAAGACTTTGGGCGTTGCCCTGTTGCCGCATCTCTTGAAGGGGATAGTGGAGCGAGAGAAAGAAGAACGGAGGGAGTGAGAGAGAGGAGAGAGAGAGAGAGAGAGAGAGAGAGTGCTAGTCATGCAGGGTAGAGTGATGGAGAAAAGTATAGAGAGAGGGAGACGATACAAGGCGGTGAGGGAATTCTAGCGGTAACATGTTTAGAGAAGTACTAAGACGACCAGCTACTACAGAAAAGAGATCAAAAACATAAAGCGAGAGAGTGAGAAAGAGAGGGCAAGAAACAACCTCGACTTAGGAATCCTATAAGCAGATGAATAGATACTGTCGCGTTTTTTTTCACCACCTAAGATCAGCAAATTCGCGCTCCGGGGCCTGAACTCTTGAACCATTCCAGATGCGAAGAGCACACGGCTTTGGAATCAGCCCTGACGGAGTTGTAAACAAAAACACTCCGTGGACAACAAACACACACAATCTAAAGGCGCAGTTGTTAACACTAAAAAAGGCTGGTGCACTTAAAGCCAAAGCTGAGTCAAGCGTCCACGCGGAGATCGCAGTTCGTGTGGAAGGATAGCCACTAGAATGCATTTAGACGAGACTTGTGGAGAGCTGGATCAGAGGAGGGAGAGAAAGAAAGAAACAGAGAGATAGAGAGAAACAGAGAGATAGAGAGAGACATCTAAATATGTAGAGAGAAGACAGATTCAGATAAAGAGAGATGAAGAGAGAGCAGAAAATATGTAGAAAGAGTCTGCTAGAGAAAAGAGGAAGGGGAACAGAGGATCAAGGTGTGGCACCATCTTCTCTTTTGCTACTTCGCAATCAGAGTAAGGGAGGAGAGGAGAATGATCTAGAGAGGGAGGAAAGAAGAAAGTAGGAGAGAGGAAAAAAGGAGGAATAGAGTGAGAGAGAGAAAGGGAGAGAGAGATATGGACAGAGCGAGAGAGAAGGATTCAGAGTTTGCCACCGGTGGCTCATGCTTTGACGAGAGAAGTGATTGTGCCATGAGAAATGATTAGAGAAAAGAAGAGGGAGGAGTCGGAGAAGGGAGAAGGAACGATGAAGGGTATGCATGGTAAGGCAGAGATGGAAATGGAGGAGGTGGAAGGAGTAATGGAATGTGTTTAGATCGAGCCATGAGGGAAAGGTAAGGAAGAGAGAGGGAAAGAAGCAGAGAGAGTAAGAGACAGAAGGAGAAAGTGGAGAGAGAGGACGAGAAGGAGAGACGGAGACAGGAGGAGAGAGTGCACGACAGTCTGTAGTATCGCGCAGGCGGAAAAGTATACTAGAAGGCATCGAGAGAGTTCATGAGATGGAAAGAGAAAACAGGAGCATAAGCAATTGAAGACAAAAAGGAGAGGAGAGATAAAGCGGTGTGCTGTGCGAGTTCAGAGGGCTGGTTGGGCATGGAAGGAGAAGTGATGAGGGCGTGCCGCTTCTCTTGCTTCTCTTTCTCTCTTTCTCTGAAACTCTCTCACACCCTCTCTTCCCTTCTCCATATCTAACTCTCCCTTTCTCATCGGTATTTTCTCATCTTCCATTTCCCTATATCGTTTCTCCTTCAGCCATCTTCCTTTCTTTGGGTGGTTGATGGAGAGAAGCAAAGGACGCAAGCGTGCCACACGGCCAAAATTATATCATTCTCGGCGGTAATTTATCGGTGGCAATATTAGTAGAACAGGCTAAGATGGCAAGCCCATTTTTAGCTAACCGTTCAGTTTGCCGCATTTAGCTCGTGAAGGGTGAGACATGTTTTAGCAATCCAAGCATGAAACAGGTCCAGTGCCCAAAATGAATTAAAACTTTTGTGATCGTTGTTCGAAATAGAAAATTAATATTAGGGTTCCTGCTTAGAAAATTAATATTAGTATTCCTGCTTTGCCAATTAGGAGTGGTTAATGAAATCGCCATAGCACAACATTTCGGAGTTCCAGAAGATTGCTGAACAGATTGCAACATAATGATAACTGATACTTATTAGAGAGTTTTGATCAAGGGGAAGAATGAGTGCGAAGAAGCAGACGGAATACCACGACTCGAGGTATGCATGTCCTTTATAACAGTTATGATGAATGCAGAGAGAGTAAAAGAGTATCCAAGAAGAGAGAAAGATGTGGAGTAGGAAATTAAAAATGGAAGAGAATAGAAAAGAGAGAGAACGAGCGAGAGAGAGAGAGAAGGTGTCCGAAAAGAGTATTCAGCACTGAATTGTGGGAGTAGATTTGTATGTATGTAGAACGTACATAAATTCTACAGTCTGTGTCTTGTTGCCCAAGATGGGCGACACCCTCTGAGTCATTTTCGTCGTTTGAGAAGATATAAAGAAAAGGGAGAGAGAAAGGGAGAGAAATAGAGAGAGCGAGATATATATAGAGATAAAGTGAGAGAGCGGGCCAAGAACAGCTGTATAAGAAAAAAAAGGTGCGCGGATATTTCAAAGGCTCCCGCCAAGAAATGGTGTCGCATCTCAAGAAGTGCAGACTTCCCACCAAGCTTCACTTTCTATCAGATTTGTTTCGGAGTTTTTTCTCCCTTCCGAAAAGGGGCAACTCCTAAATGAGGAATTTGGCGGATATCCATTGTCCTTCTTGTACTATTTACTTGGGAAAGTAGGAAAAATGGACAGAGTATTAGACAAATCTATTTGGCTTTAAATTTATATATATATACGATCTTGTTAATTCCGGATCAATGTATGTATGTATGTGCATACATGCTTCGTGTTCACAGTGACAGGATTCGTAGGAGGCATTTGTGTAGACGTTGTGCAAGAAATGGAAGGTGGAAGAGTGTCAACAGATTACTCATTCTCTCCCAACCCTCCTTCCTCTCCCTCTCTCTCTCACTCTCACTCTCTCTCTCTCTCTCTCTCTCTCTGTCTTTCCTAATGTCTTATTTATGATACTCTATCTGTCTGGTCATAGTGTCGGCTCGGCTCTGATTCACTCTGATCTCTCTATTTCTTATCTCTCTTCTCAAGCTCTCTCCTCGTGGGTGTGCGTATTATTCAGAGGGCGTGGCAGAGGTGACCTGTGTCTCTTTCATCTGACAGCTACCAGGAACTGCGCGAATCATCAAAAATGGAAAAAATGAAACCAAAAAAAAAAATTACTTTCACAGGATTGCCCGTGTATGATCATAATTTAAAAAAAAACATATTATGAATGTGACTAATTAATCATAATAATTTTAAGTGTGAAACCGAAAAATGAGAGACATTCAATGCTCATTTATAACAACAAGAAAAGTACGAAAAGAGCGCGAAAGAGAGGAATTGAGGAGTTTTCCTCTCCTTCTCCTCATCCTTGTCACTGCCTCATGGAGAGAGACACTTTGCGTAACAGAAGAGGGAAACTTTTCTTGGGCGTAATCACATCAACAAGCAAACGCATACAATTTCACTCTCTTTCTTTCTCTCTCTCCCTCTTTCTCTCTCTCCCTCTTTCTCTCTCTCCCTCTTTCTCTCACTTTACCTCTTTTGTACAGTGACACTCAGAAATAAGGAAGAGGTAATACACGGGAAATTATGTGACCTCGAATCTCAAGGCTCTCGCTTTCTGGAGACATTATTTTCTGAACACTTTTAATATGATAAGTTATTTTTGAGCGAGATTTATTTTTTTTTCTACAATTTCGTATCTAGAACTGTTGTAAATTTAATCGCACTAACGTTTTCGCCTGCTTATCGTGTGAAAATGAAACAATTGTTTCATCTTAAGAGGACATTTCGGAAGCGAGCAAGCGTACAATAGGAATTTCTTCAGACTGTTTGGTGATAGAACTTCACTACTCCCATTCCTCTCTCTCTCGCTCCCTTTTCTCTCTTGCCCTTTTATTCAACCTCTCTCATCCCTATTCTAACATGATTCCTTTTCTTCTTCTCAATAACGCACCAGTGATGAAAAATATGTGAGTGAGAGAATGGCCACGCCCAAGTCTCATTGTCAGCTCGAGCATTTCGATTATATTCTTTTTATTAAATCAATTCCAGAATTTAAAAAAAAAACAGTGATTATTGCAGGATGTCAGATGGTTAGATGAGGATACATACATACATATGTACATATGTATGTATGTGATCAATGCCACGAAGCAAAATCGAAAAAATCGAAAGGTTTTTCCAAGCTTGGCTTTGATCAATCGGAGGCAGTCTTTCATTCTTAATTCTGTTACACACAATTCTCTCTCTTTCTTTCTTTCGCCCTCTTCTCTCTCTCTCTCTCTCATTCTCTCGCCCTCTCCAATTCGCGTCTAGTCTATCTCCGCTCTTCAGGCTATCACTTCCATCTTACAGTCGCCATCGTCTCCCCGACTTACTTCCTTTCTAGGCTTCTCTTGCATTGTACTCTCTCTCTAAACACACAAAATGTTCTCCGAGGGGATGCAGCTTCTAGCTTATCCCCCCTCAAATCCACGTGTGCACCCTGAGTGAGCAGGAAAGAAGAAGAAAGGCGACCAGGAAATGGCCACGGTAGGAAAACAGCTCATTCAGTGAGAAGGAAACAAGCATCACCTAAGTAAATTAATTAAAACCTTACCAATAAAAATTCTCATTCTCTTTAGTTATCAATGGAAGGCAGAAATTACCTAAAATTACACTTTCCGAAATTTTTAGAGAGGACGAAATTGTAAAAAAAAAAGATGGCCATAACAATTACACGAGAATACCCAGTAAAGGGGCACTTATTGTTAGGCTTGACTCAAAAATTAAATGATACTGGGGATAAAAGAGAGAGAAAGAGAAAAAAAGAGGAGAGGGAGAGAGAAAGAGAGAGAGATAGCGAGAGAGAAAGAGAGTGAGAGAGAGAAAAAGAGGGCACTCAGTCGTTGTAAAGCGAAGGAACAGCCGATCTTTTTTTTAATATTTAAATAAAATTTAAATAATTCATGAGAGCAGAACGGGTAATAATTTTACAAACTTACAGGATCTGTGCTGACTAACAAATATTTAATTATGGACAGTGTCGGCAAAAGAGAAAAAACAGAACAACGCCGGCTGAGGGCAAAGGAGACCTCAGATCGGAGACCGGCTTCTTCTTTCACATTCCTACCCTTCAGTTTTCTTCTCTTCTTCCCTCTCGCTATCCCTCTATGCCTCACCTCTCTTTTAGTCTTCCTCTCCCTCGCAACCTATCCATCTCTTCTCTCTCTCTCTCTCTCTCTCTCTCTCTCTGTCTTCCGAACTCCCTCTCACTATCCTTCTCGATCTCTCCTCTCTTTCTGTCTGCCTTTCCCTCTCTTGTGCTACCTTCCGTCAGATTGCCTCCGGCGTCTTCGACTCCATCGACTGCTTCTTCTCTACCTCCTCCTTCTGATTTCTCTCTCACTCCACTCCACGAACAAACAGATATCCTTGAGACGATGCGCGATTACCCTCAAGGCTAGCCAGGGGAGACAGGGAGTAGAGAGAGAGAGAGAGAGGAAGAGAGAGAGAGTGAGAGAGAGAGAGAGAAAGAGAGAGGGAGAGATGGAGAGAGAGATTGAGTGAAGGAGAGGGAAAGAGATGTAGAAACAGAGATAGACTCTCCTTCCTGCCTCAGAAGCAGGAAGAAAGAGGAGAGCGGCAGAGAGAGTGAGAGGATTGAACGAGCTGTATGCGCATGCTGCTGCCGCTACATCACTCACTCGTGCTGTTTGTCTGCCAGATTAGCTTGTTACACGATGCAGATAGAGGAAGATTGAGAGGGTCCATGCAGTGAGATGGAGTGAGAGAGATAGGGATAGAGACAGAAAGAGATGGAGAGAGATAGAGAGCGAGACTGAGAGAAGCAAGTGAGAGAGCGCACGATCAGGCAGACGAAGACCGAGAAAAAATAAGATCACGAGAGAGAAGTATTCATTTGGTCTCATTTCACGTAATCAGCATAGTCATTATGCCTTTTTCATGCTATTGTAACTATTGTGCTAGCGATAGCGTCGAAATTGTAATATTGAAATTCGTTCTCTTCGGCAAGTAGTCCAACCATGAATTCTACTCCATTTTCTGTGTCTTTTAACTGCGATATAACTACATCTTCAAGAAACATCCTTTATTCCTCATGACACTACGGGCGACTGAATGGGTTTGGTGTTGGACGGATGGGCGGAGTCTAGTCGAACTTGTAGCCCTTGCGGGCCTTGCGGGCGAGCACGATGGTGGCGGGGTGGACGGCAGGCCCGATGATCTGGTTCTCCTTGCCGCCGAAACCAGCCGAGCACTTCTCGTTGCGGACGTCGCAATGAACAGTCATTGTTCATAAGAGTAATTGGCAGAAAGAACGACTTGCCTTTCCAAGGATCTGCTTTCCATTGAACGTGATGACGGCCGGCGAGATGTCGCCCTTGTGGTGGTTGACGTGCACGGGCACAAACTCGCGCTCCGTTCCGAAGACGAAGACCTCCTGAATGGAAAGCGTATACGGTAGGTCATTGGGCGGGTCAAACTGCCAAATATACTGACGGAGAAGGGTTTCCAGTGGTAGTCGAAACCGCGGACGTGCTCGGAGAGGTTGACGAGCAGCTGCAGCGAGCCGACATTTCCGGTGAACTCGCCGTTGACCCACGCGAAGTTGGCAGCGATCTGAAGCAGAATCAGAATTATTTTTGCAGCGAATGTTTTTTAGAAAGAATTTGAACGAGAAGAATAACCATCTTACCTTGCCACCCTCGTTCCAGACGCGGCCCATAACAGGCTCGCCGGCCTGGTACCAGAGGGCGACGTACTGGTCGGGGTTCTGGCCGGGGATCGTGTCGAGAGTCTTGTCCAGTGCCCTGAAATCGATATGTTATGAAATTTAAATTCAGTATCAGCTCTTGATGCCAGCAGAAAAGGTACAAACTTGACGAGTTGCCGAGTCGGCCAGGGTTCGCCGACCTTGGCGTCGAGCCACTCGTTCGTCATGACGCGAGGGCCCGGGCGGGGCGGGACAGCGCCGCAGGAAGAGCACTCGCAGAGGGGGCCGCCCTGAAGTGCATTACTCTTATTTCATTTCCCAGCTTTTTTTCTCTCAAGAAAAGCAACCTTGAAATTGCGCATGATAATGTAGAACTCGCCGTTGAGCTGGCCTCCCGAGAACTCAGTGGCCGCTCCAGCATGGCTAAAAACGTTTTCTTAGTAATAATTTTGAATCTTACTAGATCTTCTAGATATTCTGTACCTGAACATGGCCTTCTCAGTGTTGTTGTCGACGTAGCCAAGGAAGTTGCCCTTCTCGCCCTTCCAGAGAATCGGCATAGACTGGCCACACTTCACGAGCTGGCGGTTCTCTTCCAGCTTGGCGAAGCGGTCCGAGTACTTGATCCACTCGTACCAGTAGCCCAGCGAATTGTGGTCGCCCCTGTACGTCAAGATCAGCAATTAAATCAAAAATTATGCGCTGTTCCCATTATTACAAATTTTTTAAATTTTCCCCAAAATTAGTAGATACACATATGTATGTATGTATATATTTAGATGCTAGATATCCACCTGAATCTGGCCGCCGAGATCCTTGGCGCCGGTGAGCTCGGCCTTCTTGTAGGGGAAGGTGTTGTTCCATGCGCGGCCGTGGATGGGCACGCCGTGCTTGTACCACAGAGCCACGTACTGGTTCTGCTCGCCCATCACCTTCACTGGAGCGTCGGGGAACGGAGCGCCAATTGGCTGAAATGAAAGAGGGATTTGATGGGTAGGAAGGGGGAATGGTTAAGGTTCGAGGAGAAGGAGAAGGAGGAGGATACCTGGAAAGCCCAAGTGTCCTCCTTCGGTGGCGGGTTCGGCATGGCGAGAAGTAAGAAGATGAAGCGAAGAGCAGCAGGGATACGAGAGCGGGAGAGCTCCTCGTGAAGAGCGAAGTGAGGAAACAGCGGCAGCCGACCGCTTTTATAGGAGCGAAAGGATGCAAATGTGCACTTCAGATCGTGGAAAGCGCTCGAAACTAACAAATGGTGTGAACTTTTCATGGAACTATTATGAACTCACGTGATTTCGTCCTGTTTTCCTGAGTTTATTGACCTGAAAACAACGAAAATGCGTGGATTATCTTTGGTTGTCTTGCTTCCCTATTTTAATTCGATGTTTGTACTTTAAAGATTTAAATAATCATGACTGCCTTGTTTATTTCCTTACATTCGTCGATTTATGGTGAACTCGAGTGCATCTTGGCAGTATAAAAGAGTCCCCGAATCTCAAGAAAATTCATTTTCTCAGCACCTTTGCCCTCAACTCTCTCTTCTCTCCACAATGGGTGCCTTCGTCATCTTCCTCGTTCTCGTCCTCGTTGGCGGTGGAGTCGCCTACAAGGTTCTATTCATTCAATCATTGACTCTCCCGAATCAATTCCCTACTTATTGATAATAATCTACATTATCTTTGGAAATAATGATTATTTCCATATATGTTCTTCCAGATGGGACTGGTGGACGAGTACCTGCCGAAGATCCAGGCGGCGCTGAACGGTGGCCAGCCTCAAGCAGCACCGGCTCCGGGCCAGTAGAAGAGCAGAGTGGACGGGCACTTCTTCTCTCCTTCCTCTCCTCTTCTCGTCCCTTACTCGGCCCACCACAATTGAATAAACTACATACTCCTCAAAGTGAACATCACAAGATAAAAAATGAACCAATTGTTGGGAATCAAAAAAGGAAATTAAATTATTTTGGAATATGACGCATTCGCTTGTTTCTCATTCTCTTCAGTCCGTTGCAAATATTCTTTAAAGTTGTCGATATATCAAACGATGTTGAAAACTGTGGAAGTCTCCCCGCTTTTTCTTTTGCGAAAAATATGTTCATTTGAAAAGGATTATGAAGTTTTGCAGCAGTTTATAGCACACTACTATTCGGAAGTGTCTGATTTATGTATGCACAGCAAGCATTATTAATGATAAATTTACTTGAGCAGAAAATATGTGTATTGTCAATGGTGTTCATCGCAAAAAAATTAACAGGAGGAAAAAAAGTTAGTATATACATATGCATGAATGTTAATTAGGCACAAAATATCACATTGTATGGATCTACTTTGCTTTTAATTCCAGTGTTACACATTGTTAATTGTATTGTTTTCGAAAGGTGAGACGATTTCCTTTGAATAGACACGAGCTGTTCAAATGATTCATCCATTTAGATGTCTTTGCCTGTGGAGGCATCCATTTTCTGCATAAATTATTCTAGTCATTCATCCACGATTCTTGCCAATTGGAATGAAGAGTTCCGGGTTTATTCAAGATTTGTTCTCGTTAGAATGTTGACCTTGAAAGAGATCTCCTTCATCTGCTTCACATTTCTTTTTTTCTTCCACTTGAAATTGCATGTTACGTTGATTGTGCCAAGATTTTGAGGGCAGTGGTTTCCGCATCGAAAGAAACTGTCATTGTGAGAGTGAGAGGGCTGTTTTGAATGGAAAGCCGTGGCCGTGATGCAACGAATCGGCTACAATAGATTCGACCGTGCTGAATGCTCCTCTAGTGTCCCTTAATCCCCTCTCTTCCTACATCCCCCTGAGGGTGCCATGGGGCCCCTCCAGATCACAGTGTAATCCCCCGACCAGTAGACCGAAACGAGTCACACAACCGTCGGCTCTTTCAACAACGATGCCGTGTTGTTTTCGCTTGCCCGACTTCTTTCATTCCATTCGTTCTCTATCCCATTTTTTTGTACTTGTCTATATTGTATAAATTTCTTATTGAATTGTTTAGGACGAAGATAGTAAGAGACTATTCATTGTTATTTATAAAAGCTAATTCAGAATATATGTATCTCAATTCCTTGAAATACATATTTACTCCTTTGAATTCCTACATACAGCAACACGTTCCTTTAGAAGTGTAATAGTACGACTTGTATGGAAGAGGTTGTTGCGAGTGGCTGAGAGATCCGCGTACTCAAGAGGTGAGCGGGAGAAGAGAAAGAAGTGAGTGGGTGGCAGACTGCTTCAAGTACGCTGCCTTCTTCAGCTTTTGCCCTCGAGCCCGTTCCGGGAGACTCTCTCTCTCTCTCTCTCTCTCTCTCCCTCTCCCTCTTTCGCTGTTTCTCATTCACTCGCATATCCCTCCTCTTGTTCTTTGGTATGCGACGCTTCTGCAAAGGTCAGACGAGGAGGATCCGTGGTGTACTTGCCCTTTCACCTCCACGCTTCATTCGGGTCTTTCTTTGATTCTCTCCCAGTCTCCGTCTCGTTCGCCATTTTCAACCATGCCTCCTCTCTCTCTCTCTCTCTAGCTCTGTCTATCTATCTTTCCCTCTCTCCCAGCAATCTGCAGCACACCCCCGAGGGAGCTGCATCCCGGTCGACCCCGGCGAGGAGTGAGGTGACTGGGTTGATGAGAGTGAAGATGGCGTAGAGCAAGGGAGAAGCAGCCACTCATCCAACACCTTTCACTCTTGTACCCTCCTTATTCCTGCCTCCCTCTCTCACTTCATTTCTCAGTCTCCCTCTTTCTCACTATCGGTATCCATATCTCTGCCTTCTATGCGTATGCGTATCTCTTTGTACCTCTTGCAACCTTTATGTGGGCATTTCTTCTAATCTCCCCTTTCTCTCACACCTCTCTCTCTCTCTCTCTCTCTCTCTCTCTCTCTTTCTCTCTGTCAACTTTTTTTTATGCCGCATCCCCATGCTACATGTTCCAGTTTTCACTTTCTTTGGCGGTCGCTGCCGTTTGGAAGAGAGAAAGTGAAAGGAAGAGAAGGAAGAGAAGAAGGAGAAGCAGAGGAGGAGGGGAGGGGGGAGGGGAGGGAAAGGGTCGGCGAGGCCAAGCGAGTGGAAGGCAGCCGAAATGGAACACACCGCCGATGGCATCGCCACCGGGCATTCACTTCACGCGCGCTGCATCTCCCCTTCTCTCTCTCTCACTCTCTCGCTCTCTCTCGTGCTCTTTCACTCTCCCTCTCTCTCTCTTGCACTCCCCCTTTGTCTCTTATTCACCTCATTCTGCTTCTTCTCCTCCTTCTTGCCCGATCATCACCCATCATGCTGGCCGAGCCATGCTCTGCTCAACAAGATTATTGTATTATTGTAAAAAGAAGAGACGAAAGAACGCTTCTCTCTTAGTCGTCATATTGCTTTGCTACTAAGAAAATCTCTCTTTCTCTCCCTCTCTCTCTTTCTCTTTCTCTTTTCTCTCTCTCTCTTTTTTTTTCTCTCTCTCTCTCTCTCTCTTTTTCTCTCTTTCTCTCTCTCTCTTCACTGACATCATGACCCCTCGTTCGTAGTCATCTTTTAATTGGGAGTATGCCGAGAGGGCGAATGATCTTGCCACGCAAGCAGAATTGGATGTGCTTGCTGTGTACAAGTGTTGAGCTGTTCGCGCAACTACCAACTCTGGCCTGGGCTCTTTCCTGTTTGTTGTGCAGCATCAGAGCAACTGACTGCAGCATCTACGGAGAGATGCAGAGGGAGAAAGAGCGAGAGAGCGGGAAAATGAAAGAGAGAGAAAGAGAAAGAGACATCCCTCTTTGAAGGGTGATTGCTTGGAAATCATTTCACATTATTCGCATGTTTCGACTGCCTCTCTTCCTCAGTCTCTCTCTCTCTGTTGTTCTCCGCCCTCTCACTCCGCTGTCTCACCCCCTTCCTTCTACATATTCTGTCAATTATCCCCCTCCAAACAGTCTGCTTCCTTCATCTCTGCCATCATCAACTGAGCTGTTTCTGGTCTTTGGCAAGAATGCCGTTATTCTATTATAGCATTTTGACATTTGTTCGTTTACAGTTTCGTATAAATTCTCTATCTCTCTCTCTCTCATTCCCTCTCCATCTCTCCCTCTCTGCATCGCCGTCTCTCTCTCGGTAGCAATAAGTAATTGTTTCTGCTCGACTAACTATAGTCTTCGAACGTGTACAATCTCTAAATGTTCTCAAACTAAATTACCACGCAGCTCAGAACTCGCATGATCTTATGCGAAGCTTTCTCTGTCTGGGAGGAATTTTGTTGACAAGTTCGAGAAGGAAAAGGGAGAAGAGTGACGGAAACCCATCATTTCCTCTGCGATTCGTCATGCCCTGAACAACTCCTTTCAGCATTTGGCATTTATCTCTTACCATCCAGTGCTTATATTACATTACACGCATTTTATTACTCCCAGGCAGTGTTTACAGTGTTAAAAGTTACTCTGATTACTCTGGTCACCTGCTGCGTCTCTTATCAGTCCCTGTTATGATAATCAGGTACATATGACCAGGCAGTGAAGCTTCTTTTCTTTTTGTAAACGAGCATCATACTCGGGCAGTATTCTTTCTCGTGTCCCCCCCCCCTCATTCTCTCTCTCTCTCTCTCTCTCTCTCTCTCTCTCTCTCTTTCCCTCTCTCTCTCTCACTCTCTCCCCCTCTCTCACTCTCTCCCCCTCTCTCTCTCACTTTCTGTCTATTCCTCGAGGCGTGACCTTCATTCCGGCAGAGAAAAGCTTACAAGGTTATTTGGCTGTCTCTCTTTCTCTCCCTCTCTATCTCCGTGATGCTTCTTATTCCATTGACGAGAGGCACAGGAAGGAAGAAATGAAGGATGCAGACAAAGGAGTGCGATGAATGGAAGAAGATACTATGAGCGGGTAAGATTTAGACGCAGGGTTCGAGTGATCGAAAAAGAGTGGGAGTATTGCATGAGAGAAACAAAGTGGTAGCAGGTAAGTGAGAGAGATTGGAAGCGACAGAAAAAAGAGAGAGTAAGCGAAGGTGTGCCCCTCTCTTCATACTCAGCTGTCCTCACGTGAGCTCTGCTTCTCTCTTTCCTCTCTCTCCCTCTGCTTCTCTCTTTCCTCTCTCTCCCTTACTCTCTCCATTACTTTGATGCAACCCCCTGCCTGTGGCTGCTTACTCCCTCCTCTCTGTCCCACCCGGCCCTCGATCCCTTGCTTCCTATTCCTTGTTGCGCAAGTGAATGTCACTTCACACTTCCCGTATTCCATATTTCCCTGTTTCTTTGGTACCTCTCACTCTCTCTCCAGATCGGTCCATCTTCAAATCATCATTCATTATTATCCTGCCTTATTATTGGCCATTCGTAATAATCGCTGGAACAATAACCAAGAAGTGAAAGATCGGCTACCGCTCTCAGGGCCGGTTCCGCCGCCGACGCTGTCACGCCTCTCCTCCTCGCACCTTAGACCGAGCGGGTTTCCGGCGTCGTCTCCGCCGCCGAGTCGCATGACACCCGGAGGAGGGCGGGCGCTGCTCGTGGCGTGTCTGCTGCCTCTTCTCGCCCTCTCACTGCCCTTTGGCAGCAATGAAACCCTCGCACTCCTCGAGGCGGCCGGCCTCGTCAGCATGAGCAGCGACGGCGTCCCGCAGCACTTCACCGTGGTCGAGAGCGTCTCCAGGACTAAGCGGCATCGAAGAGAGGTCGGCTTCTTAAAGGAACCATAAGCACATTCTTGAATTCGCACCTTATATGTTATTAATATGCACGTCCCTTCAGCTCCATTCTTATCTCGTCCCCTCTTTCCATCCTCGTTCTCTCATCCACCAACCGGATCTGATAATAAAGTAGCCAAGCAGCTATTATCTTTGTATAGAGACAAGCCTTCCCCCTTTGCCATGTCTCTTGTGTCTGCCTTTTCCACTTTCTCTTCCTCACGCACCGGATCCGCCAGCCGTGCCAGCGTTCACTTTTGACGGCCAGGAAATCCACTTTCATTCCTTCTTTTCCTGTTCCCTTTGTTTCTTTCACTTCCTGAAGACGCACACATACTCTCCCTCTCCCTCTCTCTTTCTCTCTCTCTCTTTCTCTCTCTCTCTCTCTCTCTTCTATCTCCCTCTCTTAACCTCTTTTTCTCTGCCTTACTTGTTTTCTCTCTTTCCCTATCTAATTCTCTCCTTTTTCTCTCTGATTCTCTTTTCCAGTTAGCTACGATCTGCTGGCATCAATGATAATGCGTGTCTGCCATGCAATCAGCTGGCCCTTATCTCTTCTGCTGCCAATTCGATCCCGACTTTTTCTGCTCTCATCAATCATCACAATTTGCTTTTCGCACCCCTCGCCCTCTTCTTTTCAAGATTTTCCAGTCAGCTGGCTTGTATGGGAAGTTTAGCTTCAAAAGAGAGAGAGAGAGAGAGAGAGAGAGAGAGAGAGAGAGCGAAAGAACGATAGGAAGAGAGAAAGATTGGGAAAAAACTGCCAATGATGAAAAGTTTGAGGCAATTGAGGAAATGGGAAGATCAAAGACAGAGAGGGCAAAAAGAAGTTAGAGAGAGATGAGAGAGTACTGTAAATTATGATAAAGAATAGGGAGCTTGAGAATGTGAGAGAAGCAGAGAGTAAGAGATCGTCAGAATAGTGTGGGAATGTCCAACAGCGGCCACAGACTCTGGCAGAGCCCCGCGGCAAAAGTAGTTCTGTTATGTAGATGTTCTGTCTCTCCAATTCTCTCTCACTTTCCCTCTCTCTTTCACTGCCACTCTCCCTTTATACTGCTGCAATGGCAGAGAGGAACTCCTGGGCTGGTTTAACTCGCGTGGTCACAGTGACTGCTGGGAGAGTTCGCAAGTAAAGCGGAGACGCAGAGAAAGAAAGTCTGAATTGGCCGCCAAAACTTGGCTTCCCAGAGAAGAAGAGAAGAGCGTTTCTTTCTTCCACCAAAAGTCAGGAAGGGATTGTAGAAGTGAGGGAGAAGAAGTTGGAGAAGTACATTCGAAGGAGGGGAACATCTGGAGAGGGCGCAGAGAGTAGGAATCAAGCAGTGGACTACCGATCAAACTGATCAAAAATCAACACAAAAAACAGATAAAAAGAAAAAATATATAATGTTGAATTGGATTTACAACATGTCATTGTTTGATGAATTAGGTGTAATTGTTTGCAAGTTAAGGTGATCGCCGGGCCGATCTACGAATGGAGCAGCTATGAGATTCCGTATCAAATATGGGGAGGAGACTGTCAGTTCTTTTCATTTAAACAAATACACATTTGTCTTCATTTCTTTCCGTCGCTGTTCGAAAAGTGATTTATCGTATAATTATAATATAATTCTCGAATTCTTTCTTTTGGTTTGTTGTCTGGCGCTCAACCCTTTCCCCCAACATTTTGAAAACTTTTTTGAAACGCTCATTGTTCAACAATGCGCGATAGCATTACAAAGACCATTCGGAAAAATTGTTTGTATTAAAAGGAAAGAGAGAGAGAGAGAGAGAGAGAGAGAGGGAGAGGGAAGATGCGCTGCAGAGAAAAGGAGATAACTGTCTACTCACTTCTCTCACTCTGCTTTGTCGCGTGCGGTTGTCGCTCACTTTCATTCCTCGCTCTCATGTAACCTTTGACACACTTTGATGCTCTTGTGGAAGAAAATAATAGCGAAAGGACATGCGAAAAGATAAGAGTGAAAGATACAGAAAACGTAGTTTAGAGAGCAAAAAAGGGAATACTTAGGAATTTGATTCCCAGCTTCCTATTAGATCGGAAATGAAGAGCGCTTCCTTGTCTAAGGCACGTTGACTCACTCTCCTCTCTATTTCTGTGATGGAAACTCTATTCTTGTTGGCATTTCACATCACCGAAGGCTAAGGAAGCACTCAATCGCGGTCAATGCAATCTAATGCTGCATTTTGGATAAGAAATTTTAAACTTTATAGCTCTATTTCTAATACGGATATATATACATATGCTAGATACTTCTTGAATTATCAGACTCTCAAATTATCTTGGCCGTACGATTTAATTGCTATCTCTAGAGTGTGTAACTCTTCTCTCTCTTTCTCTCTCTCTCTCTCTCTCTCTCTCTCTCTCTCTGGTTGTCTGCCACTCTCCTTCTTTCTCTCAGACTCACTCACCTCAATCCGCCAATTGTCACTGCCTTTGTGTGGGTTGAAAAGCGTGAAGGTCTATGTAACCTCATCTTCCCTCAGACTTCCTCATCCCTGTTGATCCCTCTGCTGAGCGAATATGGCAAGCACCTTGAATGAACCATCACCGGGATCATTTCTTACTTGGTAGCTGTCTTCTCCATCTCTCTCTATTTTTCTCTCTCTCTCCCCTCTCCATCTATCTATTTTTCTCTCTCTCACTCTCCCCCTCTCCATCTCTCCCTCTCCATTTCTCTTCCACTCCTCCGATTGTATGCGTTCTCCTTCTTTGAAGTCTACAATACAATGCCGCCTCCTCTATGCTTTTCAAACGAGTTAGCTTGCGCGAGGCAACCACCCCCGAGGGCTAACGAAGCGCTCAATGGCGGTGGAAGATAGCAATTGCGAGGGAATGTGAGAGGGAAAGGGACAGGGAAAATAGAGAGAGAGAAAGAAAAAGAGAGACGGGGGCTGGAACGGTAGTTCAAAACAGAGGATTTAAAGATGTTCGAAAGGTTTGTGTTATTGACACACATGATACGTATGTAGATAATTATTAAAGTAAATCGTTCCGTTCACTTATTCGACTGACAATGAGTCTACTGTTTAGAACCAGAAGTAATGCTTAAAAGCTCTTCTTCTTGTCCTCCTCCTCCAACATTTGCATGGCTCTTCTGTCATTTAGTCACCAACAACTTTCTTCAGTCATCCTACCGAGTTGACGTCGTAAAACTTTTCTTTAGCATCTCCCTTACGACAATTAACATGGTGACTTTGAAAAAGTTGTGTGTGTGAGTGAGAGAGAGAGAGAATGAGAGGAAGTTGGTCGGTTTGAAGAATAATGTCACTCACGAATGAGCTGCTAAGATTGAGACTATAGGATTGGTTGTATCTTCTCGTGTTCCTTTCCCTTTCTCTCTCTCTCTCTCTCTCTCTATATATATATATGTCGCGCTCTCTCTCTGTCTCTCTGTCTTCTTCTCTCTCTCCATTCTCTCTCGCGCTCTCTGTTTCTCTCGATCTGTCTCGCTGTCACTTCTCAACCTGATGGTGAGAAGGCTATTTTTCCACTATTAACAGAACAAGCAAGGATGGAAAACAATTCATAAGACTAATTTTTCATGGGTTGCAAAGAGAGTAAAATGGAGGTTCCTGCATAGGTCGCCGTAGTTAACAAGATCTCACAAAAAGCATTGCAATCAGAAAGCAAGTGTCTTTCGTTTGTGGTGGAAATAATGATTGCAGATAACTTCCAAAATCTGATCCGCCGTGGTATCCACATGTGGGAGGAATCGACATGTCTGCGGTTTCGAGAGAACATGCAAGTTCGTTGCTTTCTTTCTTCTCACTTACTTATTTACAATTATTCCTTCGATTAGACATCAATCCCGATTTGTCTTCCTTCCTTTCTTTCTGTTCCCTCTTTCAGTCAAATTCGGCAGATGGGATTCAAGAAGTCGGTTGGCATTCCATCGAAAGAGTCTTTCTGCTTGAAATATTTGCTTAATTCGATTTAATAATGCAATAAGTTATCATTTCTAGCTTCAAATTTGTTTTATTGCTGCCACTATGCCATGAACGCTTTGGGAGGGTGACGAGAGAAGAGAGAATTAGACAGGCAGAGGAAGTCTTCGCTTTTCTCTTTCTAGTCCCGGGACGCGATTCGCTACGTGCTGGAGAAGGGCGACTCGTGCTTCACTGAGTACATCGGAAGGAATGGCGGGCACCAGGACATCATCATTGGAAGCGAGTGCGCAGAGGTACGGTAGCACCACAATAGGCTACAATTTGTGAGGTTCAATGAAAAGCGTAGCCTTATTAGGAATACGTCGTTGCTCACGAGACCGGCCATGCTCTCGGCTTCTGGCACACGCACCAGAGACCCGATAGGGAGAAGTTCATCAGGTTGGACAAGTTGCTTTTGTTTAGAATCCCACTAGGAAAAAACTACTTTCGATTAAAATTACTGTGAAGCTTTAATTATTTTTTACAAACGACTTAATTAGTTGTGCTTTGTTTTGTAGCATTAACTGGAAGAACGTGCAAGACGAGGCGACCGCTTCCTTCATGCCTTTCCGATCGATGCTTCAGGCATTCGGCATCAGACAAGTCGCAAAAATCTCATTTTTAATTCATATATTTGTAAGCATAATGGAAATAGTTCTTTTAGAATATTTACACGACAATGTAGGAATATGTTAAATTCTACTCCCACGAGTAATTAGTAAAATTGCCCTGCAGCTATTTCTGCTATTTCCGTAATGCCATTACGGAGGAAAAGTAGCGTTATCCTAATCCGATTGTTCCAGTTGTCTCTTAGACTGACTAAAATGACGCCATTTGGTTTGGAAACAGGTTTCGCCGCGAAGAGTACCGTATGACTACGGCTCGTTGATGCACTACCACGCAGTGGCGCACGCAGTAAAGGTCGGCCATTAGCGAGCATACGGGATTACACTTTTCTCTTCCATTTTACACATTTACACTTAACATTTCTCGCTTTTACGTCTCTCTCATTATCATCTTATTCTTCTCTTCCATTATTCGTTCTGTCTCTTACCACTTCTTTTCAAAAAGCATTCCTATAATATTAGAGGGTCTTTTGTCTTTTCCAGGTGTCCGACTTTACAATCGTGCCGAAGGAGTTGAAGTACGTGACTACCATGGGCACGGAGAAGATGGCATTCCTGGATGCCAAGGTCATCAACGACATCTACTGCCCCAGTACGATTCTCTCGAGCTCCTTTTAGATATCAAATATCTATTTCTTTCTTTAGATTATTGCTTGTTAATGTCGATCATAGAAATTCATATCGTCCAAGTTTCTCTCTTTCACTGTCTGACCGCATCTCTTTATCCTCTATTTCTTTCTCTCCTTTCTCTATTTCACTCATATCTTTACATTTTTCCTTCTCTTTCTCTCCCTCTCTCTCTCCCTCTCTCTCATTCCCTCTCTCTCTCTCTGCAGATGCCTGTTATGGCCGTAACTCGCTGTCCTGCCTGGGGGGTGGCTACCCTGACCCGAACAACTGCGCGGTCTGCCGCTGCCCGGAGGGTCTCGGGGGCGCCGACTGCAGCATTCTTCAGCCGACGTGTCCGATGCTTGTCTCCTTCTCTAGCACTGCATTCATTCAATTTCTGGCTTTGTCGTTTTCACTATCCTTTTGCCCACATTTAGGTATGTACATGTGTACATATGTACATAATTCACCCTACTCTCTCTTTCACATGCAGTCTTCATGCATGTATGAGCATAATAAGTAATAATTCTAAATCAACTATATTTATAAAGTATAAATAAGGTCGAATAATTCTAAAGATCCCGATGTTTCAGCGTGCGGCGGCGAGTTGCATGCGACGGACACGTGGCAGACTCTCGCGAGTCCGGCTGGCAAGAACGTCGTCTGCTACTGGAGAATATCGGTCAGATCACGAAAATCACAACGCTACACAATTCTTATTTAGTCACTAATAATATTCGTGCACTTAATCGTTGCGAGTGGAAAAGAAAGAAGAAGCCCACAGGTGCCGGAGGGAATGCGTGTCCGCTTCCGCCTGAGCGACGGCGAGTTTCCGTGCTCCTACGGCTGCCAGTCTTACGTCGAGATCAAGCATAAGCTCGACATTCGGCTCACCGGATTCAGAAGGCCTTTACTTTTCTCCTTTATTATAACTTTCCTCTTACATTTTCCGCATGACTCTAAAGTCATATTTCACTCATGAGTTACAGGAACTTTGGAATAATAGTCTTTTTTAGTTGTTGCTATCGGCCAAAGGAGGATACAGTGTCCGAGAACAATCAGATCTTCGTTCTCTACCATCCGAATGGAAGGACCGCACGCTTCTCTCTTCGCTTCAAGCGGCAACGATAGATGAGCAGGGTTTCCATTGATTGTCGGGCAGCTCTACCATTTCAAGCAGAACTCCTTTCCAAGAAAGCAGACATTTTGTATCATTTTCTTCTGAACGAGATGACATTCTGTTTCTTTCCTGACTGGAGGGATACAGTAGATCAAGACAGCGTGCAACGATTCGATTCCACCGTAATCTCTCTTTGCAAGAGGGTACAATATGCATTGCACGAACGGGCAAACAAAACAATTCTCACCCATTCCATCCAAATCATTCTGTAGATACTTGCTAAAATCGATCCGGTTCTCAGGTGTTATCAAGAAACTCGCTCATACGCTCATCAGTTTTCAAGTTCTCTTCACCTTTTTACTCTATGCCGCTCTTTCTTTCTGCCTGTTCTGCCATGTAATAAAGAAATTTGTTCTAGAGAAAATTAAATTTTAATGCATTTATATTTGCTGCGATTGTTCGAAAGGCTTTATTATTTTTGATTCTCTATGTATCTATGAATGTAAGAATGTATGCATTGTCCTAAGCATGAATGCCCTTTCTCTGACCTCAACTTCTTTCGGGTGTCGCTACTGCGTTCACTATAAATAGACTAACGGTGTCTTTTCTTCATATCAATTTTTTTCTTGCTCTTTTATTGATTGTAAATTGTAATATTGGCCAAGTGAACTGTTTATTTTATAATTTCTGATTTTTTGCATCAATTATTTCCTCGTGTTGCCAGTAACGAAGCTGAATGCGGGTATCCGAGAACAATTCGTGTTCGATAAATACGATTTTGCCAGAAATTGCTATCAAGAAGAATTGAATCCTCCAGAATGAAGCGAGGTGGTGGAAACTAATTTTCAGCCAAGAAACCATATCCATAGTCTATTCGCTTCGGAAGTTAGCAGAGCACTGCACGAGTCATTGAACATGCCCGATTACTAATGTGGCCTATATTGGGAATACGATGTGAATCTGCGAGATCGACAGATAAGCTCTGCAGCTGTTCCGACGGAGTCCATGACCTTCCGATTTGTTTGTGGCCTCCTTCTTCAGCTCGCCAGGGGGAGGAGAGAAGATTCATGTACGAGCCTTTCTTTGCATAGTCCTAGTTCAAGTTCTAGCACATCTCTTGGTGTCTTGTATCAATAAAACAATTTATGTATTGAGATGAATGTTTGAATTAGGAAAAGCTTGTACGGCCAATGGATATGTTTGTGTGAGTGGAATCTCCGTTTGAGAGATGCAACAGCGACTGGACATCCAAGGCATGCGCGCCTTGGCGATCTCGGCCGTTCTGCTCTTTCACTTCTTTCCGAGCCAAGTGCCCAACGGATTTCTCGGAGTCGACATGTTATATTTATGATAATTCCTTCTAACACAATAAAATCGTGTTGTTTCCAGCTTCTTCGTAGTGTCTGGCTACTTAATCCTCTCGATCTTCTCGAAGAAGATTAGCTCGAATGGCCTCTCGTACAACACAATCCTTGAATTCTACGGACGCCGCATCCGACGCCTCCTTCCACTCTACCTCTTCTTCTGCCTGGTCGCAGTGCTCACTTTCACTGCTTGCTCCACGCCCTTTGAGATTGCTTCTTCTCAGGTAGTCATGGCATCATACTAAACGAATTCTCTTGCATGATTTATATACACATGTATATTATCATGACAGAACCTTTATTTAGAACGACACAATAAATGCACTGATGTTCATAACAAATATCGATGCCATTCGCCGCAAAAGTGACTATTTTCATTCAGCAGAGGTCAAGATAGAAACTATCAGTGATGTTGTTCATTTTACGTGCTGCATTCCTTGTTTGCAGAATGACAAGTTCTTCACGCACACATGGTCACTCTCTGTTGAAATGCAATTCTACGCCTTCGTTCCTCTTCTCTTTCTAGCTCGCCATCCGCTCTTCTTCCGTCTCCAACGGCTCTTTCTTCCAATTGGCATGCTCGATCTGACTATTTTTACGCAAATATTGCATTGAATCCAGCAAAGAATCCCGGAGGATGACGTGATTGACAGCCCGAGAGTTGCAGTTGCTCTGTTGTCCTTTTGTATCTTCGATCTCTTTGCGCCATCCCCCATCGAAGCCTTCAATTCGCCTTTCGCACGACTTTGGCAATTTCTGGCGACTTCATTCTTCACCAGCTCAGGCGAAATTATTCCGCCAGCTTATCCTTTGGTATGGTCTACTTTGAAGCTCATTATTTGTTATGTCAATCGGTTTTGTTGACGAAAATTCTTTGATAATAAAAAAATACATATTTGGCCAGGAAAGACATGATGAAGAGGAAAGCGCTGCAACTTTTACGCGTTCACTACTAAAAGAGGTGCTCTTTATTTTTTTTTTCAATAACGTTTCTCTTCTTTTACAATCTTTCGTTCAAAAATGAACATCTAAAATAATGATTTGCAACCCTTCTACTCGAATGAAGGTGACTTGTCTGCTTTGCTCGTTGGCTCTGCTTGTCGTTCTCTTCATGCCCAATCTAACATGGCAAGCAACATCAGCTCGGCTTGTCGTCACTGCTACATCTGCTGTCCTTCTTGAATTCGGCGGCAGCAGTGTGGTTTGTGACTGAAGCAGTGAAACTACTCCTAGCAGTCATCTTTAACTTTTTGTTAAGGCATGCACCTGGCTCCGTCTCGAGTCGGCTGGTCTTCTCGGAGACATCTCATATTCTCTTTACCTCTTCCACTGGCCTTTTTCTGCAATTCTGATGATGCGAGATGCCATCGGTTTGTATTGTATCCTCTGTTTCTGTCGTTTAAGTAACTTTTTCTCAAAATCATGAGGCCCCGTTCTTCCACTTCTCTTCTCGATACTCGTATCCTCATTCGTGTATTACGCATTTGAGAAGCGGTATCGAACTTGGACAACGAAGGAGATTTGTACATCTTTCATTCTTACTTCGGGAGCAGAATCATAGTTTATTGGTGTCTTTAGAAAAGCAAGGGAATACAGGTCTGACCTGCATGTTTCTCCTGGGTTCATGTCTAGCTGCTCTCTTCGTTGCACCGCAATTCAACAAAGGCATCTACAGTATTACTGACGATCAAAGTGAGTTGTATGCATGTCTATACAAACACATTCTTTTTCTTCAATGGGCGATTAGATACGGGAGACGAACTTATCTGATCTCTTAATCTCGCAATTAAGTTTTAAAGAATCTTTAAATTTGGACAAAGAGTCCAAAACTTGTTTTGAGTGAGCTCAATTCTGGAGAACGAGCGAGTGTTCGAGAACGAAGTCGCCAATCTGACACCAACCAACTGCAGCTACGATAGCCAGCAAGGACTGCCTGGCAATTCGGTCATGCTTGGCCCGACTCAGCCATTTGGCTTTTGCCAGATGCCCGTGAGAACTATTATTCATTTACATGATTGCAAATAGTTATGAGCCGAAATGCGCACCATAAATCGATAGAGAATAGTGTACGAATTGCTTGTGCAGACTGGGGATGGCCGGCTGAACTTCGCCATCATTGGCAACAGCTACGCGCCTGACCACGCGCCCCTCATCTGGCAGCACTTTCTCCCGTTCTTCCACAACTTCTCCGTCTTTTCTGTGCATTGTCAGCGTGGCCTGCTTTTACAAGAAGACTCATCAAATTGTCTTCATTTCATTCCCAATGCCAGCATGCGAGCCATTGCTGCACACGAATAAGCAAAGCTGCCCGTTACTCCTCAACTTCAGAGGAGTGCTCGATGAACTTCAGCCAGACGTCACTTTCGTTGTGCAGAGGTCATTTCACTTTGAATTTTGTTTGCATTATTTTTTCAACTTTTGATTGGCATAATTGAAAGATATTACGAGGCGAAGAACACGCCAATCGAGCCGAGCACGGAGGATCTTCTCTACGTTGAAATGATGCGGAATCTACAGGAATTCGAGAAGAGGTCAGGTTGAATGCAGGTTTTCGTGTTCCTCTTTGGCCCTTGCAGGGAATCGTACAACGATAAGAACACGTTCTATTTGAATAATCACTTTTTAATCCTTGATTTAAACTCAACCGAGAACCGCTAGGATACCGTAAATCCTCTCAGGAAAATCGATCTTTTCTCCATTCAAACCTTGCCAGGTCTTCATTGGTATTGGTGCTTGACGTCCTGCCTTCCATCGACGGAAACCGCATGCGCCGCCTCTCCAAGATGATCTTTGCAGGATACAACTCTCGAACTATTAATGTAAGAGATCATAGGAGTCTTGTTAATTAACAGCTAAGTTTCAAGGCTAGATATTCGGCAAATCATTGTTTTGATGTCAGGACCGGATTGTCGTGCATGATGAGGCCAATCTGGCTCGGCCGCGCACTCAGAAAATGACACGCAATTGCAGGGTTTTACTTCTTTTGTGATCATACAAATCAGCCTCCTACCGTATCCCTCTTGTTTGTTATAGTCATGTCTATTTTACGACGTCAGCCCATGGCTGGAAGACAGCGAAGGTCAGTTCATGGCATACGATGGGGACGAGCATCTCTCGCTCTTTGAGGTTCAAAGTCATATACTGTATTTTCTTTTAAAACAAAGATATTTTTACAGACTAGGGCTCATTTGACTCCCCATGGCCGTCGCTTGGCATCCAGAGCATATGAAGTTAGTGGAAATCTTTTCCCTTCTCTCTCACACTCTCGTTATCTCTCGTTCTCTCTCTCTGTGTCTGTCTATATCTCTCAGTATCATTATCCTTATGTATATCTGACTGTCATTCTGTTTTGCTCTGGTTTCTCGCTCTTTCTAGTTTCTCCCATGTTCATGTCTTGGTTGATAGAAATAATTAGTGTTGTTCTAGGCCCTTGCTCAAAATCAAACCGAACGGCTCATCGTTTTGTCTGGACGCTGAATTAGTTGATTCTCAAAACATAAAATCGTACCCCACAATAAATGCAAGAAATACATCGTGGCAGCAGCAGCATGAATAAAAGCAACGTGATAATTTGCACACAAATAATGAAACATCTCTTTTCTCAGGATTTCTACTTTTTAGTTAGTACATTTTTATATTTTACACTGTGCACTGAACATGAAATGATGTCTCCATTGCCTCGTAGTTCCTGAGTGCAAAGTTGGAGATTAATCGCTGATGTGAGAATTCGAACATCTTCTTTGTCACTTTCTACCCGAGCTCCCGTAGCAGTCGGCTGCTTTCTTCGCTCTCCTCTGTCTTCGCCTTCTTCTTTCTCCCCCCTCACTCGATCTTCTGTTGCTTCAATCCTTTCTTTGTTCCTCGCTCTCTTCTCTCTCCCACTCCCTCGTCCTTCTCTCATCTCCTCCTCGGCAAGATGTTTAATCGCCTGAAGCAGAACATTGCAGAAAAGACTGGTAAGATAAAAAAGAACTTGTTATTTTAACCTAGAATTATAAAGAAAAAAAAGTTCGTTCATTCCAGGCCGCGCGACCTGCAAGACGGTGCTGCCGCCCGATATTCAGCGACCAATGGCAGTCGTTGCGGAGTGGAAGAAACGCATCGGGAATGTTAGTGTCCTGAGAATCCGCAAAGTCAACCATTCATTCAAAGTAGGCAGCTTAAAAGTGAGATTCACTGTCAATTCGTTTTGGCAAGAAGCTTTGACCCCATTCGGAGCTCTCGTCGTCGTTCCTCGTGAACGAAAGCTACGAGACACATTTTGTCAGGTGAACAGCGCATTCGAGAACGCGCTGCCGACGCAGCTGAAGCAGTGCGAGGACTTCGCCAACGTCCTCGAGCAGCTCGCGACGCTCCTCGACACCAAGGAACTCAGCGCACTCGCCAGCTACGAACGCAAGATGGCCGCCAGCGAGATCAAGGTGTCATTTCTATTCTTGTAGCAAGATTACGAAGAAGAAAGAGTTGAACTGCAGGCGGCGCACAACGTGCGCAACGATTTCGTCAAGGGCGTCAACGACGCCTTCGTGAAGGGAGAGCTGCCAGCGATGGTTCAGATGTCCAACCAGCTCAGCAAGGTCTTCCTGCTTTCTTGTCTCATACGGTGAAGAAATAGGATTAGGAATAGAATGGAAATCTGTGGGATAAGATTGGAGATTTCTTGATTCTCTTAGGTTCGCCTCGACCGCGACGCGGCAGCCGGGGCCGCGCAGAGGAAGGACACCGAAGAGGCGAGGGCGAAGGCCGAGTCTACTGATGCCGCGCTCACTGAGAAGATCGAAGAGGTTGGGTCCCGCAGCGGCTGCTGGGTGTACTGTATCGAGTCTTGTTATTAAGAATGAGCTATTCATGGTTGCAGGCCCGGAAGCTGTTCTCGCAGATCCCCGACCTCGAGCTGGCGCACGCGGAGGGAGCAGTTGCCGCCCTGAACAAGCACAGGGAGGCGTACGAGTGAGCAGACATCGACGGAGGGGATAAAAGGCCCCTTTGGGAGGAGAGAAGAAGGGCATAAAGAAGGCCTCCTTGCAACGTGTCATGACATTACAAGTATCTATCTTAATCACACTTTGTCAGAATTCTTTGTCTACATCAATTTTCTGTTTATAATAACAAGATGAGCATAGGACTTGGCCGGAAGTGCAGCAGTTTAATGAGAAATACCAGAGAACGGTTGAGAAAGAGCCATTATTTCACAATCTAGTAACAAAAAATGCCTTCATTGAATGATATAAAACAAAAGAGAGAGATAGATAAAATAAATTCACAACTTTGCTGATATTTTTTGAAGTACGCTCAAAAGAGTAAAAAGTTTCCCGAAATGTTCAAGGGGTCACATGAACACTCGACTAGATGTAGAAGTGTTTGCGGCGATACATCTTGCACTAATCAGATGGATGTTAATTTCACTATTGGCATCTTCAAAGGAGACTTTGCATTTTCTTGGTCATCTGTAAATGTTGTCAAGTAGCAGCATCTGACGTTCGTATCTTTGCAGCTAAAGAATTGTGTAACTGTGTAGATAGTACATATGTATATTGTACATATATTCTACTTCACATTTACATACATATGTATTTATATGTTCAGTTGGTTTATAATTAAGGACTCCAGCAAAACGGCGCAAGTGTGGGTGGCAGGCGTGCTTTTCAAAGCATAACTTGACATGAACGAACTAGAAAAAGCTGTTATCTTTAGTTCGAACTCGCTAGCTTCCGCCATGAGCAAAGCACAACTGAAGGCGTTCCACGTAATTGCAATTCTGCAGCGGTAAAAGAACTCGAGCAGATGGCAATGCTTGCAAGTAATCTCCGATCGCTACCTTATAGAGAGACAAAGTAGAAGCTCCCTCTCTCTCCCCAATCATGTTGACTATGCACACTTCTATTCTAGAACTTGTATGCATTCCGGCGTCATTCATGATGTATAGACCATAAGCTGGGCGCCGAATTTCTGATAATCCTCCAAAGTGTTCAGATTATGGATGAAATGGGTTCCAATGGCATATTTGAAAGCCAGCCCTTCGAGTTGCGACTACTTGAGATCTCAGAAGGGACAGTGCTTCCTGTCCTACTGCTGATAGGTTTGTTATCAAAGTTCGCTTTAAAAAATATACATTGCTCATTATAATGATGAAATGAGCCTTAAATAGTTTTAAATCTAGCAATAAATGCAGGCTTAATTAATCAGTCGTTCCACCTCGCTGTTCTGTTGCAAATGCGCCCAAACGCTCTGGTATTTCTTAAGGTAAACAAAACATTGTTTTTTTAACATGCAGTCTATGATCGTTCTGAAGACAGTAAAAGTATGCTGATAATAATAATAAACGTCCTTGATTGGAACTTGAGTTGTCTGCATTCGCGGACTGGCTACACATCATCTTCGCTGTGCCATACGTCCTCATTGTCCGCGGTCTCCTCGACGAGAGCAGCTATCTAGGCGCATTCTACTTGACATACATTGATGAATCTCTTCTGCTCTCACTTATTGGATGGAGGTTCACAATCGATTTCTTCTCTTCGATCAATACTTTCACTTCAGTGTTATTTGGAAACGTCTTTTCCTTCAGTTATTCACAACTCTCCTTAAGTGGCTGGTGTCTGGTGTGTCTTGCGGGAGTACGGTACTTTGCACCCCGCTGGCATTTCCAGCAAGGACCTCGTGTGAAGAGACGGTTGCTGCTCTGCCACACGGCCCTCGCCTTCTCTCTTGCCGTCTTTTCTGTTCTCGTTCAACTTCCCATTCTCCTCAGCACTTTTGTTCACTGTGAACCACGAAAGAATATAACGTCAGTATATTATTTTTTTCTCGTTTTCAATTTCCTAATTCACTCATTGATCTCCGTTTTAGCCAGTTTGGTTTCGCCAGGTAAACGCGTTTCAGTCCATTAGTTTACATTTTCTGCACATTTTTAGCATCTGCAGTAAACGGTCAATTCATACGTTTGTTAATTGGAACGAAACTTACGTCTTATTACACGAGGTTTGAACATTCAACCACAACTGCATTAATTTTACTTTATTTATTCTCGGTGAAGTGTACTAGTCCCAAAAACATTTCCTCCATTTTGTTTAATTTAAGATCCTTCAAATATGGATTCCAATTGTCACTCTTGTATTTCTCAATGCAATGCTCTCTGTCAAGGTCATTGCTGCACGCAGGTTACTCCTTAAACTAACTATTTCTGCTTCCTTTGTCCGTGTCTTTTGCCTTGGAAGTAAAACATTGAAAGCAGCCGCGGCTCGGATTACGCGTTGCGTCGCGGCGTGCGCGTGCGTGTCACTGTCCTTCTGAGCTTGGCAACGACGACCTTCGTGCTGAGTCATCTGCCAGAGGCACTGGCCTATCATTTCCGCGGAGTTTTCATCTTCTGGGTCTCCATCAAGAGTGCCGCTGTCCTCTCGTGAGCTATTCTTTATCTCATCTCGCTCTTTTGTTACAGGAAACAGCGATTTATTAAGAGAGCCTGTCAGTATCGTTCGATCAAGGCCTGCCCTAGGAATTTTTTTTCGAATTTCTTCACCAAAACTGATTACAGTATACAACTCGACGTGGTGAATAAAATAGGCTATATTTCAAAGTTGAAAAAAATTTTCCGCGCGAGACCCAGTACAGTAATCTTCTAAATTACATTGGTCATAAGTCGCTTCAAACTTATTATTAGACAACCATCGAGGTACCATTCGATAGCTGATTGAACGGGCTTTAATTGTGATCTTGGAAGATATTTTCGTAAAATTTGAATTTGGCCCTAAAACACGGCCCTAAACATTTTCAAAGGTGGTTTTTACCGAAATTAAGTATTTTATGTTCATTCCGCGACAACCGCTCCTGGATAGCTTTAAAGTACGTGAAATTTGCTACAACATATATCTCTTTCAAAAGAATTAAAGGTCTCGCTCCTAGGTTCCCAAACGCTTGAACATGATCCAGTCCTTAATGTACGTGAAATTACATTTTTATAATGGTTTATCGTGCAACATCATTCGAACTCAGGAATAAAATCGTGTCTAGAATCATCCTGAATGTGAGCTGTAGACTTCATGCTTATCTTTGTATCTCTTTGGTTCTACATTCTCGAAAGGAATCTCGATATCGTCTTCAACTGCACTCCTAAGTTCGTCCTGATCATTTCCGAATATGGGCTCAGAGTAAATGTCCATTTCAGCATCGTCTTCCAAATTTAGCTGATCTGTCTCGCTCGCGTCGTCTTTAACACTGGGATCCGTTGTCGTCGTGCTGGCTTGAGTGGTAGTCGGCACGTCCGCATTCCTTCTTTTTGAGGCAAGACTGGCGAAAATACTCCCAATTTGTTGATAGTTCAACAGTTCACTCGGAGAAAACAGTAGTTTTCCATCTTGATCGGTTTCCTCGCGCATTCTTTTCTGTAACTGCCGAGGGTCAAGCTTCTTCTTCGTGTTTACTCCCTCGTTAAAAGCTGCAATGACGTATTCCTTCGAACTTGGCGGAAGACGTGCTGATTTCTTACGCTCGCGCAATGCCCATCCTTTCTTCTGGCGAATCCCTAATTCGTTCACTTCCACCAATGACTCGACGGCCTCGTTGACTTCCTTGAGAGGATTTGCGTTTGCTCCTTCCAGACACTGGCCGTATTGCTTCAGGGCGTAGTCACGAAGAGTGACCCGTTCAGAGACTCGTCTATGAATTCCAAGCAAGATGTGCCTTTCAAGGTTAAAGGAGCGAACGAATTCCGCTGTGCAGGATTCGTCAGGACACCTGTACACGTCGCCATGATGTTGACATGAGCCTGCAAAACTCAGAGACGAATCCATAGCGTCATCAGGGGCTGCGCAGTCGTGGGCATACAAATTGTCGTTTTCTATCGTCTCGTCTACCAGTGACTCCCTTATTGACTGTGAATAGAGAGTTCTCGCCCAGAACGTATTAGGTTCGGATGGCAATCTTCCCGCTGAGGATGCAACAAGAAATTGAGCTTCATTATGCTTCAGAGTAGTGTAAGCAACTTCTTTCCCGACTCCGAGGGTCGAATGGCGGTGTGCATGAATGTAGTCACGCTCGAAGATAAACGTGTTGAAGTTGGTAATGCCAACCAGCTTTGACTTGGAAGTAGTCCCTCGTTCAATTGTTCCGGTATAAACGGACACGCCTTCCAGTGGTTTTAGCTGCATGACAAGAGAAAGAATGTCTGTTCTCTTTTACATTTCTAGCTTATTTTGCCGCCACTTCTATCTAAGTGTTCTTTCCTACTTTGAAATTCGTATTGGTTGTTCTTTGAGCGTACTAATTGGAAAAAAAATTCAACGATCGCAGCCGAAAATAGTTGCATGACAAGTGAAGAACGAGAGAAATTAAATCCGCGTGAATGTTGCTTGCCAGCATACAGATATGAACAGTGCATATAGAAAACAATAACGATTCTGTGACAAATATACAAAGCAACGAGCGTTACAGCATGAGGTGACAGTTTGCACTTGAAAGGACCTAAAGACGACCACATATTGGTATCAAATCTGCAACGTACGTTGAGCACACCAAAATCAAGTCAAAACTCCGAATAAAGACCTCTTCGCCGTTCAATGCCAAAGCCAATTGGCGGTCACTAGTTCATGTTCAGGCGTCTGGGAACATATGTGCGAGACCTGTCATACCTTTTGAAAGAAACATATGTTGTAGCAAATTTCAAGTGCTTTCAGAATATGCAAAAGTTGATTTTAGGGCTGAAATGGAATTTTTTGAAAATGGTATTCCGGATGAAAATTAATCCTCATTCGATTAGGAGTCAACTGAAATGCTTCTTCTCTGAAGCCGTCAAAAATTTGAACCTAAAAACTGATAATTTGGAGGATTCACTGGGGCCTTTAGTTTACACTGGATCATGTTCAAGCGTTTGGGAACCTAGGAGCGAGACCTTGAATTCTTTTGAAAGAGATATATGTTGTAGCAAATTTTACGTACTTTAAGCCTATCCAGGAGCGGTTGTAGCGAAATGAACATAAAATACTCAATTTCGGCAAAAACCGCAGTCGAAAATGTTTAGGGCCGTATTTTAGGGCCAAAATAAAATTTTACGAAAATATCTTCCAAGATCAAGATTAAAGCCCGTTCAATCAGCTTTCCAATGGTACTTTGATGGTTGTCTAATAATAAGTTTGAAGCGACTTATGACCAATGTAATTTCACGTACTTTAAGGACTGGATCATGTTCAAGCGTTTGGGAACCTAGGAGCGAGACCTTTAATTCTTTTGAAAGAGATATATGTTGTAGCAAATTTCACGTACTTTAAAGTTATCCAGAAGCGGTTGTCGCGGAATGAACATAAAATACTTAATTTCGGTAAAAACCACCTTTGAAAATGTTTAGGGCCGTGTTTTAGGGCCAAAATCAAATTTTACGAAAATATCTTCCAAGATCAAGATTAAAGCCCGTTCAATCAGCTTTCCAATGGTACTTTGATGGTTGTCTAATAATAAGTTTGAAGCGACTTATGACCAATGTAATTTCACGTACTTTAAGGACTGGATCATGTTCAAGCGTTTGGGAACCTAGGAGCGAGACCTTTAATTCTTTTGAAAGAGATATATGTTGTAGCAAATTTCACGTACTTTAAAGCTATCCAGAAGCGGTTGTCGCGGAATGAACATAAAATACTTAATTTCGGTAAAAACCACCTTTGAAAATGTTTAGGGCCGTGTTTTAGGGCTAAATTCAAATTTTACGAAAATATCTTCCAAGATCAAAATTAAAGCCCGTTCAATCAGCTATCTAATGGTACCTCGATGGTTGTCTAATAATAAGTTTGAAGCGACTTATGACCAATGTAATTTATAAGATTACTGTACTGGGTCTCGCGCGGAAAATTTTTTTCAACTTTGAAATTTAGCCTATTTTGTTCACCACGTCGAGTTGTATACTGTAATCAGTTTTTGTGAAGAAATTCGAAAAAAAATTCCTAGGGCAGGTCATAATAGAGCTCTGCTCGAGTCTTACTGACATCCTCTCTTAATCATTATTTGTTCCTGAATATAGAGGAACACCAAAATTCCTATGGGTATATTCTGCTGCTCAGATCGGTGCTCAACTTCTGTCTCTACTCGCTGTTCTCTCGCGAGTACCGGGCCACTCTCCGTCTCGTCGTCTGCCGTCTCCTAGTCCCTCGTTCTCTCGGCCGCCCTCTCTCTGGCCGCGATGCCTCAGGCAACACGATCTTCCACTTGTCGTTCACTGGGCCGGACCGCCAAGTTTCTGTTCTTCCGGAAAATTAAGATATTTCTGGATTTTATTTACAATTTTTTGCGTGACTTATGTTTCCTTTCTGAAATTTTTCTTCGCTTTTTATGTATTTGAAGATTTAACGGATACTGCGTCAGTTGTTAACATGGGATATTCACATAAACGTTTCAAGTCTTGTGAAAACGAAAATTAATGTTGTCTCCTCTTCAGTTACTTCGCCCTTCTCATTATTGCACATGATTAAGATCACTCTGTTTCCTCGCAAAAAATTGAGTGTGAGAACATCTCGCAGATTTATGCTGACATTTCATGAGTACACTTATGGTAGTTACCATGACATATTCTTTTTATTGTTAAATGATACCCAGTATTAATATCATTCCCTGTGAACTTGCGCCTGAGAAGAGCTGAACAGTTTTTACGTCCAGTTATAGTCATTTTCAATGTCAGTAGTATAAATGTGAATTAACATGAATGATGCCGTAATCATGCATAACTTTCCTAGAATCTAAACTTTGGTGTCTTAGAATGTCACGTAATGTAAATGCAGGCTCGAAGTGTGCAGTTCCATACGTTTCATATGCACATTCTGAAATAAGTAGCTATTAGTAATCAGAACACGGAACAGAATCAAACAATCAAGCTCACATTCGTTGCTATTTATCTACATTTATGATATGCTCGATGAAATGCCACTGGCGCAGCCCACCATTCAGCACTGAGCCGCTGGGACTAAGTCTTGCTAACTGTGGGACCAGACATACCCTCGTTTACTTCTTAATGGTCATTATTTCTCGCAGAATTAGATATCCTTTTTCGTCTGCATAATATCGCCCGTTTAATAATTAATGAACGACTGCTGCATATTAATGTAAATGCTAAGGCCACGCATAGAATGCTTCTATGCTTGCACTCGAAGAATGGCTTCTTCAGAACTGCGAAGGGACCATCTTGCCTATTCTTCTCGGCATAGGTATGTACATATGCATGTGCGTTTAAAACATTTTATTCAACCAATGCTCACTTTGCCTGTTTCCATGGACAACTTTTTAGGTCTTTTCAATCAATTGCTCAATATCTTTATTTTACTTCAACTTCCTCCAGATCACTGCACCTTTCTCAGGGCTCGCTTCCTTTAGTTAAACATCTTTCAATGAAGTATGTGCATATCTTTTAAGGTTTCGGCATTTTCTGATCTCCTTCTGATTGTCTCCCTGATTCCTTATGTGTTCGTGGTGCGCGAGTGGCTGGATGATTCCAGCTTCTTCTATGCATTCTACATGGCCTACATCGAAGACACACTCACGGGAGCTCTCACTTCCTGGAGGTTTTTCATCTTATCACAACAGCCATAAGTATTGACACAAATAGTAAAATAATAAAAGAGTTTTGTTGAGTGGCTATTGCCTGGTGGCGCTGGCTGCCGAACGCTGCGTCGCCGTCTGCCTTCAACTTGAGTACAAGCGACTGTCCAAGAGACTGCACCTCCCCCGTCTCGTTGTCTCTCTTCTCTTCGCTCTCCTCTCTCTCATCATTCAACTTCCAAACTTTCTCAACATCTTCGTTCGCTGTCATGAAGACGAAAAAAAGAGAATGTATGTATGTATGTATGTATGTATGTATGTATGTATGTGCATATGTAGGCACTGCAAATCAAGAGTTATTCGCTTAAAGTTAAAAATTTGTTTTAATTACAGTCTTTGCAGCAAATCATATTCATCAGAAATGCATCATTGGTATGAAGACTACGTTTTTGCCCGTCAGGTTGGGTATTTCATTATCAAGGACTTAACTTACTTTATTTCTTTTAAAAATTAGCATAGCTTTTAATTAAAATGAATGATGACAATTTAAGATAGCTCAGTCATTGGCTCCGTTCCTTCTGCTTGTCATTCTCAACACAATCATTGCGGTCAAAGCAACATTCATATTGACGTAAGTATGCTGTTAATTGCAAAAGTACTTTTAAATATTAAAGAGAGACGTGAAGTCATTTGCAGCCGATCTTCCGACTCCTCATCCAATTCCGGAGTTTCCAGCCTTCGCATTTCCTCGCTTTTATTGGCTGCCTCGGCAACATTTCTACTTGGCCGAGTACCTGATCTGCTCACTCTTTACATTGAATATCCTGAAAAGATCATTCTTCTCGCAACTATCAAGAGCGCTGCTGTTTTCTCGTCAGTGGGAGCTCTAAAATACGCTTATGAGAGCACGTGGCTTGTTGATAATATGAAATAAAAGTGGTAAGGAAAATTATAAGTGCAGAAAGAAAAGAATTGAGATCTGTCGTCAACTTCTTCCTGTACTGCATGTGTTCGAGTGAATATCGCGACGTGCTGTGGCGGGTCATGCAAAGATTGAAAGTGATAATGATTGGCAGTACAAGACTTCGCACGGCGAGAACGCATCCGCGAATCGAAGCTTCATCAGCCACCATTACAACTCTCAAAGCCAGAATGTAGATTTTAGTCTAGCCATTTAGGCTTCTCACATCTTCTTCATTCCTTCTTTTTCTGTTTAGCAGAAATAATAAATAAAAAAATAGAGGATGCATATTGTTCTTATGACAAATTGCTACTGTCTTATTAATGTTGTTGCTTGTTGTCTCATTCATAAAGAAATAAGGGGTTTCTTCAGTAAAAAATGTATATCTATGTATATAAAAGTTAAAGTATTCCATAAACATATGAGGTATCTATGGGATTCTCTACAATAAGTGTGTCTTCGTTCTTTCTATGTACATGCATACATATGTATGTACATACATATGTATGCTTATATGAAATACTTAAAGGATTTAGGCTTTACAAATATCGGGAAAAAGCGAGCAGTTGCTACGCACTACAATTATTTTTTTTTCGTATCCTTCAGCTTGGATCAACGAGGCGTCCCTCTGTTGCGAAAAGTGACTTCAGTTTCTTCATCTCGCACAGTGCACAATATACATAATGCCATCTTTTCTCTTCTTAATTCTGATCCAATGCAGCGACAATATGACTTTCGCATGTTCTATTGTCAATCCTGCTGAGACAAGAATTGTTCTGGCTTTCTGTGCTTCCAGCTCACTCATCCATTCTTCTTTATTCTGCAGCTCTTCTATTCGAGCGTTGATCAGTTGGTCCATTGCTTGCTTGTTAGTCAACCCTGTTGACTGCAATTCTCGCGTCTGCTGGATGACACGATTGGCCTCACCGTGAATAGAAGCAAGAAATTGCGGCATGGATTCTTTGATTGCACTGCTGAGGTGTGCTCCAATATGCTTATCGAAGTAGCCAACGGTGAGAGGAGGATCTTGATCTGGGCAGATTGGTTCTTCTCCATCCAGATTAATGCACTGCTCTGTTCTCGGTCGCTTAGGTGGTGGACCACTCCATCCTGGTGGATGTGCTCTCTGGTTCAACGGAGAGCTCACATACTGACCTGAGTGCTTTCCTGCTCCGAATCAGAATCAGATCCGAGGCGCCAACGGCGTACGCCTCCGCCTCCGACTCCGGCTCCGCCTCCGACTCCGACTCCGCCTCAGACTCCGGCCCGACTCCGACTCCCCTCCGACTCCGACTCCGGCTCCGCCTCCGACTCCGACTCCGACTCCGACTCCGTCTCCGAATTCGTCTCCGACGACCTCCTCCGCAGCTTCTTCATTTGGATTCAGTCGTTTGTAGGCTTCTTCAAATGAGAGTCCGTGAATGTCTGCGAACGGGTCACCGACTTCGATGAGAGAATGTCGGTCTGTAACTGTGCCGGTTCCGTCGTAAACATGAAAAGCTGGCAAGCTAATCCCGACCGAGCAAGCGTTCTCTTCACCCGGGGTTTGCCCAGACAACTTCCATGCACAGCCACACTTTGATATAGTATCCGGTCATGATGGAGCCATCAAGGTTTCGGGGGTACTTTAGCACCTGAATTTCTCGTATCCCTCCATCTTCTCGCTGCTGCCGCCGTAGTAAAGTGTCGCTTTTTGGGGGGAGAACTCGCGGGGCTTGCCTCACCGGGGAACGCCTGATTCTCTTGAAAAAAGTGCTCTTTTTCTGTCTCTAACGCGTCTCCGGCGAGATCTGGCCGGTCCCTCCATCCAACCGGGTACATGCTGTCCGGCCACCTTCGCCGAAAGACAGAGACAGCGAGAGAGTATTTCTAACTGAGAGTCACAACTTGCCGGGTGGGGGAAATTTGTGACGCTATGGTCATAGCGTCGAAGATTTCTCCGGGAGATCGGCCCTTTCCGGAGCAAATGAAATTGCACTCGTGCTGTTTAGCAGAATATTCGGAATTCGGGAGCTATACGTTCTTGAAAATTTCGATGTGCTTGTATTCGAACTCGCTTTAACAAATGGGATGTACTTTTTGTTTTGTGTTATTCTTTGTCATCCTGTGTTATAATTATACTATTTTTGTCGTTTTAATGCTCATAGGTAGCTAAGGAACGAGGGCACCGGGCTCCCATCCAAGAATGTCTCAGCCGCGCGCTCTTCTCCGCTTCGCGTCCACCGCCTCCTAACGACTTTTTGTGGTGCCCTATTAAGGTTCTTTTTTTCTTCTTCAAATTTCATAAGCTTATTTTGCTTTGAAGTAATGATGATGAAATTTCTTGGTGTTTTTTAATAAAGTAATTTTTTCTTCTTCTTTTATATTCTTACAATTTGAACTAGGGATTTTCTGGAAAGTCTCGTTAATTTTTTTCCTTTGCAGTACCCCGCGCCTTCAGAAGCGGCTGGCTTCGGCCGTGCTGAAGTGCTGTATCTGAAATTGTATTGGGACTAAATGAACTTATTTTTCGCTTTGCTTTTCTGGGAAGTGAGGGTGTTGTTTTTTTTTCTATTATTTTATTTCGTAGGAAAAATCATGGCCTATTCTCTTTAAAGAAACGATCCCATAATCTACTAGTTTGGTTGATCTAACTTATTATTTAAAAAAAAAAACAGATATTACACAACATTGCGCAATTCGATGCAGGGATTGCACAACATTGGGGCAGCGCTTTTAGCTTCTGACAATGATTTGTGTATAGCTGTGCGGATCATAGTAATAATAAAGTGAGGGCCATAAGATCTATTTGTAAATATTCAAATAAATAGCAAAATATGAATTCCTCCACCCTCATTTGCAGGGACTCATGGAGTTCATCTTCAAGAAGAAGGCCGAGAACACCCGCTCCAAGCAGCTCGCGTCAGTTTTAATCCCTACTTCTCAGGGATTTTTTTGGTGTTGTTTCCAGTATAGTTTCTTTGTTTTAATCAAGTCAGCAAGCAATGTTCAACGAGTAATTAGTATTATAAAAGCGGCATTAAAAGGCTTTTGAATCTATTGTGTTTATGGTTTTGGGTGATATACTTAAGTGATTACTAAATGTAACTAGGAGCAATAAAAGTAAGCAAGATTCATACATTTCAGTGACCACCCGTCGTGACAAGAACAAGGAGGCGCGCAAGCGACGCGAGGAGAGGATCGAAAACGAAGAGAAGCGAATTCCTCCGCAAGATCTCGGAGAGCGAGAAGGTGGCCGAGAAGAAGCAAATGTGTTGTTTTGTTGTTGATTTCACCATGCCATTATTATTCTTGTTTGGAGACAATGAATGTGTGTACCATACGTTGATGGTTGCGTTGTTGAAGTCATGCATATAAGCAAGTTCGAGGGCATGGGGAAGAGCTGTCGAGGGGAAGAGAACAACAAAAACATTTCTTTAGAATTTTAATTTCTTATTATGGGTTGTATTGGATCTTGAGAGTTTTCGGAAATACTTCTTTCCAGGGAATTTTCTATAGTACACCTTTTGTACTGTAATCAGCAAAAATATGCAAGGCATACAGTAGTTTACAATGAACCGGATTCGATTCCCGATCAAAATTGTATTGCATCATTATTGCTCTAGGTGCTTTTGAACACGCTGCTTTTGTTTTCTCCTATGCCCGTCTCTCTCTCCCACTTTCTCGCTGTCTCTGACTTCTCTCTCTCTCTCTCTCTGTCTCTCTCTCCCTCTGTCTCTCTCTCTCTCTTCAGAAAAGCCGCCGTCCACTCGGCAGTTGGAAGGAACCAAAAAAGTACACCTATCGGGGATCGAACCTGCGACACTAAGAGCTGTGGATGAGCGTGCTGCCTACTGCGTTAGGCTTGAATTCTTACATTGCCCCAACAGTGTGTTGACAGAAACACAATAATGCATCGCCAGAGATGCTGCCGTCCTCCCGGCAAATGGTGAAGGGTGGGGGAAGAAAGGTGGCGGAGCATGTTGCTGGGTCGGGGGAGGTCCCGCCAGTTCTCCCCCCGAAAAAGCGACACTTTACTACGGCGGCTGCTGTGTTATGAAATTTTTCAAGAAATCTACTCCCGAGAGATGCACATTGTCTTCAGCCACAGCGACCGCGTCTTCGATCGAACTGAATAAATTAATCCATTTCTCATCATTTTGAACGGAGAATTAAGCTGCACGGCTCCCTGTCACGACTCCACACTTGTCCACTGTTACACTTGAAAATGTGTCACGCATGAACCGCAACTGCTCTTTCGACGTCCCTTTCTTATATTTGACGAGGGCAAAAAGATAAGGATATTCTTTGGTATTCAGAGTTGGAATTGCAGCCGTGAGAGATGCAGTCAAGTCCCTTCGGAGTACTGTGTTGATAGCTGCGCTTCGGTTCTGGTCGGTAAGGGGAAGATTGAACTTGATGTCTTCTTCGTTCTTCTCCAGATCTCTGTCGATGACAAAGAAGTTCGATCGTTCTCGTGAGCCCTTCTGATTTGACTTGACTGATAGTTCAAGGTGCTTCTCGCCGTTCTCATCCACGGAATACTCATTAACTCTCAGCTGGTAGAAAGAAACCAACATCAAACTCAAGGGTGATTCCGATGTGTCTGTGTATCTCATCTTCATTACAACTAAAAAACGATTCGAGAACACATACTTCGAGTAGTCAGCACATTGAGAGGCGAGTTCAATGAACGAGCCTTTCCTTGCTGGGACGATGAAGACATGACAAATCTCCTTGATCATCAGCTTGCATCCTTTCACCGGGGGGGGGGGGGGGAAGTGAGAAGAAGAAGAAGGAGAACGCACAAAAGATTCTGAGCATGCAAAAAAAAGAAACAGATAAAGCAAAAGAAAACAGCGGAGAAAGAACGCTTCATGGAAGACTCTCACTTTCATTCTTTGTTCGTGTTCCCCCTCTTTCCCCCATGCAAGTGGCAGCAGAGTGTTCCAGCTCAAACTATATAAAAAAAGAGTGAGAGAGATGCACTAAAAGAGAGAGATACAGAGCGAGAAAGAAAAGAGTTAGACATATGTACATAGAGTGAGAGAGATGAACTCTCCATGAGGACAGCATGTGAACACCGAGTGCTCCAGCCAGGGGTGGGCGGCCCGGGCCGGCCCGGCCGTTGCTAATTTGGCGGGCCAAGGTAGGGCCCGGCCCGCAAGGAAGGCGGGCTGGCCCGGGCCTGTTTTTGCCCACCCTTGGCTCCAGCCCTATACATATTCGTCATTGGAATTTAAGCGGAACAGTTAAATCAAGAAAGAAAAAACGTTCATTTCACTCTAACATCCAGGCTATTGCAAACAAAAACTACACATTTTCACGCTTGTGATTATCCTTGTGGAGAATTCTCTGCTTCTTGCCGATAGAATAACATACAAACCATTTTATATGATTGAATATTCATCGAATGTGACGATCCTAACGCTGGACGGTCGGTTGGACGGTCGGTAAAAAAAAAGTTTCTCTTGAATTTATTTTAGCATTCTTTTCCACTCTTTTTTCAAATGCGACATCCTTGTCATGAAATCTCATTTTCTCTTCTATGGAATGAAGTGAAAACCACCCAATTTTAAGCTGAATTCAGCCGAGTGACGATCCTTTTACTCGGCCGGTCGGGTTTCAGTTGAATTTTGGTGCGTCAAAGTGAGTTATAGTGTGTCTGCTACAGACTCCATGAACGGGCCGCGTGCGCATATGTATGCCTCTTGATATGTATGTACATCTCTATTCATTCATTCATCACTTGTGTTACTTCCATTCTTCTTCTGATGCACATGTGTTTCCGTTCATTCTTCATTATGCTGATGTTGTTCTTCTTTTATCTCTTCTTTTTGTTAACATCGTCACAAACAAATTCACATTCCATATAATAAATTTATTCATTAATTAATGAATGCAAAACATAAAAGAAACTGTAGAGCTTCCTTGTTTTCTTGTGAATCTCGAGAGTGACACGATCCTTGCGATGTCCTCAATCAAAAGATATTGTTTCTATTTCTATCGCTTCCTTCTTCCCTTCTCTATCTCTCTCTCTCTCTCTCAGGGGCGCCCCATTTTAAGCTATGCTACAATAGCAACAACTTAGCAGGAATTTTAGCAGTTGAACCCTTACACTTTTCAACTGCCCCTGCGGGAATTTTCAACTGCTAAGCTGCTCATGGGGTGCGTAGCTGTTTCTAAATGAAAGCAAATCAAAGGCTAGTAGGGAATTAAGCTGTTGCTTAGCAGCAACTTCTGAACTGCTAAATTGAATACTGTAGGCGCCGATTGTCACCACACCGGAAACTTATACTGTTGATATTTCACCAAAATTCTTTACCGTTAACTCACGTAACAGGTAACCTTGCCGTATGAGCTGCACTTAAAGAAAATTATGATGCCATGCCTTGATGTTTTGAGAGAAACTATGAGGTAAACCGGCTCTGGGATGCCCACAAATGGCAGCAACCTAAATTCGGCGGATTTTTTCGACCTGTACATTTCTTCAGAACTGGGTGCACAGTCTTGACATGGGGCGGACGGAGCACGTTTACCTTTCCCAGCTATTTAGTTGCTTTCATTTATCTTTAATGCTTATCGTTGCAGGAGTTTTCGAAATTCAAAATTTTAGCAGTTCAGTTGTCGTAGCTTTGCAACAGCTTCGCAGTCCAGTCGCAGTACGCATTAGCAGTTCAACCGTTACACTTTTCAACTGCTAATGCATTTTGTCACTGCTAGTGGACTACTTTGTGCATTTTTAACTGCGTAGCAACTGCTCGCTTTTTTCCCGAAAGCAGCCAATTAATGTACTCGTGCTCTTTACAATGCCGATAAACTCGCTCATCTTTCTGAAGGTCGGCAAATGGCATCAGTAGAAATACATATGTATAAGCCATCCCTCAGGGTGCCGTAACTTCTTGCTCCGTGGTCCCTAAGTTGCGCTCTAGGCGTCTAATGTACGATCCCTGGGGATCGAGATACAACCCCTTGAAATTCAAACTTTTCGTGAAACGTCTCTTCTACGCCATCCAAGGAATTACAAGAGATCACAGCCTTCTGGAAAGCTGGTGGCGCTATTCACCCTACATACATATATGAAGGTTGCTCAGTACCCATTGGGCATTACAAAATCAAGTGAGGAAACATGTAGTTCTAGTGCCTGCTTTATGAAATTCTAATTAGGCTTTGATTGGGCTCCGCTCTCTCCTCTCAAATGCGCCGATGATAGTCCTGGCTGATGCGTTTGGCACATGTGAGTCGACTATCCATAACTGCTTCTGGAGATTTATCCGTTGTGTTCTTTCCATCCGCGACACAAGGATACAGTATCCAATCATGAGTGTTGGATACTGTAGAGGAGCTGCGAATGCATTCAGCTTTCGAGGACAATTTTCAAGTAGGGAATACAAACACCAGAGAGAAACATCCCATGAATAATAAAAAGGGCATATAAACCTTGCAGATGTGATAGGGCTACTCGATGGCACACTCGTTCGGATTGCTGCACCGTCCAGCGCGCCCTGGCAGTTCAGATGCAGGCAGAGCCGGTAAGTGGCCCAAAAATTTTGGGCCGGCCCGGCCCGTCGGGCCCAAGGTCTGGACCGGCCCGGCCTAAACCATTTCTGGGCCCAAGAATTTTGGGCCCGGCCCGTCCCAAAATTAGGCCCGTTTGAGCCCGATTTTCGAAAAAATTCGGGTAAAAATTTCCGATGAACTACTAAGTACCTTAAAACAAGAATTTTTATTATTCAACATGTTTACCTGTTTTGAGGAAAAACACAGTGTGTTCGCGTTAGAGACAGAGAAATAGGACATTTTCGTATGAGAAAAAACGACACTTTACTACGGCGGCAGAAGAAGGGCCATATATTTGAAGGCGCGTTCAAAATGTACTCGATCTACTAATGTAGAATCACTTGGTTCTTGGTAACCCTAAGATAGTTTATCAGAGCGAAAATTCATTACCGCTTCTCAAGAATATGTTTTCGCAGATTGCAAAATATTCTTCAATATTCTTCACAAGAAGAATTTCATGCAACGCAGATTCATTTTAATATATAGTAGTAAATATTTTAGAAAAGAAAAATTAATATGTGAGGGAAGGTTTGCACTGCTACCTTTGCAATGAAAGCCCAGTTTGGAAAGAATGCTTCAACGAACAATCGATAACAACTAAAGAAACAACAAACAAATGAATCACAAACTTTTGGTTAAAGAATAAAAAAGGAGATTACTCTTTCTAAAATCTCTATAATTTTCTGTCCTCTAAAATTCACTAAAATTTCTAAAAATTATTTTCTGTTAAATAAAGCCAAATTATTACAAGAAGAAGGAATTCTAGACTAAAATACATTAAAAACAAACGTGTTACATCCTTAATATTCGGTGGAACGGGAAGACATTGCCGTACTGGCTGGCGCTGTAGCAGTAGCCACTTCTACTTCTTGTTCCACTGGTGCGAAATGGAAGGAGTTAAGGAAGTTGAGCACTCCTTCCGATAGGCGCGTAACAGAGGTAGCCATCGCAGACATCTCGTTCATGTGATCGTGCCACTTGTTGAATGCACGAGTCTGCGCCTACAACACACATAAGAATATTATATAAAAAATCCATCAATTCATATTTTAATTCAGGCAATTTAGTTAACAATACTAACTAGAATCAACTCCGAGTGTTGGCAGCGAAGAAGAGCCTCGGAAACTCCACGAGACATCTAAAAAATAAAAAGGGATATTATACTTACGGGCGCTGATAGGATTGCAGGCGGGCGGAAGAGCGGCACTTGGTTCTCGCGGCCTTCTTGCATATGATCATGCCCGTGATCTTGCTCTCGAAGAACCTGAAATATTATTTGTTGCAACGAAAAATGAAGTGCTAATTAGAACAATAAGACTGTCGTGTTGCTGGTAAAAAAAGCAAACCTTGTTCTTCCCAGACTGCGAGATGACCTCGCCGCCAACATAAGCAGGAAATGACGACTCACCAATCGATACCTCGTTCGGTGACCGCTAAGTAAAAGCAATTAACTGCCAACGATATAACCAAGTTGCAGCTGAGAAAGCATAAACTAGCCGGGAAAATGAAGCTTTCTCCTCCGGAGGAGGAGATTCCTTGATATATGACGGGGCCAACTAAAAAAACGGTCGTTTTTGCGTTTTCGACGTGTTTAGCGAGATTTGTGCAGTGTGTGTAGAAAAGTGCATGTACTAAGCTGCATCTTTTTTCCAGCATCTTTATTAACGTACAAAGGTGTGCAAAAAAGGTTACACAGAAATATACACGTACTAACATGCCCATAAATGACTTTTAAAAATGAGCATGTAGATACGCGTATAAATGTGCACATGAATCAGACATAAAAATGGGCAGAAAAGTACATGTACTATAGTGCTCCAAATTCATCAAGAAAAATGAGCACGAATGTACGCGTACAATATCACTTAGAAAAAAATTAGGAAGAAAATACGTGTACAAAACTGCTCAAAGATTGAACGCAAAAATACACGTACAAAAGTGCTCAGAAATGAAATAGCAGAAAAACCTGTTAATTACAAGTATAAATTACTGCTTATAGTATTAAAAACAATTAAATATAGTACATATCTAGGAAAATAACAAAACTTTCACTTAATAAGTTTAGAAAATAAAAATCACAATATCGGTCATGTTCAAACGACCATTAAACAGAATATCAACATCATGCTCACAATACCATGGCAAAAATATATAAAGTAAAACATTAGAAACGTAATAGAACAAAAATATCTTGAAAAAACTAATATTGAGAAACGGAAGAATGTCACATGTTTTCGAAAACGGCCTGCTTGCGCTTTCCAAAGCGCGCCACAAACGCGCGAAAACCTGCGCACAAAACGTGTTTGCACGCAACGCGGCTAGCAGGCTTTTTTGAAAACATATTTCGACATCCTTACGTTTTTCCATATTATGTTTTTAAAGTTTTTTTGTACTATTCTGTTTCTAATGTCTGAATGTATATATTTTTTGCGAATGTAGGGTGGTCATGACCTTGTCATTCGGTACGTTGGAACTTTGAACATGACCGATATTGTGATTTTTACTTTCTAAACGTATTAAATGAAGGTTTTGTTGTTTTTCCTCAATAAGTAGGATATTTCGTTGTTTTTTGATCATATAAGCATTAATATATTCTTGTAATTAACAGGTTTTTCTGCTATTTGTATTTCACTTCTGAGCACTTTTGTACATGTATTTTTGCGCTCAATTTTTTTTTAGCAGTTTTGTACGCGTATTTTCTTGCTCAAATTTTTTACGCCATATTGTACGCGTATATTTGTGCCCACATTTCTGTTAGTTCTTGAGCACTTTTGTTCATGTATATTTCTGCTCATTTTTCTTTCCGTTTTATGAACATGTTTCAACGCGTATATTCTTGCTCAATCTTCAAAATAATTTTGTGCATTTTAATACATGTATAGTTGTGCTCATTTTTCACTCGGAATTCTGTACACTTTTGTACGTGTATAAAGACTCTAAAAAAATATGCAGTTTAGTATATGAACTTTTCTACGAACGCTGCACAAATCTCACGAAACACGTCGAAAACGCAAAAACGACCGTTTTTTTAGTTGGCCCCGTCATATATCCAGCCGTTGCACCGTATTCGTTGATGAAGAGTTGAAGAATCTTCTGCTTCTACTTGCTCTATTCACGCCTCTTCACCAAGATCTCGCCCTCCTCCAGTTTGATTGGCGTATCTTGAAGTATAAGTTATTGTTACTCACATAAGCATAATAAACAATTGGAAGCAAATGTAAAAAAAACCTGTGCCTGCGTGCGCAGCGAACCCTTGCTTCCTTTCCAACCTCCTTTATTAGCGTCCTCATCTGATTCTCGGTGAATTGTTTGCTGCAAAAGATAATGCATTTACAATTAGCACCTCACTTTTAATTAACAGCTCATTACAAAGATCTTGTTGAAACCCGCGCACCCACATACACTCTCGCGGCCGCCCAACGGCCGCACACTCTCTCCCCCTCTCTCCGCTCCGCCCCCTCAGGAGAAGGCGCGCCAGAGAGGGGCTCTGCACGACTGCGACACAGCTGGTTGGAGCACCGACCACAAGCCAGAAGGCATTATACCAGGTCGGTATTTACACATTATTAGATCTAGATGAGAGATCAGGCTTTAGGCGGCATGGCTTCTTACAATCTGTGTGAATAACTGCTAACCCAAACTGAATTCTTGCCGCCGCAAGAACTTGCTCCGTTGCCTTCTTTCTCCGCTCGTTGCATTCCGGCTTGCGGCTGGAGTTGAGCTCAAGTAGGACGTCCTTCCTCTGCATGATCTCCTTGAGGAAGAACTTCTTTTCGTCTGCTTTCATCGCTCTGGAAAGATAGTTTCTCTAGTTTAATAAAAACGAGTAACAAGTTCATATCGGTCATGAAATCTCTCAACTGTGATTGACGGCAACCAAAAATTAAGCTCAATCTGAAAGCTAGCAGCAATAAAAACAACATAAACCAATACGCGCATTAAGAAGACTTGATTCAAGAAGAGACTTGAACCAAGAAGAGACTTGAATCAGCGGAAATATCAACAACATTTGCGTAGCAAAAAGTCCGCTATGTCAGTATACTGTCCAACAGTATGATTAAACAAAATATTTGGACTTAAAAGCAGAAATAATAAAAGCTCTTTAATCAATAACAACAACAACAAAACTATAGTCAATCTGTCAGCTTTATCGTGTTCAGAGCAAAAAAAATTCCCGGACCTTAACGCGACATGGGTTCGAGGGTCGGTGAGCGTTATTTCCCGGAGATTGCTTTGACTGCGAGAGAACACTAAAGATAACCACGAAATGAGAGAGGCCAGACAAACCATATCACGAGTATGTTTGTCTGCGTCTCCACTTTTACACGCTATTTCTAGCCATTTCAAACATCCGGGATTTTTCCGGAGCGCTGGGAACATTTGCGCAAAATCGGTCCGGTATCTTTCCCTGAGCAGTCAAGAAAACCTCCGAGGTTCCATGCTATTGCATCACCGAACTTTCTTGAGAATGAAGGCGCGGCAGGTTGTTGGGCGGTACTGTATATGTACATCTCCACTGGGCACATGAGTCGAATTGGCGAAGCTTTCCTCCACTGTTTCGAAGATGCCGCTGAAAGAGATGGTAAAGAGAGAGAGAGAGAGAGTAGAGAGAGAGAGAGAGAGAGAGAGAGAGAATGAGTGAGAGAGTGACATTGAGAGTGGTAGAGAGGGAGAGCGAGAGCGAGAGCGAGAGAATGAGAGTTATAGAAAGAGAGAGAAAGATATATATATATATATATATATATATATATATATATATATATATATAGAGAGAGAGAGAGAGAGAGAGAGAGAGAGTGAGCGAGGGAGAGAGCCAACTTGAGCTTGATATATATATATATAGATAGAGAGAGAGAGAGAGTGATCGAGGGAGAGAGCCAACTTGAGCTTGAGTAGACATACAGTCCCGTCCAACATTGTTGGGTCCGAAATTAATACGATCAAATGTTCCGGATTGTTTGTAAGTGGTCATTGAGAGCTCGAGAGCCTTGCTGCCCTGTTGCTATCTGTCTCGTTCATGTCGATGAAGTACGAGTCTGATGTCGGCGCATACCAGCAGGTAGACTTGGTGTTCGTTATTGTTGTTAGTAGGAATACCGAGTAGTTAAACAAAAATATCAGTATACCGCGTAACTTGTATTTGTAGTTCTGTGCGACCATTTCGAAGGATGACTCCAGAACGTAGAAGTGCAACCGTCCCTTACTCTCTATTAGATCAGTCCTTTTATACATTTCCTTTGCTTCCTTTATTCTTACGGGTTGTGCTTGTGGTTCGTTCAGCTTGTCGGTTGCTCGCCAAGAGAACATCTCTGTTGCCGTCGGACACCAACACTTTCTGGCCGCCATGTGGACCAGGCGTGTTGCAGTGTAGGCTATGTTTCTTATGGTCCCAATTGTCCTTTAGTTTTTTTTACCTACGGTGTTTTGAACGGATGCAAGAAAAACTTTATTCATCACATTACATTCTTGCGGTTTTAGTAAAACATACAGTAAGGAGCAAATTCATAGGATACAATCATTACTCAGAACCTTTTCAGTCATTTTCATTATAGTCGAATACGTCCTGGTGGGAATCAACTCTTTCAGAGGGAAGAACATTGCGATGGGGAGTCGCATAATGTTGGCGCTGTGCATTCAGAGCACTGGTAGAGGGATGTGAGGGGAACGAGGGAAAGATGTTTGAAGGGATTCTTGGGTTGGGGGTGGGCGGTGAGATAGTGAAGACTGCCTATGTTCGTGACGAGCGAAAGAGAAAAGATCGGAGACAGAAGAGCGGGGAACTGTGTTGTGAAGGCCATTGTAACTGAGAGGGTCATTGTAGTTCGAAGAGAGGCTGAGATGAGGACGAGGAGTTAGAAGTCGTCGAGGAGAGCGGGATCTGGACTGATTGCGAGGATGTCCTCTCGGCGAGCGGCTTCGAACTCGCCCGCGACGTCGATCATCGCTGCCATTGGGGTCGTATTGATGCGGCACGACTCGTTCACTCCTATTTTGGCAGCTTCTGCAATGGTTAGAGTTGTTTGAATTTCATCTTCTGCAATTTATCTTCGTTGCTGACTCCTTCTTCTTTTGCGCTCTCGTATAGTTGTTTATGAGAGTAGTGGCCTCCTTCTCCTGCTTCTCCTTGAGATTGCCTTTCATCGGGAAAAATTGATTGAGCATCTGTAAGTGTTATGTAGAAATCATATCATACTTCTCATATTAGCCTTTTTGATAAGTTGATCGCCCAACCTTGAATAAAAACTTCCTTTTCTCCCTGTTTTTTCTGCTCATCAACAACTCCAGTCGGTCATCTTCATCAGCAAAGAGCTCAGTGTCAAGCCTTCGTGCGAAGATGTGGCTATCGGAGGTCGACTCGGCCAGGGCGGCAACTCTTTCCCGACTCATTAAGGTGTAGTTCTGATCTGTTAAAAGTACAAATGCTGGGCTCCTATCCTCCTTTCTGTCTCAAATGTTACCGTCCTCGACGAGTAACGGAGGCACTCTCTCGAGTAGCCTTTCAACATCTTGGCCAATCGACTGGAGAGACGCAAATGTTTGAGCTCCCTCTCGGCGAAGAGTGGCGACATCGCCACTTATAACTCCAAATCGGTCGAAGAGGCCGCGTGAGAGCTTTATATAATACATATTTATTTTCAAGCATAACTGATAGTGTAATTAATGTCAGACCTCTGTGAACTCTCTCCTTACAACTTCTATCAGTTCCGTTCTGAGTGCATCGATGGCAGCAGTGGAAATGACTGCTGGAGCTTGCTGGAGCACTGCTGGAGAAGGGCTTCTTGTCGGTGGGAGTGAGCCAGCTGGGCTGTTCACTTGTGGAGGGGGCGGCGGCATAGCTCCATGAATGCGTCCTTGTTGTGGGTGAACAATTGTCCCCGATAGCTTCCTATTCGGAAGTAGGGACTTAAAATGAAATAAGTATTATTTTCTAACTTCCTCTTGGTCAACACTTGAACTGTCAGGGTGATATGCATCTCGCAATTTCTCTTAGAGCCGAGGTATTCAATCGTGCCGGTGTGATCAACTCCGTCGTATGAAACCTATTAATATCGTTATTTTCAACTTCCATTAATTACATTTTTTATACCTTATTTTTCTTGCCCATGGCAAATTCTAGAAGTCGACGCCGTGGGAAGGCAGTGTATTCAGCTTCACCATTAGGCCCTGGATTGTCCCACTTGACAACTGCATGAGTAGCCATTACTGACTTGGTTCTCTGTAATCGATGTTCTACATGATAAAATTCTTCCGTAAGCTGGCCAGTATTACGATTGTTAATCGACATAGTGTTCTGCAGAGCAGAAGATCTTACAATCAGTAACCGTCAATGAGCACTTGTGCCGACTACCTTCAAAAATCGAAATAATTAAAGAACTTTATCATTTATCAGTGATGCATCCGCTTACAAGACGGGTTATCAATGAGCGGATACGGACTAAAAGCTCGGCTTCAAAAATACATAAACATCTGATCTCTCAAGGCTGCTCGATTGCCTACCGCACAGTCGGTCGGATTATAAAGAAACACATCAAGGGACAGGTGAAACGTCATTCCGACAAGGGCAGCAAGTTCTCAGCCATCCAGAAGCGTCGGGCTCGTGTGGTGTGTCTTCTGATCAAGCTCTCTCACACTTTTCTCTCTCACGCTCTCTCTTTCCCTTTGGTCATCTTTCAAGCCTGATAGATGGAAACAAAATTTACTTTAGGCACTCCTTGCCATGTACAAGGACAAGCCCTCGCTTACAGCCAAGAAACTTGTAGATGATCTCAAGCAAACAACTGGCTGCACGTTCTCTATTTCCACCATTAAGAGGCTTCGAAGGGAAGCAGGGCTCAGGAAGTACAGTATAAAATACTGCCAGATGATACGGGAACAAAATAAGGCTAAGAGACTAGATTGGTGCCTGGCACTTCAACGATCTGGAGATCTTCTTGTGGACGTGGCATTGACGGATGAGTCAAAACAACAGGCAGACCCAAATAGTCCACAGCGAATTCTGACGTTCCCAAGGGACCCTAATCGTTTGGCACCTCTCCCAAAGTATCCAGTAAGTGTGTATGTCTATGGCGGCATCACCTGGAGGGGGCCTACTCCTCTCTACATATTCGACGGCAAGGTAGCCCTTAAAAGCAAAAAAAATAAGCGAGATAGACATCCAACAATGCAGAATAAAAAGATGTGTGTAATCTCCCTTGGAGAGTATAAGTATTACAGGAGAGGATGAATTCGGAAATGTTCTGTGACATTTTCGAGGAAGTAATTATTCCCTTCGCCAGAGATGTCTACAATGGCAGGTCAGGAGTACTTTCACACTACTTAAGAGTAACAACTGAAAGCCAATAAGAGTTTATTATTTAAACATAGTCTCAAAAAATTTTTTTTACTTAGGATGAGAATCGTCCAGGACATCGCGCCTCCACACACCAGCGCATATACAAAGGCACGCTTCGCCCAGCTTGGAGTGGAGGTTATGCCTTGGCCTGCTGAGAGTCCCGACCTGAATTGTATTGAGCTGGTTTGGGCAGCCATGAAGAAATATATCAAGTGAGTTTAATTGTCTATTTTATATGCTTTGCAACCCAATTGCAATACAGTGACAACTGCATTGGACACACAAAAGATGCTCTGATGAGCGCAATCACTAGCTTCTGGGAGACAGAGCTGACAGTTGAGGCGTGTCAAAACTACATCTTGCATGTGAGGCGGACCGCTATCCCGAAAGTTATTGAAGCAAAGGGCGGTAATTTTGTTGAATGAGAAAAAACCATCCCCAATGCACCCTATCAGCTAGCTCTATTCGTAACCTTAGAAATGTCGTATAATTGAGGATATGTAATTTGGCTAGTACTATGTTTAATGAGGAAAACAAATTTGTACTACCAAGAACATTTTCGTTGAGTTGTGAAATAATGCGAAATAAAAAATTTTCCGGTCGTGTCTGGCACTTACAAATGCAGAATACAAAAAGATCATAGCCTCCACTGCAACACGCCTGATCCACATGGCGGCCAGAAAGTGTTGGTGTCCGACGGCAACAGAGATGTTCTCTTGGCGAGCAACCGACAAGCTGAACGAACCACAAGCACAACCCGTAAGAATAAAGGAAGCAAAGGAAATGTATAAAAGGACTGATCTAATAGAGAGTAAGGGACGGTTGCACTTCTACGTTCTGGAGTCATCCTTCGAAATGGTCGCACAGAACTACAAATACAAGTTACGCGGTATACTGATATTTTTGTTTAACTACTCGGTATTCCTACTAACAACAATAACGAACAACAAGTCTACCTGCTGGTATGCGCCGACATCAGACTCGTACTTCATCGACATGAACGAGACAGATAGCAACAGGGCAGCAAGGCTCTCGAGCTCTCAATGACCACTTACAAACACTCCGGAACATTTGATCGTATTAATTTCGGACCCAACAATGTTGGACGGGACTGTATGTCTACTCAAGCTCAAGTTGGCTCTCTCCCTCGATCACTCTCTCTCTCTCTCTCTCTCTCTCTCTATATATATATATATATATCAAGCTCAAGTTGGCTCTCTCCCTCGCTCACTCTCTCTCTCTCTCTCTCTCTCTCTCTATATATATATATATATATATATATATATATATATATATATATCTTTCTCTCTCTTTCTATAACTCTCATTCTCTCGCTCTCGCTCTCGCTCTCCCTCTCTACCACTCTCAATGTCACTCTCTCACTCATTCTCTCTCTCTCTCTCTCTCTCTCTCTCTACTCTCTCTCTCTCTCTTTACCATCTCTTTCAGCGGTATCTTCGAAACAGTGGAGGAAAGCTTCGCCAATTCGACTCATGTGCCCAGTGGAGATGTACATATACAGTACCGCCCAACAACCTGCCGCGCCTTCATTCTCAAGAAAGTTCGGTGATGCAATAGCATGGAACCTCGGAGGTTTTCTTGACTGCTCAGGGAAAGATACCGGACCGATTTTGCGCAAATGTTCCCAGCGCTCCGGAAAAATCCCGGATGTTTGAAATGGCTAGATATGGTTTGTCTGGCCTCTCTCGTTTCGTGGTTATCTTTAGTGTTCGCTCGCAGTCAAAGCAATCTCCGGGAAATAACGCGCACCAAGAGGAAGTTAGAAAATAATACTTATTTCATTTTAAGTCCCTACTTCCGAATAGGAAGCTATCGGGGACAATTGTTCACCCACAACAAGGACGCATTCCTGGAGCTATGCCGCCGCCCCCTCCACAAGTGAACAGCCCAGCTGGCTTACTCCCACCGACAAGAAGCCCTTCTCCAGCAGTGCTCCAGCAAGCTCCAGCAGTCATTTCCACTGCTGGCATCGATGCACTCAGAACGGAACTGATAGAAGTTGTAAGGAGAGAGTTCACAGAGGTCAGACATTAATTACACTATCAGTTACGCTTGAAAATAAATATGTATTATATAAAGCTCTCACGCGGCCTCTTCGACCGATTTGGAGTTATAAGTGGCGATGTCGCCACTCTTCGCCGAGAGGGAGCTCAAACATTTGCGTCTCTCCAGTCGATTGGCCAAGATGTTGAAAGGCTACTCGAGAGAGTGCCTCCGTTACTCGTCGAGGACGGTAACATTTGAGACAGAAAGGAGGATAGGAGCCCAGCATTTGTACTTTTAACAGATCAGAACTACACCTTAATGAGTCGGGAAAGAGTTGCCGGCCTGGCCGAGTCGACCTCCGATAGCCACATCTTCGCACGAAGGCTTGACACTGAGCTCTTTGCTGATGAAGATGACCGACTGGAGTTGTTGATGAGCAGAAAAAACAGGGAGAAAAGGAAGTTTTTATTCAAGGTTGGGCGATCAACTTATCAAAAAGGCTAATATGAGAAGTATGATATGATTTCTACATAACACTTACAGATGCTCAATCAATTTTTCCCGATGAAAGGCAATCTCAAGGAGAAGCAGGAGAAGGAGGCCACTACTCTCATAAACAACTATACGAGAGCGCAAAAGAAGAAGGAGTCAGCAACGAAGATAAATTGCAGAAGATGAAATTCAAACAACTCTAACCATTGCAGAAGCTGCCAAAATAGGAGTGAACGAGTCGTGCCGCATCAGTACGACCCCAATGGCAGCGATGATCGACGTCGCGGGCGAGTTCGAAGCCGCTCGCCGAGAGGACATTCTCGCAATCAGTCCAGATCCCGCTCTCCTCGACGACTTCTAACTCCTCGTCCTCATCTCAGCCTCTCTTCGAACTACAATGACCCTCTCAGTTACAATGGCCTTCACAACACAGTTCCCCGCTCTTCTGTCTCCGATCTTTTCTCTTTCGCTCGTCACGAACATAGGCAGTCTTCACTATCTCACCGCCCACCCCCAACCCAAGAATCCCTTCAAACATCTTTCCCTCGTTCCCCCTCACATCCCTCTACCAGTGGTCTGAATGCACAGCGCCAACATTATGCGACTCCCCATCGCAATGTTCTTCCCTCTGAAAGAGTTGATTCCCACCAGGACGTATTCGACTATAATGAAAATGACTGAAAAGGTTCTGAGTAATGATTGTATCCTATGAATTTGCTCCTTACTGTATGTTTTACTAAAACCGCAAGAATGTAATGTGATGAATAAAGTTTTTCTTGCATCCGTTCAAAACAGCGTAGGTAAAAAAAACTAAAGGACAATTGGGACCATAAGAAACATAGCCTACACTGCAACACGCCTGATCCACATGGCGGCCAGAAAGTGTTGGTGTCCGACGGCAACAGAGATGTTCTCTTGGCGAGCAACCGACAAGCTGAACGAACCACAAGCACAACCCGTAAGAATAAAGGAAGCAAAGGAAATGTATAAAAGGACTGATCTAATAGAGAGTAAGGGACGGTTGCACTTCTACGTTCTGGAGTCATCCTTCGAAATGGTCGCACAGAACTACAAATACAAGTTACGCGGTATACTGATATTTTTGTTTAACTACTCGGTATTCCTACTAACAACAATAACGAAGACCAAGTCTACCTGCTGGTATGCGCCGACATCAGACTCGTACTTCATCGACATGAACGAGACAGATAGCAACAGGGCAGCAAGGCTCTCGAGCTCTCAATGACCACTAACAAACACTCCGGAACATTTGCCACACAGAACAAAACGTCGAGATAGCAATGAACCTTAATAGCCAGTGAAGAGCGCACCTCCTGAAGGTGAGCGAGGAGGGGCAGGCATTAGCAGCTTCCAATTAGCCGCGCGAAGAAGAAGTCGTTGAAAACTAAAAAGCAAAGAACAACACATAAGCAAAACAAGTAAGCAACCAAAATGTCGCGATGCACCAGGAAAAATTGTTTGTAGTCCAGCATTCAGGCCAAGCCTGGGCTAAGACTGCCATGTCCGTAAAAAATTCCGCTAAACAGCGTAGCGTTGAAAAATTGTCAGATCTTTGTCATTTCGGCATATTTTGGAGAACGGTTTTTCTAGGATGACGCGCAATGAAAAAAGACATAAAACCCTCCGACGAAATCGCACGGCATGTCCTTAGCACTTCGCAATTCCAGTTTGAATTATTTAAATTAATTTAATTAATCGGATTAATTTCGGACCCAACAATGTTGGGCGGTACTGTAGGTCGGAGAAGTCGTGCGGATACGCATATCGCGAGTGCCCCAAATTCATTCAGAAAAAAAGGTAATTGATATTTTCTCGACCTTCATAGATAACCCACTGGCAGGAGAATTAAACAGATTATTTCCATAAACGTGGACGGGTCTGTGCGGAAAAACTCCGCAGATTGTTTGACGTTTTACTCAAGTATTTCCATACTTTCCCGTGAAATGTTACCTGCAATCTCTCACCCACTTTTTTTCTCTCTCGCTCTCTACATATATCTCGCTCTCTATCGATCTCTCTCCCTCACCAGCCTCATAGTAGGCAGCCAAGTAGCCGAACAAGCTGACGACCCCACCAATTCGATGCGGGCACGCGAGTGCTGTGTTCAGTGCGGGAGTGGCTCCCTTAATCGAAGCAGTTTTACGGATATATCCGTTCTGAATAACGGATTTATCCATCAAAACCGAAATTATTACATTTATTTATAGAGATATATCCGTTTTTGTCAACGTAACGGATTAAAAGTATCAACGGATTTATCCGTCAAAACGACAAGTTGTTTGCCGTTTTTGTGTCTATCATACATATACATATATATGTACATACGGATGTACCTATCCAAGGCTAACCTGGCAATGCCCGAGCAGCACAATATTCTTCGGCGAGATGTTGTTGACGCTTATCTGGAAGAATAGCGAATTGTTTTCTTATATATTTCAGGTTGTCCTATAACAGTTTTGCCAGGGTTTGACATATATTTCAAGTTGTACTATAAGGTTCTTTGCGATCATTCTTGCTTCATCTTCATTTATGAGAAAGTTTCAACGTGATTACTTTTAAAAAAAGTACAAAGCACATAAAAAAATTGTAGCATGATTACAAGAAGAGTGTGAGCGAAGATGAGGACGAATGCGTGAGGAGGCTTTCAGAGGCGTCCCAGCACCGAAGTTTTCGATTGACCTTTTTTGGTGAGCACTCTAATAACGAACAATACGATAAACAAGTTAAAGGAAGTATCCGGCGAATAATTCTACAGTAGCGCTAGAGAACAACTTTGAATGAGCGTGCTCATAAAGTTGCCTGTCGCTCGGTCGAGAGAGCATGTGAAATAGGAGGGCGGCTATGACCTACCGTAGCTAATTCTCTACCCGCCATTTTTCACGCTACAATTGCTCAGAATGTAATAAAAGAAAATCGCTCAAACTTTCAGGATATATGTTTTTGACCAAGATGAACTAATCCATATAGAAAAAACGTAGGTTAATTATTCCCCGGATACCTCCTTTAAGTCAATTAAAGCCACCTAACTCTAATTGTAAGAAAAACACCTGCAGCTTTACTCTCATTAAGCCTTCCTCCATTTCTCTCGCTGTCTCCCCTCTAATACATCTCCTTTACCTATAAGCTCTCTCTCTCTCTTTCACTCTCTCGCTCGTCCTCTCTATTGCGTTTCAAGTCTCATTCATCATCTTTCCTCTTTTCGTGACTTTTACATAATATTACATCTTAAATAATCATGTGCAATCGTAACGGAATTAGCAGTTCTTCAATGGAATCTTGAATATACAGACGTAATCCACTTCATTCTCTCCTTCGTGGATACACAAAGGCCGACTTTCTCTGCTTTCCACTCGACCAGACATGCAAGGTGAGCACTTTTTTAATGAAAAATATTTAATTCCATATTTATTTTAAAGAAATGAGTCACTAATTTGACTTCTTTAGTGCATGAACTTCCGATAGAAGAAGGATATATGTATGTATTTATGTATTGTGATGCATTCAAGAATCACACACCTGCCAATATCGAGATCTCATTTTATCTGCACGAACAAGAGTAATTGAGTAAAAAGAGATAACAAATTGGATAACAAAAATTACTTTCTCATACAGGCATCTCCAAGACGGAAGGTAGTATTCGACTTGAATTTCTCAATCTAGAGCAACTGAACTATGCAAACGGATGCGTTTCGTCCCCGGTCTTGATTGAAAATCTACAATGGTGCTTTACTGATACTTTTATTAAGTTTTATTAGAGTTTTCTTGTCTTAAAAAAAAATATTTAAAGGAACCTTTCGGTGATAAAGGTTTACCCGACCGAAGTGGGGTTTTACCCGCACCTCGAAGTCATTGTCCACTGCGATGTGAATGAAGCAAGAGCGGCACTCTTGAACTGCTGCGCTCAGCTATCAGTGAGATCGAAGGAAATACTGCCTGGCAAGCAGAGACTGTGGTGCAGCGACAATCTGGTAAGTGACTAGGAATAGAGAGAGGAATGAGAAAGAGAAGTAGAGATTGAAGAGAAAGAAAGGGAGAAAGAGTCAAAACAAAACAAAGGGAAAGTAAAAGAGATTGAGGGAGACCAGAGAAAGCATACGCCTTTTAAATTAATATTTTCAGCAGACAAGCACGTTAAGCGGAAAAGCGAAGGATTTTGTTGCCAAGTTACTTCTGGAGCGTGAGCTCATCGACCGCTCGATAGGCGGAATCATCATCGAGGCGAAGATCACTGTCGAGAAGGAAGCCGTCCGAATTCAGTAACACATCTGACCATGAGATTTTAGAATTGGACAAAACGGTCTTTTATTCTTGACATATTGACACACCTAAATTGCTTTTTGCTAAAAACAAAAACATCACGCTCTTCTTTCTTTCGAACGCCGCTCTACAACTTCACATCTTCTGAGTCGGATATTCGGAGTGTAGCCCTAGTCGTCGATGAACGGTCGTTGTTCGTTGGAAAAGAGGCACGAATTGGCATCCTGACTGAATTTCCCTTTATGACTTTCCCTGCTTTAATCATTCTCTCATACTATATTGCCTCTAATATGATTGCTTTAAATATCTTTATAGTATAACAAGCATTTGCCTTCAGTACCTGTCGATGCTGTCGCCCGTCTTCTACACCATGTTCTTCAAGGATTTTCGCGAGCAGGGAATGTCGGAGATTCCACTTGAAGACGTCGACTTTGACGAGTTCAACGAGCTGCTCCAAGTCATTTATCCATCGAGGAAGCCGGTCACCGGTGCATTTTTATATTCTGTATTTGCCCTGAATTCTATTAAAAATACGAATTCTGCATCAAATTTACAAAAAAAGATGCTAAAGTGTGCAAATAATTCATGAGTATTTCTTTTAATTTTTTTTTTAATTGGTAAACTTATATTGTCTCTTCTTCCTCTCAGCCGAGAACGTCGAGTTCCTACTTCATCTCAGCGTCCGCTTCGCCCTTCAGTGCCTTCAGAGTGAATGCAACGATTTATCTGCAGCTCCGATGGCCTGGAAATTCCACTTGAGAAGAAGCTTCTCTGGGCCGACAGCTATAACATCGGCACGCTTCAGGTATTCACTGGGCAGGAGAATAAAAAGGATAGGAATTTAATAAAATTATAAATCACTGCACAGGAATTCTGCATCGATTCGATCAAGACGACTGGGTTGAAGAAGACGCTGATGAGCAAGGAAGAGTACACAGGCTTCACAGAGAAGACCAAGAAGGCGATCGCAGGGAAAGTTGTTAATGACAGTTAGTCAGCAGGAAGAACCTTTCTTCCCTCTGCTTTCTCTCTCTCTCTCTCTCCCTCTCTCTCTCTCCCGAATGCATCCTCCACGCCCTGGCCTCTCTCGCTGTGTCTAGCATAAAATATTAACAACAAGGATTTATGTCGATTGATCAATTGATAATGGTAATTTTACCTTCTCATACTAGTGAGATATATTGTGGTGCATGCAACTGTCACCAATCTATCGTTATCGACTCTTTTTCAAGTTGAAACAAGAGTTGTAAAAAATGTGAATAAAGAGATAATAACCTGGATTTCGAAAAAAATTTACAGAGAAATTCAAGACGGAAGGCTGTATTCGGCTCGAAGTTCTTAATCAAGAGCAACTGAACGGTTCACGCGGAGCCGTTTCATCTCCGGTCTTGATCGAAAATCTGCGATGGTACTGTGCTTATGATTTATTGTCTTCTCTTATATTTACCGTGTTGAAAAAGATATTCTAAAGGAATCTGTCGGTGAGCAAGGATTGGCCAACCGAACTGGGGTTTCGCCCGCACCTCGAAGTCCTTGTCCACTGCGAGTCCATTGACGCAAGCGCGACGCTCTTGAACTGCAAAGTTCAGCTCTCAGTGAGATCGAAGGAAAGATCGCTGGTGAGGGAAAACGAAGAGAGATAAAGAGAGAGAAAAATAAAGAAAAGAGAAAGAGAACGAATGAGTCAGAACTAGAGAAAGAAAGAAGAAGACATATGTAGATTAACAGAGAGAAAGTAAAAGAGGCCTTTTAAATGAATATTTTCAGCTGACAAACACGTTTTGCGGAAAAGCAAATGATTTTATCTCCAAGTCATTCCTCGAGCATGATGTTATCTTCCGCTCGATAGGCGGAATCATCATCGAGGCGAAGATCACTGCCGAGAAGGAAGTCACAGAAATTCAGTAATGCATTCAAGCTTTGTTATTATTCCAGATATATTGACTGACAAATTTGAAGCGCATTTAGTCAAAAAAGCTAATTATCTTTTTTTCATATTTAACATAACTCTTCTTTTTTTCGAACGCAGCTCTACGACTTTACAACTTCTGAGCCGAATATTCGGGATGTCGCCCTAGTCGTCGATGGCAGGCAGTTATACGTTGGAAAAGAGGTTATAATTGACCCAGAATTACCTTTTATTGCTGTACCCTGCTTTAATTATGCAAGAATACTCATTTTGCCTTCAGTATCTGTCAATGCTATCGCCCGTCTTCTACGACATGTCCTTCAAGCATGGAATGATGCTAATTGATGACGTCGACTTCGATGAGCTCAACGAACTGCTCCAAGTCATTTATCCAGCACGGAAGAAGATCACTGGTGCAGTTTTTTTATGTCGTGCATTTCAGTCAATTCCATTAAAAACCATGGATTCTGTATGACATTTAATGTTTGCAAGTAGAGCAGCAAATATTGTTCTATTCAAATGGGCAATGAAGGCTCTAAGTGTGTAAATAATTCATCAGCATTATATATACATTTTTTTTTATTAAAAAATCATCGCCTCTTCTTCTAACACAGTCGAGAACATCGAGTTCCTACTTCATCTCAGCGTCCGCTTCGCCCTTCAGTGCCTTCAGAGTGAATGCATACGTTTTATCTGCAGCTCCGATGGCCTCGAAATTCCACTTGAGAAGAAGCTTCTCTGGGCCGACAGCTATAACATCGGCATTCTCCAGGTGTTCATTAAGCAGAAGCATAAAAGGATGAAAGATATAAAAAAACATAGTATTTGATTAGCACTACAAATGGACTGCTCAGGAATTCTGCATAAATTCCATCACGACGACTCGCGAAATGAAGGCGCTGATGAGCAAGGAAGAGTATGCTGGATTGTCGGAGAAGACCAAGAGTGAGATCCTGGAGAAGGTCAAGGACATTTAGTCAAGAGGAAAAATCACTTTTCCCTTTTCCCCTCTCTTTCCCCAAACACCTCCCACTCTATTTCCTCTCGCTTTGTCTACTTATCTGGCATAAAATATCAACAACCATGAGTATATCGACTAATATTAGCAATAATAAAAAAAACATTTAAGAACTGCAATTCTTTAAAATGATAACAAATCTAAAATTCCATCAGTGTGGAGTATTGATAGAAGTTTAAAAAAAAGATAAACTGATGAGAAAAATAACAACACATTTCGAAATTAAGAAAAGGAAATCTTGGAACGCTACTTCAAGATACTATAGAGAAAATATAATGTAGAGGAAATGGAGGGATTGGAACGATGGAGAAGGAGAGAGTAAAAGATGTAATAAAAACAGTAACAATAATTAGTAGAATACCTCCCTCTAATAGTACCCCTCCTTGGCAAGGATATTGAAAAAGTACCCCCCCTTACCGTCTCTCGCAGGTGCTTTCTCGCCAGGAATCTATCGATGCAGCTGACCAAACAGTGCTGGGCGTCTTTCCACAAGCTGTTCGTCGCCTCGGCGCTGGAAACGCGCTCACGATTCACTACCAGGTTAGGCGTTCGGATGATCACTCACTCTCTCTTTATCTCCCCGTTCCCTGTCAGACTTGTGCTCCACATTCCTTGCGCATAGATGCACTAGATGCACTATTCCCTCGCCCTTACACTCCATCCTCAAGCCCTATATAAGCCGCCCACCTGGTCAATGATAAAAAAATTTGGGTCCTACCCTCTCTCTTGTGCTCCACATTCCTTCGATTCCTAGCAAGCAATATAACTGAAGAGAAATCTGCTCCAGAGTCTGCCGGGAGGCTGCGAGTCGGTTGCTCGACCGAGGAGTGCTGTGCAAAATCGGATTGAGGTACCGGTACTCTTCAGCTATTTGTACCCCAAAACCCCAAACGTTTTCACAAAAATTTTTTCTGAAACTGGGCTCAGGGGGGTTGTTTGGCACGGGGAACACGAATATAACATTCATTTTAAATTATAACGTCATTTAAACAAGTTACAGTCAGTTTTGTGGAACATTCCAGTTATGTTACTTGCTAGGTAACACTGGAATGCGGGAACACAGGAACACAAGTAGGGACGCGAGAAGACAAGTGTTTATCAAGGTGCCAGGGCTCCTTTTATATGGTGAATAATGGTGTACTTTCATAAAGGTCACGGGGGCAAGTCAAGGACAAAGGGGATGATAATTCTTGGACGTGATATATTCCCATCTACATGACACCTCCCCGAAGTACAACATCCTCACGGCGCAGAGTTCGACCCAAGGTCTACGTCTCTGCACGGACAACCTCGGCATAAGAACAACTAGGAAGGAGTTCAAGGCAAAGCCTCTACGTCTCCTTGGCAAACATCAGAGTTCGGCAGGGCCTACATCTCTGGACACAAACATAAAACCTTGTATCGGACAAGGAGGAAGTTCGAGAAAACACTTCTCTACGTCTCCCTTCATTTAGCAGCAATTTCTTGAAAACGGCGAATACACATTGGCAACTGGAACATAGCCTCATCCTCTTCAGAGGGTCGTCAGCCAGCCAATCGTGCGAAGCATATCAGCGGCGCGGCGATCCTTGGCGTGGGCACTGGCTGATTTCGGACTCATCTCGCAACGTGACTTCCGAGACCGTTTCTTCTTCTCCAATGGCACGCTCACATCCATTCCTCGGAAGGGGCCATGAGAAGAGTCGGTGGTTGCTGTATATCGCAAATTTCTGTACCGTTCTGGCGGAACGCCTTTGTTCGCTCGCTGGCTGACCCGGACAGTGGAAGGCTGAGGCGGCGATGCTTTCTTGATCGGATTCTTTGGGGGTGCTCGAGGCACCACGCTCGTTGCCGGCCTCGGTCCGTTCACCTTATGTCGGATCGGAGCCAAACTCCATCTCGGTTGGACGGGTGATGGAATACCATGGTCTGACGTCGGTTCGTGTTCGTGGCAAGCGGCTGCTTCTGGGGAATTGTCGTACACGCTCCCCTCCCCGAATTCACTCTTCGGTGGGAAATCGCTGCGAGTTCCTCCCAGGTAATCTTGAATTTCTTCTTCATCTGGTCAGCATGGTATTTGCGCGAACCACGACCGTAATGTACTTGGTATGTCTTCTCTCCGATCACTTCAGTGACAATTCCAGGGATCCACTTATCGTCGCCACCCGTGAAGTTCATAATGTAGACTTCTCCCACCTTGGACTTCTTGTCGTAATTGCGAGTCATGTTCTGCTTGTACTTCCGGGAAATGTCTTGCTGGTTTGGTGCTTGACCAATTCGTCCGGGCAACAGATCCAATGACATGCGCAGGGCAGTCGTACTGCCCATTCGTACAGCTTCAGGCCATTTTGACTTTGCATCCACGACGATCAGCCACATGGATCCGTGAAACGGTCCGCAGAAGTCAATGTGAAGGCGCTGCCAAGCGCGTTCACATTGACTCTTCCCAGCTGTGGAGCGGCGTTCTCGTGAGGGTGTTCCCAAGACGGGCGCAGAGATCGCAAACCGGCTCGGCTTCTGCTGCGTTTCTCCAGAGCTGTGCGTTGGTCTCCTGGTTTGCACGTGAGCGCGATGCACAGTGCTTCCGGGATGCGTGCCGTGTGGGAGCGATGATGTCTTCACTTGTTCCAAATTCGATTCACCGTCTCAATCGCCGTAGCTGTTTCAACCAACTTTGCGAAATTGGCGTCTGACAGCTCCACCAGTCGTTTCCGGATTTCGTCAGAACGGATTCCACCAACGAATGCCATGCACAGCATCATGTCGTTGGGATCTTTGACGTTGGCGAATTCGCATGTGCGTGCCTTCTTCTTCAGCTCGAGCGCGAATCAGGCTGTGTCGAACGCATCAATGCGACTCGCTCTGAGAGCACAATGGTCTTCGGCTGGTAGAGCCTCTCCATGTATGCTGTCAGTTCCGCGTAGCTGTGATCCTCGAGAAAGCGACCTTGAGCCAGATTCTCCATGGCTGTGTAGGAGGTCTCACCGACTTCTTGCAGAAAGTAGTACTTCTTCATGTCGTCATCGGTGATTTCTCGGATCCGCATGCTGCCTTCGAACAGGCGCTGCCACACGCGGAAGCTGTGTCCGGGAACGAACGGGTTCACCGAGTGGGACCTCGCAGCGGTCACGATCACTCGGGCTGGATCAGCCGGCGCTGCGGCCGGAGTTGTTGCGATTGAGTTCGTCGGATTCGTCATGATTTCCTCGTAAACCTAGCTTGGCTAGGAAAAACCCGGGTGCCTACGGGTCACGAGGCCCGCACTTACTAACCAAGAAGAACTCTCAGTTAGTCAGGGGTCTTACAACGTGGCCTTCGCGGAGCTTAACTCGGCAAAGGTCTTTCTTCCTCCGCTAGCTAGGCTAGGATCGAGGGATCTACTGCAGTGGCTTGACTGATTCCAACAACCGCAACCACGAAGGGCCCTTACACTTGGACCCAACTGGCCTTCGTCGGAAGTCGGAGCAGTACAAGGTTGCAGCAGAGCACACTCGCAACAGAGGGGCTGCTCACAAGACGACGGCGCTGAGTTTCACAAGGCGCAAGCCATAACCGGGGGCGCTGGTTACTTCTCGAAGGCGCGGAAACGAGTTTCACCAGACGCAGGCCACAACCGGGCGGCGCTGGCTACTTCTCGAAGGCGCGGAGTGAGCTTTCACCAGGCGCAGGCCACAACCGGGCGGCGCTGGTTACTTCTCGGCGGCCGGAGAGTTGACTTCGACGTTGAGCTCCACCAGGCTAGCTGATGAACTCGAAGCGTGAAGAGAAGACGAGGCGGCGCGGAGAATCTTCGGCACTGAGCTCCACCGGAGGTGAACTCGAAGTGCGAAGAGAATACTGATCGCCAGTTATGTTATTTGCTAGGTAACACTGGAATGCGGGAACACAAGTAGAGACGTTTGAAGACTCCCACGCACTATGTTTCTGGCAGTGGACAGCACGAGTGACCGTCCACGCCCGATGCTCACTTTACCATATGTAGCGAACCATCCCAAAACGACAAAATTGTGTAAAATGAAAGTCATATTCTTGTTCCTCGTGCCAAATAACTCCCCTGAGCCAAGTTTCAGAGAAAAAAAAATTGTTTGAAAATTTTTGGGGTTTTGGGGTACAAATAGCTGAAGAGTACCGATTTTAGTTGTGTTCGACTTGGCACGCGAATCATTCATTCAAAAGGTTTATCAATAAAGGGCGTAATAGAAGGTCCATCGAGTTTTTCTTCCCTTCTGCATTCGTCTCCTCTCATGCTCGTACATCCTGCTGTTGGACAGTTGTGAAAACAGTGAGTCGGCCGCTTTCTGTGAGGCAACCGCCAGACAAGCGAAGGAATGCGTCCTCGAGGGAAGCTTGAGAGAGGGAAAAGTCGGTTGCCTTCAACGCAGCGGCCACCTTGGCGAAGAGAATCGACCATTTGTTGGTAGCCCTCCCTGGGATCCGAAAGGAGCTGAGGAGCCTGAGCCGAAAAGGGAGAGGGGATATAAAGATAGATATATGAAGTAAATGATCATCCGAACGCCTAACCTGGTAGTGAATCGTGAGCGCGTTTCCAGCGCCGAGGCGATGAACAGCTTGTGGAAAGACGCCCAGCACTGTTTGGTCAGCTGCATCGATAGATTCCTGGCGAGAAAGCACCAGCGAGAGACGGTAAGACGAGCCGAATCTGTAAGAAGAAAAAAAAAGGAAAAAAAAGAAACAATTTCCCGCACTTTCTCCAGGAATCTACCTAAGGTTCTTCGTAGGCTTCTTCGCGTGTTCAGTCATTCCAACACAACGAATGAGTTTGTCGGCCTTCAAACAGCAATTTTACTGTTTTTGCACTTCTCATCCCTGATTCATGTGATTGAACCTTTGCGGATGGTTCTGCGAAGCCGTAAATACCAGCGAGGATCTCGAGAACCTCTTTGCGACTCAGCTCGGGGAGCAAAGCGTCGTATTGCGGGCAGTAGCCGAGCATCTTCAAGCAAGTCTCTGAACTCTATTCTTCCCTTTTCTCTCTCCTTTGCCATTTGCTCTCAACTCTTACAATTCGCTGTCGAATGTCGAATCCGCCGACAGTGACACTTCCACTGGTCGCTTTCTCTCCTCCAGTGATGATGTCGAAGGTGGAAGTCTTCCCTGCGCCGTTCACTCCCAGCAGTCCGAAGAACGCCCGCTGCTCCACTCCAAACGTCAGGAACGTGACCATGGATCACTCTTATCTGATATTGCTTATCAAAAGTACTACGGTACGTAAGTATCCCAGAATAGTCAAATAATAGAAGAAGGGCTCCTCCTACAGGGAAGAAGTTGCCGCGGCGAGCGCGTATTTACTGTCATCCTCTCGTCCAGTGACTGTCGTTCGAGACTGACGCTCACGCCTTCGGCGATTTTAGAGTTGCATAATGAAAAAGATGAGGAAGAAGAAAATGTCGCTGAGAACGAGGAAGAAGACGACTCGGCCTGGTAACGTCGATACTTATCATAGCATCGGACGGAAGTAATACCGGTATTTACTAGTACAGACTCAAAAGATATTAAAACAAGAAGAACAAAAAGAAACCGAGGTGCTCCCATTTCCATGGTTCGCCCTTTTCCTTGATCTTGCTGTAAGTGCCCGAGGCACGAGAGAGCCCGCAGATCGGCAGCAAGAGAAAGTGAGCGGCTGAGAAATGAGAAATCGGGAATGAAGAGAGCGTAAGCTACTGAAAAATCTTTTTTAATGTCGCTTCGTGAGTACACTAAAGGAAAGCCAACCTCAAATGTGCTGGCCCATAAGTTATCTTTTTCAAGATTTATAAGCGCTTCACCATTCCTGGCCTTTTCAGATTGTTTGTCCGCACTTACTACCTCGGTAAACATAGAAATGATACCCAAGAGCATGGAGCAAACCAGCTAGAAAAAATAAGCACACCTTTGATTAAAAATATAGTCGATCTGTAAATGTCAGAAAAGTGGAACATGCCTGAAAGAGTGCGATCACGAGCAAGCCTCGATTCTGTGCATTGATTACCGAACTGATTGCGTAGGCCATTATTACAATCGAAATAAAGTAGAGCACGAACAAGAAGTAGAGGCTAAAGAGGGCATGAGAAAGGGAGATGACAGAAGCAAATTCATCAAGGAAGGAAGATTCTAGAACACTGACTAGCCAATGAGTGTTCCCTCCCAACCGGCCAACAGCAAGATGGCGAGGATGGCAGTGGAGAGAAGGAAGAAGACCATATCGCAGATAAAATTGGCTAACCAGTACAGCGACTTCGAGAGGCCAGCAAGATTTTGCTGAAAATATCCCAATCAGGATAACTAAATCGAAATGCAGAAATAAACGATAGGATGGAACTGAAAACCTGATGAGAAAATTTGCACGTTCGGTCGATAGTGAGAAAGGTCACAAAGTTGCCAGAGAACAGGGCGAAGATTACGACCAGCACCGGACCCATCATTTGTGTCTGCATTGTTTCAATTAGGCACATTTATCAATTTGGTCGTGTTTTCAAGCGAAGATCCAAACAAACCTTGCTGTTCGCTGCTTTAATCGCGGTTGTCTTCAAGTTACTGTAGAGTTGAATACCGCTCGTAACTGATGCTGCAAATGCTCGAGGTTGGTAACAGCATATATGCATACATACATATGTACTATATCTGGATGTACATAAATTGACTCGCCCTCTAGAAACGTTGTAACCGACCGCGGCTGTTTCATAAACCAGTTGTCAATATTGCTGGTATTGACAAAGTCTACCTAAAACCAGATCGATATAATGTTCTTACATATATGCATGAATCATATAGACATATATACTCAGATACATTCGTGAACCTCAGTTTTTGAGTTTTCGAGACGTTTACGATACTCTGTTTCTGATGTCCTACTGAGGTTCAGGAAAATAAGTCGCTCGCCGCCGTGCTTATTGATGTTGAAAATCAGTTCTGCAACAATACGTTACTAGATTTAGAATTCACTCCCTTTGGAGAACAATTTGAAGGCAACATAATTCAATAGTTAAGAGACCAGAATTTAATTATAGGCACATTCTCATAATTTCTTCATGAACTCACCTGGAAAGTACTCCTTCTGGTATTTGCTGTCCGCGGGACTAAAGGTGAAAGCGAGAAGAAGAAAACAAGGCAGGCCGATCTGGAGGAGAACGAGAGTGAACAGCAGCCGCCTGTGAAGCAGCCAGCCGAACCGCTTCGCCCAGAGGACCAATAATTTGTTGCGGCTGCCTGAATACGCGAGACAAATATACCGCACACTTCTTGTTAGTCTACCAACGAGTGGTGAGCGAGAAGGGTTGATTCCTGTCCTTGTTTTAATGCGACTAAAACGCTAACCGTCATCATCGAGGACCTCTGCGATGGCCTGGCAATCCTCTTTCGTTCTTCCTCTTTGTTCTCGCCATGTGCCAACTCGCCAATTCTGTCAAATAATCATGTAAAACAGATTGATTATAACTTATACGGTTCAGTGCATTTCGAATTTCCGTACCTCGAGAAGACCTACTCGAGGCTGCTGAGAGAGACGCCAAAACTTGCGACTCCAAGACTCGCCGAATTCTTCTACAACTCGCCGAAAAGTTGAGGGAACCTTCAAAATAATAAAATATGTATGTATTTATATGATGCTGTTAGTCTGTTTGTCGGTATACACACTATAACATATTAATAAAATCAGTCTGACTATCCGCGATGCTGAGCAGACAGCGCGGTCTCGAGCTGCGCGGCGTGGAGAGAGAAGAGCGACGAAGACGGAACGTGCTCCTTCGCGAGCTGTTTGATAGAATCCGCACGCTTGGCTGCGTCGGTCGTGTCGCGAAGAACGACGCAGAGAATGAAACCAGTTACGATGCTGAGGCAAGGAACTATTTGGCAAGACCAAAGCATGCCCAAGGCAATTCAATGGAAGCAGGATGGCTACCTATTCTTGAGGAACTGCGCGGTGCCTGCGGCGACAACTTTGCCGCGTGAGATTATGGTGATGCGGTCGGCGAGTTGCTCGGCCTCGTCCGTGTAGTGCGTCGTCATGAGAACCGTGCTGCAAGAACAGCATCTCAGTACCTCGGTGAATCCTCGTGAACCGACCACTTGTGCTTGTACGCCTGCAGCAGCCGCTCCACGTCTCTGCGGGCGCCCGTGTCCATCCCTGCGGTCGGCTCGTCCAACAGAACAACTCTGCCGCCGCCAATCAACGCCATCGCCACACACAACTTCCGCTTCATGCCGCCGCTCAGGGCGCGAGACTTCTATGTTGGGAAATCTTTTAGAAAACTGCGCCACGATGGAACTGTGCGCACCACTCGTGTAAATTGGAGATGAATTAAATGAAAATTAAACTACACAGTCAAAATATATTAATAATATTATCCCTCCTTCTCCACGAACCTTTCCGACGCCACTGCCAAGGTCGCCAAGGCCGCCCGCGCCCGAGGACATCGAACGGACAAAGTTGCTACAAAGAGGAAAACGGTTCTCGCCTAAAACTGCGGTTTCCCCATTTCAACAGAAAACACTTTCTTGAATCTTATAACACCGATAACAACTATCATTTAGTTTGCTCAATGCTTTCTCCCAAAGATCCAGAACCAGAAACACGACACAGGGAAACGTCAATAATCCTCCACTGCATTAGTATTCCATTGCACAACCACCCAAACATGTTATCAACGTTCAGAAGAAGCGAAGATCGACCCGCGTAAGGAAGGCTGCGAGGAGGGGGGGGGATGCAGACAGCACGTGAGGATGTTGACAACTGAGAGGAGGAATGGAGCAGCGAACTGAGAGGAGGAAGGGAGCAGCGAACTGAGAGGAGGAATGGAGCAGCGAACTGAGAGGAGGAATGGAGCAGCGTTGCAGAGGGGTTAAGAATAGTTACGAAATGCGAGCACGGTTGGTCGCGACTCTTTCGGCAGCTCACAACTGCGTTCTCGAATAGTTATAACTGATAAACAGTAAAGCAGACTCTGCTGCAAAGGGAACTGGCAATTCAGAAGTGGAAGGAGCGCAACACTAATGCACGAGAAAACGAGAATTAATAGTAAGTAAATAATTGCAGCTATTTACCTCTGGAAAGTTTTTTTCAGTTTATGTTTATTTCCGTTGATTTCCAGAAGTAATTGTCAAAACAATTGCGAAATTTAGGCTGCTAACAAACTTATCCCCGTTCACATCGCTAACCTCAAGAAAGCGAGACGAACAGAGAGAGACATTCTGCTTCGAGCGGAAACTTAATCTGAAAAAAGCTAGGTTTGTTACGACAAAAAGCGGACTACCCGAGCCGTAAAATACGCGCAGAACCATCAAGAACCTTCTCGCAAACAACCTAGGATATGGTAGAAGACACCTAGAAGCTTTTTACCGGCATACTTACACTTATCTGATATGGTACCACTATCAATTTAAGGGAAACTTTTCCTGAAGTAGTTCCCGGAAATCATTGATTTTTTATTTGCTTTCTTCGACAAATTAAGAATGACCTTCTTTGCCATTGGATAACAAATATAGCAAATTCCCGGAAACACTGTACCGACTAACTGCTTCGTCATTTGATAAACAAAGCTTGAGTATTTCTTTATTAAGAAAAGAAAAAGCTAGATGCTTAATTGATAATTAAACGGTAAAAGAACGCAAGTAACATTTTCTAAACACCTGAATGCCTTATATTCTTGGTTCACGACGAAAAGAGGAAATGGAGTCGAGGACGACAGACGGAAAGAAAAGAAAATGGAGGCTGCATATAGGGAGAAAGGGTGGCAGAGAAAGAGAGTGGAGGGCCGACACATAATGAGAGAGAGAGGGCAAGAGAAATTGGGAGAAACCAGAGAAACAAAGTAGGGCAAGGCAAACAAAATGTCCGATTGCTGGATCGTGGATATTTGTTTTTCGAAGACGAGTAGCCAATTCAGCAGTAATTTAGTGGCATAAAAGATGTTGTCGTTCACCGTAGCACTACGCATTACTAACCACTGCGGAATATCTCAATTCACAGCCATGCTGAATATTTGCTTACTTCTTTAGCTGCTTAACGACAACAAACACTTTCATCGACTCTCAAAATGGTAGCGATTAAGCTACGAATAAAATAGGCACAAATTGTTTAATCAGCTAGCATCAATTGATGTCTAGCATCAATTAATCCTGACAATTCAATTTAAAAAAAGAAAAAAATCCCAAGCGCCAGCAGTAAAGTATGCATAAAATCAAATTGGGCCCAGATTGTACCCCCAAAATCATGACTCCGGCTCAAGCTTAAAGTACCTCCCGAACTCGGGTGTCAGAACGGCTAGGACGGGCTAATCGATGCGACGAAGCTTGCAAAGTTGGTCAAGCACCACAGCCTTAGCACTCTCCGGCAGGTCAACGTAGTCCTCGCCGTCAAGGTGCCCGATATCAGCCACACTCGTGAACCAGCCAGCAACGAAATTCTTAAAAGATTCATGATGGTTAAATATAAGACGTATACCACTGAAGGTGGCTATCAATATTTTTTATTCTATGTTTTACATCGCCTGTAAAGATTATACAGAAATCTATTACTGACGGTGCTGCAAAAAGGCAACATGAAAGTGACAGTAGGGTTTTGTCCTCGATATTTATAACCATTCCCTACCTAAATTTTTCTCTTCAAGTTAACGTATGAAAGATAACATCAACGAAAAATCTCAAAGTCGGAGCGGCAGCGGCTGAAGACCCAGAGCAGCTTTCTCGCAAGAGGAATGCCGATGCTCTTCGGTGAGCAGAGATACGCCAACCACTCGCGCACAACGTAATCGATGCCGAAACGAGCGCCGAGGCGGAAGAGGAACTCGATGTTCTTGCCTGAAAAGAAAAAAGAACTGTCAATTACACAATATCCTACCTATAGTCGATGTTTCAAGAACTTTGTCATTCGTTCCCGTGCTTCAGTGTTTTAGTTTACCCATCTGCTCCACTTCTGCACCGTCCCGTAAACATTTCTGGGGATTCTCTCCTACACACAGCGCAGATAGTCCTCCGAGGCCGCACTATAAGGCAGAACTATTCAGTTCGCCATCTCCTGTGGAACTAAATAGTTCGCCCTCACGCTTCTATCGATAGCTCAGTTAAAGAGAGCTAGATAGTATGTTGCTGTAGCTCGTTCAGGACGAACTATTATGGTCACTGGCCAGCCCACCCTGGCAGCGGGCACGCCTCGCTTCTCCCCTCCTCTCTGCTTTCCAATGCTCCCCCCCCCCTCTTCACCTACACTTCCCCCTTCATCATTCTTTCTTTCCAGCAGCGGATAAAATGCCATTAAAACACTGCCAATTGCGTTTTAGCTATATGTATCACTACATAATTAGTGTACAACAATATAAAAAGGGCATACCATAACTGGGCCACACAACATTATGAGACAGAGGGATGGAGGAAGGGAGGGAGAGAGGGAGGGAGAAGCCTTGATGGTGGTGGTGGAGGAGGTGCAGAGGTCGCAGCTGAAGATGGGGAGAGATGGCGAAGACGTCTTGGAGTGGAAGTCGGCGAGCTCAGGGACCTGCAGGAGAAGGAGAGGTTAGGGCGCGAGAAAGGAATAAGCGAAAGAAACAGAATTATAATGCACAATAGCATGAGACAGATAGATAGAGGTTTATAGGATGAGAGAGAGAGAGAGTCGGGAGAGTGAGAGACTTTTTGAATATCATTGATAATTGTCCAAAATAATTACAATTTGTTTCTAAAATACAAATTTCCTCACCGACTTCGGGAGCCTTTCTTGTCAGGGCGCTGACGTTGACGAGATTGACAATGGCATCCGCGTAGTTCGCATCTCGAGTCTGCGCCTCCTAAAGGGGAAAACATGGTTATGGTTATAGAAACATTTTTGAAAATAACTAAAGTATTCAAAAGAACTTGATAAAAACTTCGCATTTTACTGTATAAATATTTTTTATAAAGTATGTAAATATTAAAAGATTGCAAAATGACCGTGAGCAGCCTATCGGCTTCTTCAAACTGCTCCTGCACCCGACTGGCCCACCAGAAGAAGAACTGCGCCGTACTTGCCCATCATGTCCTGGAATTCATGAACGATAGGACTAATTGTCAGCGAAATCAGAATAATAATAATAAAGATTAACGTCAATAAACGACAAAAGTGGATGACTTGACATTCACATTAGTTGCTAGGCACATTAATAATGAAAATATGAGAGATATTACATAATTATAATGAAACGAACACTCGATCGAAACGGAGTTGCGCCAGAACAGATGCTGCGTGGCCTTCGAGGGACGACACTTCACTCAGCACTCGCAGAGCACCATCCGGCTTCTGCAAAATCTATCTTCAGTTTCTTTTCACCACGCTGTTCATGTTATCAGGGCTTATTTCCATTGCCGTATTTACTATTAGGCCAACTATATGAAAACCACCGAGGTAAAGTGAACCAAAGCAATAACTCACAATAAGTGTGTACACAAAAACCGCAAACAAATAAGCAACCGAAAACGAGTACAGGCAAGAACTTGTAACTTACATCAGCATCGAGAAGTATGGTTGCTGTGAGCACGCGTGTCGCCTTCACAGGAATCTGCAGCTACTTCCGACTCCAGCTCAGAGAGAATCTTGAAAGTGATAAATGGATAACAACATAAAGTTAATATCCACCATGCAAGAAATGCTGAACTTATCTTAACTTAAATAAATAAACATGTGATGCTAAAGAATCTGATCAACAATCTTTTATTACTTTTAGTGCAATGAATAGAAAAAAAAGGATGTTTGATGGAGAAACCTTGCATCGCTTGGTTGGCGAAGCTACTTTAAAGGCGAGGCCCGGCTGCTTCTTCGCCTTAATGGCTTCTGGAGAAATAGGACAGATGAAGACATTAGCATACTCAGGGAAGCCACATAGATGACAACAACTAATTTATTGTTCATAAACGAAGAATGAAGTATCGAACTAAAATAACCTAGCCAAAAAAGAAGAAAAGATAACAAGTCAGAAAGCGTCAAGCCGTGCACTTGACTGAGTATCGCGATTCGCGCATGTTTTTGTGCTGATGCGCAGCGAGCGCGAAGTTAATTTTTTTGAATTTTCCAAGATTTTCTTCTCGTGAATTTTGCCAAGCTTTTCTTTATACTTCTTCGGACGAATAGTTTTTTTAATTTTGAATCGGTTATGCTTTTTATTCTTAATTTTGTGGGGATTTGACTTACAAACTGTTTCTTTTCCAGGAAGAGGGCTGTGGCAAGCGGATCTCCGCTCAACTCTTCACTTTTCTAGCGCTTAAGGTGTGGCTCACATCTTTTTTTATTACCGAGTTTGTTTTATTGACCTGCCACCTTATATTTGGCAATTAGTTACTGTTTGCTCCCAGTTTTTGAGACCTTTCCTGGCCTTTTTCCTTACCGCGTTTGCCAATTTACTTTGGCGAAGGATGTTAATTGCTTTAATAGATTTCTCATGTTGCTTTGTCTTTTGTTCCCCAGAAACTGAATGGCATTGCGCCTAGCGCTCATTTTTTCAACTTATTTGCTTACAAAAGTTATTTTATTAATCATTATTATTTTCTACAGTTTAGATATATTTTCGTCTTTTCTCTTTCATCATTGGCCATATTAAATATACCAATTTGCACTTCCTTTATTCCTAATCTTTATTTTTCTCTCAGGAATCGATTCAACGCCGAGTTCTTCAGAGCTCACCACTCGATCACGTTGGAGGTTTGATTTCTTCTATACTTGATCATACATTGTCTTTTATTGCCTTGAAACTTTGAATGGCATCGCGCCATGGATTTTTGTTCATGGGACTCAGTCAAGGTATGACAATTTAAGGATATAACTGCACGAATTAGTTTTCGCTCAAATTTAAATCAAATTATGTCATTGGCTTTAGTTTAAAAGGAGAATGCGAATTGACTGTTCATATTTTTGTTTTCATAATAGTTTAATATTACTGGCATAATGCAACGGCAATTTTGCGTTTTAAATTTCCTAAAAAAATTAAAAGCTGGTAATGAACAAAAGTTAGAGATTAATGTAAAGTATGCCTTAATGTAAATACTTAGGCAAATTGTGTCAAAACATTTATTGAACATTGGGGCTGTGCTCCTTAATGATGGGAAAGAAGGCAGCGCTGCAGCACACAGAACTCGGAGCCGTCGACGTAGGCATCGAGTGGAAGAGGGGTGAGAAGGTCGTCGAAGCCGATAACGGCAGAATTGTCGGTCATGCGGAAACGGAGAGCCAGAAGATCGCGATCATCAACGGGTTCAGAAGACAGCCTGACGACGAGCCTCCAGCCCGATGCTGCTGCCACAATGCAGTCGTTCCGAGCCAGGAAAATGGCAGATTGAGAGCCGGGCAGAACCACGATGTCACCTTTTCTGTAGCGCGTGCTATAGTGTTCGATCCACGAAGCAGACGTCAGTGTGTGAGAATTGAAGTGCAATTCCAGAATTGCACCGAAAGATGCTCGCGGCAATTCTTGCGTGCTACCGAGCACTGTATCAGGGACGCGCATCTGTCTCTTGAGCCACTGAATCCTTTGCACTTGCGCACTCATAGTGAACGGGACATTGGTAAAGTTCCGTGTGACGTAGGAGCGCCTCTTTACCACTGCATGGAGCTGTTCGTAAGGTAGTGTCGACAAAAGCGATGGGGGACCCAGAGTCCGTGCCGACCTCGCGTAGTGGATCATGACGTGCGTTTTGAAGGTCGGCTTAGATGGAGCTGCACTCGCCGAGTTAATTGGAGGCATGTCAACGTCGACCACTTTATAACACAACTTGACGTACTCCTCGCTTAGCTTCTCTAGGGTATCGCAGTCAGCGTGGCTTAGCGAGAATGATTGGGCGATCATGATAAGGTTGTGAAAGGTCTCAAACTGTCGTCGGATCTCCTCCTCCTTGATCGCTGAGAGGGGGTACAGAAAGGGCAGAAGCCGAAGTAGTAGTCTAACTTGAGATGCCTTCTGAGATCCAGCCGCTTTACCGTAGGCCACGCTCTCTGGAATCGCACCAGGCCGATTGGGTGCGTCGTTCGGCCCGTAGCCGAATGAGGCGATGCGGCAATTGATGCTATCCAGAGTATGACCGGCCCGCATCAGCGCACGAATTTAGATGCCTATGAGTCTTCTACCTTCGCCTTCGTAGACCTAAATAATCCATTTTATAGAGTAGAAGAGAAGGGATGAGACTAAGTAGACAAACATCGTGTGCTATGTCGATATGGGGATCCAGGGCAACATGGTAGCCAGTGAGAAGGTTAAGTATGCAATCGCCAATCAGACCTTCCTGATTAGGCTGCACAGTTTGATACCTGTAAAGGAAGAGGGATTACACGCACTCGCTCCCTTCTCTCTCTCTCTCTCTCTCTCTCTTCCCTCTCTCAACCGAAATCACCTTACCAAGAAATTAAGGACAAACCAGGCCAAATCTCGCATGACACATTGCGCCTCGGAGAACACCTGACCAAATTGCTGAACCGGCGTCGTGCATAATCGGCAGGGGAATCCTTTCGAAAAGCAGGCCTGAATGGCGATATTTACGAAAATTTCCACTTTTTAAATAACCTTTATTTGGCGGGCTTCGTTTTGTCCCAAGTTGTCTGCCGCGAATGTCAGCAAATAAGGGAAAAATTTCTTTGGAGTTCCTTTCCAGTTCGCATCGATGCCCGATTCGTACAGCCCGTTCAGTTCTTCCTGCATATCATCCATTATAGTCTTTTCCCAAAAAAAAATACAGCAGACGTCATCAATGTCAAACAAACCTTGAAATGTTCGATTAGTGGCCGAAAGCAGAAGGCCTTGTTGTCGCGAGCATAGGAGATGGCAAACAGAAATCTGAAGAATAGAAATTTTACTCATCTTTCAGCATGGATAAAATTAGTGCTGACTTAAATCTCTGAGAAGATGAGACGCATGAAGGGAGGCCGGCAAGCGAGAAGTAAAAACAGGTTACCGAGTGAACCGTGGAAGTCTGATGTAGGTTATTAGCAGGAGCTATGTTATCCCAATACGCGACAAGGGGAAGTAGCTGTTTCCCTGGGGCATCTGTCATAGCTTTTCGGTGTCTTGTACCGTCGAGTGGAGAGGCAAGAAGGGTAGGGCAATCATTTGGTTTCAACTGCAGCAATTGTTGGACGTCTTGGTGGTCAAGGGCCGAGATGAGAGTCTCTCGCAAGTTGCACGCGTAGAACTTGCACTCTTTATCTACGCGCTGAACAGTGCCGTCACGGCGCCTCACCACCTCGCTGTAAGTACCCATCCGGAATTCGGTCGGTTCGACGTAGCCTTTCATGTCTCGCATCTGAGACTTTCGTCCCCTTGCTGTACGAAGCCTCTTCATTTGCTCGAGTGCCTTTGAGCACTCCGTTTCGCTCAGTTGACGTACATTAGCGAGTGTGTCGCACAACATGTCCACGACGTCCCCAAAATCACATTCGCGGATTTTGGGAGCAGACGATAAAGTCATAACGAACGATTCCATCCTTTCCATTAGCCCAGTCTCCAGTTGTTCTTCCTCTCCGTCGGACGACAGGTTACTCGCCGACACAATCGAGTCTCCATCTTCGTCATCTGATTGCTGAACGGGCTCGGTATCTCCATATTCCATCGCATTTTCAGCGTCCGGCATAGGATCATCGTCCTCTCCTCTTGAACTTCCCATGTCCACATCGTGTTGCTCCGCTGGAAAGCGTGGAATACTTTACAGCTAAGCCGAATAAGTTTAGATATCTAACCATGCTTTGCTCTCTGATGACTGATTAGATTGTCGTGCCTGCTGAAAACATGGCGAGTCGGGCACAAGAAGCAGCGGAAAACTAATCCCTTTACTCCACCATGTTCGTCCCGAAAATGTAGTCTCTGCTCCTCTACATCGACGCAGCTGAACTCGCAAGATTCAACGACGCACCGCATCCTGAAATCCGTTGTGAAAAAAAATATAACCAAAGTTATTATCGTTAGCAATTGAAAAGAAATGAAAAAGAGAAGACAGACCGCTTAGGATGGGCGAGAAGGAACGTAGTGAAAAGGGGAGCCTTGAAGAAGCATTATGAGACTCTATTAATCTAATATTCTAATTATAGCAATTACGTGAATTCATATTTTCTTAATTTGCACATTTCGCAATATGCAACACAAAAAGAGTCCGTTAAAATGACGTTTCTCGTAAACACAGCTCAAATTTAATTTCTTCAGATGTTCCTCGTCGTGATTCTTCAAGTGGGCACCGAATCTACTGAGGCATTCCGCGGTGAAGTTGAGGCGGAAACTCTGGACGATCTCCGCAGCCATGCGTTGTCTGTCTCTGCCCCACTCGGTTTCGACAACGTCGATCTCTTCATGGACACTTTGTTCGGCCCGATTAGAGCGATTGGTGGTCTCATACACACCAATCACTACACTGCGTTCATGACACGGTCATTACAGGTTTGTTTTCTTATGCATATATACAAATGTTTGTTTGTTTTAACAAAACACTCAAAGTATGGCATATTTTCTTTCATCTATAGAACGCCAGTTGCGTGCCAGGAAAGTCCCAAGGGGAATCTCCCGGCTTCGTCCTGAATGAAGGTTGTGAATTGTTGAAAATTTTTATTTAATTGACATAATATCACAATACAACTTATTTCTTAGTCGTCTTCTTTCAATTTTAAGTTGTGGTGAAGACGAGCTCCGCCCATCCAGATCTCTTCGATGACTACGATCCACAGGGCATCCCCGCCAAGCGTGCGAAATGTTACTTATTTTGCTGACTTGTTTATATTTATTTATCTATCATTATTTTCTGTAATAGACAGATTAAGTGATGTTGAGGATAGTAAACTTATGAGTCGAAACTACAATTTTTTCAGTGGAGGAAGAGCGCTCCTCTCCTGATGAAGGTCGCCTAGATGCGGGGACTCCGGCCTGGATGAGAAGCGTCAGAACAGTGTCAGCTGAAGCTGAGAAAGGTTTGTATTTCCATTTGTTATAGCATATATTCATAAACACTTGATATGGGTATTAAACCTGACGGTATTTTTGCTATCCTTTAAAGGAACCGTGCACTGAATGATGCTACCGTAGTATATAGGAACCATTTGCGGGCTAGAGAGCGTGTGAAATCGGAGGGTGGCTAACAGCTACAGTAAAAAAAAATTTGGCTCAGCCACATTTCGCGAGCTTATAACTTTCTAACAAGTATACATAAATGTTTCAAACTTTTCAGCAGTATGTTTTGGACTGATGCTAATAGAAATACGTCCATAAAACAATATATCAGATATAACTTCTCCTTTAATTAAAAAAATTTCTGGATGTTGTAGAAAGTGACTTGTCCCCGCCGCTGAAGCCACGAGTCGCCAACGAGCCGAGCCAGCTCAATCAACCACCGAGGACACCCTCACGAAGCCCAGGTACTTGATTCTTGCTCATAGCTTCTTTCATAATGTGAATATTTTTAGTATCCTCTAGTTTAATTGATCAATTGAGATAATATGCATATTCAAAAAGAGTTCACATTTACATGTCTTTAAATACGGCACTATGAAATACTAAAATTGCATTTCAGTTTCAGTAGAATTTCCATTGAACGAGAAGCTGGCGAACACGAAGCTCCGTGATGTGCTCGTGGATGTGCGCGGTAGAGCTATCCTGGAGAAGCTGGAGAACGACGAGTCTTATATGCTGTGCGAAGTGAACACGGATCGCTGCTACGTGAAAAGAAAGATAACCAACTACCTCCTCGCGTACAGCAACAAGTCAGCCAATTGAACAGTATACAATGGCATTCCTCCTTAAATGATATCTTTTTTTGCCCATTTTATTACAACTTTAAATTTTTTTAAACCTATTTTCTAAGATTGCCGAAGACAGAACCGATTCATTTGTAGACAGTTCGCCCCGGCCCTTCACGAGACTCGATCCTTCGTCCACAACCTCTTCTCGGAGTACCCGACCGTGAATGCGGTTTGGATTCCTTTTTATATAGTATTTCTTTTTATTGAATCCATATTATTTATTTTATTAGGAACAGGATTTCGAAAAATACTGTTCTTAAAATGTTTCTTCAGAATACATTCGTTGGAACGAATCGTGCGTGCCTGGATGTCCACCTGCGACAGACTCAACAGCGACTGAAACATGACGGTTTCTACCAGCCAAGGCCTTACACCAAGCACACCAAGATGGTCGGATTCCAGTGCGAGCCGGAGACAGCACAAGATCTCCATGTACGTTTCAATGTTTTTAAAATTCTCACATTTTTATACTTGTACCACTTTCATATTATTATGACCAAAGTACGGTTTATTTGATTCTAATGATGTTTCTAACTTAACTCCTTCACAGAAGGTCAACTCACTCCCCGTGCATTCTGCAGAACATCTAGAAGTTCTTCGGCGAACGAGGTTACTACATCTCTTTTATTTTCTTTTACTTCACTTCAAGTTGTTTGTGAAGTCAGTACCGACATTATATCTTTGTAGTAGCTACTCTTTCTGCATTACCAAGTATCCACTTCCTTTAGAGATTCGCGGATGTCGTTCTGCCGAGTCAACCCTGCGCCGATCTCATTCGAGAGGTACAACATCCTGGCCAAGGGAGAAGTTGTTAGTATTTTTTATCGCCTGATTATGCGACATTTTTGAAGTCTTCGATAAAAGTAGTTCATTCCTTGTCGCATCCCTTTTCTCAATTAATTATGAAACATATTTCTGTTCAGGTTCTGGCTGACTTCTGCGCAGCTCAAGGTGTCACGAGTGATGAGTTCGCGAGGCGGTGGACTTCACTTGCATTGCCCAAGATCGAGTGCTTGGCTAGACGACTCCTTTCCGTGGAGAAGCAGGACGAGGTTAAGAAGGCGAACTACATTCCGGCTCATCTCGGAGGTTAGAGGTTCACCAAAAGAATCCTTTTTCCCTCACTTTACTTGTTTATATTTTTTTCTTTTCAAATTATTCACATATTATCAATCCAGTTATAGATCACGCCAGTCTTGATGGTCTGCTAAACTTGCTCGCGTGCTTCCCGAAGAACAAGAACAAGGATGTCGGCAGATCGGTTAACATCGTCACGTCCTTCCCGGTATGTTCTTAATTTGTAAAAGAAAAAGATATTTCACTGCTTAAAGGCTATGTAGCCAATCCACTCATTTTTATTTCATTTCCGTGTTTTCCATTCTTTTCTTCTTTATTGTCTTTCCAGTAACATAACAATAAAAGAATGCTTCTTTTTTTGTAGCCTGAGCACACAGCGGGCGGAGCCATGATGCGGCTTAAGGAAGCTGGAATCACCCAGCCGGTGATCTTCACGTACGGTGACGCCAAGCAGACGTACTATGTGGCAGTCGAAGGGCGCGACGTGACGGTCAGTGTATGAGCAGTGTTTTGGAGAAAAAATTATGCATAGTAAGCACGCTAATATTCCCGAACGAGATGACCATACAACTTGCTCAGTTCTTTGAATACGGTATGAAAAATGTTCGCTTCATTTCCTTCGCATCCCTTACCATACTTTACTTGAAGGATCACGGTATTTAGTGACGACTAAGTGTAATGGTTGCATCCTATTTAGGTGCCTGGTGATTTGACAACCGCTCTGCTCGTGCTTCTCGCTGTCTACAGCCTCTTCAACATGAGCTACGCGCCGGCAGTGAAGTCAGAGATGGAGCTGCTCTCTCATTTGCTGGGCTTCAAGAATGTCCGGCTCACGGAGGCTGCGAAGCGACTGCTGACTTCTCTGGAATCTGCTGAGAATTAGGTTCACTCATACACTCCCACTCTCATCCCTTTACTATTCTTTTTTACGCCAAACTCAAATACTTGTAAATTACATGTAGGATTGCTTTTCTATTTAATAGCCTAAACGGTTCATCTTGTTCCATCAAGGATTTCTGTGTATTTCATATGCTATGTATTTATTAATATTTTATCAAATCACCGTGTGGATTACATGTAAGATTGGTTTTTTTTTTCGAATTAACCACTTTAACCGGATCGTCTGTTCCATTAAGGATTCGTATACCTTTCATGTGCCATTTATTTATTAGGTTTTACATTTCAAGCTGGTCATCTTGTGAGTATTTCTAGGATTGTGACTGCTAATGATTGAATAAAAATGATTATTCTGTAATTATTATGAAATAATTTCGCGTTTATTTTTGAAAATAAAATCATGTTAACTGTAATCACCAATGTGTTGAAGATACAAACCGCGGGGAAGCATTTGAAAGAAGAATGGAAGGGAAAAGTCATTCGAATACATTAAAAACCTCTCAATAGTCTAATGGTGTTGCAACCGAATTGAACTATTGCCGAGAAACCTGGCAATAGTTCGCTTTGGCCCGAATAGTTAATCGCCGGATGACATGATAGTTATGCCAGGGCGAACTATCAAACTGAATTATCAGCAGCGTGCTAATAGTTCTGAACTATCTGCGCTGTGTGTATCATGCTCACTCTATCTATCTCTCTTCCGATGCCTCCTGCATCCAAAGGCTCTCTCTCTCACTCGCACTCATCATCTCCACCAACAAGCCACTTTACGCTTCTATATTAATTGTAAATAAGATAAATAAATAAACAGATAGCTTTCTTCAGGCTTATAATGGGCTTCAAAGAAAGGAGTACCGTTAATAGCCTTGCGAGAAGGGTAGATTACATGTAGGAGTTCGAGGAGCTCCTCCGAGGTGACGTCTAGAATCTCCTCCTCCTTGTTGTTATCAGCACTATCCGAGAACAAAAACTTGTAGAAGTGCGTTGAGTACATTGCCAGGTACTGAAACGTAAAAAAAATCATATACCTCCGGATAAAATTCTATATCAAAATAAAAAAATTTGCAAAGTAAAAAAATATAACCATGGCTGCCCTAATTGGCATAATTTATAGCTTTGATTATAGCTTGCAAAAACAAAATAGCACCTCTTTGCAGACGAACAGACGCTTATCATCGACGCAGAGAGTAATGTAGGAGACGTTCGGCTGCTTGATGGTAAAGTCGTGAAAGCGCGTCTCGACCTAAAAAGCTGATATCAGTCAAGGATAGTAAAGGATAGTATTCTATTTCCATTATTGTGGCGTAGACATGAAAGGGAAAGGGCTAGCATAAACGTTTTAGCCTCCTGCCAAGATACTGTCGAGGACACACCGTCACTTCGTCTCTACCAGAGCCGAGCGAGACCACACTGTCCAGCACCGCCAGTTTCGCGGTTGTCGACAGCTTGGCGTACTCAGCAGTTGCATCGAACTGTCCGACGTCCTCGTATCTTTTGAGAGTGTCGTAACAGAAAACCTGATAAGTGAAAATCGATTTATTGCCACTAGATAAATAGAATGAATAGATGCACTTCATTAAAGACACCAGCGCAATTAAAGTGTAATAATTTTTGCCACACTTTATATGCCTAAAGCTGGTCAGCAGCAGTGTAATATTTGTCAACGAGATGAATGTGTCTCATTGAAAAGGTTGCTATCTGAATTCTGCGGACGTCTACAGATCAGAACTCCCCGGCTTGAAGGGGAGGGGCGGATTTCCGAACCTTCAACATCGAAGGGCAGAAGTTGTCGATAATGAACAGCTTCGTCGCCAGCGGAAGGTCCGTATTGCACTTCCCACTCAGGAACTTCACACACAAGCTCCTAACGAACTCACAATCGAAATATTCGCCCATTTGAAGGAGGCATTCGACGTTGTCATCTGAAAGTAGAAGAGAAATAGAAAGCTGTTGCAGCAAATTAAACGACCTTTTCTAGTCTGTTTGGTCTGTTCAAAGAAATCAATAACTCAATTTTACTCTAACAAGAATACCTGTAATTGGCTTCCTTGAAGGGTGAATGACGCTGAGGAATTCAGACATTCCCTCGAAGGAGATGTCCGGAAGGACGATAACTTTCTTGTCCTTCTCATTTAAATCCTTGAAGAACATTTTCTCGAAGTATGCAGAGTACGCAGAGAGGTACTAAAACGTAGAAATGAGTGCATATATTTCATTCAATTTCCTGATATAACAGAACCGGAAAACAACAAAGAACACCGAGAAGTGGTGACAAGGCAGTTCACACACACTATAATGGCACTGACTGTTGTATATTTGGTGTACGTTATGTAGGTCAAAGATAAATGCCGAGAAAAGCAAATGGCACCTGCTTATTCTCTTTCGCGATATGAACGACGTCGGAGAAGTTCGGTTGCTTCTCTTTCGAGATGATAACGACGTCGGAGAAATTCGGCTGCGGGACGGTGAAGTCCTGGAGAGACAGCGTCTTCTAAATTGCATACATCAGTAAACGATATTATTTTTCCACTCAATTTGTAGATGAACAGCCCACTAAAGTTAAGAGAGATAACTAACAGCAGAGCTCAGATACATTAAAAACACAGTTTTAGGATTGTGGTACCTTTCCGAATCTTATTTTAAAAATTACCGTTAAGAGCTGCTAGTGAGTTTTGACAGTCTTAACGGTAAAGTTTCCAGTGAGTGTATCAGCCGAGCATAAAGCAATTATATTTTTATCTTAAAAAAGATCGACTACGCACCATCTCCTTTCCGCTGAATGTAGGAAGAGAAGTGGCGTTGCTGAGGGAAACCGCTTTGTCGAGGATTGTTGCCCTGGCCTTCGTAGACAGGGCATCGTATTCTGAGTCCTTCAGTGCGTTGACATCACGCAAGGACTTCACAGATACGTCACAGACTACCTGTGGAGACATACTATTTTACTTCATACTTTAAATCCCCTCGGATGATCTTGATTAATAATTCTAATTAAGTCACCAGCAAAAATTCTGCAATAAGTTTTCTGAATCGCCGTGATTGGCTATCACTGATCATTCGGCCCCCAAATTGCTGGGAAAGGAGCTGATTAAAGACAGATCGCTGCAATATTTATGAGCGATTGCCCTCTTCCCCTTTATGTTCATTTCCGCTGCGAAACCGATCAATATGAACCTTTAGTAAGTCGGATGAGCAGTGCAGTTCAACATAGCGAATCTTCTCCGCCAGCGGAATCTCCTTGCTGTCGGCTCCACAGAGAAATGCTTCGCATCTCTTTGTGACGTCCTTGACATGGAAGCGTTTGCCAAGACGTAAGAGACACTCGACATTCTCGGCTGGAAATATTATTTTACGCATGCAATAAACCTAGTTGAGCCACTGTATAATGCATGTAAAAACTCTTATTCACTTAACCAACGAAAACAAGAGTTAGTAAAGCCATTTCCTATTATTGTCAAATTTATTTAAAGTAAACAATTCGAATTTAAAGAAAGTGAAATAATAATGTTAATTGAATTTTTTTATTATCCGAATACCTGTCACTGGGGCAGGAGAAGGGTAGGTGGCGCGCATCAACACAAGGAAATCGTTAACGCTGACTTCTCCAATATGAACCTCATTCTTGCCCTTCACGGCGGGGTTGTTGAAGAGTCGGGAAAATTCACCCGAGCAAACCGCGAGGTACTGAAACATTTGCAACCGCATATAAATAGTAATGCTTTTTTCTTTAAAAAGAAAGATCATTTAAGCCAAGAAATTAAAGGCCACCAGGCTATTCAAAAAAAATTTTTTTTTTAAATATCATAAACTTTGTCGTAGGCGGCAGCATTTGTTTATTCAAAATTTATGTTTAAAACCAATGCAATACACTATTGCAGACATTAAAAAGTTAGCTTAAAAAAATAAGAGCGACCTCTCTACTGACGTAGAGACGCCTGCCATCCACCACAAGTGAGAACTTGCAGACGCCTTCTTCGGGCTCCGCAAAGTCGCGAAGGGGCATCCTCATGTAATGAGAGAATGTAAGATCCTAATAATCCCAAACGCTTCGCTACTATTTTGAGCTTAACAGTAATACTATCACAAGTCTTAAACAAACAAAAACAAAATGATAGCACCTCCGCAGGATATAACCAAGGATAGTTTCAGAGGAACACATAACCAGTTCATTGCAACCTTTATCTGTAAAACCACAAAAGTTTATTACAAAAAAAAAACAAATGACTGCGAGAGTCCATAAGTTGAACATCTCAAACGATAATGAGCTTGGAATGTATTTGGTAGAGAATTTCCCCGAAGAAGGTCTGCCCACTTGCTTATTCTGCTCCTCCCTGATAGCTTCTTCTAGCAACGACTGACAGGACCAGGTCGCCTCGTCTGAACTAGGGGTAAAATGATACTGTCTAATTGACCGACCAACTTTAGTTGGACCTGCTCTCAACCAAACACGTCTTTGGTGAACATATTAGAGGATACTCGGTTTCCAAAGTACTACACCTTACTTTCCAGATTGTCAACTTATTAATTATTTTAAAAAAATTGATAACACATTAGAAGGGACTCAAGCTAGAATAGTCAAAGGACGACAGGGAAGGCTAGAAGTTCTCAGGAGGAGTAAGAGGGCGAGAAAGTAGGGAGAGAGAGAAAGAGAGAAAATAGGAAGGAGAGAGAGAGAGACAGAGAGAGAGAGGACAGAAAGAGAGAGAGTGGAAGAGGAAAGAGAGAGAAAGAGAGAGAAAGAGAGAGAAAGAGAGAGGACAGAAAGAGAGAGAGAGAGGACAGAAAGAGAGAGAGAGTGGAAGAGGAAAGAGAGAGAAAGAGAGAGAAAGAGAGAGGACAGAAAGAGAGAGAAGGGAAGAGGAAAGAGAGAAAAGTCCTCCAACCTGGCCAGCGCGAACGAAGCGCGCTTCCTGTCCGGGCCATTCTCTACGGCAAAGGCCAAAGCGAGAGAAGGCCTCGAGGAGTCCATCTTCAGTCACGTCCCACTGGAGAGAGAGAGGGGGGAGAGAGAGAAAGAGAGAGAGGTGGAGAGAGAAAGAGAGAGAGGTGGAGAGAGAAAGAGAGAGAGGTGGAGAGAGAAAGAGAGAGAGGTGGAGAGAGAAAGAGAGAGAGGTGGAGAGAGAAAGAGAGAGAGGTGGAGAGAGAAAGAGAGAGATGAAGGGTGAGAGCCAGCGAGTGAGACATGGAAAGAGAGGAAACTGAACCGCCGACTCACAATCTGCTTACTTATGCCATTAAGCATCGTCAGTCTTTCAACTCACGAATATACTAAAGAATTCAAACATCCCACCTCCTTCATGAAACCAGGTCCCGTCACGACTACTGCTACCGTACCTACGCCAACGAAGATCTTGCCCGAGAACACAGGGTGCATGTATTCGCGAGGTGGCATTTCGCCCTGCCACACGTACGGACGGCGAAGGTTCACGACGTGTACGTACTGTAGGAGAGAAAGGATACTGTAGGCAAAGAATTTAAATTTCCCGCGTGTTAAATGAAACCAGGCAACAGTTACAGTGTATGCTAAAACACAAGAGTTATCGTAGCACAGTTATCACACTGTTACCTATCGATTGATTTTTCAATTGAATGAAAAAATTTCCGAGGTGGAAACATGTAACACCCTCCTTAATTTTTTTTTTACCTCTTTTCTTCACATATCTCTTTGATTTCTTCAATTCACTTGAATGGCTTACAATAAGTTCGCGCTATATCGTTACATTTGCAAACACTTACGTGTCGGCCCAAAGCCAAAAAGAGCAGAAGCAAGGCGCTAATTAATTGTCTCTTCACATCCCAAAAAGCGTCCAATATATTTAGAGGTAGCATAAGTAAAACAAATTGGTTTCTTCTCAGCGATATATATATATATATATATATATATATATATATATATATATATATATATTCATATTTTGGCACTAAGCCAATGAATTCCCACGAGTGGTCTCGGATGGGTCCCTTGCCTTGCCCGAGTTGAGCATACTCGTCTCCGTATCGATGACGTCAGTCAGGCTGGAGAGCCGGTGCGGCGGAGCGGGGCTCGATGGCGTCGCGAGGATGTGAGTCGAGTAGGAGCTGGAAAGTAGGGCAAGGAGCGATCAATCGATATCTCAAATTACTCACTGAATCGCTGCCTCACTCATAGAACGACAACCAATAATTAATAACATACTCCAAGGTAGCGTTAATTTTATATACCAGCCCGATTTTAAGCCTTCTTGAATACATGATTTTAGTATACAAATTCCTTTTTTTTACTGTTGAAAACTTTCCGGTTCCAATTTCCTCCATCCTCACTCTGGCTTTCTGTTTTACAAGCAGTCAACAGCGGCATTTCCTCCATGAAGCAATCAACTGATCAAGAAATCTGAGCTGAATCGCAGAAGGGCAACCAATCAATAATAACTTGCAAGATACAATGAACTCACCTCAGTTCAAAATGACATTTAATATGCCAATAAGGTTTATGGGGAAAACAACCCTTTTCTCCTGTTAACAATCGCCTTAGATTAATGGCAGGCAATTGTCATCTACAATTTTTCATTTAAAAAAATTCCGGAACAATGTCAAACGGTCGCTTCCAAACCGATTACCAACAGAAAGTACTCATGAAATACAGAATAAACACAAAACTAGCAATTTCTTAGAATCACAAGCATTTTTTTTGTTCTTTTTTTCTCATGAACCGAGCATACAAAGATGAGGAGACTAACCGATGACGTGGTAAGGACATTTCGGAGAACGCTTGGCACAAGTCCTTGACGCGAGGTCCACGGCACACTGGCACAACACTGAAGGGCAACGCGAATTCATGAGTGATGACAATAAAAAAAACGGCGGACCTTGTAAACACCTTTTCTTTACAAGAATAATAGAAACACGCATGCGTCAGCTATTGTGAACCAAGAAAAAGCAGCCGGATACAACTAAATCGCATATCAATTGTGTAGCTGCAGGCGCGGTTAGGGCTGTTGAGCGGCAAGAATGTCGGCTGAATAGCCCTGGGGGAAGAGTTGTGTGCAAGGAACGAATCAAATTGAATAGTGGCATTATGGCTGTCAAATAACAAGACTGCTTCGAGTACATCTTCGATTGCTTGGACTGAGCAAAACGACAGTATAAAGTGGATTTAAAATCCATGAGCAGCATTCAGCGAGAACTTTTGAACTCGGTAAGTGGGCTAAACTCGGTGGAGAAACGTCGTGTATTTAAGAGAGCCTCTCTGAAAGGATCAAGGCTCAGTGGGAGATTGCCCCGGGGTAAAAATTTCTGATTTGGTTATCCAAAATTTAATTTGGGGTACTCATGCGCACTATGAAGAAAATTAGAAGTTCAATTTTGTTATAAAATTTTTTTCCTTGTCTGGGCATGCAAATGTATGGAAAAAGTTGAAGTCCCTATAACTTTCTTTAACATCAATATTTTTCAATCTTCTTTTTTTTAACGGAATCAACGTTGGATTCTGAACAAAAACAGCCCAGATGTCTCAGTCAACTATTTCATTTTCACATCGAAAAATTATTTTTAATATTTGAATTTGACAGCAAAGTACCTTATACTCATTTGTGTGTGGGTGTTATATCTTAAAATGTAGAGCATTAAAAACTGTATAACATATATTTTTTACGCTTCGTGTGCACTACCCCTAAGGAGCGGCAAATAGGCTCAAATATGGGTGCCTCGGATATGTAGGATTCAAGGAATGCGTGAAAAAGAAGTTAAATTCTTGTTGTAACATAAAATGAACCCTTTCATTCGATTCAGCACGTGCTTCTTTTCAAAAAAGCTCCATATCAAAATTTCATAAAATCATCATCTTCCATGAAAAAAACGCATTTTTCGATTTTTCAGCCGTTGTCAGAAAATGACCTAAAACTATTCGAATCGCTGTATTTTCAATGTTTTCAGTGAGAACAGAATGCGAATAGTACTGTTCAGTACGCGACAAAATTCTCTACAACATACATCCATTACATCTGGATAGGGTGTCCCTACCAATGACAGTATCGATTTTCCTAAGGCGGTCGCGTCAAAACTAACAGATCCGAATTTTTCAACTTTTCGTGCAATCTTAATGTTTCTTACTCATCCATTGCATCATTCTGCTCCACGAAGCACACAAAGGTCAGAACCGATGTTTGTTTTACAGTTGTCCCGTGGTAAAAGCCCGCAAAAGGGTTAGCACGCGCGCGGCTTCGAACCTGGGACCCATGACTTTCGACGTGCACAACCAATTGGCGAAAATGACATAAAAAAATTCATTTCTGGAAAATGCCAAAACCAATCTTAAAGGTTGACCTATCAGCCGATAGCTATTTTTGCGCTCTATCGAAATAAATATATCCGCCAAACAGTGTAAATTGACGGTAAGGTCAAATAAGTGGCCAAGATATTCGAACTAAAAAAGTAGATCAAAAAAGCTATTCATCATAACGTGATGTATGGGAAAGTTGTTCGTCTGAGCAAAAGCTATAGAATGGCATATAACATGTGGGGATAAGTTCAATCCGCGAGCAATAACAGCCGCGGTAATGTATCACCAAGAAATTTACTTTTCAAAAGACTTCAGGGCACTTTTTCGGTACTCCAGCAGAATAGATAATAGTGACTGATAAAGAATGCCCTCTCTATTAGTAAGAGTACCGAAAAAGTGCCCTGAAGTCCTTTGAAAAGTAAATTTCGTGGTGATACATTACCGCGGCTGTTATTGCTCGCGGATTGAACTTATCCCCACATGTTATATGCTATTCTATAGCTTTTGCTCAGACGAACAACTTTCCCATACATCACGTTATGATGAATAGCTTTTTTGATCTACTTTTTTGAGTTCGAATATCTTGGCCACTTATTTGACCTTACCGTCAATTTACACTGTTTGGCGGATATATTTATTTCGATAGAGCGCAAAAATAGCTATCGGCTGATAGGTCAACCTTTAAGATTGGTTTTGGCATTTTCCAGAAATGAATTTGTTTATGTCATTTTCGCCAATTGGTTGTGTACGTCGAAAGTCAGTATAAGGTACTTTGCCGTCAAATTCAAATATTAAAAATAATTTTTCGATGTGAAAATGAAATAGTTGACTGAGACATCTGGGCTGTTTTTGTTCAGAATCCAACGTTGATTCCGTTAAAAAAAAGAAGATTGAAAAATATTCAGTTTGAAGCGAGATACATCAATTCAGAAATTATCCATACTTTTACCTGTTCACGGAAAAATATTTTTTGGAAAATTTTTTTTGCCATTTAATATTGTAACTGGGGCCCAGTGCCATGCCCGACTATGTTTTCACATTCGAAATCCAACGTCTGGGGCACGCCCTACTGGAGGCTTACAGAGAGGCTCTCTTAAACAAGACTAGCGCTCTGAATTTGAATAGTTATTAGTGTGAATAAACGATACTGTACGTCGACTATTCCTAAACTATTCGTGATACATACCAAGCTTCCTTCATTATTGTTCACCTGTTATTTATTTTATGCCATTAATTGATTAATTCATTAATCAATTTCTCTATGATCAGAGAAGAACCTGTTCGAGGTTGATTTTTATTTCGGTCCATCAGCCAATCATAGTTGCTGCTTCTTCTTAGTAAAGTAAAGTGTCGCATTTTGGGGGATAGAACTCCCGGAGCTTCCCTCACCAGATAGTGATAGGTGGAGGAAGAAGGTGCCAGGGTGACTTGGAGGTTGGGGGTAGCTCCCCGAGTTCTCCCCCCAAAAATTCGACACTTTACTACGGTGGCAGAATTTTCAGAATTTAGAGTTTAAAAAATAAAATAAAATCAGGAAAAGACGTTAAACGTGATGTATGTATGCTTCATCTTTGCCATTTCTGCCTGGAGGTGAATGGAGATAGATCTGAGCTGACCTTCTCCTTGATCCCTCCAGTGGCTACTGCTTGACTGCCCTGACCATCGACCGCTTCTTCGCTGTCTTCTGGCCTCTCCGCTACTCCGCAACCACAAAGAAGTGGCGATTCCAACGAATTCTTATCGTCATCTTCCTCGCTATTGCTTTCTGTCTCTTGCAAATTCCATACTTTCTCGACGTCAGAGTACGGTGTTAAGAGTCAGTGTTATAAGAGACTTATTTTTATACGCCTTTAGAATTAATCTTTTGGTCTCAATGACGTTCTTTTAAGCGCAAAATGTTTTTTTCAGCGATGAATGCTGGTGGGGATACCAAAATGTGGGGGTATGACAAATGCGCAGCGGTCATTTGCGCAGCGGTCATTTGCGCAGCGGACATTTGCGCAGCGGTCATTTGCGCAGCGGTCAAAAGCGCAGCGCCTGGCCTGGTGCGTATGTGACGGCGAATTGTTACCATTTTGTCTGTTTAAACCATGTTGGACATCTTTATAACTGATCTGATTATTTGTTAAGGCCATTTCAACTCCACTATTAATCATTCATGACGTCTTGCAGTTGAAAATTGGTGAATTAAAGTTCAAATCATGCGACTTTAGTGTGTTTTCGGCCCCCGTTTTTAAATTCAATTTACAGGACAACAATAAAAATAGACAAGAATGACTGGGGCAATACACCTTCATCAATGTTTTTAAAACTGAACAGGAACACTGTTGTAAGCTAAATTTTAATTCAAAAAAATTCTTAGGCTAGCATAAGAAACGCAGGATTACTGTCATTATTGCAGTTTCAGCATCCGCCTATAATTTAAAAACAATTATCATAACAATGGACATATTACACGTAGTAAATTGTTAGTATTGAAAATGAAGTTAAAAGAATCATCCGGGAATAACTATTTTCTCTAGCACTACTATACGTTCTGTAGCGCTACTGTAGCATCTCGCCTGTTCTAGCCGAGAAAGCGTTGCAAAATAGGAGGGTTCAAATATATACAATAGCCAATTCTCTACCAGTGATATTTAACATAGCTATAATTCTGAAACGATAAGATGAAAATAATTCAAACCTCCTGAATTATCTTTTTCGCCGAGACAAACTGAACCATGCGAAAAAATAACACTTTAATTATTCGCCGGAGATCTCCTTTAATGGGCAAATGTAAGGATAGTGAGTGAGAGAGAGATAAAGAGACAGAGACAGAGAGAGAGATTGAAAGAGAGAGAGAAAATGAGAACGAGAGCTCCGTGATATGTAAAATAACGAAATGGTTAACAAAGAAAGTAAATTACCATTTCATACAATATTTTCTCATGCTCACGAATCTCAGAAAAAGAGAACGAGAAAAAGGCCCTCAGAAATTGAAGCATGGGCGGAGACGAAGTCGATCATTTAGTTCCAGCGTTTCTTATGCGAGACTTAGAATTTTTTTGAATTAAAATTTAGTTTGCAACAGTGTTCCTGTTCAGTTTTAAAAACATTGATGAAGGTATATTGCCCCTGTCATTCTTGTCTATCTTTATTGTGGTCCTGTAAATTGAATTTAAAAACGGGGGCCGGAAACACGCTGAAGTCACCTGATTTGAACTTTAATTCACCAATTGTCAACTGTAATTCACCAATTGTCAACTGAATGATTAATAGTGGAGTTGAAATGGCCTTAACAAATAAACAGATCAGTTATAAAGATGTCCAACATGGTTTGAACAGACAAAATGGTAACAATTCGCCGTCACATACGCACCAGACCAGGCGCTGCGCTCTTGACTGCTGCGCAAATGACCGCTGCGCAAATGTCCGCTGCGCAAATGTCCGCTGCGCAAATGACCGCTGCGCATTTGTCATACCCCCCAAAATGTGGGCACGAATGAATTGTTCATTGCGTACCAAATAGCAGTTCCAGTTAGTCATTCTACACAGCACTTTGTTCCATTCAATTGTTTCTAAAGAAGACCCCCACCCAAAGGTGCACTGTACTGATCCAAAATGATCTGTTGGATAGTGCTAATCAAAAAAGGAATCTTAAGAACACAGCACTTTCGTTATTAGGAGTTTGAAGCAACCTATCTCGGACGACTTTTCGCAAGTATGGGACTAGTTCATTTTGAAACGGATACCTTATCCCTCTCCTCCCATCTCACTGCTTGAGCCCTTCACACTCTCTCACCATAGAAAAGGCCGGCTAATGTCGGTTGCGAGCGTCGATATGCCGCACCAACGCACGAACCTGTTGGCCCCGGTGGCCACAGTGTTGTCCCGTTAATTTTTTTTTTAAATTGCGGGAAGTTTAAATAATATTCTTGGTAGCAATTAGGCGCGATGTTTGAAAATTTTTCCCATACTAAGCAAAAGTGAATGGAGTTCCACTATTTCAATGTGCTGTGTTCTATAGTAGATCTGATGAACGCGCTTGTAAACTTTTCGATTCAGATCATACAAGGATTGACTCCAATCTTTCTGCTTGTATTCTTCAATGTACTTATTGGCGTCAAATTGCTCATGTTCGGCAGGTCTACGTTTCTCTTTTTTTCGTCTTTCGTTTGCTACCAAGAACAGTGCAGTGAGCAGAGTCTTGATTCGCTCTTCTCCAGTGGTCGGCGAGTCAACGCAATTATGGCCATCTCAACAGGCACTGTTCTACTCAACCACTCTGCCCGGCCGCTCAGCATCTATTTCGAGTTCTTGGAATTGGAGAATGACGATGCCAAAAGGGTTCTCTACCACAGCTGGAAATGCGTCGCAATCCTCTCGTTAGTCAGCCAAGACATTCTGTACTCAGAAGTGCGCCATTCAAAAGTAGAGCAACTCTTGGCAGTTCGGTGTGGAACTTCTCGCTGTACTCGCTCTGCTCGAGTGAATATCGCACTGCCCTGAGGCGCCTCTTCTCCCGCGTCTTTCCCGATCGATTTACAGGAGCCTCTCCACCCAAAGCGTGATCTTCCTAAAGAAAAGTTATGACTGAAAGTCAAGGATCCGACATCCACATCCTCGTTCAACGACAAATCGAACAAATAGCATTTTTCTTTTATTGCTCATTTGAGAAGGTTATTCTAATTGAACATTTTCATAACGTTTCAGTTGTTAGTTTGTTCAATGTTTTGAAAGCGGACATCAACTATGCTTCCTGAGAATTTGGTTCAGAAGTCTTTTTCCAGTTTCGTATGCAGAAAAAAAATTACGTTGTCGGCTCCTTATTTTATTGAGAAGGGAGAGGAGTGAGACATCGGGGAAATATGCTAGCTTTTCTACTTCTACATCTACAACTTCTTCTTCATCGACTTATCCGCCACCTAGAAATTGAAAAATATCAAATACAAAAAATTGAATCTGTAATTTCTAGATGTTTATTTTTTTATGACTAAAATACCTTCGGCATTCCCCTTCTCGTCGCAGCCCTTACTTCTTTTCCTCATCTTTCTTCACTTCCTTTGAGGGTGATTTGGCCTTAGTCTACAATCAAAAAGGCGTTATAATTAATAAAGAAAAGAAGACTTATAAAATATACATGTTTTTCTCTCTTCCTTCCTCACCTCTTCCCTCTTCTTCGTCTCCTCTTTCTTCTCCGCCTTCTCTTCCTTTCTCTCGTCCTTCTTCTCTTCCTTCTCTTTCTTCTCTTCCTTCTCTTTCTTCTCCTCCTTCTGTTCCTCCTTCTCTTTCTTCTCTTCCTTCTTCTCTTTCTTCTCATCCTTCTTTTCATCCTTCTCTATCTTCTCTTTCTTCTCCTTTTGTTCCTCCTCAACTTTCTTCTCTTCCTTCTTCACCTCCTTCTTTTCTTCCTTCTTCTCATCCTTCTTTTTCTCCTTCTCTTCTTTCTTTTCCTCCTTCTCCATTTCCTTCTCCTCTTTCTCCTCCTTCTTGTCTCCTTTCTTGTTGTCCTTTATCTCCTCCTTTTTATTTTCCTTGATCTTCTCCATCGACGCTCCCTGAAACAATGTTCACTTTACAATACATACCTTAAATCAATTTTGTATTACTACCGGAAATCGTACATTCTTCTTTTCTTTATCTAAATACGATTATTGTGAAAAGTCATAATAACTTTGTGGCCTGACCTCCTTCTTGTCTCCGCCTTTCGCTGCTTCTTCTTCGATCTCGAAGAGACAGGGCAGCCTCAGCACTCCAGCACTTACTGCGTCCTTGTGCCACAGCTACAAATTAGAAATAAACGTTGATTACTCCTGCCATTCAAGCAGTCAATGATACCTGGCGCGCATTCTTGCCATTGTCGGCGTCTGCAATGGCCATGTGGTAGAAAGCCATGAAGTGCTTGAGGTTATCCGGGCGGGTCTGGCCGATGAACTCGATTCGGACGGTCATCTTGCTGCCGACTCCGAGGATCCCCATTGGCGGGTGCACGCGGAAGAGATCGTTGTCCGTCACTTTCACCTGCAAAACAAAATTACTTGTAATATTTGTTTGATTTCATTAGCTAGTGTTATACTGTATTGCGAATACTTATTTACTTTAACTATTTGTAATACAGAACTCCAAAGTTCTCTTTCAGTCTGCGTCTCTCCTTCCGTCACACTCTCTGACCTTGAATGTGCACTTCTGGCTGAGCGGGTTGGTGAGTGTCCGATTGGTTGTAATGACGTCGCCGAGTTTCCCCTTGAAGACGATGTTTCCTTGTGGCTCCACTTGCAGCTAAATCAGAATTCATAGTATGGGCTATTTCAAGCGTTTCTCGGTTGTCGTTTTTTACAAAAGACAATCATTTTGTTATCCCTGGCAATTCGGAAGGCGTCTTTTATCTTGAAGCACTTTGAGAGGCTTGAAAGGGGACTCGCGGGGCTTGTTCGCGTCGTTTGGCGGAGCCATCGATTTCGCCCTCTTTTAGTTGATCTTCGCTCTAGAAATGGGTAAGCCATTTTTTATTTTAATACTGGAAGCAAGTAACATTGTGGAGGAGGCAGAGATAGGAGAGATAAAGGAAGAGAGGGAAAAGGAAAATGGAAGGATGAAGGAAACTAAACAGTCGCGGATCGTCGGAGAAGTATGAAATAATGAAGATGAGGCGAAATCTCTATTTATAGGAAATTAGCAAAAGTTCATCGCTGAAAAGTACATTTGAACTTGAATGTTCAAATTTGATTAATTTACTTGTTAGCGGCTAGTTGGGCATCGGCCTGAGCACTTTGTATTGACTTTCCCTGTCAAGACATAACCCATCCCTCAGGGTGCCGTTCCGTAACTTCTTGCTCCGTATTCCCTAAGTTGCGCTCTAGGAGTCTAATGTACGATCCCTGGGGAGCGAGATACAACCCCTTGCAATTCAAACTTTTCGTGAAACGCCTCTTTTTCGCCGTCCAGGGAATTACAAGAGATCAGAGCCTTCTGGAGAGCTCGTAGCGCTATACACTCTACATATGTATGTACATCTGTACATATATGAAGGTTGCTCAGTACTCATTGGGCATTCCAAATACCTATTCAGAGTCATATAAACTTGTACTTTTGGGAGAAACTGTTTGCCTTTGAGCGTACATAGTGTCGAACAAATTTGATAAGTGCTAACTTGAATTTCTTCGTGACGTTTTCAAAGTCTAATAAAAGCAGAGAAGCCCTTGTTCCCCTGCTTTCCGGGGGATCAAAAGATATCTTTTCTTCGCGCTCCCATGTGATCAAAGATCCTCCTGTTCCCCCCGGAAAGCAGATATTCATGATCTTTCAATCTGAGCGTCCTTGTGTGGACTACGATTAATGAAGACTTGGCAATGGAAAGACATTATAGCTGAGTAACAGAAATTAATAAGGTAATATCAACAATACTTTCTCCAACAAGCTTTTTTTTATCAATGATAGACTTTACTGTTTTTCTTATTATTCGACTTTCTTGATTACATACATATGTAAGTGTATGCACATATTTCCTCATGCTTAAGGAAATGTGCATATGTCACAAATCTCCTCCTGCAATCTCCTTAGTAAGGCCAAGTTCCCAGAGTCGACCTCCCACCACATCTGCCATGGGGGCAAAGACCTAGCAAATCATGAGAATATGCTGAAAAGAGGAAGCGGATCTGAATGCAAACAGCAAAAGACAACAAATAAACTGCTGTAAAGAAACTGGTTTCCGCTTTTTGCCACTTCCTTGAATTCTCTCACACTTTCGTTTTCGCTCGCAATGCAGCCAAGTCCACTTTCTGATGTTTCTACTCTGCCGTTTACAACAAACTTTCATGCCTTTATTTCTCATAAAGTCAGGAGGCTGAACGGCCAAGGATTCGTTCCACTCTTTATTTTAATTTAAATTATAAAGACGACTAAAGAGTCATACCACCATTAATTTCAGTTTGAGTCATCTTCAAATGGGCAACAGTCACAGTGACTCGCCCTATGGCTGGCTGTTTGATACTTTCGATGGAACCTTGCTGCCTATTCTCCTAATAATTGGTAAGCAATTATTTATGTATGTTATTCTTTGTTTGAATACATCGATAAAAGATACATCTCGTTAATCGTAGGATTCATAAACCAAGCGATTAACGTGTTTGTCCTCTTTACAATGCCGATCAGCTCCCTTATCTTTCTGAAGGTCCGTATTCTGAGTATTACATTTACAAATAAATATGTGAGTGGTTGCCAAGATCAATCTTTAAATTGTTGAATTGCGGTGAGATTCTGCACTAATCTAATAACAAGTAGGCGTCCGTGATAGCGGATATCTTGTTGATCTTTTGCTTCGTCCCTGCGGTGTTCGCTGTGCACGGACTGGTCTTGTATAATACTTGGTTCGGCCTGGTCTACCAGATGTACGTCGAGCACTGCTTCATCTTCGCCATTTCTGCCTGGAGGTGAATGGAGATAGATCTGAGCTGACCTTCTCCTTGATCCCTCCAGTGGCTACTGCTTGACTGCCCTGACCATCGACCGCTTCTTCGCTGTCTTCTGGCCTCTCCGCTACTCCGCAACCACGAAGAAGTGGCGATTCCAACGAATTCTCATCGTCATCTTCCTCGCTATTGCTTTCTGTCTCTTGCAAATACCATACTTTCTCGGAGTCAGCGTCGAGTGTGGAGTCCTCTACAAAAATTCAGTTCTTATTCATTTCGTGAAATCATAGCTGCTAGTCAGAAATTAATATTATCCTACAGACACCATTTTGTGAATAAATATTTTTTCAGGTACGAATGCTGGTGGGACTATCACATGATTGACATACAAGAGTGGTACACGGAATACGAAATCGCAGTGCAGGCCTGTCTTTCACTCAGTCTTTCATATAAATGTTGATGTAAACATTTGTCAAATTCAGATAATTCAAGAAATGACGCCAATCTTTCTCTTGGTTTTCTTTAACGTACTTATCGGCATAAAATTACTCACTCTCAAACGGTTGGTCATTATAAATGTTTCAGATTGTAGTGACATTTTCCAATTCTAATTGAAGGGTACAGAACATGAATTCGTCTTCGTCGAGTGGACAGCGAGTGAGCGCCATTCTCGCCGTCTCTTCTGCCACTTTCATCCTCTGCCACTCCGTGCGGCCTCTTTACATTTACTTGGAATTCGAGAACCGAGATGTCACGATGATTCTCTATCACACGTGGAAGTGCATTGCCATTCTCAAGTCAGTCTTCGTTGGATCTTTTGAAACAATATGTATCTTAACAGACATGAATCCTCCTGCCGACAAAAAGTGGATATCACGCAGTTTGATACATATGTATGTATGTTATCCCTTTACTGCCACGCTAACCCTAATGTAAGTATAAGAGACATTACATATGTTAATTACTTTTAATGTCGTCACATCTTAATGATGTATGAATAAATAAATAAATATGTTGTCGTGCTTTGCCAGTTCGGTGCTGAACTTCTCGCTGTACTCACTGTGCTCGAGTGAGTATCGCTCTGCTCTGAGGCGTCTTTTCTCTCGCGCTCTCCCCGAACTTTTCTCTCGCTCTCAACTGTCTACGAAACAGACCTCGATTACCGTCTCCAGCGTCGCGTTTACTGCCACCAACAGAAGAGCACATTCTACTACTTTATAAGCGCATGATTCTTACCATAGGTGGTGGAGGCTAAAGGAGCGCTGTGCAACTCCAGTTGAGTCTCCCACTTAAAGTGCAGCATAAACAATTGATCAGGTTCCGTAGAGCCAGGTTGTTTTTCACACCTTGTTACCATTTAGTTTACTCACTTTTCCTTGTAAAATAAAATATATTTGAAACAAGCAAAACACACATAAACCGACGGGCAGAAATGCAGATAGGAACCAATTCAAGAGAGAGAGAGAGAGAGAGAGAGAGAGAGAGAGAGAGAGCGAGAGAGCGAGAGAAGGAGGAGAGACGAATTGGCACTGACAAGATTGTCGGAACTCATCGAGCATGCCATAGGGGTGCTGAAAGAAGCTAGAGATTGAAAAAGATAGGGAAAGCGAGACAGAAAGACAAGGATAGAGTAAGATACAGAGAGAGAATATTGCATGGCAATGCTCTGGTATTGCGAGGTTGTGAGAGGTTTGAAGAAATCGAGGGAAATGGTAGAAGAGCGGAGACGACGGGCACGCGCACGCACCTAGAGGGACGCACGCTGGACGCACACAACACACAGGGACGCTCTTGAATTGAGAGAGAGAGAAAGAGAGAGAGAGAGAGAGAGAGAGAGAGAGAGAGAAAGAGAGAGTGAGAGAGAGGAAAGGGATAGAGAGAAGGAGAGTAAAAAGAGAGCACGATTACGATAAATAAGGGAGAAGGATGCTTGGGCTAGACTAGCGGCAGCTCGGCGGAGAAAATGGCCCAGCTTGTCCATCTGCTCTAGCTGTCTGTCCACTTCAGAAATCCTAGCTTTCAGGGAGGAAGCCTCCAGATGAGGACGTGATAAGTATGTATGTACACATTGGGGTTGTGTCTGGTGAATCGAGAGATGTCGCACAAGGATAAAGTTCAATTAGTATGCAAACAAAAGCAATCAATCATAAATTAATATGAGAATACGTGCACTGCGAACTCTGCCAAGTCCCCTTGCACTTTGATCCCTCGGTACTCGACATTAGAAGTTGTTTGTGCGGCGAACGGGATCTGCCAATCTGGAAAGGGCACTTCGCTGAGCACTCCCTGTGCTGGACGGCCGGCTCCCTTCTGATCTCTCGTAAGAACGATGGAATCGACAGTAGAGTTCGTTTATTACACGTTCTGATCAATTTTAATCGATTAAACAGTAAGCCCCCTTTACTTGGTTTAGGGGTGACGAATTCAAGCCTCTTTCCAGTGTGAAAAGGCAGTCTTCACCTGCTTCTTTGGCGCGTTCATCATTTTCTAACATGAAACATGAAAGTGAGCTGTTTTTACAATAAGCTGCTTATGAAAAGGATTCTGATTTAAGGATCGGCGAAGGAAGCGGCGAGCCGAGAGAGAACGCCTGAAGAGACAGGCGGAAACGGCCGCGGAGAGAGAAGAGAGGCTCGCGAAGGTCAAGCTAATAACTATTTTGGTACTTTCTCACTAACAAGTGGTCCTTCGAATAGTGCAAAAAATAACAGTGACAAATGAACGCCCTTTAGCAAATTAGGTTTTCCAAAATTAGTTAAATTTTGCTCAATTGTGAAATAATCTTGTAAAAATATGGCGAATGCCATTTTCCACTGTTTAGAGGGGCGCGAGCGGGCGCGTCTCAGAAGAGAGAAGCGGAAGAAGGAAATGGAGGAGGGTTTTCTGAGTCGAGTCTGGGGGGAGGCTGAGGAAGTCTGCAAGATCGAGGAGGTGAAGGAAGAGAAGCAGAGTGAGGAAGCGATGGACAAGGAGCAAAGAGAGAGCGCAGAGAGGCAGGGTGGCCAGGGAGTAGACAAGGATGGGAACCCGGAGAAAGGCCAAGACCATCAAGGTACTCACTCATTCAGCCTTTTCAATTGTTTTTTGCTCCAGTATAATGAATGTTCATGTCCATATTGCAGGGCCTGCAACTCTTGAGCTGGCTCTGAACAACCATCCACCAGTCAGCTTCCCCATCCAGAGTCTCCTCCAGTCCAATTCTCCCCTTCTTCTTCAGCCAATTTCTGATGGTTCGCTTTAAGTATTCAGGCTTTATTTTAGAGCCAAATAGTAAAGTGAATTTGTCAGCGATCGAAGGCGGAAACCATCTTATCTTTCGACTTACCTGAACATATTCCTTGCTTATCCCAGTGGAGAGGGAGGCGGCCTCGCTCGCAGCTGAGATTGCCGAGGCGGACGGCCAGATCAAATGGACCAACGAGGTCATCTTCGCAGCCGAGCAACAACTCGTGCAGCTCTATAATCAGGTCATTCTCGCTTTCTATCGTATTTGCTCTCCTTTATTCTCTCCTCCCTCTCTATATCACTCTCTCCCGCTCTTCTCCCCATCTCTCTCTGCTCACTCTCATATCTCTGCTCTCTCTCTCTCTCTTTCTCTCTACAGGAGCGTCCCTTCGAGTTATCTGCGTCCAGCGCGCGTGTCCTGCAGGAGCGTGCGCGTGCCCGTCGCCTCGCATGCGTTTCTCGCCGCAGCCAGTTGCTCCCCTCGCTCCGCCCACCTACCTTATCCCACGATTCCTTCCTGCCGGGACCCTTCCCCAATCCCTCGACCTTCGAGCTTTGCTCCTCGACACCTCATGCCTTCCTTATGGGCCCCGCTATCCCAAGCACCAATTGCTCTTCTCCTGAAGAGGCGTCTTCTTAGACTTTTTATTTGTGTCTTCCTTCCTTGAAGCCATTTCTGTTCTTCTGATAAATATTTATTTCTTTCTGCCGAGAAGACTTGTGGATGCTTTCACAAAGCGTGGATGGAAAGCTGCGGCAAATGTCGTTCATCATAACAATAACAGCAATGAAGTTTACAGAGTATGCTTATTCGAAGAAATAAAATAAGCAGAAAAACAGGCACAAGGATATTTAAAGGAACCCAAAAATTCGCAAGCCAAACGCGAACTAGGTCTTTCATCGAAAAAAGTGGGAGAGGTGTGAACTATCCGAATTAATCGTAATGAGCCGTTCAGTCATGATTCTAATTAGACCGGTTCAGTAACTCTTCATTCGCATTCCGCAAAAATGTATGAATTCTATACATCACTATCGACTTCTATCTATGGACACTATCTCAATCTAAGAGCATGAAGGTTCTTTTGAAGGGCTTGATTATGCCTCTCCTACATATAAATATACAATTTCTTCACCGATCGGCCAAGAGTTTTCAGGAAACAAGATGATCAGGGATAAGAAGATCAAAACACTACATAATTGAAAAATGCTACAAGAAAATAGATAGCGGTTTCCCTTCCAACCGGGAAATCTGCTCCCCTCAGGGCGTCTGCATGATGTATCCATTCTTGTCCAGTCTCTGCCTCAGCTCCTCCACCGTCCCCGTCGAAGTCCAGCCATTCAGTGCGCCGATCATTGTCGTTGCTCAAGAAGTTTATTAAGAATTATATGGCAAAAAAAAGTCAAAGTAATAAAAAAATTAATTGATACAACGATTAATTGGTACATAGACGCTCGCCTTTACGATAGAGGTTCTAACAGCATGTATGTATGTACATAGATACTTTGTACAAGTTGTGTTATCCGCATTGTAAGTTTATACACGGGCACATACAACTTGGTTTGTGATGAAATGGCTGGCGTACTTGATCGGGCGTTGCAGGACGCGGCCGAGGCCGGCGGCACAATGAGTCGCATGAGAGGCGGCAGCTGCAGCTGCTGTGGCTGAGGCGGCGGCACGGCGAAAGCGAAGGCGCTCGCGGCCGCGGCAGACGGCGTAGACGCGGCGAGCATCGGGTGCGGCGGCTGCTCCCAGCGAGTCTTCAGCTGAGAGACTGCGTTGGCCGTCGCGCTGATGCCCTGCTCGCTGGCCGCTTGCTCGTCCCGCACCACGTGAGGAGTCAGCAGGGTCACTGCAGAGATTGGAGGAGTCGCATTCGAAAGAAGTCAATGAATGGCTGGCAAAAGCCTTAAAACTGCGACGTACCGATCTCGGCAAAGTCGGGTCTCGCGGATGGCTCCGCCTGCCACGCCGACTCGAGCAGCCGCAGGATATACTCTGGGTACTGCGCGTTCGATTCCAGCGGCAGCGAAGGGCGCGCTAAAAAAAATAATCATCTGATGACTGTTTACTGAGTGATGCATGGAACAGATGCAAGATTAATTGTAAGGAAAATATCAATGATACAATAATCATAAAAATGTATCTGTAGATGAATTGTGACCTCGCTTGTAGGCCATCTCGGCAGCGGCCGCGGCCGGCTTGAGGTGCGCGAAGGGCAACTCGGCCGAGTGCAGCTCCCAGAGGCACAGCGCGTACGAGAACACGTCTGCCTTCCGGTCGTAGCGGCCAGCGCACGAGAACACTTCCGGAGCCATCCAACGGAGATTCTGAGGAAGAGGGAGAGAGAGAGAGATAGGGTAGATGGAGAGAGAGAGGGAAGAGGGAAAGAGAGAGGGTAGAGGGGTAAAGAAAGAGAAAAGACGATAGAAAGAGGTAATGGAGTCAGGCAGAGAGAAAACGTTCCAGACCAAACGGCAACGAAAACAGACTAACGCCCGGTTGCTTGGTCATGTTGCTCTTGTCGTCGGCGGCACCGGCGAAACGAGACTCGCCAAAGTCAGCCACAACCGCCCGGCCGGAGGAGTGGATGAGGATATTATGGCTGAGAACAGAAGCGGGGAGAGACGAGAAAGAGAGAGACAGAGAGAGAGAGAAAAGAGAGAGACAGAGAGAGAGAGAGAGAGAAAGAGAGAGCGAGAGAGAGCTGAGAGCAGAGACACCGACTAAGCTAAGGCTGGCTGACCTGTTGAGATCCCTGTGGATGACGGGCCTGGCAGCTCCCTCGTGTAAGTAACGCATCCCAAGCGCTACGTCGCATGCTATGCGGACACGCAACGAGCATTCGAGTACTCTGCATGTGGGAAGAGAGCAGAGAGAGCGAGAGAGAGAGATAAGAGCGAGAGAGAGAGAGACAGAGAGAGGAGAGGAGAGGAGAGGTAAGAGCGAGAGCGAGCGACAGCGAGAAAACAGAGAGAGGATGTTGAGATTTGTTTCTAATTCTCTTCTTTGCAAATAACACACCTCTTCTGTTCATGCAGCATGCTGAAGAGCGAGCCGTTCCCAGCAAAGTCAGTGATGATTGCGAACTGCTACAAAAAGATTATAATGAACACATGTATTAATATATAAATATATAAATAGTACATTAAAATTAACTTAGTCAAAATGATGGCTGAACTAACGCATGGATCGTCGAGCGCCGCGCCTACAAAAGCGAGGACGTTGGGGTGCTGGACACGGGAAAGGATCGACACCTCGCGACACAGCATGTCCACCTCGCTCTTGCAGCCAAATGCTGTTGCGCGGTAGCTGAACACATCTCTTTCACCCTCTTCTCTCACTTTCACTCTCTTCAGTCTCTGTGCTGTCTCGTGTCTTTCTTTCAATCGTCTTCCCTCTCTCTCTCATCATCTTCTACTTCACCTCGTCTCCCTCTTTACAATTCCCTCCTTTCTCTCTTTCCTTCTTCCGTATTCTCCTCTCACCGTTTGATGGCGACAGCTCTTCCCTTGTAGAGGCCTTTGTAGACCTTTCCGAACGACCCACTTCCTATTGCTTCCTGTAATTTCTCATCTTTGTGGCATGTCATACCGACTCAAAGTATGTACATATAAGCGAGAAAAAGAAAAAGTAAGAGAAAATATACCTGGAACTCAATGTCAGAGAGTGAGACGTGGAAGCTGGTGTTGAGCGCGGCGCGCAGCTGAAGAATGTCAGCCTTCTCCTTGGTCATGGAGCGAAGCCGTCCGAGGGGACTCGGAAGGGGAGTGTACGACGAGTCTCCTGAGCTAAAACTGCACCCATTCGAATTCATCTTACTTTATAAAGCAACAAAGAACGAAAACAAGCACAACAAAGGAAGGAGAATTATGGATTGATAGAGGGTACATGATTTCGTCCAAAATCAATATGCATAGTTGACTGATCAAATTTTTTATGTAAGAGACGAATGAATGAGTCAGCCATTTCTAGCCTGTATTCTGAGCGCACGTCATTGCCCGCGCCCTTGTTCGCGTAAAACTTGAGCAATGCGACAATACGGTCGTGTCCCTGGAGCGATACGGTAATACAGAATAGAATAAAACTTAATTAATATCTAGAAATTCAGTCTTTCAGCGTTGTTTTTAATATTTTGAAGACCAAGATTTCCCGCCCAACCTGACCTTCTCGTATGCCCATAGTACAGGAGTCTGTTGGTCATCGGCCGGAGAGGAAGAGGGAGACGAGCCGGACACGGACGCGGGTAAGGCGCCAGAAGCCATCGAAGACGACGCCGGCGCCGCCGCTTCCGCTCGCGCCAAAGCAGCCATCGCCGCGCAGATCGAACTGGCGCCGCCGACTGAAATGAGATTCAATCTACATTCCTGCTCTTGATCGTTGAATTTCTTTCTCTCTCTCACTCTCTCTCTCTATTTCTCTCCCTCTCTTTCTCTCCTTCTCTCTCTCCTCTCTCATTCCCTGTCTCTTCCTGACTCACTTGCAGTGGAAGGGAGGGGCGGCTGCTCGGATGCTGCCTTGGCAGTGAGTGACTGATCTGCGCCGTTCTCAAGAAGATACTGGACGAGTTGCAGGTGGCCATGGTAGCACGCGCTATGGAGAGCTTAATGGAAGGGAGAGAGATAGAAGGAGTGTAAGAGATGGAGAGAGGATGAGGTATTTAGAGAGAGAGAGGAGAAAGTGGGAGAGGGATAGCGAGTGAGAGAGAGAGAGCGAGGGAGAAAGAGGGCTATATCGAATTTATCTATCTTATGTGTATCTCTATCTCTGTTATTCATATATTACTTTAGAAATCATTCAACACTGCTTACAATTAGCGCAGTGCATTCATAGACTAGAAGCCCCAACAACGCATGAAATTAGCTATTATGGTTTGTATCTGAGATTCGAATTATAACGAAGTACTGTCTTCTCTTCCGGAGGCCACTCACCGGTATGTCCATCCTTTCCTTGGTGATTCGGATCCACGCCCGGCTGCCGGAGAAGATAAGCAACGAGGTCGATTGAGCGACCTCCTTTAAATGGAGCGGTCAACGGAAAGTCATGCACAATATATGACAATAGTATGCAGATAGAGAATATGTACATGAATGAAAACACAAAAGGATCATATTCAAGTAATCAAGAAACGAAGTGGACTGGAAAGAGTTAAATGAACCTGTGCATGCTGCATGAAGAGGAGTCTCTGAGAAGACATTCTCCTGAAAGTAAGGAGATCGTCGTTTCTTACTACAGATCGATCCCGGAAACTAGAAAAATAGCCTTCCAATGATAACAATTGTGTATATCCAATGTCTAGTTTGTTCCGGATTGATTGTTCCAGTATTCTGACAATGACAATATAGTGGGAGCCCGCTGCGGCAGCTGCCTGGAGAAGGGCCTTGCTCGCCTCCAGACGACCAGCATAGCAGGCAACGTGCAGGGCTGTGTCGCCGTACAGGTTACGAGCCTCCAGGAGCTGTGAGGAAGAGGGAGAAAATCGCGAAAGCGAACCTTGATACAATTATGGAATCTATATATGTATGTACATACATATTATGTACTACATACATACATATGTACATACATACATACATGTGTATGTATATGCATGCATACACACATACATTTGTTTGTATAAAATGTCTAAACATGATCTAAACAAGTGCTTCTATTTCTCCTCTCACTCTAATTTCATTCTCATCAACCAACCTGGGAGGGCGCAGCACATCTGGTGAGAAGAAGCTGCAGTACGGGCGAGTGCCCCATTTTGGCAGCAAAGTGAAGAGCCGTGTTCCCTTCCGCATCGGCCAAGAGAGCTGAAGTTGGAAGGAGGCAGTAGACGATGAGGAGAAAGAAACAGAGAGAGAGAGAGTGAGAGAGAAGAGAGAAAGAGAGAGAGAGAGAGAGAGAGAGAGAGAGAGAAGAAAGAAAAAGAGAGAGAGAAAGAAACAGAGAGAGAGAAAGAGAAAATACAGTAAAATCAACTCTCGTACTGAGAAACAATAAAGGAACTAACGATCAGCGCCGGCGTCAAGGAGCATTTCTAGCAAAGTGACCGAGCCCTGAAGAGGAGATACATACATACTTGTTCTTGCTGAGCATGCAAGAACTCTTGAAGAGAGAGAGAGAGAGAGAGAGAGAGAAACCTTGGCGGCGGCGAGATGGAGTGAGCGGTCAGCGACGGCTCCTTTGCTGTTGGCGTCCGCGCCGAACGACAACAACTCCCGCGCCACCTGTCGAAAAATTATTGAAATTGGCCCTTTTTCCGTTATGCTAAGAAGCATCTATCACAAACTAACATTATCGTCATAGTAACCTTAAATTTTAATATAAACTGTTGGGAAAAATATGGGGCCATAACAGTTTAACAGGAAGTCCCCGTACTTTCTCTCTCTCTCTCACTTTCTCTCTCTATCTCTCTCTTTGCCTCTATCTATACACAGCGCTTTGAATCCTTCAGCAAGGAAATTGACTATTAAGAACGGATTAAGGGAAGCGTTGCCAAGCTTCTGACGTTCTCATGGCCAAAGTAGACGGAGCAGTGAAGAGCGGAGAATTGACACGCGTCCAGGGCATGCACGTCAGCACCCGCCTTCAGAAGGAGACGAGCGATCGGGGCCGATCCGGACATGGCTGGAGGTAGGGAGGGAGAGAGAGAGAGAGAGAGTGAGTGAGCGGGAGAGAGAGAGTGAGGTAGTGAGGGAACGAGACGAAAAAGGAGAGTGAACATTTAAACCTGAAATGTGCAATGGCGGCAGCACTGGCGGCCCTCCGACGGCGCCGACTTCCGCGCCTGCTTCAATGAGTGCACTCACGACGGAGACATCGGCCTAAGAATATCCTCCCGATTCACGATTCCAGATTTACGAAGATTAAATTCAAATTAATAATTGACAGATAAAAGCACTTGTTAAAATAACCTTGTGAATGGCGAGTTGGAGTGGCGTGAACGAGTTGGAAGAGATACGAGAGAGGAGAGCACGGCGGCGAGCATCGTCCCCACCACACTCTTCCAGTAGAACCGTCACTTTCTCGGCTTGCTGAGAGAGAGAGATGGAGAGGGAGAGAGTAAGAAAGAGAGAGAGAGAGTAAGAGAGAGAGAGGACAGAGTGAGAGAGAGAGAAAGGAGAAGAAGGAACGAACATGATGACGGAGACTAAAAGAGAGAAAGAATAACCTCAGCGCCATGGCCGGCAGCCACGAGATGCATGAGCGAGAGGTCGTGCGGGGCGCGCATCTCCAGGACATCGGCCCGCTCTGCCACGAGAGAGGTCAAGGCGGACGCGGCGCCCTCGCTGCATCAACACTCCTTCACTCTTCTTTACAATCAACTCTCCAATCCACTTCTTACACTATTTAACGTAAAATGCGGCATGGAATTATTTTTTAATAATATAAATGAATGATTTATCGAAAACATACATATACATATTTCTGCATTCCTGTTTTTTTATATCATTAACTAGATCATACATAGAACAAATAAGCATGCCAACTGAGAAATGAGTCTAACAAAGCGGCTGCCTCGACTGCCGTCCAGGCCGCCGTCCTCTGCTTGACGTCGTCGTTGAGTCGACTTCGGGCGAGAGCGTAGCCTTCGCTGATCTTCTTCTTCCATTCATCTGCAACAGCATCTTCTCTTCACCGTTCACTCCTTTATTTCGTGATATTCCGTCTCTTGAGTTCATATCTATTTTCACCATTGGCCATGGGCACATGCAATATTAAGGAAATTAGGAATGGAAAAAGTTTTCCCCGATCCTCTTAAATGGGCATGTCGATGTTCTGAGAGGGCTCTCTTTCATGGCTACGATGCCAAGGCAAGCATTAAAAATTACCCCTGGTAATCAATGATGTCTCTAAATCTGAAATGCCAGTTCCTATTGAATGACGCATCGAAATGCGTCATTTGCCAGATCTTTCGAGATTCTTCTTCTGAGAGAAAGAAACGGAGCATGACAATGCTCGAAGCAAACCCTTTCCAAAATGTCATCAGTCTATTAGGGAAAGTACTGCATGACTATTATTTTAAGATGCTATTTATACAAACAAGATTCAAAAGTGATGAACGACGTATGTATGTACATACATATAAGACAGTGTCAATTAAAAAAATTTGGTTTTTTTCTGCAATTTTCACTTAAGCTGTTATTTTTGCCAAATTTGGCAGGTAAAACGACAAGCAAAAGTGGCAATATTTTATTCATTGATTCAAAGTTGTCATGACAAAAGAGACGGTCAATAAAAGTGACGGACACAATGTGCAAGCGAAGAAAATGGATGATCCACAGAAATATGTTCTAATTATTGCCAAGCCGGTTTCGGCAAATTTAACAACAAAACAATTTGGTGCGGCAAAAATAAAAGCCGTTAAATTTGGATTAGTTAGCATGCCAAATTTGATGGCCCCCAAAATTTTCCATGGCGCAATTTACATATGTTCAAAATTTCAACGGTTTTGGCAAGTCCTTCACTTATCAAAAATGTCACAGCCAAAATAAACAGTTATCAGAATTGGCAAACCGATTTGACATTTTTAACAGCTGATAAATATGCCACGAGGAAGCGGCTCTCGGCCGAGCAACTTGGCAATATTGACAGTCGTCAAAAATGGCAGCTTGGGAAATTCAACTGGAAAAAAAAATGTCAAGCCAAATTTTCGACCCTTCAAAATTGGCAAGCCAATTTTAACGGCTATAAATTATGGCTGGCAGTTTTGACGGCGGCTAAAAAAAGCAAATCCTTTTTTTGGCCGCAAAAAAGGCTCACGGCACAATATTCCAATTAAAATAGCATGTAGCCCTCCTCAGATCACTAAATTCACACATGCATCCTTATATAACAAATAGGAAACAATAAAAAACTATTTAGATCAGTCATGTAACAAGACTACTTCTACAACAAGGTGTGCATAAATGAAGATTGTATAAGTCGTTACAACATTCTAGAACTCAGTTGATAAATGCTAGCAAGGTAAACAACATACCAGCCACTCGAATGGTCATCGTCACTGGAATAGGTAACTCTTCCAGCTGCGAGATGCATGTCCTCGTGTGACTTGATTCATTGAGAATCCCTGGCCACGCAAGACTCACGAAGGAGGAGGGCCGTAGCTAGCTCCGCCGCTGCCAGAACCATCATCGACGCCGCCACCAAATGAAACCACGGCGAGGACCGGCGGCACCTCCTGAACTAGATTCTCTTTCATTTACATATCAATTATTTTTGGCAAAACAGAAACAATGAAAATTATTGGCCAACAAGTGCACATTAATGAAAGATTTTACAACCCAAGAAAATATCAAATCGATTTAACTTTGAAAAATAGAAATTATAATAGACAAGAGGAAAACAATAATAAAGCGGAACCTGTTAAAACTGGCCTCGGTCGTCCATCTCAGGCGGCCTCTACACGTCCATACCGTCGAGACCACGATTCGAGCAGCGAGGCAGCTTGACTTTCGAGCAAGACAGTCGTTTCTTGCTGAAATATGAATAGAACAGTTTCATTATTGACTATTTTTTTAAAGAATTTTCAACAAGAGTGGACTCAATGTAAAGAAAATCTGAATAAAACCGTAAAACCATACCAATAATTTGCTAACTAACATCATGTGACGGCAGGGTCAGTCTTGAAAGGAAGGAGCAGAAGGATCTGGTACTTGTTGAGGTCGACGCTGCCACGCATGCCTTCCTGTCAATGAAAAGGGATATTATGAAAAAATCTGAAACAAGAATACTATTTAATGTTAAGAAAAGCGCATAAAAGGTGTGTCCGTGATTTCTTATCGTGTTATTTTTTATTTATTTATTCATATATCAAATAATGATGTGACAATTTTCCCGAGTTACGGTAAGTATACGGTATATGACCTTGTTGCTCCAAACAGCGTGTATATTATATGATTGCTGCTTTGTTTGAAATAAATTAAACGAGAAAAATTATCAGCAATTATCGTGCTGGAAAAGATTTAATAAATTTAACGAAAAAAAAAACTTGATAATAATACAGTTTTTTTCATTCAATTTCGTACTGAAAGCAATATAAATAAATAAAAGAAATAAATGTACTAAAAGAAAGACTCACGAAGGCGGAGGGCGGTAGCCAAGTCCGCCGCCGCCAGAATCATCATCGACGTCACCACCAAAGAAGCCACGGCGAGGACGGGCGGCTCCGCCATCACCTCCTTATTAGATTCTCTTTCATTCACACATCAATAATTTATGGCAAAACTGAAAGAGCGAAGATGCACATTGATAAAAGACTTTTCATCCCTATAAAATATCAAATCTGTTTAACATAAAAAATAGAAATTTTAATAGGAAAACGATAATAATGCACAACCTTTCAAACTGGACGCGGTCGGCCATCTCCGGCGACACTCCCGCTGCACATCCTTGCTTTGCACGGATCAGCTTGGCATATAATCTGAAACAAAAATACCATTTAATGTTAATAAAACAGCATAAAATGGTGTGTCTGCGATTTATTATCATGACTTTATTTTGCTGAGCTACGGTAAGTATTCGGTATACGGCCTTGTACCGTAATTCGGGGAATTAATAAAACTTTACGATAAGAATTGAATATAATATTAGTCTTTTCCGTAACAAAAAGCCAGAAACAGTTGAATTTCAGCGGGAAAAAAATTACAAGCGGCATAAAAATATTTGCGCCGTCAAAACATTAGGAGTCGGTTTTTGGGTAAAAAAAAAATTTTTTTTGTGGAAAAAGTGATTGAATGCAACTTAATGAGCTCGCGATTCTCTATTGAATGATATGTCTGCCGTCGTATAACATTAAAATTTAACAACGCTATACTCACTTTCATTTTGAGGAAATATTTGAAAAATCTAAAACATGGCACATTTTGTTGAGCTCGTCGCGTTGTTCAGTTGGACTGATTTTTGAGTGTGAAATTGAAAAAAAAACAAATCCATGCTCGAAGGATAAGGACAGGATATTGTTTCATATGGACCAGGCTATTTTTTAAATATAGCTAATTTACTTCTTAATTTATTCAAGTTGACAACTAACATGAAGATAGGACAACTAATGTCGCGGATATTTCTCGGCAACATGCGCGAAATTATGACAACTTTTTAAAGTGGATAGAAGTTCAAAAAAAACCTCATATAAGTGTTGCCCATGTTCGAGAACCACAATATGAACTAAATGTTAAAAAATATTGCCCCCCCCCCTCCCAAGTATATTAGCCCCGCGTCAACACCCAATAAAATAAAATCTGCCCGGTTCACCAATAAAGCAAAACTAATTTTGTCAAAAAAGAAGAAAGTATCAAAGAGAATGCTAACTAAAACCTCAAAGTGATGTATCGGGCTGGTCGTGCCGATGTCGCGACAGGATGTCGCGGCACCAATGTGAGGAGGAGCCGCCAAGCGTCCGTCTTTTCTTAAAGTGTATATTAATCACATGAAAAACAGTTCAAGAAAAAGGAAAGGCATAAACAACAAGACAAACATAAAATCTCGCTTTGCACTGAATACGTTTCATCTCGCAGTTATTAAAGGTGCGACGCGACCGCAACGCGTGCAGGCATTTATCATTTTGCACTATGCACCTCATACGATGCACCTAATGTCCTAGTTCTTAATTGTACGATTAGTGGGACAATTTTTGATTAGTTGTAATATTACATTTCTACACGGTGCACGTTCGTAAAAATTACGTGAACCTTAAAAAAGAACAATAATAGTCGCCATGCAATTAATCAAAATGTCATTAGGTGAGCGCGCCGTGCATCGTGCACCGTGCAAAACATTAACTGTCACATTTCGAAATTCTTGGCAAAACACAGCTGAGGGTTTTGTTTTCGTGGATTGCTGTTAGGTTTTCTTTAAGTATTTTTTATTTAGTTAACTTTTGACGACGATTATTTCCTTCTATGTTTATCTTTTGATTGTAGTCCCGCCATCCTCGCAACGGCATCGAAATGATGCACCAGGGCGGCAGCGACTACGGGCGCCAGGGTCGATGCCGTCTCCAATGGTTAGAAATTACTTTTTGGGTTTATTTTTATTTGTTTAACTGTGAGATATTCGAAGTGTTTTGTCTTATTTCAAGATGACGTAGGCATTTTGTTTTTATGTTGGTATGTTATTCATTGGAATGAAATTCAGAAGTTGTTCTAGAATAAAAATCAAGGCAATCTTTTTTAACGATTCATTCAAGATTGTATTCTTTTTGGGAATAGCTTTCAGATTATTTTTCCATTAGCTGATACTTTAGTTTTCCTTTTCTAAGGTCGAGTATGCATATTGTATGGCGGGAAATCGAATGAAATTCTTTTCTTTTATCCTTTTTTTTAAGATATTCGATTCAATTTTAACTTTTCTTGTAGTTGCGACTGCGCGGAAGTCACCGGAGGACTCGTCCGCCGGCGCCTACGGACCCTTCCCCTCCAATGGTTAGACATCACCTTTTGGCTTTATTTTTTTGTCTAATATTACAGGTGTCCAGTTTTGTTTTAAAACGGGGTACGTATTTTGATATTTTTTAACTTGGTTTCACATAGGACTAAAATTTAGCAGTTTTTTTAAAGGATAAAATCAAGGTAATCTGTCTTATATATTCATTTTGGTAATGCATTTTTTTTGGGAATAGTTTTAACATGATCTTCCTTTTAGCCGATTAATGTCGGAGCGAAACTTTTGTTATCCTTTTTCGGTTTTCCTTTAAACCGTTTCTTAATTTGTTTTAAAATTAGCGTAATGTAGTGGGAGCGTAGTTTTTTTATAGAAAAAAGATCAATTTATTGATATAAGTAACCGTTTCATAGAGAATTATTGTTTGTTATTTGAATTTGAGCCCGTCGAAAGGTCTAGCTGAAATTTGACATATTTATGGATATGACCTTTGGAGCACGAGTTGACACAAAATTTATTGAATTGAACCAGGAAATCCACAAAAATGAGTGCTGCTATATCAGGGTGGGCAAACCCCCCCCCCCCCCTCCCTCGTATAGTTAACATCCGTGATTTCCTTGTAGTTAAGTTCCCTTCCTATTTTTACTGTCTAAAAGAAGAATTCCTTTAAAATGTGGAGTTGTTAGTGTTCCTATTTAGTGGTAACTTAAACTGAACAAACAAGTTGTGGATATTCTTTCTCTTTTGTTTCTGCTAAAATTTCAAAGGAAGCTTTTTCAACCATTTAAACCGTAACCCCTGCTCCTTTTCTTTATCCTTTTCTTTAATCTCCCTTCACCCCTCTCTTGTTTTACCTTCCTCAACATCCTTTCTTGCAGGCCATGGCGGCCGACCCGAGACCTGCCGCCAGCACTTCGAGTCGACCTCCCGAAGAATCACCGGTGGGGGTTAAAAAGGAGCCGTCTATTTTACATACCCTGATTTTTGCCTTCAATCTGGCTAGTCTCCATATTGCGGATTGATTCTTCTGAATCCATGATTTCTCTGTAGTTCGTAAGTCCACTTATTGCTAGCGCCGATTTTTTTTTAGTTAACATTATAATTCCATTAAATTTCTGCTTTTCTATACTCCATTTTTCTTACACTGTGTTTTAATTGGTCCGATGTTCAAATTACGACCTTTGGCCAAATTTGACGGCCGTTGAAAATGACGAGCCAGTTTTGACAACCGTAAAAAATGCCTTGCCAATTTTGATAGCCATCAAATTTGACGGACTTTTTTGACGCCTGTTTAAACTGCCATGCCATTTCTGCTAACCGCCAAAATTGGCAAGCTGATTTGGCAAATTTTTCACTCTAATATTTTGGCTTGGCGAATTTAGTTGTTGATCAATTCTGGCATGTAATCTTGGCAGATTTATTAGCTGCTTTTTTTGACAAAAAGACCCACTCCTCCTCGAGAAGCTGTGACAAATTTTTTGACCATTTTTTGTGCCATGTTCTTTTAACACTTACATAATTTTGCCTTGACACATTTGACTCGTATGTTCTTTGGTTAGGCTGTTTTTGCCATTTCAGACACTTGTTTATTTTGGCGTGATGAATAAACGTTGATGACATTCTTGACAATAAGACAAATTGGCATGGCATAATAACTGGGTTTGAAAACTGGCAAATTTGCTTGCCAAAAATAACAGCAAAACTGAAAATTGCAGAAAAAAACCAAATTTTTTAATTGACACTGTCTTATATGTAGTATATACATACATACGTATGTATATACTACATATATACACTGTATATGAGGAGAGCCCCAGACAACTTAATCGCCTTACACCATTAGCTGCTTAGCTCGTCCTCTGACGTTCTGACTCTCTCTATCTCTTCCTCATTCTATCCCTTTCTCCCTCTCCTCACACTCTATTTCTCTCTCGTTCACTGTCTCTCCTTCTTTCTTCATACACACATACAAAGATACAGATCCTGCCTTAATTAATCATTTCGCTGTTTTGATCTCTTTTCAAGCAATGGCATGCATAAAATTGCAGCCGTATCTAATACATGGCTGTTCCGATGGCATATCGTTGTTGCAATGGAATCCTCTCATTCAAACCTGTGCATGAAGATGGCGGACGGCTTTTGTAGTTTCCCATTCAATCCGGGGCCGCCGGAGGGAACAGTCAGAATGCCTCGCCGACACAGACCTTGATCCGAACTAGAAGCTGCCTTTAAGAAGGGCGACAAGAAAGTGACAAGATAGACTGAGACAGCAGTGAGAAGTGGGAAGGACGAGAGAAGTGGTGGGAGAGGAGAGAGAGAGTTAAAGATAGAGAGAGAGAAGACAAAAGTGCATAGAGAAAACGATGAGACAACCGATTGAGTCAGCCTCCGAGGAGGCGAGCGATGGCTTGGCGCACACTCTTTACACAAGCAGAGGGGGAGAGAAGAGGAGAGAGGGAGAGAGAGACACAGAGAGAGAATGGAGGTGGTGAGAGATACATGAGAGAGTCAATTGAGAAACAGAGATAGAGAGAGGGAGTGAGAGAGACCGAGATCGCGAGAGAGGGACAGGGAGGGAGAATGAAATGGCTATGAAGTCAGCGGCCTAGGGCTCGCAATCTCTTGGCTTGTGTTTGTGTCGTCGCTTCTTATCTTTTCAGCGTGCTTCCGCTCTACTCCAATGGGTGACTCTCTTTCTCTCCAAGTCCTCCTCCTTTCTCTTGCTCTCTATCACCTCATCCACTTCTTGTTAGGTTCATGTACTCTCTTTTCAGGCCTTGCAATATCCCACCCACTAAACCTGGCCACATTGTTACTTCATGTTCCATCTCCAGTGACGCACATCGGTATTATGTTCTCATTTGACGTGAAATTAAGATTGAAAGAACCTCCTTTTATAACGCCGCCAGTCAGCACGAAATTGTGCATGAGATATTAGAAAGATACACTAGCTTACAATTAGCCATTCACCATCACTCACCTGAACATGCTTCTATGGTACGCATTCACTTGCTAGGATCATCTATGCAGCTAACCAGGAAACATGCTGTGTTCTACATAATTCACACCTCGAAAATTCCGCAACGAACAAAAAAAATCACATAAATACATAGAAAAATATATAGAAAGAACCGGTACTTACAGATTTGCATTCAGGGCTCAATGCAGAAATAATTCACGAAATAAGTAGCGCTAACAGATTAAACTTATCCATACATTCAATGCGAAATTGCAGTATTCGCTCAGTCAAATGATGAGTCCACTTTCTATTTCATGGGCGAACTAGCTTCTTCCATAAAACAATCTCAAATATGCCGCCATTCAATGATGCGTTACCTTTCTCTATACTTTTTGTAACTATTGAGCACCAAAGGCGAAATAAGTGGGCTTTCGTGAGGGAGTTGGGAATGACTGAACGTCTGAGCGGGAAATTCAAATTCTATTAGCAGCATTTACATATACTAGAAAATTAAATATGAAATCAATTAATGATGAAAACTTCTCGCTGTTGCTGACTTGGTAAAACTGCGGCGTGCATTGATCTCTTGTTCTCGTGCAGATGAATAAAACGTTCCAAAAAAAGCAAAGAAAATAGATTGCTGACTAGCAAATATAAGACCAGCCATATTAACACGCAGTTAGACAGGAGACAGAAAAATGGTTGAAAGAGGGCATTCATACACCCAATCCTTTTTCATACCACTCACTCTACACTTGTCAGAATCGTGGAATGCTCTCAGCATGGCCATGGTAAATGTCGCTCAAATAGCATGAGTCTGGGTTGGGTTAAAAAAACAGACCTATTTTTCCATAAGCTTGTCAATAAAATTCTATGTGGTGTAATCTTCATCGACTATAAGTAAAGTATGCTTAAAAGGGATCTGATTAGCTAGACACTGACATGGTCCCTAGAGGCCGAGCTGGAAGTTGGGTGGGACGAGCCAGAGGGCGGTTGCGGAGGGGGAGGGGGAGAGGAGGAAGAAGAGTGGAAGGCGTTGTTGTTGTGGTAGGAGGAGGAAGCGGAGGAAGAGTTCCCGTGATTCGCAGTCCCGGCGATCGACGCCGTGTCTCGAGCCTACAATTATTCGCTGTACATAGATAAGAAAGGAGAAAGTGCCAGGAAAACAGCTGCTCCAGATGATTAAAAAGGGCAAAACGTACCTGATAAAAGAGGATATACGCGGACTCCGAGTTCTTCTGGAGGCCTCCATCTGACAGACCGAAGAAGTCTTCTATTGTCGCGCACTCAATCTTCTTCAAAATGATAGATCTTTCTTTTGTGCTTGCAAACTCAGGAGCTCTTCATATGGGGAAAAAAACCTTTTTCTACTATTTATGCAATCATACTAAAAGCAGCTGCTTTATCAGTTCTCTCATTCGTAACAATTAATTTTCGCACCTTTTCCTCTTTGAATGTTGACTGAACTGACATCGACAATGTCATCATCGAAGAGAAGCCAGAAGGAGTTGCTCTTGACGACCGTGATGTAGTGGCCCCGATTGGGAGTGGCTCCGCAGTGGACAACCACGGCCACCAAGTCGTACAGGCGGTCCCCGTTAACTGCATCGTCACTCTGCAATTCAGACAACTATTCATCTTCTTTAAATTAGTCATTCATCATTGAAAAGTAATATTAAACAAGCAACCTCTTATTATCATCAGAATTGTTTGACATTCTAACGGAAACCAACCACGTTAAACAGCCGGAGTTCCAAGGGGAAGAGCACACGATAGGACAACTTCGTGTAGCGACTCAACTGGTCGACGTATTTGAACCTATCAAAGAACTTGCGGGTTTGCCATAGCGAAAGCAAGCTATTAAAGGTGAGAAAGAGAGAGAGTAGAGAGAGAAAGAAAAACCTCTTGAGATGCAGAGCAAGCATACGGGGGAGTCTCTTGATGCGCATTCTCTTCTGCGCCTCCTGCTTGCAGCAACACATCTCGCAGTAGTACTTCTGCTCCGCGCATAGGGTCTCCGTCCACGAGAACACCTGCAGAAAGGCAAGATGAACAGATGCTACGGTAGGAATGAACAGTTTTATGAGCCAACTAACAATAAGTTATTATTGAAAGCATAATTTGAGAAAATACACAAGAAAAATGCGAACATCCTATTATGAACATGGCTCATAAACATAGAATTGCCTGACCCGCAAACAGTGCGTGATCGACGCGTTTTGCTCAACATCCACAGAGAGATCCAGGAAGTCTTCGTCCTTACTTGAAACCTAAAGAACTGGAACAAATACTCCTTCAACCCTTAGGCGACCGTTAATCACAAGACTCGTCAAAAATAAGACGATGACAAGGAGTAACGACGGCTGTACCGTTTCGCAATTCAAGCAGCGAGTCTCATTTGTGAGTGTTCCTTGGAAGATCTCGTGAATCCACGTGGTCTCTGTCTTAGATGACCTGAAAAGAGAGGCTTTTATTCCCTTGATACCACTGTGAGCAAGGATAGGCAATACCTAGTTGATTAACAAGGCAGAAATAATGTAATTCTCAAGGCTGAAACAATATTGTATTGTAAAAAAAAAAGGAGTAAAGCAGCACAGCAATAGTCAATTATCAACATTTAAACCACAAAATTACAACTACTTTGTGGTTTATTGTTTAGAAATAAAGTGCTTGGAGTATACAATGAAAAAAAAACGTTGTGACCCTGGTGTGCTTGAGCGGTCCGAAGATCCTGTGCCGCCTTTGTCGGTCGCTGTTGCACTGTTGATGTTGGCCTTCTTAGTCGAGCCGTTCGTCTGAAGAAAGGAATACCAAATGAGATAGAGAACTGTGCAGAGAAATAAAGTTATATATTTTTTTCGCAACTAAAGAAAACAAATAATGGATTAGAGCAGAGGTTGTGATGCGAATTGGTGTACAATTAAACAAGAAACTAATGGGCAGGCGATCGGGAAAAGCGTCGAAAATATCTCGAAAGAATGAGAAATCTAAAGGGTTGATTAAAGAGCAAACCTTGCTGTTGATTTTCTCACTCCTCTTCTCATCCAATAGTGTCTCCGAGATCGTGTTCAGGAGGTAGTTCAAGAACTCGTGAGCATCCTGCTGCATGTAGTTGTCAAAGAGTTCTGCAAATACGGAGCACATTATTCATGGGGTTTTATGCGTAGTCTTGCGAATTAAACAACTAAACTAGATTAAAAAGTTCTTTATAATAATAATAGAGCCACCGACTATTTTCATCCTATTCTGTAATCCTATTACAGCTTATCAATCACGTAAATCTCTTTCCGCATTTGGATCCCTTTCGAAGTCATTAAAGTGGTCAATGATGCCTTTGATTGTAATCTTTCTTTCTCTAACTCTCCGCTTCATTTCCCCACACTCTCCGTTATCCATTACTGCACTTGATTTATAGCAGCGGATAGAGTGGGAGAAGAATGGATCTGGTGAACCGCACGTGGGGAACGCGAGTTAGAAAGGAACGGATAAAGTAGCGTCAGAAATGAGAATGAATGGACTTCGAAGAATGAATGCCCACAAAAATCACATTTATTTAAAGTACCTAGTCGAGTGAAATGAAGGATAGTTTAAAAAAAATAAACAAATGAAAGAGTAATCTAAACCGTTCTCCTTCTTGAGTTTCGTGATGAATCTCTTGGGTGCAATGGTACCGACTCGTCTCTTCTGCGTAGCAATGTTGTGGAAGAGATCGGCCAAGCACGTCAGCAGGTTCTCCTTTTGACTCCCTCAAGTCATTCAACGGTTACTCCCTGGGAGTTCAGAGCATTGGAATCCTTTCTTCAACTTAGCTTGACAAAGTCAACCTAGTGCAATATGATGAGTTCATAAACAAAAGCATGTTTTTTCAACATCCCGTATATAACAGCTATGAATCACCGACGTAATTCACAACCAACATAGCGATGGGAGGCCGACAAGTTCATAAAATCACATTTACTTCAAAAAGAACTCACCCGATTTCTTAAGCTGCTGCTTGTACTGCAAAATCTTCTCCCGGAATGGCTGGCAGAAGTACAGTGCCTGGATGACACTGTTGCAGTAGCAAGTGTTGCCAAACTACAACAAGGAAAGAAGGATGAGAAAGCGAGCTTCGAATTTATCAATATCAAGTCAAAATATCACTTCAAAAAACTACTATCATTGTGAGAATGATAGCTCAACTGATAAACCAGGGCGTGGAATGACATGCACTTATTCATGTGAAACCACAGGTGAAAACCAGGGAACATGACTAACATTGACGAGTCCATAGTAGTGTTCGTTGCCGAAGAGCTGATCCGAGTTAATCTCTTTCTCAAGCTGAGAGGACGCACTCGCCCCCTTAACAATTGCTTTGGATTAGTAAGTCGAATACTGGAATAATATGTGAAAGCACACAAAGAAGTGTCCCAATATGAAACACTATATGCAAAATAAGAAGAGTAGAAGGAAAGAAACAGACCATGAGTGGGAGGAGGAGACGTGTTGGCAGGCACGCCTGCACGATTACACGAGGAAGAGTTCCAAAAACCTAGAAGTAGAGCGGGAGAGGGAGGAGATTAGCGAGGGAATGCAAGAGACGGCGAGGAAGAACGAGGAGAACGACAAGGGTGGAATACCTATAAAACACTGCAACCTTGAAGCAGAACGAAAGAATCTACCTCAGTTTATGGTATTGCCCTTAGGGCCCAGAACAGAAACAACCAGAGAAAAACTTTACTCGCGGCCCCGCTCCGCCCATCGCATTTCTTACGCGACTGCGCACTAACGAGTGCAACTCTTATTCGCTAAGCTGTTTTTAGGAAGTCCTTCAACTACCAAATCAGCGATACGGTAGCTAGGCGACACCGAAATGTTTCGAATACTGGCATATTTTGGTTGTTGCTCGTCGGGTTTGCATGCTTACAACATTTTATTCGTATTGCTTTTTCTTAGATGTGTGACGAGGCTTCGAATGAGAATGGCGCACCCGTAAAGGAAGTCAAGGAAGAAGACGAAGAGGCCTTTGCCGTACCTTCTCTTCCGTCCCTCAAACAGCCTTCAGAGTCGGTTTCTTTCTCCTTTATAATTTTCACAATTTTCGCAATAATTCTCGTCGTTCTTACAGTTATTCTCAGCGGTTCAACTATTCTCACCCCATTCTTTACCTTATTCGATTCCATTATCATAATTTGAGCCTTGTGTTCAGTGAGGACACGAAGGCGGAGAAGCGGCGGAGCGATGGAGATGAGAAAGCAACGGAGCCCCCTCAGAAGAAGATGATGGTTCCTCCTTCTATCCCTCTCGAATATACGCCTCCTCCGTTTGCGGCTGAACCAGATGACAAGGCCGGATATCGCCTTGAGGTCGCCATTCTTTTCTCCTTGAGGCTATTAATTTTTGCCCCAACTTCACTCGACAAATATCACCTCCTCACCAACAAGAAATAACAGGCAAATATATTCCCGGGCGGAGAATAAGTGACACAGATTCTCTTGTGCCACTTGCAGGAGAAATAGTGATTGTAATATCACAAGAAAAACCCCGGAGGCTAGTTTTTAGCAGTCGTAATTACTTTCCGGGGGAGAATCTTAACTTATTCGACTGCTTTAGAGAAAGCGATTTGCAGGTGCTGAAGGATGGCTCGGCCATCGACTGCTTCAATCTTGGGCGACGGAAGAACGCAACATTCGTGACGATTGGTCGTCAACCCGAATGCGACATTATTCTGGAGCATCCGAGCATCTCGCGGAATCATGCTATTTTGCAGTACGGTAGGTGCTCTGGTCTCAGGAGAAAAAGGGTGGTCCAAATGTTCCTTTTCTTCTGCGTCCATACTTGAATGAACTCTGCAGGCAGCGACCGCAACACAGCTGGTTCCGGGAAGCTGAGCTGGTTCCTCTACGACCTCGGCAGCACGCACGGCTCGCTGCTCAACAAGAATCGCGTGCCGGCCAAGCAGTACATTAAGCTGAACATTGGATTCGTCATCAAGTTTGGTGGTACGTTTTCTATTATTAAATGCTTGCTTTGCTTGAAGCTCATTTCAACAAATTTTGTTTACCGATTATTTATAGTGGATTTTTGAAGCTTTTTAAAAGTCATATGGTCAGTATCACAATCAGGAAGCAGCCGTATCTTCAATCTTCTCGGACCGGAGGAGGAGGCCGAGCCAGAGTGGGATTACTCGCCATCCGAGATGAAGCAGCGACTTGCCAAGAAGGCACTCGAGGAGAAGCTGGCCAGGCAGGCCAGGCAGGAGGTTGGAACCAACAATTTCGAGTTGTTTTCTATTAGAAAACTTATTCAGGGAATAGTTATATCAAGAACTTTTTAAAGAAAAACGTAAACGTAAGATTTTAAAGAAAAAAAAACGTGAAGGCATATGTGTCAGCCAAATATTTCGTCTCTTATTAGTTTTCCAAACGGGTAACAGTGTATGAATGAATGGCTATTGAGATTCACTCTCTCTTGCTCCGATTCCTGAACGGAATGAATCTCGTATTGTGAATGTTGAGATGGCTGCGGACGAAGCTCGTGAGCAAGAAGTGGAGGGCTGCTCGTGGGGAATGGACTACGATTACGATGCTGGCCCGTCTTCCGGCATTATTATTGTTCCTTTTTTGCTTCCTTCTTCTTATTTCATATATTGAAAATCATAATTGTAATTTCTGTAGATTTGCATTCAGCAACATACGATATTTATTATACAGTAGAGATCGTCCTGTTTTTCTTAAGTTGTCCCTCCAATTGGGAAGAGTTTTAAGAAGAAAATTATTAAATGACTTCTTAATGTAAATTCTTAAAATGAAGGGCGCGGACGGAGTGCAAGACGAGCATCTCATGGAGGACCGCGAGGCTTTCTTCCGAGACCAGCCAGTCAAGGTCTGTTCTATTCTGATTCCCTTTATTCCATGAGAATGTTACGGTTAGAGCCAAATCTTTTCCTTTTTGCAACAAAAAAAGTATCCTACAGAAATTTGAGTCTTTTATAATTGTATTGCTTGCTTGTGATGGCCGTATTTTTCCAGGCACTCACCAAGTTCTTCGAGCGCGAAGGCTTCGAAATGGAATTCACATATTCGGAGACTGGAGCCACTGGACACAACCACAAGTGGATTTGTACGATTGAGTCAGTTTACGGTGGGATAGAACGCTGCAGAGAATAGACATTTGACAGTTTATTAGTTTGCGAGTTTTATATCCGTATGCAGCAAAAAAAAGCAGTATGATATTGATTTTATGAACTTTTTCAACCGACCTTGTCTTTTTATTCCAACAGTTTAGCGCTTGCTCTGATTGGCCTTTAATTCTAATCTTACAAAAATTGCAGGTTGCCAGTCGAGGTAGCTGGGAAGAAATCGTTGTTCGCGTCGGCAACGGTATCCACCAGCAAGAAGGATGCGCAGGTGGGAACACTTGCTTATGTCAGGGAGGCGTACGATTGGCGTTGAAGTTGTATTCGTGGAGTGTTGGGTGCCCTTTAATAAAGAAGATAAGTTCTCGATTGATCTCTTTCCAGGTCCAATGCGCGACGGAAGCGTGCCGCATGCTGGATTCGCACGGTGTTCTCCGCCGATCCACCGCACAGTCGCGTCTCAAGCGGAAAACGGTCGGCTACAGTAATCATTATTCGTAGTTGGATATGATAATGTGGTCTAGACGATAAGTTGTGGCATAAATGCTTAACGGCTAAGAGAATAGGAGACTGTTTAGGTTGCTGACGATGATTACTACGAAGAGGAAGAAGATGAATACTTGGATCGGACGGGACAGATTGAAGCGCAGCGAGAGAAGAGGAAAGCTTGGCTCGCGGTAAGCGTCCATCTCTCGTTCACCCTTCTATGTGCCCTTCACTCTTCCTACACATCGTCTACTTTCACTCACTCTCTCTCTTTCTCTCTCTCTCTCTCTCTCTTTCTCCTTCTCCCTCTCTCTCTCTCTCTCTTTCTCCCTCTCCCCTCTCTCTCTCTTTCACTCTTCTCACTCTCTCTCTCTCTCTTTCTCCCTCTCTCTCTTTCTCCCTCTCCCCCTCTCTCTCTCTTTCACTCTTCTCACTCTCTCTCTCTCTCTCTCTTTTCGTCGCCTGACTCTCCCCCTCCCTTGTACTTGTTCTCATTAATTTGATTAGAGAGGCGAAGAAAAGCAACAGATTTAAATGAGCGTTGCAGGCCCAAGCGAATGTGAAGACGACTCCCCATGTGGACAACTACGAATCGCTCTCTGCGAAGCTGGAGATGACAAGGAAGGAGGCGGCCGAAGTGGAGAAGCAGTTGAATGTTCTCAGAGCTGCAGCGAGCAAGGCATGTACACTTTATCTTTACACTTTTAAATTAAAAATATATATTTACTCCAATGTTAAGTTTTTTTTATAAGTTTATTCTGTTACATTCTTTATGTATCATCACATAAGACAATTTACATTCGGACGTGTTCCCTCTAAAACGCTAGACTATAAAGGGTGTTGTTCAGAATGTTGACTGTGAGGACATCGATGACTTTATGAGGAAGATGGGAACGGACGCGGATAGTCAACAGGTCAGACGAAAGTTCATTTTTATTTCATTTATAATATTTATTATGTTTATAAAGGTTATTTTTTGTCCTTAACCTTTAGAAATGTCATTTCTTTTAGGCGAAGCTGAACAAATCGATAGTGACCCAGCGTCTGGTGAAGCTCAAACATGAATGTCAGAAGCTAGAGAAACTCGTGAGAATTGCCAAGCCGGCGGAACTTCCCGCCTTTCTCAAGGAGGGCGGGGCTAAAGGTCGTGCTGAATTAAATTCACCTACTCATATTTCATGTGATGGGTGGTCGTCTATTAAGATCTTGTTGTTGGATATAAAATTAAATTAATGTTCTCTTTGGGAAAATTTCTCTTCTTTGAATAACATGAATAATTTTTTAGTCGTGACTAATAGTTAACAACTAAATCGCTCTGTTGTTTTAGCATCGAATCCGACTGCAGTCATTGGCGGCTCTTCTCAGCAGGCCATCTTCAGGAAGATGATGCAGATGCGGAAGGAGAGAGGACCGCAGGTTCTTTTCTTCATTTTTATGGTGTCATTGCTATACTTAAAAAAATCCGATATTTTGACATTTTCTTCTATTTTTATGACCAACTAGTGTAATTGCTGTTTTCTTCGCCTCCACATGTTTTCCCAGGATAATTCGAGCAGTTAGCTTGTTTTTATACATTGCAATTTACAGCTTCCTCCAACCACGTCAATTTCTGTGGAGGCCGGCGAAAAGAAGAGTGTTGCAGAGGAAAAGGAAGAAGAGGCAGAGAAAGCAGACGAAGAGATGAAGAGAGAAGAAGAGGACGGAAAAGAAGAAGAAGAAGAAGCGATGATGAAGCTGCTTGGAGAAGCATTTGTGAGAGAAGAACAGAAGCCAGACTTCATTCCGGAAGTGGACGATGAAGGGGAAGAGGAAGATGCAGGCACTGTAGTCAGTTATTTTTTAACGATTTGAGGGGTTATCGCCTGTGGCACGCACATATTTATTGCATATGCTGATTTAAATTTTATCATTGATATAAGCATTGAGGAGCTTTTCGTAATTCTTTTTGCTGCTGATAAGAGTATTTAGAAAGTTATATTCTTCCGATTTAGGTTAAAGACGCCGTGCTGCATTCAGTGATACAGAGAAAAGCGGAAGAGAAAACTGAGGTAAACGAAAAAAAAAGATAGAAATTTTATTTATACTTTTGTTTGTTAACTTATAATTTGTGCATTAAGCGGACAGTAATATTTCTCTGTAAGTTTTAATTAGAAGAGGAATGAATTATTTTAGATAAAAGAAGAAGAGAATGAATCGTCTTCGGCAGTACAGAATGAGGATCTTGCCGAGGATGCAGCAACAGCTTGTTCAGCAGACGCTGTCAGTTCTCGCTGCCCACCATTCCTACTCTTGGGCTTCCTCGTTCATTGTTCCCACTGTGGACCTCACATGTTTTACCACATTTGTCACGCGCACGAGCGATCAAAACAATGATGTTTTATGTAGACTTTGGATGTATTACGGATTTGCAGAGTCGGAAGAAGAGACAGCGCCGTGCGGGAGTGGAGCGGAAGGCCGCTTCTTCCGCGTGGACTGCGGACGATGACAGTGGTGAGTTCTCGTATATACGTTTTTTTTTAATTCAATATGTTTCGCAATTCTATTTAATATGTCGAAGCTTTGAAACAACAATTCTAATTTTTAAAAAAAAAAGAACTTCAGCGGAATATGGCAAGGGAATCGAGGGAGCGGAGGAGACCTACGCCACTTGGCTACCCCAGAATCCAAGAAGGACGACGTTCAAGACAAACTTAGAGACAAATTTGCCGGCAAGTATTGATTTTATTTCAAGTTACAATGTGTAATTTTACATATTTTAATAGTTCTTCTTGTAGTAAGATTTACCTTGTTGTTTTTGTTGTTTCACATCAGAAGTAAAGTGTCGTCTGATTCAAATAGTGCAGAGTGCCAAGTGAAGATGGGGAAGATTTATAAGGAATTACGGCAATGAACGTTAAATGTGTTCATATAATCGAAGATTATTGCAAAGAGATCATTGATAAAACTTGACTGTTGAGAGTCTACGAAAATGTCTTCCCTCTGATTGAATTAGGCAATCTCTGGCACTTTGTAGGCAATCTGAAGAACGACTGAGAAAGATTAATAGACACAAATGACTACTAGGCAAGAAGGGACAATCACCGGTTAATAGTAACCCTCAGTTTGCAAGCGATAAAAAGCAATAGTTGCAAGCTATTGATTCGGGGGAAAAGCCTTACCATTAGAGCAAGTCAATAATGCACCATCGCTTTCTGGAGATATTACAGCTTTCACTGATGTTAAGATATCTATGAAACACAGAGGTGGTACCATATAGGCAAGGCAAACTTCTGGGAGAGAGAATTCTATGAAGAGACTGACAACTTATCTTAAGAGAGATAACACTATTTTCTATGATCTCTCTCTCTCTCTCTCCCTCTCTCTCTCTCCCCTCTCTCTCTCTTTCTCTCTCCCTCTCTCTCTCTCTCTCTTGGTTTCTTCTGCTATGCAAGAGCGGCCGCTTCTATTTCGGGCTGCCACTGCACTTCGACGACGCGCCATTGCTGGAATAGACGGGGTTATGCTATTTTGTAGAACTAGCGAGGTGAGAAAGACGGTTCGTTGTAACAAAAAAGGAAATTGGTTTATATAATGTATATATTACCTGGCCGGGCTCTCCGCTGCACGGTTGAAGCAGATGAGACGATCCACTCTGGCTGAAGGAGCAGTCAGGCAGAGGCAACTCTCGGTCTGCACGAGGCTCAGTGGCTGCAATGACCATTCTTCCTCTTTTATTCGGTTTAACAATTCTGCTCACTTTTCTTCACATATTTCTCCTAGCTCTGCATATTCATCTTTCTTCTGCCTCACTCATTCAATATCTTTCTCTCTCTCTCTCTCTCTCTCTCTCTCTTTCTTTCTCTCTCTCTCTCTTTCTTTCTCTCTCTCTCTCTCTTTCTCTCTCTCTCTTTCTTTCTCTCTCTCTCTCTCTCTCTCTTTCTTTCTCTCTCTTTCTTTCTCCCTCTCGTTCTCTGATCTTCACATTCCTTTCACTCTCATCTGCTCCATTCACCCCATCTCCCTGCCTCTCTTCTCTGTTCTTTTGCAAACGGACCACGCGGCGGGCTCTCTTCGGTGGAGGTGCCGCGTTCTCGTCTTCTTTATCTTCTTCTTCAGCCTCCTCTAACCGCCGCTTCAACGCCTGTAAAAGTGCCTGTTGTTGTTGTATAATAAGTTGTTCTCTATCGAACTAGAAGTAGCTCCTTTAGTAATTAGTTCGGCTAATTTATTCTTTATTTTGAATATCTTACCAGTCTATTCTGAGGAGTTGGCGTGGGATGCTGAAGGGAAGTGGGGAAGGAAGGGATGGTAAAGAAGTGGTGGCAGTCGTAGATGACTACCTCTTCTTCCTTGTCTTCCCAAACTCCAGTTGCCGTCTGATCCTTCTCCTCTTGCTTATCTTCATTCTTCTCTCCTACTCCAGAGACTCTCAGCTCCTCCTCTTCTCCCTCAGACTCACTCTCTTCATCCTCTTCTTGACCCTCCTCGTAACTTTGAATCAGCGGCTGCAGGAAGAGGTTAGTCCATTTATTAGAGTTATTAGTTTTTTATCTTCAAATTATCATTTTCATCTATTTTCCGCTTTAGCATGGCGTAAATTTTTTTCATTCATTCTAAAAACAGGTCGCGCCGCGTGGATTTCAAGAAAAAAAATCATGGGGAGCAAAAAGAAAAGAGAAAAAGTTGACTGACCTGGGGATGATAGGAGATTCGTAGAGGAGGGTCACTCCTAAGGAGATGGTGGAGGGACAGCACGAAGAGGAGGCCCGTGGTGATTGCGGCTCCAGTCAGGCGGACGCCTCTTGCCAGCACAATTCCCCAGGGCGCCAGAAACGCTAACTGCTCCTGGAAATGCGAGAGTGATAGAGTGATATTGCTGACCATGAAGCATTTATATATTTTATTGATTATTTTTTTGCTATCAAAAGGAACCAGAGTTAAGTTTTTTTTAATAAGTAATAATTACCAGGAAGAGTGCAACGCAGAGCGCCTCCGCTGTGAGGAGGCGGCCGACGCCTCGCGGACGCCGCCGCGTCCAATCGACGTGGACGATTGGCGGACGCGGCCTCTCCTGAGAGGGACGAACTCAGGCAGTTCTTTTTCTTCTTATTTGTCTTTCAATTATAATAAAAAGAATAGCTTTTCAGTGAATTCCATTTTTTATTATCCCTTCTCGCTTCACCCAGATCCTTTTCCTGCGTTCTCTTTCCCTCTTCTCTGTCTGTCTGTCTGTCTGTCTCTCTCTCTCTCTCTCTTTCATTTCCTCTATCTCGCTCTTCATCTTTTTATCTGTCTTCGATCCTCTCTTCTCACATATCACTCTCTATCTCTCACTCCCTCTGTCTCTCTCCTGTCTGTACCGTTGTATTTCTCTCATATTCCGTATTGTGTCTATGGAAGAAAAAAACAATGGGTTGTTATAATATATGTTACTCAACGAAACTGTATTTATTATGAACAGTATAAATCTTTTATTTGATAATCAAGAACTAACCACGTCCTCGTCCTCTTCTCTTTCTTCCTCCTCTTCAGCTTCTAACTCTGCTGGTCTTCTCACCTAGATGAGAAGCTAGCTGGTTTAGTTCAATTTATAATATAAAAAACCCTACTACAGAATTTGATCCTTTTTAAATGTAAAATGAATATCAAACAAAATGAGAGTCTCGGGAAAAGCTTGTGACCCACCCACTCTTCCTCCTGCTCCTCTGCGCCATCTTCTCTAGTCCACAGCGGCTCCGCCCAACTAACTTTCTTCTTCTTCTCGCCTTCCATTCGGCCTCTCGCCACTTCCTGGAACTAGTTAAACAATGATTGTTTAACAATTGAACATTTGACGGAACAATTTTTTTCTCTTTAATTTTCTGAAAGTTCAACCTCAATTTCATTCAATCTCGCTCAATTCCGTTGAATTGTCAAATCCAGAATGCCCTGGTGATCTGAATCGGCTCTTGTATACATTATTCAAAAATAATTAAACCATTGTCATAATAAGATGGTTTGGCAATGAAACATAGTAAGTTTGAACAAAATACAATTGAATGTGACAGATTGCTCTCTCTCCCGCTCTCTCTCTCCCTCTCCCGCTCTCTCTCTCTCTCTCTCTAACTCTCTCTCTCTCTCTCTATTTATCCCTCTCTCCCTCTCCCGTTCTCTCTCTCGTATGCTCTCTCTCTCTCTCTCTCTCTCTCTCTCTCTCTCTTATGCTGTCTCTATTGCTCTCTCCCCCTCTCGTTCTCTCTCTCTCATATGCTCTCTTTATTCACTCTCTCTCTCTCTCTCTCTCTCTCTCTCTCTCTCTCTTTGTGCGAGAGAGGACGCGCGAACGAGATATAAAATGCTAATGGTAAATTGTGCGGGCCTCAATATGCATATTCAGAAATCTATAAAGATGAATTCGATCAAAGAAAAATGTTTGTTGTGAAAACAAATAATAAATGTTTGCTGAATTTTTAGAAAATGAGAGAGAGAGAGAGAGAGAGAGAAAGATAGAAAGAGAAAGAGAGAAACAGATATAGAAAGATAGAAATAGAGGGAGAGAGAGAGAGTGTGTGTGAGAGAGAGAAAGACGTAGAAAGATAGATAGAGATGTATAGATAGAGAGAGATATAAAGATAGGGATAGAAAGGGAGAGAGAGAGAGCGAGAAATAGAGAGATAGACAGAAAGAGAGAAAGAGAGAGAGAGATAGAGAGAGAGAGAGAGAGCTGACTAGCACAAAAGTCAACAATATCAGAGTTGCAGATCTGAATCACAGCGAGTCAACTCTCGCTCTGGAAGCAGGCTCTCGTCTTGATCTACACGCGAAGGAGAATGCGACAGCGGGGGGCTTCGATATGGCATAAGTCACTATTTGATGAGGATGATTAACCCACGAAGGCTTGGAAGAAAGCGAGAGAGGGAGATATTGAGAGAGAGAGAGAAAGCTAGATAGAGAGATAAGAGGGAGTGAGAGCACGGAGTGAGTGTGAGAGAGAGAGAAGGGAGAGAACTACAGAGAAAGAGAGCGAAAGCTAGACAGAAGTAGCGAGAAACTGAAATAGAGGAGGATTAAGATCGCATAGAAAGAGAGGAAGAGAAAGAGAGGTGAATGGGAATCAAGAGAGGAGAGAGAAAGAGAGAGAGGGAGAGAGAGAGAGAAATGTAATGGTGAGCCCAGAAAGTACAGCGAAATAGTTATGCAGAGCTCTAGGGATACGAAGCGTAAGAAATACAAAATTGGAAATGGCTCAAAAAAACAAGATGAAAGTAAGCAAGATTATACGATAAAGCAACTGAGAATGATGAAGGAAAAGTACGCGCGGACACGTTAAAAATATGAAAAAGTTATTATAACAAAGAAAAAGAAATAAACAAGAACTAATGAGCACGCGAAATGCCGTCATTCTTATGAACGTGCCAACAAGTGATTGTTCTTCGTCTTCTCGCTGTCTTTCTCGGTCTCTTCCTACCAACACTCTCTCACCTTTCTCTCTCTCTCTCTCTCTCTCTCTCTCTCTCTCTTTCACTCAAGCTATCTCCCTTCTCTTGGTCTCTCCTTGTAGTCCTCACGAACACCTCCCGCTCATCTATCCGTCGTTCACAAATTGTACGATGTGATAATAGAAAATATGAAGTGCCTGCATCCTCGGCTGCCACGAAGCATGTGCTGCCCTCGTCCATTAGTTGCGAGCCTGGCAGAATCCAAGATGGACGACGTTCAAGTCAAACTCATTGTCAGAGACAAATTTGCCGGCAAGTGTCAATTTTAATTATTTTCATGTTTCAATGTATAGTTTTACATATTCGTACATAGTGTAATTGATAAAGTTCTCTTGTAGTGATTATCTTCTTGTTGTTGTTTCTCGAAGAATTGTGGACGAGAAGGAACAAGTATGCACTTTTTTATTATTATGCTGCAAGAGGACAGAATAAGGCAAGAGAAATGCAGAGTTGTACCCATCAAAGAACTCTCAAGTCGCGTTGGCATCAGAAGTAAAGCGTCGTCTGATTCAAAGAGTGCAGAGTACCAGGTGAGGAGGTGGGAGATTTAAATTGGATTACGATATTGAAAAGTAGATAGAACGTCGTTCATAAGTTCGAGTAATTGTAGCAAAGAGTTAAAAGTTGAGAGTTGAAATTCAAGGAAATGATCCCTCAGGCGGAACAAGGCACTCTCTGACACTTAGTAGACAATCTGAAGAACAGCAACGACTGAGAAACAAAATGTGATTATTATAAGAGACAAATGAATATTATGAAAAACGGCAAGATTAATGCTGCGGCAGTTAATAGTTACCCTTAGAAACGAAAAGAAAAAAAGATAAGTTTTCAAGCAATGAAAAGCCATAGTTGTAAGCTATTGATTCGGGAGAAAAGCCTTAGAATAAGTCAATAATGCACTCTTGCTGTCTTTAAATATTACAGCTTTGCGTCATTTTCTTCTTAAAGTAGTGTGTGGTTAATGGCATTTTTATATTTGTTAAGGCTGTCTTAGAGGCACTGATGTTAAGGAATCGTAGGGAAAAAATCTTGGAAAATTATAAAGAGAGCTCACGGGAGGTGGTTCCGTATGGGCAAGACAATCAACTGGGAGAGAAAGAAAGCGGTTCTATGAAGAGACTGACAATTTACAGTAACACTATTTTCTCGTTTCTCTCTCTTGGTTTCTTTCGCTCTGCTATGCAAGAGCGGCCGCTTCTAGTTCGGGCTGCCACTGCACTTCGACGACGCGCCATTGCTGTAATGAACGGAATTCTGATCTTTGTAGAAGCGGCAAGGTGAGAATGGCAGTTCGTAATGATAAAAACGTTGTAGATTGATATGAAATGAACCTGGTCATCCGCTCCGCTGCACTGTCGAAGGAGAGGAGGCGTGACATTGTCTCTGCTACCGCCGAATTCTCCTTCTTTCGCTCTGACTGCACTAGAAGGAGCAGTCAGGCAGAGGCCACTCTCAGTGTGCACGAGACTATGCGACTGAAAGGACCATTCTTCGTTTTTTATTGCAATTCACAACTTCAGTTCGGTTCCAACCGTTTATATTCATCTTTCTCCCACTGTCTCTCTTTCCTCTTTCTATCTCTGCTCTCTCGCTCAATCTCTCTCATTACTCTGACATCTCTGACGAAGTTCCACGTCTCGCCATCGTATCCACCGCACTCCTTGAGCTGGGGAGTCCAAGTCGTCCGGTCGAATGCGTCCCTCGTGCCGACCATGCACTGATGCTCATCACTGCGGATGCGCCCTTCCGCAGTCAAGACCCACAACTTAAGCATGGCTATTAGCTCCTTGTTACGAATAAATAAATTGTCATTTTAAGTCATAATGCAACTGCTGAGTAACATAAAATTCAGCTGCCTTAACTGTTTTCTCACCTGCCAGAGATCGAACCCAATGGAGCACTGGCTGGTGGAGAGACGATGCAGCTTGTGGCCGCCTTCGCTGGTTGGCCGCGCCAGCAGGCAGAGACTCGACGAGGCACTGGACACCTGCAAAGGATCCTTGCTTAGGACAATTCCAGAGAGAGATAGAGAGGGCGAGAGAGGGAAAGCGAAAGAGATAGAGAGAAAGAGAAAGGAAGAGTGAGAGAGAGAGAGAGGGAGAGAGAGAGCGAGAGAAGGAAAGCGAGAGAAAGAAATAGGGAGAGAGAGAGAGAGAGAACTGTACCACTCTGCCCACCGAGTGAGGTGACCCCATTTGCGCTCTCTTCTTTTCTTTTTTTTTGTATATTTTAATTTCCCTATCTGATCTGATTATGACCCGCAACGTTGCGAAGCGTGGACGGACGGATCCTCTGACCTTCTCTCCGTCGTCTGATCTTAACAGACTTGTCATTGACTCCATGAGTCTGGCAACCGGAGAGAGGCCCGAGGGGGTTCCTGAAACCACGTGGAGCGTTTTGTCTAAGATGTTGACGCTGCTCGCAAGCACTCTGGAGCACGTCTCCAAACTCGCTGCTTTGCCGTCTTCCTCTCCCTCTTGGCCGCTTGTTTCCAATGCTTCTGATGCAGAGTCTCGTGCTTTCCCTGCCCTGTCCTCTGCTCGTCCCTCTGAGCCAGGCGATGACCCTCTCCCACGCGCCCGATCGATTGTTATTGCTGGCTTGCCAGAGTCTACATCGGTCACGCACCAGGCCAAGATGGCCGATGATGAGGTGCGAATGGGGGCACTGCTTGACACACTGGGAGTCGAGTGCCGAACCACTTCCGTTTTTCGGATGGGGAAGCGCGATGACAATACTCCCCGGTTGATCAAGTGTGTGCTGCCCACACGGGGCCACCAGCTACGCTGCCTCAAAGCAGCACGTGCGCTCCGAGAGTGTGAGCAATGGAAGGGAGTGTACATCAGAAAGAGCATGACATTGGAGGAGCGCGTGCGGTTCGGTGAGATGCGCAAGCAACTCGCCGTCCTTCGCCGCACGGAGCCACAGCGGCAGTGGTGCATTTACAGGGATGAGCTTTGGGTGAAGAGTGAAATTCCAGGGAGACAGAGGAATACCATTCCTTCTGCACTCAATCCCTCTGCTGTAACCTCTGCCCCTGTCGCTGGCTTGCCTACGCCTGAAGCCGCTCCCTCCACGGGAAACGAGCATCCCTAGGAGCCGGAAATGTCTCTGTTGTTCTTTTCAACGCACGCTCTGTTGTTAAGAAGCTTCATCATTTGCTTGCCTTTCTCTCTCTCCACAAGCCTGATTTAGTTGCTATCTGTGAAACTTGGCTAAATCCCAACATTCTCGATTCAGAAATAGTAGATAATTTCCCATATAATGTTTTCCGCTCCGATCGCTTGGCCAAGCGAGGTGGTGGAGTACTAGTTCTTTGCTCTCATTTCATTGATGCCAGACCTGTCCAATTCACCATTAAATCTAATTGTGATTTACTTGCTATTGATCTTAGCTCGCCTCTGAATGTCTCAAGCACTAGATTAGTTGTTGCATACCGTCCACCAGGGACCACCTCCTCTCAGAATACCACTTTGTTTAATTGCCTTGAAACCCTTTTGTCAGTTCTCCATGCATCTGTTCTTGTTGGTGATATCAACCTTCACTTAGATTGGTCATCATCTGTTGCCCCCAATACCCAATCGAAAGTCCTACTTGATTTCGCAACTGATCTTAATTTATCTCAACATGTTAGTTCCCCAACAAGAGGTGATAAGAATCTAGATATCGTATTAGCCTCCCCAGGGTCTGTCTCGTCTTGCACCGTGTCTGCTCCCTTTTCCACTTCTGACCATGCAATTGTAAACTTTTTCCTCTCTCTAGATTATCATCCTATCGTAGCCGAACCTATGTATGATTTTCGCTATACGGATTTTTCGCGTCTTTCTAGTTGCCTTTCCACCGTCGAATGGATCACTGTGCTCAATGATTTCACTTCCATAGACGATCTTCACGAACGATTTTTAGCTATACTTTCTTCCCATCTGTATAACTGTACGCCTCTGCGCTCTCGACGTATTCCTTTTGATTCATACCCGCCACATATTAAATCTCTATTACCACATAAATCTGCTCTTTATTCTAAGCTGAATTGTCTCCCTGTTCGTAGCGAATACTATCGTGTTTGTAGAAGGATCAATTCCGAAGTAGATAAATTCAATCGAAACCGCGAGGCGCGCCTTCTACAATCTCCTAAGTCTCTCTTTGCATATGCCGGCTCACGCCTAAAGCGCCTTCCCACAATCGGCTCTCTTGTAGACTCCTCTGGTATTCAATGTATTGGCGACCGCAATAAAGCTGATGCTCTAGCTGACTATTTTTCCTCGGTATTTGTTACGGATAATGGCCAGCTTCCTAACCTGTTACAGCCTCCACCAGTCTCTCATTATCTCTGTGATTATTATGCCCCAAACTGTTTACAAACACCTCAAACGTCTCAAACGTTCTGTATCTCTTAATGCTGAAAATATTCCGCAGATTGTGTATCGCGAGTGTGCATCCGTTCTAGCTGAGCCACTTAGTTACATTTTCAACCTCTCTCTTTCGCTTGGTGAAGTTCCTAAGCTCTGGAAACAGAGTACCGTTATTCCTCTGAATAAAATTTCAACCCCAACTAGCGTCTCTCATTTTCGCCCAATTTCCTTATCTGCCGCTCTAATTAAAGTGCTAGAACGCTGTATTCGTCCAAAATTAGTTTGGTGGTCTGATCTACATTGCATTATTCCTTCTCAACAACATGGGTTTTGCTCTGGCCGCTCAGTAGAAACTAATTTGTTAAATTCTACAAATGATTGGATTAATGCTATAAATAAAGGCATGTGTTCTGATATTCTTTATGTAGATTTTGCTAAAGCATTTGACGTTGTTTCGCATAACAAACTGCTGTATAAGCTTGAATGCCTTGGTATTGGTGGTAACTTGCTTAAATGGTTTGCCTCATTTCTTGCTGACAGGTCTTTCAAGGTGCGAGTGAATTATTCACTCTCACACTCCAAATCCTCCTTCAGTGGAGTGCCTCAAGGTTGTGTTTTATCTCCTTTACTTTTTATATGGTTCATTTCCGATCTCCCTCAACTTTTGGCACCTCTCCCCTTAGTCAAATGCTCTCTTTTTGCTGACGATCTCAAAATTTATACATATTTTGATCCAAAAACTCCTGACCCAGCACACTTTCAACTTTCGCAAGCCTCTCGACTATTATCTGAATACTGCGAAAACATGCAGTTAACCATCGCTCACCAAAAGTGCAGCGTACTTCATATAGGCAAAAGAAATCCCAAGCTTTCTTACCTTCTCTCTCATCAGTCTAATTTTCCAGTCTCTCCTCTCCCAGTACGGGACCTAGGTATTCTTGTCGATTCTGATCTCTCTTTCTCTGCTCACATTTAGTCTATCTGCCGACGTGCTCTTGGTCTCGTTTATGCACTATTTCGATCTCTGAAGTCAAAAAGTTCCACTATTTATATCAGATGTTATACTGCATATATTCTTCCGATTCTAGAATTCTCTTCTGTCGTTTGGTCTCCTTATAGAAAAATGCTCATTCATAAGCTAGAAAATATTCAGCATGTTTTTACACGTTTACTATATATTAGATGCTCTACTGCTTCGGCACCAATCTCTTTCTCTGACCTTCCTAGCTATAATATACGTCTAACTCATTTCTTTCTAGCTACTCTCTTGCTTAGACGCATCCGTATTGATCTGGTATTTTTCTATAAGATGTTGCACCAGCTAGTTGATGTAAAAATTAGTAATTTTATCACTTTCAAAGCTTCCAATGGCCGCTTATCGGTCCACAATTTTCATATTCCTCGCTGGAAACTTCTCGTAAGACGTCATAGTTTTGCTCTTCGTGTGCCTAGCTGGTATATGTCTCTTCCAGCATCAGCTGTTCAGTCACAGAATCTTTTTTTCTTTTAAGAATTGCATAGAGAATTTACCGCTTCTAGATCTTCTACGCATTGATCAGTCAAATCTTTAATTATTATTATACAGCAGGGCAGAGTTTATATCTTTTCTTTTAATGCATACCCCACTGTACCATGCATACATTTTATTATATACTATTATATTTTGTAATTCTTTTATATGCTAAATGCATATATTCTATCCCTTCGTCCCAAGTGTCCCTGGCTGCCCTCCGCCCTTTCGGCGTGTGGCGGCAGCACTCTGCTCTCGTGCTGAAGGGTCTGGCCCACCCTCGGGAAGTCGCTCACCCCGAATATCATCCGTCGCACGCCGAGAGGTGTGGAGGCTTCAGCTTTCCCTTCCCCCTTCCCCTTCCTACTATTTCAGTAGTCTGCACCTGCACATACGTGGTATTATTAATCTTAATGTTGTCACATCTATATACTGATGTACGAATAAATAAATAAATAAATAAATACCCGTCCGAAGACGCTGCTGTTGGTGGGCATGAAGTGGTTAACGAAGACGTTGTCGAGGAACCACCGAAAGGAGCGGCAGTTGAGACGGCGGCGCAACTCGAGACGCTCGCTTACGTCTAATTCACTGCGGAGGCGGAGTGCTTCTGGAAGAAGGAGAGAGAGGAGAGAGAGAAGGAGAGAGAAAGAGAGAGAGAAGAAGAGAGCAGTCAGCGCATGATATGATTAGTTCATGTTCATGAATAAATACAAGACATAAATTGTGCAAAGAAAGAACGAACGAGGAGCTGTCTTATAGAAGAGCCATTTCCACTCGTCCATCCACACTTCAGCCACTCGCATCAGATTCGCGTTGAGCACTGACCCTGAAGGGATGCAACGAATTGGAAAGTAAGGCGTTTTTAGAGCGAAAAAGGGAGAAGGAGAGGGAGAGAGAGATAAGAGGTGCAGACAAATATGAAAATACATATAAAAAAAAATGAGAGGAAAATGTGATGAATGAAGTGTGTACCTACCCGATGACTGGCCGGGGAAGTCGTGCGGGCTCGCTCTTCTGAAGATGTGACCGACGTGAGAGCACGGCAGGATCTCGATTCTGCCGCCGCATTGCCAGATCTGTTCAAAGAGAAAGAGAGAGAGAGAGAGAGAGAGGGAGAGAGAGAGATCGGGAGATTGATAGAGAGAGAGAGTTTTTGCATAGAAGAAAAGAGCATGAGGCAGATGACATCTGAGACTAACCCTGAATGACATCTCGAGATTCTCTCCTCCCCAGATGTCCATGTCGGGATCGTAGCCGCCGAGTTCTTCGAAGTAGCGGCGATCCATTGCGAAGAGCCCGCCTGCCATCGTTGGTGTTCTGCCAGGAAGAAATCATTGCGCTGTATGTTTCGACAGATTTTTATGCATTTATCTTTAGAGAAGAAAGAAAGTTAATATTTTGCAGAATACGACAAACTCGATGGGCGCGGTCGGATCATTCTTGCGGGCCCGCACCATCTCCGACGGCATCGCGTACCATCTACAGAGGACAGCTTTTTAGTCGGCCATATCTTTTCAGCAGTTAAAGGAGCACGAAACAACCGTAATATCTTTCAATTTTCAAGACCATTTAGTCGCGTCTCTCTAAATCTCATGTTCTCTCCCGCTTGCATCGGAAAACAGGTGCGTATTCAAAAATTTTGCGCGTTTGACTCTTTTAATAACTGAGAAAAGCGTCAAAAAATTTCTTTTTGCTCAGTCAAACTCGAAACTAAAACCCACCTAAACTGGAGATTCCAGTTGAAGCCACCGCGGAAGAGCTCGATACCCTAAATTCCAAGTTTATTTTAATGTCTAGAAAGAAAAGAGATTATTAAATTTTTTAAATATGAAAACCTTGAAATGAGAAAACAGAAATGAGAAGAATATGGGCATTTCTGGTGCATACTACATATGTAAAATATGCATCTATAACGTGCCTTCTGATAGGCGAAGGAATGATCATTGATAACATCGATAACGGGGCAGACGACCGTCTTTCTAGAGAGAACAAATATAGACTTCCTGTTATGTATAAGGGTCGAAGAAAATGTTTTGATTGATCGGTAAAATAGCTTAGCTTAAATGTATTTAAACCTGTCCTCCTTGATTCGCGAGAGAAGAGGCTCGAGCCATCCTTCAGTGCATTCCACGTGAGAATCGAGAAACGTCAGAACATCTCCAGTGGCTTCCTGTGAAACAATTTTTCCGTTTTAATACTGTTTTCACACTATAATTTTTCTTTGTTTCTTTGTAGCCATTCCTTGGAGGATTATTCGAGGATCTTGTAAGCCACGTCTGAACAAAATAATATATATTAAGTATAACTGTCTACCGTACCTCCGCGCCGATGAGTCGAGCACGAATTAAGCCGATTCGCTCGGAAGAACGCACGATCTTGGCTGGCACTGGGAGGGCGGCCAACGCCTCCTCCAGAGGCTGCTGAAGGAACGCTGAAAGGAATTTATTTCTCCTTATGTCTCTCTCTCTCTCTCTCTCTCTCTCTCTCTCTCTGTATGCTACCAGCATCTCGCCCTCCGGACCTCTCTTGCTGTCATCATCGACAAGAATGATCTCCTTGATGAGTGGCGTCGGCGACCGCGCGATCACAGAGTGAACAGTGCGCAGAAGAGTCGACCAGGCTTCGTTGTGGAAGACGACGATGACCGATGTCGTAGGCAGAGAGGAAATGGCTAGAGAGAGAGAGAGAGAGAGAGAGAGAGAGACAGTCAGAGAGAGAATGAGAGAGAGAGAGAGATGAAATGGCAGTGCACCTGGATATGCCTTGCTCCTGCACTGCTGCCGCCGTACATCCGGGAGGCTGCGATGCACGGAGATTCGATCACTGGCGTACAGTGAGAACTGAAACCATTCAATGGCTACTTTGATGAAAGTCTCATATACACACATAATACTGTGAAAGTGTCTTTGTGCATGTCTCAGCATTACATTTATTCCTTTGGAAAAATTTTTACGGTTTAAAGAAGTAACAATACATGGTGGTGGAGGGAAAGAGAGAGAGAGAGATAGAGAGAGAGTTAGAGAGAGAGAAGGTGTGTGAGAGAGAGATAGAACCGTGAAGAGAGAAAGGAGGAAGTATATAGATATGGAAAGGAAGTCCGAATGTCCTTGGCCTTGTCGTTTACGTTGCTTCCTCCGTTCGAGTGTTGCCCCTTGGATTGTCTTTGGACGAGGTCAGAAGATAAAAAAGAACACCATTCTCTCTTTCCCCACGTGCACCTCTTTGTAATTATTCCCTCCCAACGTAAGCGAGGATTACGCAAGTCCGAGAATCGGATGCGGGGACTAAATGAAAGGAGGATAAACTTTGCGGTCATTCACTTTCTAAGCAGCAAAAGAGCAGATTGTATACACTGGATGACATCGTTTTGGCAGCCCGATAGGGGAGAGATCAAGACAAGAAGAGAGATTAATTTAAAAGAAGAGAGAAAGAGAGATGAGTGAGAGATGGAGAGAAAGAGAGATGAGTGAGAGAAGAGAGAAAGAGAGATGAGTGAGAGAAGAGAGAAAGAGAGATGAGTGAGAGAAGAGAGAAAGAGAGATGAGTGAGAGATGGATAGAACGAAGTGTCCACTCCGACAAAGACGGAAGTGGGATATTCTGAGGAAGCTATTATGATAAAAATCGAATGAAAGTATAAGAGAATAAAATAGACAAAATACAAGCTTGATGTAACTAAAAGAAATGATAATAAAGTGGAAACCTGGTTGATGGGAAATGTGCGAGTGGCCTCGATTTCTTGAGTGATGTTGAGAGAGACAGCGACGCCGTTGTCGCCCCAGCCAGGGATTGGCGAGTACTCGTTGACATCCAGCTCATCTAGACAGAAGACATTCTGCGTATGCTTACGTTATTTGCCTGAATTTCACGAATCTAGAAAACCCAATCTTGTCGAAGGAAACAGTTTACGCTTGATATTTAGAGCGCCTTCCCTCGAAATTTCCAGTCAAGACCGTGAAAGTTGTTGTGTTATAGGCAGAGAAGGAAAGGCTATCGTAAATCACAAGAGAGAGCGAGAGGGATACAGATTGAGAAAGAGAGAGAGAGAGTTCGTATAAGCGAGGCCGAAAGATGCATGTGATAAAGAAGAAACGCACGAATCAAATGTTTGCGACAGTTTTTATTATTTCTCATCATTGAGATTTTATCCCTGTACTCTATTCCTCTAAATCTTTCCAACCTTGTCTTTTTGTTTATTCTGTATTATACTCTTGATCCCGTCTAAAGTTGTTTTTCTATTAAGCGTATATGCTCTTTCTATTCCCCTCTCTATCCATTTCTCTCCCTCCCTCTACCTCTCTCACCTTCTCGGTCGCTCTCTCTCTCTCTCTCTCTATCTACACCGCAAGAATTTCCATGCTACAGGCTGGCGGCTGCTTTCATCTTCCTCTACCGTGGGCGTCTTTCGTTTTTTCTCCTCTCGCGCGATGAAAAGCGAAAAGCAAGTTTGGCTATTTAGCATATCTCCGAGAGGGACAAGATATGCACGGTGTGTCAAGGGAAATCTCGATCAAGTCGAGAGGAAAACAGTTGAGAAGCGATAAGAGAAAAGGGGAAGCTGTGCCAAATGTACAGAAATGTTGCGATCTCTAATATGAAACAAGAGGAGAAACAGAGATGTTAGCAGAGTAATTACTGTGAAACACATACAAACATATTAATAAGATACCCTTTTAATGATGCAGGTAAAGTGAATGACATCCTGCCATCTTTCAAGAGTGCATGGTTACTGTAAAGCTGCAGTCACATCTTCTGCGTGTGAACGGAACAGCTCATAAAAGTGTTTCATTCGCAGATATCAGACCCCCAACCTTTTGGATCTCACTGAAATTGGTAGCAAAGGGGAGTGGACACACAGGCATATAAAATCAGAGAACACAGTTCGCTTCTTCAAAACCTACGTGTCTCTGTCGTTCTCTTGCATGAGAGAGAGAGAGAAGAGAGGGAGAGAGATAAAGAGAAAGAGAGAGAGAGAGAGTGAGAGAGAGAAGGAGAAAAAGAGAGAGAGATGCAGAACCTAGGAAACAAGGGAGGGAATAGTAACTGGCTAAAGTGCAACAAGAAGAACTTTCCGCCACAATGGCAAACAGCGGAAAGAGTGATAAGAAGGGGAAGAATGGCCAGAAACAGCTGAGAGGTTGAGAAAGAGAGGAAAAGTAGCATTCCAATAGCAGTGAAGGGCGATGACGTGCGTGGCGAGAAAGGACAGAAAGAGGCCAAAGACGAGGGGAAGTTATCCAAAATAAGTAGATGGCAGAGATTAATAGGTCAATGAGACTTGGAAATTGCGGCGAAATAACAGTTTATTCTTCCGCTTCCAATCTCCACCCCCACCCTGGCACAGTTTTTGACATGCCTAGGAATGTATCTGAACATAATTATTTAAAGATTAATTATAAAAGTAAATTAATTATAAAATATAATAAAAATTTGACCTTGTGTCCAGTTGTGTTTCTTCTCGCCGGGCAGATTGCCATTGTAATGACCGACGAGCACCTAGAAAACATACATTCATTGAATACATCAGAAGGGACAGCATAACATGAAGAATGCTTCTCTTCGTACTTACTTTGTAATGCGAAAAAGTATAAAAAACATTCAGATGACAATTGACTGACGGGGTATGAGATGCTATGTACAGCGAGGAAGGGAGAGAGAGAGAGCGAGAGAGAGAGAGAGAGAGAGAGAAAGAGAGAGAAAGAGAGTAAGAAAGGAAGAAGACAACAGAAAGATAGTGAAATGGGTAAAATTCTTGAAGGCAACACACGAAAATATGACGGTAGCAAACCTGAATGCCTCTTGGGTGGCTGGCTTCTCCGGAGCGGTCGACGCGCGCCTCGCGGAACGCGTTCTGAGCGCGAGTTTCGATCGGGCCAAGCATCTATGTATGTACATTTGAATTAGAATGGTAATTATATGACTAAGACAATTGCTAGTTATCTTACCTTTCTACTCGGATTATTAATAATTAAAATAATCCTATGAGTCAAATAAAGCTAGACGCCCTGACCGCATCCTGTGCGTAGAGGATGGCAACGGTGAGGAGAGTCCAGGTGAGCAGGAAGGCCAGGCAGACGAGGAGGAACTGCACGTGGCGGCGGACGCGTCTTCGTTGGCCGCCGCCGCCCATTCGAGCGCCTGGCGGCGCCAAGAAGGCGCCGGCGCCTTTGGCGCCTGAAAAGGATTATTCAAGGAGAAAGAGGAGCATCATCTCTTTTATGGATGATTACAAATGAAAAAATGAAAAAAAATATCAATAATCCGTATAAAAACTTTTTAATGAAACTATTCTTCGTGAATAAGCGGATTTTAGTGAAAAGTTGCATAGTTTAGAGTGTTGCATGGACAATCACTAAATCAGTTTGTCAACACAAGCATGGCTGCTACTTATAGGGCGAGAGCTGACCACAGCCTTGACGCCTTATTCTTTTCTTTCTTTCTCTCTCTCTCTCTCTCTCTCTCTCTCTCTCTCTCTTTCTCGTCATCTTGCATAAAGTATGTATGAAACTTCTTGCTTCCTCTCTCATTCTCTCTCTCTCTCTTAATCTCTCTCTCTCTCTTTCTCTTTCTCTCTTTCTGTCTCTCTCTCTCTCTCTTTCTGTCTCTCTCTCTCTTTCTGTCTCTCTCTTTATCTCTCTCTCTCTCTTTCTCTCGCTATCTCCTCTCTCTCTATCCTCAGACTGATCAAGGTTGCTGTCCTTCCCCAAGGTAACTGTGATGGCGATGACAACTAATGATACACAGTTGTAAAACCGAGAAGAATATTTTTAGTGGTCGTAAGTTTCGCAGCTCTCCCAACACCCAACAAATAAATCAAATGGTCTCTCGGCATCCCACGCAAGGAATCAACAATATTGTCATGGTTTTAACATGAACGAAAATATAAAAGTATTACGAATATAGCAATAAGGAGAATATGACATTATGGCAACTTTTCATGCTCTCATAGCCACTAAATGAAGCTTTCTTTGTAAAAATGACAGCAAGTGACAGAGAAGAACGATAAAAGTGAGAGAAGAAGAAAAGGATGGACAGTTAACAGACAAAAGACAGAAAAGAGGAAAATAGGCGATGATTTTCTGTAGTGTCTCGCGCATTTCCAACTTGTACTGCTCTCGTTGCAACCACCAACTACACTATCTATCTATCTCTCTCTCTCTCTCTCTTTCTCTGTCCCCCTTTTTCTCTCTCTCTGGGTCTCCCCCCCCTATCTCCCCCTTCCGCAGACTGATAGACTCGTTCTCCCGGTTGGTCAACTGCTCCAACTTCACTCCTCCGCGGCATACATATCACTTCTCTCTCCTTTTTCTTTGCCTCTTTTAATCTCCTTGCCTCTCTCTTTCAATTTCTCACCTCTCTCTTCATCACTCACAATTTCTCCCAATCTCTCGCGAAGTCAATTCGAGACTACGAAAGCGCAAGGAAATAGAAGCAAGTATGTATATACAAAGTATGTGATATTGAGTTGAGGAAGAAGTGTTTTCTTCAAAAGGAGGAGATTCGAAGAAGAAAACGATATTCTGCAATGTAGGGAAGAGAAAGAGCAAGGGAGAGCGAGAAGAGAGAGAGAGAGAGAGAGAGAGAGAGAGAGAGAGAGAGAGAGAGAGAGAGAAAGAGGGTGAGCTGCCAACTGCAAGAAGATGAGAAGAAGAGAATGTGATTACTTATTTGTGTAATTGACAAGTTCGACTTTGGTATCTTTTCGGTCGAGAAGCGAAGAAAACAGACTCGCAAAGAAGTTATCACCATAATTCTCTAGAAATGGCATCAGATTGAGTTTCAGTACAAAAACCACGACGGACAACTAATTTAATTGAATGCATTTAACGTAAATAGAAATAATGCAAAATGATCTTACCACTTATCCTCTGCAGACTGGATGAGAGAATCCTCGGAACGAGGACGTTGACCAGAGTCCTCTGAGAGATTCAAACTACTGCTTTGAATCAGATTCTTCCGGAAATGAGAGAAATCTGAGTTGATTCGTATGGGTCAGCAGCTGGTGGTTATCCGCGTGTTCATTCGGACTGTCAGCTATAAATGTAAATCAATATTAGTGAACCGGGAAACGAGAGGATGATTGGAAAGAAGGAAGGAGAAAGAGAGGAACGAGGATAACATGTGTGAGATGGGAGAGAGCAGAGATGAAAATGAGAGAAGAATGGAGAGAGGAACAAGGGAGAGAAACCTTGAAGGTCGGAATAGGCGGTCATGTTCGCGCTGGTGCCAAGCGCCAGCTCCACGGGCATGCGCGAGTCCCGTACTCTGTCTTTTTCTCTTCACTCTCTTTCTGACGCTCTCTCTCTCTCTCTCTGTTTCTATTGCTCTCTTTTACTGCTTCTATCTCTCTCTCTCCCTCTCTCTCTCTTTCTCTCTCTCTCTCTCTTCAGGCCTTCCATCTCTGCGCAATTATTTTCCTCTCGTCTTCTCTGGCTCACCTTGTTTCTCTTTGTCCATTGCTCACATTAGTTCAATTTCCCTCCTCCCCTGACACCCTTCACCTCCTTCGACAACTTTGTTGCTCTTTTATCGCGATGTGACCATCTGGTTGGCCTTATGTGAAATAACACTCACAAAGATAAGAGGATGAAACAGAGCGAGGTACAGACAAGGAAAGAGAGAGTCAGAGAGGGAGAAAGGCTGGAAGACAGAACGAGTTACAGAAACAATGGAATATGGAGACAGTGACGAAGAGAGAGGAAGAGAAAGAGAGAGAGAGAGAGAGAGAGAGAGAGAGAGAGAGAGAGAGAGACATTATGGGACGGAAATCTCGGAGCGTGTTTTGCATGTATATATTAAGCGTATTTATGTAGCTCATAGACCATGATCCACTTCACATGATGATTGCTGCTTTCTTGCAGAATGTAAACAACGACGCGGACAACAGAATGCAGGTTCCCGGAGTATGAAGTTCAGCAATTTCTTCAATTTCTGATTTCTGAACGGTCAGGTCGAAATGGTCTCACTTTAAAAAAAGAGAGACGTTCAATTACGCCCTTTAAGTGTATTTCCCCAACACTTCTCATCAACAGATAAAATCAGTTTGCATTGTCAATCACGTTGTCCTCTCCACCAGAGACCTTCCTCGACTCGCTTATCAGGGAAACTAGGCCATTAAGTAACTCCTGTCAACCTTTCTCATCAATCTTCTGCCCTTCCGGCCAATTCCATGCTCAGGTTGTTAGACAGATAAGTAGGCAAAGAATAAGTGCGAGCATGATAGATATAGGGATTCGTGCTAGAACAGCTTCCGGGCATGCAATCATGAATAGCTCGTTCTTAATAACGAGACTCGATACAGTACTCCCAGCAGCCGCTGCGGGACAGAACCTCTTCGATCTTCTCAGCAAGCGCGGCATCGGTAGACTCGGCCTTCGCCCTCGCCTCTTCGGTGTCCTTCCTCTGTGCGGCTCCGGCTGCCGCGTCGCGGTCGAGGCGAAGCTAAGAGAACCAAGAAACCTCATTCTTATTCCATTAATTTCCATTCCATTCCTAATCTTATTTCTTCACCGTATGAGACAAGAAAGTAAGAAGACCTTGCTGAGCTGGTTGGACATCTGAACCATGGCTGGCAGCTCTCCCTTGACGAAGGCGTCGTTGACGCCCTTCACGAAATCGTTGCGCACATCGTGCGCCGCCTGCAAATAAACTCGTTCAAATAATTTGTTAACTTGTTTTTTTTTTGCAAGAACGGTTTGCTAAACGACGCTGAAAAATCAATTTACTGGTTCAGTTACAGGCTAATTACTCCGTAGAATCGTGGCCGTTTACGGCTTCAACTATTAACTATTGTAGTGAAACAGTATATCGTTTTCGTAATATTTGCCGATCTCGCCGATGTTGGATAGTGTGTCCAATTGACTTCACATTCGCACTTTTATTTGGAACACTTCGATTAATTCACGAACTGAGTGGTAGTTTATGAAACAAAATCCAGCCGCAGATTAGTTTAAAACCACAAATTGTTGTCTTTGTCGCAATAAGACTGTAGAATATAAATTTTCATCACAAAAATTAACATTAAAAAAGACGAAAACGAGATAATTTGGATTAAGATTTGGCTCAAATAGAGCATTAACCGTTTGAGTGCTTATTTATAAACGAAATGCTAGACAAGTAAACGTGTGCACAGTTAATGCATAGAGACATACATATTTTACATATGCCCATCAACTCTGGTCAGTACATCTTTGAAGTGTAGTAAATGAAATCCACATTCCATTCACTGCTCACCAATATTGCTTTCTATATGAACAAGTAGCCATGAATGACAAGGCAGGAAGCATATCGCCCATAAGCAAACGTACTCAATGAAGGACACGTTGTGGTCCATATGAATGCAAATGTTACATGCAAAGGAATGAGTCATCAGAACATGCTTTATACCACCAACATCAAAAATACTTGTAAGGAAATAATAATGAATTCTTTCAAGAACATGTATGCTTTTAGCATTCGTTAACTTTGATTTCAGAGTAGTTGCCGAACAAATAACAGGTACTATTAATTTAGCAACTAATGACATTTCGTACATACGTTTCTTATAATAACATTTGTGTTCCTTCCACTAGACTAATCGATTGCAAGTCAAGGAGTGAAATTGAAGAATAAAGCACTAGTGATGCGAATAGAGTGTATTTGGAAACTTTGGTATTGCTAAATTACAATCAGGAAGAAGCCTAAATGTACATATGTAATACAACAATCACTGTCAATCAGTGTATATAGAGCAAGGACAACTATCCACTGATTGGTGAAAGGAAATCACTAATTCTCAGGCAAATCTTCCCTGGGTCTCCTTGAGAAGAGTGAATAGTCGCCGAGTCAGAATGTGGTCGTTTTCCTTGTCGATTTCGCTCATTTCGCTCAGGAACATCTCCATCCATGCCTGAAATATATTTATAATGCCTGCACTTATCAAGCTCATTATATTTCAATATTCATATGGCAACAAACAAAATGACTTGTTGAATTGATTAACAAACATTAAGCTATACCATATGTATAAATCAATCATTTCTCATGCTTGTTAATCAAGATATGAAAGGTAGACCATCCTTGCTCTTTTTGCTGCTCTAACATCGGCCGTTATCTTTCTGTCTTTTTCTTCTTCTTCCCTCTCTCTCTCCCTGTCTCTCTGTTTTTTCTCTCTCTCTTTCTCTCTGCACAAAATAGACTTACACGAATGTATAATGCCTAACATTGACAGCAGTTTGTTGATGTATTCATGTTGAATACTAGAAAGAATAAAAAATTGTCTATAATTTAATTTAATTTATATCTTAGAATTATTCTTAGTAATAATAATAATAGCTTGGATGAAATGACCATGTTGCTGGCGTTGGGGTGCTCCCGCTCGAACCGCTCGAGAGTGTGCATGAGTCGCTTGACGTTCTCTCCCGACTGCTCGATCAGATCGAATCCGAGGGGGCGGCGATCTACAAAGAGCAAGAGAGAACATGCAACGATTATCCCCTCAAATAGTATCGCTCTTAAAACCGTAGATATGAAGGTTCAAAAAGGTTAATTATTTGAAAGAATGTGTGCATAATATAACAAATGAATAATAAACAAAATCAAAAGAAGAAAATCTTACCGCCCATAAGCTGCTCATCCTCGTCGGGGATTGGAGTGACGGGGACTGGCTAAGCAAAAGGAACGAGGTTAAGACATTTATGCAATTCACAAATTGATTTCCTATGAAGGAGAATATAGAAATGAATGATTGGCACCATTTTCTCTTGCTTGCGGAACTTTGTCAAGTCGCGGCAGAAGGAAGTCGAGCAGAAGAGGGCGAGGAGAGCAAGGAAACAACGCATCTTGCAAGGTGGCAAAGGCTGAATATTATACAGTTTACACAACGATTGCACAATTGGATCGTATTGGGAACAATTGAATTTGGTACTCTTGATTCATCATATTGCGGAAACAATTCATACAAATTAGCAAACTAGTCAACAAAAAATGCTAAAGCGAATGAGAAAGATGAAGACCATGCTTAAAAGAGCGAAAAGAAAATGGTTCGTCATTAATACTCATCTCTTAGAAGAACGAGTAGCATTGAGATGGATCAAGTGAGGAGAGCGAGAAGGGAGAGACAGAGAAAGATTGAGGGAAAGAGAGAGAGAGAGAGAGAGAGAGAGAGAGAGGAAGAAAGAGGAGGAGGGAAAACCGATGAAGAAATATAGGAAGAAGGGGATGGCCAGAGTGATATAGAAATATGAGGAGGAAGAAAGAGAGGAGATGCGAGAGAGAGAGAGAGGAAGAGAGAGAGAGAGTAAGAGAAAGACAGAGACCTGGACAGAGATCCAGAAGCGGGCCTCTTGCTTATTATTACAATTCGGTGTCGTTTGCAGGTTTGTGCGTTTGCAGAATATATATCAGCTGATAGAGCCGAAATGTTTTTTCAAGGCGCGGAAGAGGAAGTAATCGAGAGAGCAAAGGTAGAGGGTGTTTTCCATTCTAAGTTTGTTTACGCTTTCTAATTTCTAGAAAAATGAGATCAAATTATGAACAGAGATCTCAATGCTGGCAAAGAATTTAAGTGAAAGAAATGAAGAAGAGAATTCGCGAAAGCGGCCGAGTGACCGATTGGTGCCTGAGGAACTTGAACAGCGAGACCGCTAATTATGTACTAGATGGCGCGACAACGTGACAGAAAGAAGCAAATGGAAGAGTGAAGAGAGAATAGAGATAGAGAAAGAGAGAGAGAGAGAGAGAAAGAGAGAGAGAGAGAGAGAGAGAGAGAGAAAGAGAGATATAGATAGAGAGAGCAAAAGAGTGAGGGCCAGAGGGAGAAGAGCGCGGGAGAGAGATTGCGAAGGTAGGAGAAACGGACGTATGCTTGAGCGGTTCGTCTTGTAAAAATAGCGCACGAGGAGTTAGCGGCCAGAACCAGGTCAGGGGCGTAGCCAAGCAGAGCATGGAATGGAATTGGAAGGAGAGTAAGAACTGCTGGGAGGAAGAGGGGACGGACTGTTAGTGGTTCCCTTCAGGGCAGACTTGGAGGGTGAGAGAGAGGAAATGAGAAAGAGAACCAGAAAGAGAGAGAAAGAGAGTGATATGGTTCTCCCCTTTATCTGCACTCTGTGTCTGTCCTCTTAGCAACACGGGTTCCTTCCAAAGCCCTCCATTCGGTCCAAGGTTGTGACCTTTCTAACGATGTTCGTTCATATTAATGGGATCTGGACAGCGGCTAATACTTTTGTCTAATTGAATGTCGAAGGTTTTTTAAGTGTTCTGTCTTAATCTCTCATTTCTCTCAGTCCCTCGCTCGGCTAATTTCCTCCCCTCACAAGAAGATTTACATGCACTTTTCATGCTTAATTTTAGCATCTAATCCACACATAAATATTGAATACCACGGGCAGACATGCCATTTACAGAGAAAATGTGAAAGAAGAAGAATGACACGCATTTCTGGAAAAATGAAATTCCTTCATAATTCATACAATGGAAAAATGAAATTCCTTCATAATTCATACAATGGAATCTTCCAGAAAACTATCGAAGAACGTAGGTCAAACATGATCACATGAGAAGATGAAAAGAGTTATTTTTTTTGTCGGAAAACATCCCTCAACAAAGAAAATGGTCTCTCAAGATAAATGAAAGATGTGAAAGGCCTGAAGACGATTAACGACCGGCGAATTTGTTGGGAAACAAAGTGAGTATGGAGAGGGTGAGACAGACTGAGAAGGCGATGGAGAAAAACGTCTGCCTGCCCTTCTGGCGATCTCCATCATGTGGCTAGAGCACTCGTTTCATTTTTCAATATAATTTAATTTCTGCTTAATATCGATCAATAAATTACATCAGCGTCGCTGCTGCAGTAGGAGTTGATAATACAAGGCGAAACAAATGCCGACAGAAGCCCTGGGTGTTGCATTCCATTTTCACAATCTCTTTTTGTCAGCGCTTTCGCATATATTATTCGCATTTAAAATTATGTTTTCTTATAGAGAACACTATCGAAAAAAAATAACAGTCATGAGATAAGTCCTTACAGTCATAGGGTGTGCTCCCCAATACTGAAGAAAGTTATGCTGGAAATCCTTATTGTAGAGAACTGTTCCCGAGCACGAGAGACGGAGAAGAGAGGATGAAGGGAGAGGTAGGGAAGGGAGAACGAGATGGTGTTGACCGATCCCTGCAGGGTCGCTGACCACCATTTCCGAGGTCACCCCCAGTTTCAGTCACCCAAAGGCCACCAACCATAAGCTGGAGCCGCCTGCAGAAGGACCACAAGGGAAAAAAACGCAAGGTGAAGGTGCTGTTTTCAGAATGTGCATACCAAGGTGAATGCATCATGTGGGTGGACTACTTATTGGAGCAAAAGATATGTCCGAGATTGACTTGGGATGACGGAAAAAGGATGAGAGAGAGAGAGAGAGAGATAGAGAGAGATAGAGAGAGAGAGCATGAAAGAGACATTGACAGAGATATAATAGAGAGAGAGAGAGAGAGAGAGAGAGAAGGAGAGACCGAGATAAATAGAGAAAGAGAGAGAGAAAAGAGAAAGATAGAGAGAGAGAGAGAGAGAAAAAGAGAAAGAGAGACCGAGTAAGATGCATGCTAATGACTTACGGCTGTACAAACTCCGGTATACAGACATGTATGCATTTATTGCCATTGCTTGTGCTTTCGTTTTCTCATTCTGTACACTCTTATTGCTGGAAGAATCGGAATATTGTTCTTATAGAACAGACATGACTATGCACAGATTATATCCACAATCTTCAGAACACTCTGCGGTTATTACACCTTACGCTGACAGAGTTGAGCTTCTTCTCCCTTGTAAAAAAAACAACGACAAACACAGTGTCAATGGTTAGTGGTCCTGGATCAAAAAAAGAATGTCCTTCCTGGTTGGATAAAAAAAAGAATGTCTTTCCTGGCACACAAGAAGAAGCATTCCTGACTGTTCGAATCGTGGTGTCTCCTATGTGGAATACCGTAGCCACGTGGTCGCGTGAGAAGGGAGCGAATACGCAGCGATTAGCGAGTGCGATTCGCGCGAATCGGAGAGGCTGTCGCGTCCGCGTCGCGTCGAAGGCGCGGACGCGGTCGGCGGCTGCGGTCGGTGATCGGGTGAATGGGTGGGCACCCGAGGTGCAGCTGGGCGCAGCCGGCCAGGGCAAGGGGTTCGGGCAATTCGTCACTCACTCCATTTACAAGCTTTCAAGAGACTCATCGATCGAGGCTTCCTTCCCAAACAGACCCTTCGCTTCTTCATTTACTCCATCGTTTTTTGTGCAAATGTTGTTGCCTCGTATGCAAGCTTTTCTCCAGCTTTACTGCGCTTATTGTGCAGTAAGGGGTTTGACCGTGTGATCACGTAAATGGCGCTACCCACAGTAATTAATGTATTGAAAATGATTCCGAGGAGTGTTAGTGAATTTTGCAGCATCAGCCGAAGAAACGTGATCTATAGCCGTCTTCCAAGCGCGCTGCGTTCCGTGAGCTCTCTCCGTGTGCATCCTGGCGTCCACGAGTGGAGCGACACGGCCAGCGCCGGCCTCTCGTCGTGTTCCGACGGGCTCCACGGACGTCGTGGCGTCCGAAGACCGCCTGTCGCCGCCACCCTCGACGGCCGGCTCCAGCTATCAGCTCACCGAGCTTAAGAATGGTTCGAGAATATGCATCCTATTATTCTACACTACCTTTCTCTTCTTTATTTCTCTAGTTTGCCTTCGTTAATTTTTGTTAGCTTCTGCCTGCTTTTTGTGCATGCACACGAGCCTTTATCACATTTCTTTATTACCTTTTTAATGGAAGCTTTAATGCTAGATCTATTTGTTTCAGTTTCTGCTTCAACGTCGACAGCATCTGCCTTTCAAGGCGAAACGGATTTTAATTTAAGGCTAATGGAGGCTGTAAGAGGTATGTTTTATTCTATTTTCTCGATTGTTTACAAGTAGTCAACAACTTGTTATTGTTAACAGCTGCTAGCGTGACTGGGAATTTTTTTTACTTTTCTTTTTTCTTAGTTGGTGGGATTTTGCGTGTGAGAAGAGCGTAGGTTCAGAGCATCCTTGCTTGTACGATCCGTCGAACAGCAACTACGGCAACAAGCACATGAATGCGCAAGTTCGAGCCGCGGTCTGGCAGCGGCTGCTAAGGCAACTCGGCTATCCATGTCAGAATATACAACTTTCTTACCTCCTTTTTATTTCATTCATACATTGTGATAATAATCATTAGCAGTAACTGCAACACCGCGTGGTTTCACTTTCAAAAAAAACTACCGTTTTTTCAAGCATTTTGAATGAATTCCATTTCCGTATGTTTCTTTTTGTCCAGGCGACGTCCATTCCCTCCAAATGCACTGGAAGCGGCTGCGTGATCGATTCGTGAAAGAACGAAGGAAACGGCGAATCCCCGGCGCCATCTTCGATGTAAGAGTTTTGCTTCTCTTTCTGTCTTGTCGGCATTGTTTATAATCAGCATTGTTTATAAGAAAGAGGAACATTTCTTGTATTCGTTGTTCCATTTCACTTGTATTTCAACATTGTTGACGGCTACTGATCAGAACTATGACTTGTGGTAGAAGGTTTCCATCTGATTCTACACGTTACTGCCATTTTTTTTTATCTCTCGCTCTCCGAGTGCAATAAATAACAGCCTTTTACGGTCATCTGATTAGAGATTGCCTTTCCTGCTTGAAATTTTGATAGGAAGTGCTTCTTTCTTTCAGGATGAGTTGCTGGGTCGGATGCATTGGCTAAACGAGTACATCATCGAGGCACCGGAAGTTGGCCATCACCATGGCCATCCAGGTTAATTTTTTTTATTGTATTTATACCGGATTGCATATCATTTGTCCATGGCTAAGCAACAATTTAGACTGTTCTTTGAACAAAAACTGTTGTTTCATATTGAGTTTAAAAAAGACTATTTAGGTTCTCGTAGTTTTTACGACGAGAGCGGCGCTGCTGTTCGTGTGGATGAAGACGAAGAGGAGGTGGAGGAGGAGCAAGGAGGGGGCATAGAGGGGCCAGGCAGGGGGAGCCTCCACTCAACCCCCCTCCAGCCACCTTACTCCGGCATGCCCGAAGACCCCTCCGGAGACATCGACGGCAACGCGTCTGATCTCTTGATACCAGAGAGACAGAGGAATGTCTACGAACAACCGAGGCAGCCTGCACAGAGAACAGTGGTTGCGGCAAGGGGCAATGGAACCAATAAAGGTAAGGAGAGGCAGAGCAGAAAGAGAAGAGAGTGGAGAGAGAAACAGGAAAAAAGACTGAGATTCAGTTTTTGGTGTCTATCACAACTTGTCTAAAGGAAATCATTGTCAAGTAAGGCCTATGAATCAATGTATGGATTAGCGAATGTGTAGAATGTTCCCATATTCTGCTGCTTTTTGCTTACCATAGATAACTGACCTTTTACGCAGCTCCGCCCGGTATCCGCGCCGTTGTCACTGCTCATCGGAGAACACGGAATGGTTCTCCTGATTCGACGCATAGCACAAGGTACTGTAATTGTAATTTATGTTGTCAATCATTAAAAACTCGTGCTGAAGATAATTGGAAAAGGTCATTTCAAGAATAAAGAGGAGAAACTATTGGCACTTTCGTGCTAACAGAACCAGACGTCTTGCGGTTTTGTTAAAAAAAAAGAAGTTTGTCGCTATAGTTATGATTCGCAATGCTGGAATGAATGAGTTATTCGGATAAAAATGTTCTTGGGCAGTCTCTCTAAACGTTATAACTTGTACTATCAGTTCTATTCTATTGCTGATGATCTCGGAAGAAAGTGCAAAGAATGAATCTTCAAATTTGAGTTCGAACATCAGCGTAGGCGACCCAATGATGTCGTCTGCAGGGACGGGCTCTGTATTGGTTTCCTCTTCCCCTCGTCGAATTCTTTCCACTCAGCCAGAGGGCGCTGACGGAGGATCGGCCAATCGGTTTATCTACTTTTCATCCTTCATTGTCAACGGCACATTCGTTTTTCATTTCTTTTATTACAATTTTATAACCAAAAAAATTCGTTTGCTCTATGGTAAGGACATAGCAAAAAGAAATGAGTGAAGAATTACTACATGTTCTTGCAGAACCCTCGGCCATGCACCAGTTGCGAAGACCTTCACAATTCACTCTTCTGGGGCGCAGTCTATGGTTAATTATTAATTTTCCGTTTCTACAGGTTGAATTCTATTTTATTTTTGTTTTTACTTTCAGAATCGTGGAGCGAGGCAAACACCCACTTACAAGGTAGGCATATCTTTCTGTTCTCTTGTTCTATTCGTTGTTGACGCAATTGTACATTTCCCTCCATAAGGTATTACGGTATTTTGATAGCTTATTTAAAAAAATTTCAATTAATACATTCATTTCTTGTTGGCTTTAAATAAAGTGAAGCATGAACGACAAATGTCCATTTGTTTAAGCTGATTCCTGCGGGCTCGACTGGAGACTCTTCGGTGACCGTGACAGCGAGAGGAACTGCGGGAGGAGTGACCGCCGTCAAGAGATCCGGTCAGTTATATCAGTCGGCGGTTTACGGTACGATTCATGCGCTGGAAATACTGCTATTTATGCATGAAGAGGAAATAAGCTGGAGGTTCTGTTATATAGTGATGTGCTTACCCTGTGCTCTACTGTTTCGGCATGCGCGTTTTCATGGTTTTTAAACGCGAGCAAGATCGGCACATTAGTTATTCCTTTTTTTGTCATCAGGGATAAATTGAGGGTTTTGTTTTAAATATAAAAGAGTCAGACTGTGGCTCGCGCACCGCGTATTCGTTGTCATTTGAACCAGTTGTTTAGTTTCCAAATGAATTCGACTGTTGAGAATAGGCATTGAAACTCTTGTTGCAGAGGCTTCCGGAACGGCTGCAGTGACAGCGAGCGGCGCCGCGAACACAATGACGATGTTCATCGACCCCACCACGTACTACCAGAACGGGTCGCAGAAGATGTACCGACTCGTGAATGTCGCCGACCTGGACAGCCACAACTCGCAGCCAACCAGCACGGCCAGCTCCACTTCCACTCCAGTCACCACACAACACAACAACATCTCATTGGCGAGGTTGGAGTCATGGAAAGAAATTAGATATTGACATCTCCCACTCATTGCAGACCAGTGAATCGCAAGAGGATCCTGCAGCAAGTGGCGGTGGCCTCTCAACCGCCTGCCCTCTCCTCGCATGCCATGCACTCTCTTCCCTCCTCCTCCTCGGCCTCCTCCAATCCTCTCCTCGACCACCACATCTCTTCCAACACTTCCGCTCTTCTTTCACTCACCAATCAATCCAACGGCAACAATGGTCTCCAGACGCTTAGGGCGGGCCAGGTGCGCTTTTTAAAGCATTTTCCACCAAAATTTTGAAGTTTAATTCAGAGGAGTGTATTTTAATGTTATACTTATCAAATTTTGAAAGAATACATTAGCTTGCCGATATTATGTTTCAAAAACGAGTCGAAGTCTAAAGAGAGTTGCAGCTCGGAGATGATCTTATTCTGGACGATGGAATCGGCGAGCGCACCATTGTCATCGACCAGCAAGAGGACGGTGGGGGATAGTCCTCTGACTTTTATTCTTGAAAGAAGAGAAAGGATGTTTTGTGAAGAAGATGAAGCTTTTGCTTTACAGACTCGCCATTACTGGGAGATTCGCCGGGTGGAATAAACTCGATGCTCCTTGGAAGTGGCAGCAACAACGGTCGCAGCTCCATGCAACGACACCATGTTCCTAGTTTTTCTCCATCTTCCAATTATTGTTAAATGAGGCTATCCACAACAATGTGGGTGTGCCTTCGCAAGATCTCCGATTCCATCGTGTTTTTTTTTGTTAGACGTTCTTTTTTCTACAGTATACCATGTCACTTTGCCCCCGTAGTATAACTGTTGTTGGTTGACTTCAGCTGCTCCCAGTTTATCGGGAAGCGCCAGTGAAGCCTCATGAAGAGACTTTTCAGCCGTCGCCGGGCGCCTCCCATCTCATGGGATCTTCTCGCTCTTATTCTCCGAGTACGGATTATGTTTCCTTATCACATTTATAGCCTCATTTTCAAGGAAAATTCAAGCCTTTTCTCTCAATCTCCTTGTTGGGATATGGCGCTTGTATTAAAACACGGTTTTTATATTTTACTGATGATGATGTTTTAGTAATGGAGTATTAAGATCACTGAACTTAAGTTGTGAATTTGTAATGGATGTACTCTGCAGGCGGCAGCGGTGGCGGAGGAACCCTGGCCGGAGTGGGGGGCGGCGCTTACCAGTCACTGTCGCAGTACGACCACGACCTCGCCTTCCAGCAACTCATATCCACTCATCTCGCACGTCTCAATGAGGATGATGTTAGGGGGGGGGGGGGTGAGGGATTGTTGCCATCATGGCAGTTTGTTAGTCATTCACCCTGATGAAATGAGTGGCCAAGATAACATTAGCGAATATTAGGAATAAAAATTTCGTTTCGTAATGTGTTCATTCCAAATATTGCCTGCTGAAGAAGAGAAGCAAGTTGCAATGATAATAATGCCAAGTGCTGCCATTTAATAACAAATGAAATATTGCAGAAAGCAGTGATGAAGATGAACATCCAGCGGATTCTCTTGGATGCTCGCTTCGGCTCGGGAACCACGGCGAGAATACTGAACGAGGATGACCTGAACGACCCCGCCTCCGGTTCCCATGACGATCTCGACACGGGACAGTAAGAAGGGCTGCAGTATCCGAATCACTCACTTCCATTCTTAAATACTCACTACCGTATCATTCACTTAAGGTATTTATTTTATTATTGCTTGATCGTATGCGTGCTCGAATCTGATTTTATTTGCTAAAGCTGAGTGCTTGTCCACTGATTACAAAATGGCCTATTTAGTGAAAAAGCCTGTAATGGTGCCCGCCCTTCTGTCCCTTTTTAATGCACTATAGTATTAAAAGTTTTGTCTTATATGCTTAAACTGCCATCAGCGAATTTGTCACTTCTTCAGGATTATGCGAAGGAGCATGCTTAATTTGAAAAGGCTTAGCTGCATAGTTTTGTTTTCCAAATAAATAATATGTTGATTGTATTTTTTTCTCGCCCTCTGTTATCCCGTCCACATCGACGTCGTCTACTCTCCAGTCACTGACATTCTTATTGTCATTCATTATTTTCCGTCTCAATTACTCTTTCATATGTGCTTGCAATCTTGTATTTTCTTCACATTTTCTAGGTTGAAATATATATACATTTTGTGTAATATCGGAGTCGTCTTATCGACCAGCCCATAATAATAATTAGCGACCTTCCCACTTTGCTTGCATTCTCTTTTATACATTTTATCCATGTCCGTTTTATCTTCCTCTTCTCCAATTCGCTACGAGTTTATGAAAATGTTTTCGCTTCCATAATAATTTTGCCGCTAACGAATTCAGAAAATAGTTTCATTATCTCGCAAGAGTAAGCCTTAACAAGTTCGAGGATGCCATTACAGCCTTAAAAGTGTTCTAATCTGACAGACAAGGACAACTATTATATGTACTTTGCTGTGAGATATAAACTAGTCACCAACTTGGATGGTCTTTAAGAAATGTCTTAAAATGGAAACAAAGAAATAAAATGTGTGGTTGGAGACGGAGGATGTGTGGAATGGGATAGCCGACTTGTTGATTCCCTTCTGGAAACGTGAATCATGAATCAAAAAATTAACGATTGCGTTTCAACGAACATTTTGTTGATTGAAGGGTTGCGTGAACTGCCTTCCCAGGAAGGACACGCGGTTAGCGTTCCTTTTTGACAGTTCTGTTATCTCGTTCGACGTCTCTTTCTTCTTTTCCCTACCCAGCCGTTCTCTCTCTCTCTCTCTCTCTCTCTCTCTCTTTCTCTCTCTCCCTTTCTCTCTCGCTCTTTTCTGCACTATCTACTTCACTATCTCCCTCTCTCTCTCTAACTCTCTCTCTCTCTCAATTCATCCCCTCTCATTTTCTCCGATCTCCTTTCTTCATTGTGCATACAGCTAATAATCGTACAATAGTTGTGTGGCTCAACGCCGTGGAAACACTGTTTCATACTTTTTAAACTACTTTTTTATCTCGCGGCATTCGTATGCCCGCGGCTGTGAGCGTGCGTGATTCACATCTTTTCTTTCTTCTCTTTTCCATTCTTTCTCTCCTCTCTCTCTCCTCTTTCTCTCCCTCTCTCTCTCTCTTTCTCTCTTTCTCTCTCTCTCTCGCTCTCTCTCTCTCTTTCTCTGTCTACTTCATCCTCTCTTCTTTGATAGCCTCTTCCGCACCCCGATGGTGTGATATAAGCCGTGCTGCCGTGCCTGTCAGCCAAGCTGCAAGAGTGAAACAAGTAACAAGAAGAATGTTCATTCTCTTCCTCGCTCTCCTCGTCGGCACTGCGAATGTTGTTGCGAGCGGAAATAATTCGGTACGCCTTATATTCACTTGGTCCTTTATATTGATATGAATTATGATTCTATCATTTATCTGATGACTCCTAATTCTATCATCTCTTTTTCTCCTTTTCCTTTATCTATCTCACATTTAAATTTGACCTGCTTGCAAATTAGATATGTATTCCCTGCGGCCTTCCTCCCTTTGCGGACAAGCTGCCTGAGCCGCAGTCGACTCAGCTGAACGAGGTCTGCCACTTGAGTGATTGCGCAGATATGTTATTCCTTGCTTTATGATCACATTTGACAGCAAATGTAATTTACTTACGCATTTACTGTGAGAGTTAATCTGAGCATAACTACTGAAAAGAGATGCAAAGTTCGCCTCTACTGTATCACGATTTTTTTTCCTTCCCAAGCATACCATGTCACGGCAATGAATGACAGCTGATGAGTGGAGAACGCCTTCTTCTATCACCATCTTCCCGTTTCAAACGATATTTTAGAGAGAGCGCTTTTTGCACATTGATATCGGCGAAAGAAGATAAAAATAAGGATGTGATAAGAACAGATATTCTGTCATGTATGTACATGCATAGTGTGAAATAGTAATTTCCTGCAAGAATTTTTGCCTCAAGTTTTCGACTTATTGTTAGGTATGTAGTTAATCTTGGCTGATGATAGGCTTAGGTTAGGGCTTAAGTCAGAAAGTATACTGTAGTGCATTAAGCTGAACAATTTATCCTTGCCTTTAGACCTGGGCCAGCTACAAAGAAGATGCGCCGTGCGAGAAGCAGCAGAAAGCCACCTTCGCCATCATTGATTCTCTCACTGAGGACCAGAAAGCAGACGTCTTCGGAGCACAGATTGAGGGTCAGGCATCGAGCAGAAATAGAGAGAGAGAGAGAGAGAGAGAGAGAGAGAGTGAGTGAATGAGTGAGAGAACGAGAGAGAGAGAGAGAGAGAGAGAGAGTGAAAGGGAGAAAGAGAGAGAGAGAAAGAGAGAGAGAGATAGAGAGAGAGATGCGATGGAGAGAGAGGAGAGAAAGAGAGGAGAGAGAGTCACTCTTGGGGAGAACGTGTAAGTAGAGATAACAAGTAAGTAACATAGAGGAATGAGATAGATGTAGAATGAGGCTGAATGTACGAGAGTGCGACTAATGCTCTTGTCGCCCCTGGGGGATTATTCGCTTTGATGAGGGAAGTAGGAGCCGGGATTAGTAATACCTACTCTTTCACTGTGCGCATTACCGGTTGTTTCGACAAGGCCTTTATGAGTTGTCTGCTTCGCCCTTACGCAACTCCGTCTCATACTTGGTTTCCGCCACTTCTTTGTACCTGCAAGTCCTCCACGGGGAAGTCCCGTCTAATGCTATGTGGCAGGGAACAGCGATAACAAAGGACATTGAGTGCTACCGTACCCCAGGTTCAGAGGAGTTGCACATGGTGCCGCACTTCATCACGACACTCAAGACGACGGTCCGCGATCGATTCGACGAGATCTGGACGAATCCGGACATTGAAGACGAGGAGAAGCACCCGAAGCTGGACGAGCTGGCCACCAGCGAATTCGATGCCGAACAAGTCATTAAAAGCTACTTTAAAAAAAATCTCATTTTGCTAATTACCTTTCCATCTTATTCAATTATCAATTTCTCTGTTTTTTTTCCAAATGCGTCTGCTATTTTTGCAACAACATTTGAAGAGAGATAATTGTAGCTAGCTGACTTCAAGAAGTGGCAGGGAAGGATGAGAGAAGAGAAGAAGATGGCGGACGAGAGAGTGGCGAAGCTCTCCCCTCAAGCAAAGGACTTCTTCGATAAACTCATCGAGGCCAGCCATTCCCATTTATATTCCCTCTTTCATGAGAATTCAGCAATGCAATCTATCCTTCCATTTCTAGATCCGAAAAATGGAGGCCAGATTGATGAGGACGCTGACTGCAGAAGTGGACCGCGAACTCCGTGGACTTATCTAATTACCTAGCCTATATATCTTAAAGAAATATCCAAGTTTTAGAATGATTATTCATTCACACATCGCTCTTTCTCTTTTCTCTCTCTCCCTCTTCTTTTCTTCTCTCCCAGAGATTTTTTTTTAGCTCGCCCAGAATCGTTAAGCGATGAAACAAAGTACAACTATATCATAAGTTTTGCAAACTAACTATTGGACAAAACGTCTTGTATATATGAAAGTGTAAGTAAAGCATGCATTGTGAATTCAAGTCCTGTGTAGTAGACCTCGCACGAGAATACTGTTTTGTGTACGGAACGAGAGACTCAGCACCACCAAAGCTAGGATATTTTGATGAGCGTATTTACATTAGAAGGAGAAGAAGAAGGCATACGAAGTTGAACTGAGACTGGATGAGTGATGTAATCGAACGGCTCTGTTGAACAGACCTGGAATGCTTCGGAAAAGTCATTCTTATTCACTTTATACGCCTCGATACTGCCACTTCAATATAAAGTAATCAGTCAAATATCTTGTAATCATGGGAAGGAAAGTATGCGTACGATTAGCATTCCTTTATAGATAGAGGGATTCAAGTAGAGAGAGCGAGAGGGAGATAAATAAAGAGAGAGAGAGAGAGAGAGAGAGCGAGAGAGGGAGAACGAGTGAGAGATAGAGAACCTTTTTTGTCGCTCAGCCACCCTTCCACATTTACTTTTAATCTTTTATTTCTATTTAATTATATTTGCTTCTAATTCCTTTGAACGACGAAGTGTACAAGTGTCTATTTTAACTATTGCTCAGAATCAGTACAGGACTTGGAAACAGTTGTTTAATTTGAAGTCATCACAAATTGGGATAGGACTGTGTAGGGGGAAGCTTTCTTGACTACGCATTGAAGCTTGCTTTCTTGACCACGCATTCATGCTTTCTTCATTCTCATCCTTGCTGGTTAGACCATCGCGAGATCGACTGCCTTGGAGTTATGTTTAGCAAAGAATTCACATTCAACGAAATGGAACGTAAACTAAATTATTATTATTTTTTTTAAATAAATTAAGTTGAAAAGAAAAGAAACGGACTCTTGGCCCAGATCGGTTCATCACAACGGCCATCGCAAGGATGAGCAGAGCCACCAACGCAAAGATTACGAAGAGGAAGGTCGGCCTCAATCGCGTGTCAAATCACTCATTAAGCTTGACTTTCTCCAGTTTAAATACATTCAGAGAGAAATATCGGTTGAAAGTTGCAGATCTAACATGTATCCGCCCTTCTTGCCCCTCATCACCAATTTATCCGCGTGCGCCGGCTCAAGAGGAACTGCAACCAATTACAGGTGAAAGACCAGTAAAATATAATTCAGAGACACGATTATTTCATCTTAAATATTATTTAAATTATTAAATCTTATCCAAGATTTTGAAATCGAAATATCAATTAAGAAATAGCTGCTGCCTGTCGCGGCCGTCGGTGGTGGCTGAGTGCTGCTCCTCTGCCAATTCTCAAGTTTGAAGTCAAAGCGTAAGAGCGGCAGCACGACGGATCCACCCTTTACAGGAATTCCAAACGTTTCTTTTTTCGGAAGCAAACGCAGCTCTTCACCTGATCCATTATGATCGCTCCGCACTCTTCTTTCTCTTCGCAGCAGCATTTGCTGTCTTGCATCTGAAGAAAAGAGCGCCATTGTCAACATAGAGCGATAGAGAACGAGCGATCAATGAGATGGAAAGAGACACGGAGACAGAGAGAAAGTGATCAAAGAGAGAAGATACGAACAAAGAGTGTCCTGCCGCTGTATCGTTCGACGATCTGGCACGAGCTGGCCTTGGCACTCGAGCCGTGCTTGCTTCGGCTGCAGTGGCCGCTACTCGGTGACTCCATCAGCTCGCCGCGCTCCACTAAATAAAACAAACGCATTTTAGAGAGAGCCTCCGAAATTGCTGCACAAACGTTGATATGATGCCATTGCTGGTTCGGCGTCGCGCGCTCCTTTATAGTGCCTCGGATGGGCAAGCGTCCAGTTCTGGAAGGAATCTTTTATCGAAAGAACTGGAAACGAAGTCTAACACTGCCCTGCCGCTCCTCGAGACAGCCGAAGAGAACTCGTCGGCCAGGCAGAACAACCACGACACACGAAGATGTGCTGTGGTCGCACGGGTGCGTCTCAATTATTTATTTATAGACTGTTTTTCAGCTATAAACAGGTATTAACAATCTCATATATTCAGTAAAGATTATTTCAAGGGAATGCAAGAGTAGAACCTGTAGATCAGCGAGAGCGTCGAGCGATGAGGACGGCTAAAATAATGAAGAAAACATAATCAATTTATAGCTAAATATTTCACGATCTTACACGGTGAGTATTATCGTCGAGAAGTGAAATCAGGGCGCAGAGGAAGAGGGGAACTTCCTCGTCCTCATCGGAGCCGAAGCAGTCCTGAACGGAACACTTCATACTCGATTTCACCACTTGAATAATGATGATTGGATCCCACCAGAGAGGGCGGCGGCTCGCCCACTCTGCCGTGATGAAAGACACTGGAGAGAGGGTCTGGCTCCATCAGCTTCATAGCCGGCTCACCTTCAGGGACATTCGTAGAAGGGTCTGAGGACGGCTCCGGACTCGAGGTCAAACTTGGCAAGGAATCAGTCGATGAGAATGCAGAATATGTGAAGGGAGTTGCTGTCGAGTCAATAGAAGTGATGTCTTCTACAGCTAAGGTTGATGTGGATTGTAATTGAAGTGGTTCCGATGCTATCTGTTGATAGGACGACATCTCGCTACTTCCAGTGGAGGAAAAGGGATCTTCCGTCGTCAAAATGGAGCTTGGAGGAGGGCCAAAACTCGTAGCAACCACAGAGAGATGAAAGAAGAGGACGAGTGCAAACTGCAATATCAACTGACTTGGGTAATAATGACAACCATTACACCTTCAATACCTCAGAGTTGAAAAAGAATACAAATATTATCAGTCATGATAATATTAATCGTTCATGGCAGAAATATTAATTCCGAAAATGAGATTAAAATGAAGCAAAAACCCGCCTCATAGAGCATTTGCCAGAGCCAACCGACTCGGCCGAGAGCAGACTACGTAAATGACATTTTTTTAACGAATTGTATTTGCTGCCTTTTCACTTGCCCTTTATCACTGAATAATAGACATGAGTAGATTTTTTTTACGGATGCTTCAATTATTTCTGAAGTGACTTCCAGAAAAGTCGACATGCCGTCATGGACTTAGCCTCCACGGAGGCCACGAAGAAGACAAAGCTACCGAACAAAGAGAATGTAACGGAGAAGATATCGATGACAACGAAAATTCAATGATGGTCTCTGACGAAACGGCGATTGCTCCCTTTGCACGGAAAATGTGAATCATAAATGTATGCTTCAACTGAACTCAAAAGATACTCAAAAGTGAAGATCTAAATAAACTTTTCAGCTTGGCCAAATTATGGGTGCTGTAATCGAATGTAACCATTAATTTCATGCCTCAACTTCAAGCAATCGCATGACATTCGTACATTTTGTGTCTTTCATGCCTTTTAATAATTCATGATCAGTGCTGTTTTTGTATTCAAGTCGTCATTTATTGCTATCAAGGTCTTACTTTTTCCTCTCTTTTTGAGAACTTGTTACATTCTGACCGTTAAATTATTGACTTTATAACATTTTCAATAGATTCATTTCCTAAGTGGTAGTGACTGCGGAAATGGTGTGACTTGTGCGGCGGAAAATATAATTGCCGTCGGGAGGATTTTCCTTGCGGAACCGGAGAACTTTCACAAAAGATGCGCGTATTTCTGCATTCATAAGAAGAAAGAAGAGAGGATAGAGGCCGGCCAGAAGGACAGAGAGTTGGCTGGAGAGGAAGGTCAGGTAGAAGAAGACGGTCGAAGAGGCGGAAATGAACGGCAGCACGGAAACCAGCACGAGGGAGCTCTCAAGAAAATGATGTCATTCATGGGTGACGTGGCGACGCCACCCGTCACGCTTTCTTTTCTTTCATGGCCATTAATATTCGTTTCCAAGCAACAAAATTACAAAACAAATACGAAAATATAATTATATAAATATAAATAATAAACCGCATATATTGCGAAGATGGTAATGCTCTGGAAAAGGAGGCGAGTCTCCGGAGAAGAAGAAGAAGAAGAGGAGCTGCCAGTTGTCATCAGAGTCAACGACATTCTGCGAACTCTTCGGATGCGGAAGAAGACGACGACGTAAATGACAAGCATCGACAGAACGCATGCGTATGGCAAGGCATTTGTTAACTGGAAAAAGAGGGCATTTTAAGGCCGAGAATACAATGTATGTACATACATACATACATGTATGTATTTACCTGTGTAAATCGAAATCTCTCACTTCAACACCCAATCATACATTAAACTAAACATATAAAAAGTAATTATATGCGTGCACTTTCTCTTTAAACTACATACATATGAGGCCAAGTTTCCTTGCTTCAATTTCTAAACAAGCCCTTTGAATACAGCCACTGACGGTCAAAAGAATTGTCGCTGGTGCCGGGCTCTTCAGACGGATGCAAGTGTCCGCGTACCTCTTTGCCTTTCCGTCATACGCTCGGTAGCAGCCGAGTGCGGAAATTAAGACAGAGATGAGGATGGCGAGGCACCACAGAAGGACACTCGTTTGCAGTATCATCTTTCTGCAAGTCTCTTCTCATTTCAAGATGTCCTTCTTAATCATTGCAATTATGCTTTCCGGTCAAGAAAAGTGTTTTCTCCTTCTTCACTCACACTTCATCTACGTCTTTAAAAGTGATTACCAATAATTAGGGTCAGAGCGAATACCTGCCAATGAGACTGGAGTGAAGCGAGAGAAAGACAAAGAGCCGATTCATTGCCATGAGAAGCATGAAGAACAGGATACCGTAGTTGGAAAGGAGGGAGAAGCACTGGAAGGAACTGCTCAAGATCGTCTTGAAGGGATCGAGCTTCAACAAAGTATATCTGACAAGCTATTCAGGAAATGATATCCTGGCCGTTCCCAAACCTCAACTCTATAAAGAGTCGCGATGTTTATAATAGACATGAAAATAAGTAGAGAAGTTGCGACGCAGAGTTGGAGAACGATCAAGTAGAAGGGATGCTGAAATCGGCTGAATTTTGACCTTTGAACTGGCTAGAACAATGAAAAAAAATTCAAAATGATTCTTGAAAATTCTTTGAAGCCTTTGAAAAAAAGATAGCAATAACCTGAAGGAAGGCTGCCCTTGCCTTTATGAAGGCGACGAAGAAAGCGAGGCTGCAGAGAGATGCGAACAGAGTGCAAGCCACATCGAGGACGACAAAGACGCCCTGAGGAATCTCGGCCGACTCTACGACCCCGCCACGAGCTCCAGTCGGAAGTCCTCGCCGGCCAGTCCTCGAGTGAGCACTTCCCATCCGAAAGTAAAATGGCACTTTAATATTGAACTCGTTTTCGAAAAGTGAATTAGACAGCGGAACAGTCCAGCGGGATGCCAACTGCGACTTTTCTTCGCTTACAGTTGCTTATAAAAGATAACTACAACTACAGATAGCAAAAAAAAAATACAAATAGATGCAGTCGGAACGCAGGAAAATGTGAAGTACTGGAATGTTGAAGAGCGCGAAGTTGTCTTGAAGGGGTGTCTTCTAAATTATGAGTTGGGTGAAAATTTCCTCTTCCTCAAAACCCATGATTAACTGAAGGTGTAAGTGCCAAATCATCTTTACACATTTAATCGTTTGCAAGGTACATGTGCTAGCAGTACACAGATTGTGTGAAATAATCACCGTCTCTCACTTCTTCTGCTCTTGATGCACTTTCTTATTAGGGGAAATATGCATGTACTTATATATATACATACTAGCGGAGCTATGGGGGGACCTGGTTTCAGTATCTTTGCCCATTATCTCCCTTGGAGTGCGCGCTATGTCCTAGCATTAAGAACATTGCTTAGGGGTCATATAAAAGCGCGCAAAAGGGTTTGCACGCGCGCGACTCCGAACCTGGGTCGGTAGAAATCGAGTATATGTAGATGGAAAAGGAAAAGAATTGTGCCAGGCGGGGAACTCGTCAGGCGAGAACCTGGCAATATTCGTACATGTATACCCGTTTCGCCCCATTAATCTCGCGACGGGATTTTTTTTTGTTGAGAGTATGAAACTTCTCATTCAAACAATGCAGTTACCCGCCATTTGCTTCTTTAAATTATTTCACAACTTCTTGCTAATTAAGCAGGAAGATTTCATATTGAAACAAGGAGTTAGCTTTGCGCAATCTTGTTATTTATTTGCTTCTGTCAAGTTATTCACAATGCTACTTTTTCACAGTAATTTGCTCACTGAGCAATTAGACTCTCGTCTTTATTCAGTTCTTTTCTTCATCATCTTGAGGATTCTCCTCCTCATCGGAAGATACGACATACTGAAGGTCGCCTTCTTCGTCATCACTAAAGAAGTGAATATCTTCATCGATTTCTGGGGTTACCAGATCAGCTTGATCAAGGGCATTCTCATCCGTTGTCTTGTTCTCGGCTACATCGCCATTCTGCTTTGCGGCAATCTCTTGCTGCAACTGATAAGTAAAGTCATCAAGCTCTTTTTCGAGCTGTTCTTGATCAATCTCTTCAACTTGATCATCTTCTTCATGCTGTTCGGGGTCATTCTCTGCCCCTTCATCATCATCCAGATTCAAGCCCTCAAATGGGTCAACATCTGGTTCCTCAGACAGTACAGGAGGACTGTTTGTGCTCTCACAATTGACCGTCTTGAAAAGGTCTCGATAGACAATGTTTCTGACAACGGCATGCTTTCCGTTCACTTTATCTTCTATGATAAATTCTTTTGGTATCAATAGTTTAAGATGTGCCTCCGTTTTAACTCTCGAGATGGCCACATAGAAGTGCCCGTGAGAAAATGTCGGAGTTCTCAGATCGAGCCCCACTCTTGCCAATGTCTGGCCTTGACTCTTGTTAATCGTGCAAGCAAAGCACGCCCTTATCGGGAACTGTCTTCGGGTGAATTATACACCACTGTTACGATCGAGATAATTCAGCACGATTCTCGGCAGGAATACCTCTTCTGGTGGATTCACAGTCAGATTTCTGCATCTCAACAGAATGACGTTTCTGTCAGCAGAGTTTACTTTCACTGCGTTCAAGAACACAAGTTTAGTGCCATTGCACAACTTGTTCTCAATATCAATGTTCCTTAGCAGCATAACTGGTGTTTGCGGTTTCAAAACCAACTTATGAGCAGGCATTCCATTGGGCGTCATCGCCTCCAAGGTTGAGATCAAATCTACGGGCATGCCCATATGCTCTGCTTCTTCAGGAATCTCAGTGATTCCCATAAACTCTTCTGCTTCGCCAGGTAGCAAGTTCATAATCTTCTCATTTAGTTTGATTACTGCATCATTTCGAACTGCGAGAATTGCTCTTTTGCTCATCTCTTCACCGTTGCATCGGACTTCCTCCGGATATACGGATTCTATTAGTGCGTCCTCATCGGCGCATAGCATTCTTTCAGGTACACGAATGTGCAATCCGTCAAAGTTGGCAGTTCCTTCTCCAACTTCAGTCTGATATTTCAGAAACACTTGTTGGTCCTTGTCGACCCTCATGTTAACATTCAGTTTGCACTGCTCAAACTTGTCGTAAACAGGTGCATTGTTCAGGGTATAATGCAAGATCTGTCTATCCCGAGCACTGGGTATAACAGGCAAAATTTGTTTCCAATCACCACCGAGGAGTACGACACGTCCACCAAATGGCTTATCTTTCTTATCTCTGGGCGCAGCGACCCTCATTGTTCTGTCAACAAAACTCAAGATTGCATTTGACTGCATTGGAGCCTCATCCCAAATGATGACTTCAACTTGTCTCAAGAACTGACCCTTGTCTGAGGTGATGTCAAGGTTTGTCTTGTCCAGCTCATCATATTCGAGCGGAATTCCAAAACCACTGTGAGCGGTTGTACCATTCTTCAATAGAGTTGCTGCAATGCCGGTTGAGGCAACAGGAAGAACAACCTTTTCGTGTGCAATGCACCAATTGATTAGGTACTCGTAGAGGAATGTCTTTCCACAACCTCCACTTCCAGTCACAAAGAAGCAACGCTTTTCGGCACTTGTGTCAGAGATGGCAGCAATGATTTGCTCCGAAATTGACTTCTGGCCCTCATTTAGCATGGGTTGCATTTCATCTGCTCTCTTTTGGGCCTCTCTCTTGTCTTCAGACATGAACTTTCGCTCAAGAGCTTCATTCCTTATAAGCTCAGGCAATCCAAACTGTTTGAGCGTCATATTAGAGTGTCTTATAATCGATTGAATGTGCCTGAGGACTCTCTGCACTTTCTCTTCTTCAGAGTATTTATGTTGCTTATCGCGGTCAAACATGTCTGCCTTGTACTTTTCAAAGAGTTCTGCCGGACTTGGTGGCTGACAATTCATCAGAATGACGCAGAAGAGTCTGAGGAATGCTCTAGGATTCGGTATAGACTCGCTTGCAAGGTTAAGACATTCGTCCCACTCCTTGTCATCTCTCAAAAGGCCTCTTGCCCGAGCAGACTCATCAAAGGTTGCATATGTGGTGCTTCCATCTTCTGATTTAAGCAAATCAGCAAAGCAAGTGTAGCCTGTAAGGCTTCTAACCAGACAATGCAGGCCGTAAAGTTCTATGTTGCGGGGGCTGATGGGAGATAGGTACGCAATGTTACGTTCAATCTGGCCAGTACGCACATATGGCTTGTACATCTTTGCCTTCTGATCCCATCTGTATCTTTCTTCAACTTCAAGATAAGTCAGTTTTCTAGCATCTTCGTCACGTATGTTTAGCTCCATGAAAGCCATGAATCTGTAGGTGGCTCTCTCAGCTCTTTGTTGTCTCTGGGCAGCAGTATCATCAGCTTTGACAACCATATGTTGCTCACCTTCCAGATGAATGTACAATGCTGTAACGCAATGAGATATACCATGCCGTGGCAGGCCAAGTTTGCAGAATGAAGCCTCAATTGAGGATATGCTTCTCGCATTCTGGAAAGTCTTTGTTTCGTCAAGGTCAACCAATTGCCTGACTTTTCCCTTTTTGTTCTCGTATTCATTTCTGAGTACGATGCCTTTGGCATTCATCTCATCTTCTTCCATATCATCAATTTCCAAAGCAAGGAGATCAACGCCCTTGAAAATGTACTTGAAAATGTACTTGAATGTAGAGATACTCGTAGAGGCCTCTACATTAATGTGACAACCATACTTCATCAGGAGATATGGATTGTGCGGAACAACATGTCGATTCTTTCCTTTTGAGTAGACAATGTTTGCTCCGTTATCTCTTCGTCTATACAGCGGATAATCGTTTTCAATCATCTCTGTTTCATCGCGATAGCCTTTAGGGTAACTTTTCGCGCATAAGAATGCATTGGGTCGCCTCTTACGGCACGTCATATCAAGTTTACCTTCGCAGTAACCATGAATCATACACTTTTTAATGAGTTCACGATGTCTCATTTTCTCCTCATAATAAGGGTCATCCTGGGCCGGTTCAGGCGGAATCTCAGCACAGATTGTCTGATCAATGATCTCTGGAGTGTCAACATGGCCTTTCTTGAACCAGATTAACAAGTGAATATGAGGCATACCTCTCTGTTGATATTCAACGTTCCAGACGTTGGCAACCACTTCTCCAAGTACACCACGTTCAGTGACGTCTTTCAAAAATTCCTTTGCTTTGAGCCAAAAGATTCGGCAAACATCATCGGCAATGTCATGCCATGTCATATTAGGCGAGATGAGTTTCAGGAGCTCCGTAATCTCCGGCCATTCTGGATTTCCAGTAAATGTTATGAATCGAGATGGTTTGCCATATCTCTTTGAAAGTGCTACGCATTGGTAGTAAAGTCTTCTGAAATATTTCGGACCTCCATAAAAGCTTTCAGGGAGTGTGACATAGTTGCCAAGTGCGTATCCCTTTTCTTCAAGCTTCATCTGAACATACTTTGCATTTGCTGACACTTTGGCCAACTTATTGACTTGCTCCTCACGTTCTCTCTTTATTGCAGCCAGTCGGTCTGCTTGAATTCTCAAATATACATCCAGTTGGAATTGCTGGGTAAGCATACCCCAGTATCTGCACCAATGCATTCTTCTTTCTTCGGGTGTATTACCTTTATCTGCGAACGTGAAATTGTAATATTCAGATCGCGAGAGGAACTCGCGTGGCTTTACCCCAGGAAGGGGATTTCTTTTACTCATTGTTGTAAACTTTGGCATTCCAGTCTTATAAGTACGGTTTCCACGTGGCAACAAAAGTGTATAACTCATGGCATCCCACAGCTGGCTAAAGTGCACAAGCTTCTTATTTGTCCAAGAGGATTTCTGGAAAATTCTTACTCCACGATTCAAATCTTCGTGGCTAGGACACTGCCCATCTGGGTAGACGTATATGGCTGACATAAACTTGTCTCCTTGTGGCGCATTCAATCGCCCAGGATGGACCGGAGGATTTACATGAATTAGTTGTCCACCAGCGCTTGTATTCGGAGAGAACTGTTTCACAGCCTCCTCTCTATCGAGAATGTTCAACATGACTTGATTAGGCTGTTTATTTCGAGCCTCAGCTTTCTTTTTCTCTTCCTGGATAACTTCTTCCAGGCGCATATAACATTTCGCGAGATGATTGTGTTCCTGTATCACATTTCGAACTCGCATGAAAATATCAAGATTGTACTTTACATTGTACTTCTTCATAAAGTCGGCACAAGCCTTTTCTGCGCGAGCAGAATCTTTGCAAAGGATAAGTGAAGTAAACGAAGGATTCGACTTCGAGGTGCTATCTTGAGGGCTCTCAAATGTTGCTTCTATTCTCCCATTAAGAACCAAGGGTACTAGGCCTCCTTTGGGAAATTCTGATTTCTTTTTCGTATTCATAATGGTGCACACAAATGATAGGGGAGAATTTATCATTCTCACAGTGTCGTAGGTAGCTTTTCCAGCTGGTGAAAGGAGGTACTCCTTAATTTTTCTCATTTCTTCAATGTCCACGAATAGTGGAAAGTCATCTTGGATCTTAACCTGGCCGCCTTTGCAGCAAATGGAGTCTGGTTCTCCGGGCCATCGCCATGCTTGGCAGTGCACACATTTGGTCTGTGGCGGAAGCACATAAGGCTCCGGTAGACTACTGTAATTAATCTGGGCACGCATGAGTTGCGGCTGAACCTTTCGAAGCTGTTGCATAAGCTTTCTTTTATATTCCTTTGTACCCGATTGTGGGGTTGTTACAGTTGCACTGGCATCATACGAGACAGCATCATCAACATCAATAATGTCTTGCGAGACTGAAATATGTTCGTTTAGTTTGAGATGTTGACAAATAATTCTCTTCACAGCCTTCGACTCAACAGTCTTAGGCATATCTTTGTTGTCAACTGACAATACGTGCATTAGTGCACAGACATATATTCCAGTAGATGACGGACTTTTAATGACCGGATACATTTTCTTTAACTCGCAACTTGCTCTGTTTCGATTGTAGTACGATGCAACTTGCTTAATTTTCTCAGAAAATTCGCTACCAATAGCTTTTCAGGGACGGATCATAGACATATGCTTTTAGGGCCTTAATGACCACCAATGCATATTCGTCTGCATTTTTCTTGATAGGCATCAATATGCCCTGTCTTCTTCCAACATTAAAGTCTTCAAGCCTTCCATCGCCTTCATAAGCGTCAAGTGGTAGGACAACATATCGCTTATTTGAATTGAGAGCGATTGCAAATTTGCTTATAATTAGATCACTCAATTGATCGTTTTCATGTGATAGCAGAGAAATATCGCAATCCTTCAAATCCGGACACTTGAAAGGAATTATCTGCACAACTTCATTGGCCGCAGTATCACTTAGGGCACATATTCTGACCATCTTTGTGTCAATCAACATCTTGGTGATTATTTCGCGGTATACTGCAGATTTCAACTCGTCGAATCTCTTCTTTCTCTGCTTTGTCAATTCGCACAAGTATTGTTCCGCATTAAAGAATAGAGCAGAAGCAGAATCTTCTGGAGAAGAGTATTTGCATACTTGATTGGACCTCTTCTTGTACATTACAACTGGCTTGCCAAATGATATCTCCACAAATTGTGATAGTTGTGCCATGACGGTTTCTCTTCGCTCTTTGTCATAGAGTCGAATTGTAATGTCAGGCTTTGTCTCTATCACTCCAAGGATCCATTCGTTTTGATCCTTCAGTGGAACGAAGATAATCTTCTGCTTAATAGTAGATTTGTTCTCAGGAGCTATGCTCCTTGCAATGCAATCCATAACAACGGAATGCGAAAACACAAAAATGCTCTGCTTTGACTCGGCAACCAGGACTTTTAACATTGCTTCAATAATAGAGCTGTCAAAATGTCCACCGGCATAAGCAGCACATAGTGATATAGCTGACACTGAGAGCTTACACGGTTTACCTCTTCGAGGCTGATGTGTCCAGCCAAACTTTTTAAGCATTTCAAGTGATTCGCTTGAATAGTCGCTTTCGTTTGACCGAACTGACATTGTGGACGATGCCACACTTCTCATTGATACTACAGAGTCAATAGATGAACGCGAGCTCGATCTTCGAGTTCTTGGAGTAGAATCAGGAGTAACACAGACTGCTGCGCCTCCAATTATCTTTATCAACTTGCATGTCTGCAAATAGTGCTTCAACTGCTTTCTGAATGAAGCAGCATCGAAATGCGGCACAACTGTCGGCCGATCATTAACAATTTGCAGAGCGTGGAAAATAGTTATTGGACCACAATTATAACCATCACTTTGCAGAGTGGTAAGATTGTCACCAGAAGGGGCGGCCATTACTTGAAGTCCGGTTAAGTGCTGAATACACTTTTGAATTCTGTACAATTCATTCCGGTCAAGCTTATTCAGCGAGTCGTAAACCATGGCAAAGCGTGGCGACGATATGTTTATGACACTTAGCATAAAGTGGTTATCATTGACCAATGGAAACATAATCATGTCATAATTGCTGAAGTTATTTGTTCTCAACTTTTGCATGCTGTTTGGATTTGTACAGTATCTTTCATACTGAACCGGATCAATCAGGAAAACCTTCTTGCCGTAGCAAACTGCTTGTATAGCACAGAGCACAACTTCATCATTCAACCACCGGTTGCCGTCCAGCTTCTTTAAACTGTCGTATGACATCTTTGCGATTGGAACATCGGAATTGGCAGTGGGAAATTCAGCCTGATAGGGCACAGACAGTTTTTTCGGCTGTCTCGTAGAAACTCGCTTTGGAGTGCTAACATTCATCTGATTCATTTCAGATAACACGATTGATGGTGAGGGTTCCACTTCATTTTGAGCTTTCCTCTTTCTCCCGGGAGTTTGACTCGCCGGGGTTTTAATGATGCGCAAATCGCTCATTTGTGAAAGCAATACAGATGGGCTTTCAGAAATACCTTTTTAAGAGGACTGGACATATAGTCAATACCGATTTTACGCTTGGGCGTCTGATCAGTCACCTTTCTCAGTGATGCATTGCTCGAACTTGGAATAGAAGCCTTATTTGGCGACTTAAATATGTTCGTTGCTGATACATGAATGTTAGTATCACTATCATCGGAACAGGGAGTCCGACTCCTACTTCTTGTAACACGCATGGTAGGTGGCGAATAAATATTCATAGATTCAAGAGACTCTCGCTGTGCTGAAGACTTGGCAGATCCATTCTTTGCACTTCTTTCATCACTTCCAAAGAGTGACAACAAAGTCTTCTTATACAACATCCAGTTAAACCCTTCAAGTTCGAAGCCTGTGCCACTAACAAGAGCACACTCTGCATATTTGCATACGAAAAACCATGAACACTGCTTCGCGTTCTTATTCTGTTGCCTGCATTCCTCAATAGTATATGAGAATAAAGTCACATTCTTGATTCTTGAGACAAACGTTCGTATTGCTTCTATTACCGAAGAATATGCATTATCTTCTTGCTTCGTGGAGTCACAAATTCTTAGAATTCCCGTGCTCCAAGTAAAATCACAGTAGAAAAAATGCTTCTTTCTCTTATCATCAACAACCGTAAATAAGGCCATCTGGCACTCGGTAACAGGTCCATCGAATGACTTTAAGCAAGCATTTTCAATGGATACATCACGGGTTTCACTTATTTCTGAGTATTTGCAAAGTACTGCCATTGATGAGGGCACATCTTGAGCAATCCGTAGAATACATGCTTCCACGATCTCAACATCTGGTGCTTTCTGTTTCGCATTCAATTGTGACTTGATCTTTGAAATATAACATGATATTTGCTTACCGGGAACGATATTATTCGCTTGTGGCGTTTTAGCTTTAGCAGATACACTGCGCTTAACAATATCGCTATCTCTTATCATACTGGCTTTAAACCTTTCGAAATGCATAACCATTTCAAAGATTTCCTTTCGGAATTCAGATGCATCAAAGTCATCTTCAATGTCCTTGCCATTACTGCAAGCATTCATGGCAAATCGAATTGCGTGAACGCCAGAGTCAACATCACGCTTCTGTTTTGTGCAGGTGGCCGTCTTTACGGTTATCTCACCCTTTATCTTCATAACGTGAGCAATTAGGCTACGAACAGATGGTCGAATCCACTGATACGTATTTGCAGTACTCCAAAGAGAATCATATATCGTAAGAGTGTTACTACTCTTTTCAAACAGTGCAAAGAGGAATTGTCCGTTCCTCTTAACATCAACAAGTGGAAGTAGCATTCTCTCCATTACTTTGCATTTATCAGCTGAATACTTGTGTATAAATGATCGCACAGTCTTTGCGTCATACTTATGACTGGCATCAGCATGCCTCAGAGGTTCAGAGGCTGAAACATTCAAAAGTACAGTCTTTCCATTGCCATACAAATCGACAATATTCTCGAAAGCGCTCTGCACTGTACGTTGCATCAATCTCCGTTGAGGATCTTGAACCTCACAGAACGGTGCCTCCACATCTGCGAAGAGTCATCTTCAAGATTTATCTCTTCAAGGACATTGTATGGCCTAGTTATCTCAATTTTTGGGATAACATCCGGCTTGAGAGCTTTTCCTTTCCAAGAATCTTTCCGCCAAGGCGGAGTGCGAGGCTTTTTAAAGCATTCATTTTTCGATCTTTGACTTCTTCTGGGTTTCACTTGAGTCCATTCCTCACTTTGAGCTTGTGTTGGCTTTGCAACAACCGTTGCCGCAGAAGTGGACTCTTGATTTGAGGCTTTCGTCAGCCTATTCAGCATCACAAGTCTATAGGACTTCCAATCAAAGTGGTGTCTCTCTTTGTCTATGCCTTTCATGGCACATTCATAAAATCTGGACATGAAAACACCACAGTTGGTACCGTCCTCTTGCTGTGCAACTGATTCCCACTTGAAAGTGGGCATAGGAGTGCCTGGAAACACGTGCTTTATAAGCATATGGAGCGTAATTTGCATAATGCTTCCAGGAAAACAGGCAACGTTGTACACGCTGTAAATTGAATCAGCAATCGTAACACTGTTGCTGTCCTTATGATACTCTGCAAACCAATAATGTTCATCCTGGTGAACAGGTAGAAGTATCCTTTTGGCTGTCCTTCTGAGGGAATCATTCAAGGCAACAAAGGCCATGTCTTCACTTAAGTCTTCGAATTGGAACTTGCCACTTGTAAAAAGATCAGCAGCTCCTCGCTGTCCAAAGATTCCATAGAATCCAGCTAGTCCGAACACTGTGTCATCACCAGTATATGTCTCCGCCATACGGCGTATGTAGTCATCAACTGTTTCCAAAAGCAGTCGGTCGTTTGACGGAATGTCATCGTATTCATTTTCTGGTTCGAAGGGGATATAGCCCGCTTCGCCATTTCCACCTCCTCTGAGGGCAACATACTTGAGTGCAGATTCTTTCAACTGGAGAAACTTCGTTTCCATCTCATTGCATTGCTTGTTGTGGGATACTTCAACCACAGAATCAATATTGACATCACGGGATACTTCTACCGTGGGCATTCTTTCACTGTTATCGCGGGATAATTCTACCGCTGACATGACCGGGCATAAGAGCCCCGGGTTGAGACAGCAGTGGAAAGGTGGAAAACACGGAAGTCCTGCTGTCTCAGTGACAACCGTGCCTGTGTCGGGGCAGAAGAACTGCTCTCCCAGTGATGGTGCCCCCTCAATCACTGGGTCATTGCCACCTGCGTAGCTTCGACGGCGATCAGGCCGCAGGTCGACCCGGTCGCCGTTTCGCGTGACACGAAAGACCATCTGGAACAGAAGTCACTTAGGCCACTCAACCAGATCGATCAGCTTACCTCCTGCAAAAAGGATTTGATTAACAAAATGTTCTGTTCTCCGCTATGCATTTCAAATGCGGCGCGAATTATTCAATCAAAAACATGCGATCAAATACGCATACACAGTTCGAATCATTTCACATATTCTTCTTGTACCGAATGGCACTTTAACCGTTCTCAGAGGAATGTTTTAAAGTGATTTTCAAATTAAAAGCAATCTCCGAGAGACTTTCAAAGTGCCATTGCACGAATGTAATATGATTCGACTCATGTATGAGTATTTACAAAGTAAACGCGCCTCGAAAATGCATAACGATACAAAACGATAGAATCGCAAAATGTGTTACAAGTACACTGTGATATAGTAGTAGTAATTCTGCCACATGGAGCATGTGACATTTTCCATAAAGTCATTCTGTCTTGCAGAGATCATTTCAAGAATCCTGAATCTTTAGTAAAATTCAAGATAAATCTTATCAATTCACAGTTTTTAGACTTAGTGGTCCATTCATCATCATCTGGTTTCATTCGTAATCAAATGTCAGCTTATTGCTTATTCAGTTTTTAGACTTGGTGATCCAATCATCAGCACAGTTGTTAAACTTGATGGTTCATTCAACAGCATACGGCTTTTAAAACCTGGTGTTTCAACCATCAACATAGTAACTGATTGCAGTGATAACATAGTAACAGGCGGGACTCATCAGATGAGAATCTGTTTCAATTACACATATACCCGTTTCGTCCCATTAATCTCATTACGGGATTTGTCTTTACAGTTTTTAGACCATCTTCTCCGAAACAAAAGATGCAATCGCTCAAAGTGGCCAACCCAGCGCTAGCGCGCGCCGAAAAGTTGCAACTTTGGCCGCTGGCGCCACCCCCAAACCCAAATCCCCAAAATCCCAAACCAATACCAAAACGTAGCCCCAATATTCATTTACCATCCTAAAAAAAACCGCACTCGAAAATCTCAACTCCCCCGCCCACTACGCCGCTCCGCGCGACCCCAGTAAATAATCCACAAGCGTTTCTAAGTACATTCTCTAACTAGCGGAGCTATGGGGGGACCTGGTTTCAGTATCTTTGCCCATTATCTCCCTTGGAGTCTTCACTACGTCCTAGCATTGGTTTTGTTTAATTAGGGTTCACACAAAAGCGCGCAAAAGGGTTTGCCCGCGCGCGACTCCGAACCTGGGTCGGTATAGGATATCTGCGTGCGATGAAAATGTATCAAAAAGCCACAAAATAATTCATATCTCGAATATGCCTTTATGAAATGAGAAGTATCACCCACCATTCGATAGCTAATTTTAGGCTCTATTCGAATAAAAATATGCCCCAAAAAGTGTCAGTGATAGCTAAGGTCGAAAAAGTGGCCTCAACCTTCTGACCCCAAAAGTAGATCAAAAACGCCAAAATATTAAAACGTTTTGTATGACACATTTGTTCGCTTTTTTGAGAGCTACAGAATGATATATAACATGTAGCCAAAATTCCAATCCCCAAGAAAAAACAGCAGCGGAAATGGCCTCCCAAAAATTCGACATTTCACGGCCCCCTCAGAACACTTTCCCGGAATCCCAGCCAAACAGCAGTAGGCTCATTTCAAAGGTCTCCTAAAACTAAACAATATTCTGAATGTCCCGTCCCGCTCCGATCCTAAATCTCCGAGTATTGATTTTTCAAAGTTCGCTCCTAACAAAATGGGTCCGCCTGTTTTTGCCTCGTATCTGTCGATCTAGGCAACTTCAGGACATGTGCAATAGATCATTCGATGCGCCGTCAAAAACTACATGATATAAGTCTTAAAATCGAAAATCGACAAGAGGGATTTTGAGAAAGTGAGCAAATACAGAGCAAAAAAGGGCCAAAAAACGGGCTAAAAATTTGGCCACGCCCACTTCCTATACCCTCAGGCGGAATTCGCCCAATTTGTGTCCTATTAATCTTGAAGACATGCTCTATCAGCCACTATTTTTTTGAGCTTCCCATCATTTCCGAAACAAAAGATGCAATCGCTCAAAGTGGCCAACCCAGCGCTAGCGCGCGCCGAAAAGTTGCAACTTTGGCCGCTGGCGCCACCCCCAAATGGGTCAACATCTGGTTCGTCAGCCAGTACAGGAGGACTGTTTGTGATCTCACAATTGACTGTCTTGAATAGGTCTCAATAGACAATATTTCTGACAACGGCATGCTTTCCGTTTACTTTATCTTCTGTGATAAATTCTTTTGGTATCAAAAGTTTGAGATGTGCCTCAGTTTTAACTCGTAATCAAACTAAATGAGAAGATTATGAACAAGTTCATAATCTTCTCATTTAGTTTGATTACTGCATCATTTCTAACTGCGAGGATTGCTCTTTTGCTCATCTCTTCACCGTTGCAGCGGACTTCCTCCGGATACACGGATTCTATTAGTGCGTCCTCATCGGCGCATAGCATTCTCTCAGGTACACGAATGTGCAATCCGTCAAAGATTGCAGTTCCTTCTCCAACTTCAGTCTGATATTTCAGAAATATTTGCTGGTCCTTGTCGACCCTCATGTTGACACTCAGTTTGCACTGCTCAAACTTGTCGTAAACAGGTGCATTGTTCAGTGTGTAATTCAAGATTTGTCTATCTCGAGCACTGGGTATAACAGGCAAAATTTGCTTCCAGTCTCCACCGATGAGAACGACACGTCCACCAAATGGTCTATCTTTCTGGTCTCTGGGTGCAGCGACCCTCATTGCTCTGTCAACAAAGCTCAAGATTGCATTCGACTGCATTGGGGCCTCATCCCAAATGATGACTTCAACTTGTCTCAAAAACTGGCCCTTGTCTGAGGTGATGTCAAGGTTTGTTTTGTCCAGCTCATCATATTCGAGCGGAATTCCAAAACCACTGTGAGCGGTCGTACCATTCTTCAATAGAGTTGCTGCAATGCCGGTTGAGGCAACAGGTAAAACAACCTTTTCGTGTGCAATGCACCAATTGATTAAGTACTCGTAGAGGTATGTCTTTCCACAACCTCCACTTCCAGTCACAAAGAAGCAACGCTTTTCGGCACTTGTGTCAGAGATGGCAGCAATAATTTGCTCCGAAATTGCCTTCTGGCCATCATTTAGCGTGGGTTGCATTTCATCTGCTCTCTTTTGAGCCTCTCTCTTGTCTTCAGACATGAACTTTCGTTCAAGAGCTTCATTCCTTATAAGCTCAGGCAATCCAAACTGCTTGAGCGTCATGTTAGAGTGACTTATTATCGATTGAATGTACCTGAGGACTCTCGGCACTTTCTCTTCTTCAGAATACTTTTTCTGCTTATCGCGGTCAAGCATGTGCTCCTTGTACTTTTCAAAGAGTTCCGCAGGACTGGGTGGCTGACAATTCATCAAAATGACGCAGAAAAGTCTCAGGAATGCTCTATTATTCGGTATAGTCTCGCTTGCAAGGTTAAGACATTCGTCCCATTCCTTGTCATCTCTTAAAAGGCCTCTTGCCCGAGCAGACTCATCAAATGTTGCATATGTAGTGTTTCCATCTTCTGATTTAAGCAAATCAGCAAAGCAAGTGTAGCCTGTAAGGCTTCTCACCAGACAGTGCAGTCCGTAAAGTTCCCTGTTTCGGTGTATTAAGCTCCATGAAAGCCATGAATCTGGAGATGGCTCTCTCAGCTCTTTGTTCTCTCTGGGCAGCAGTATCATCAGCTTTGACGACCATAGGTTGCTCGCCTTCCAGATGAATGTACAATGCTGTAACGCAATGAGATATACCATGCCTTGGCAGGCCAAGTCTGCAGTATGAAGCCTCAATTGAGGATATGCTTCTCGCATTCTGGAAAGTTTTTGTCTCGTCAAGGTCAACCAATTGCCTGACTTTTCCATCTTTTTTCTGGTATTCATTTCTGAGTACAATGCCATTGGCATTCAGCTCATCTTCTTCCATGTCATCAATTTCCAAGCCAAGAAGGTCAACGCCCTTGAAAATGTACTTGAAAATGTACTTGAATGTAGAGATACTCGTAGAAGCCTCTACATTAATGTGACAACCATACTTCATCAGGAGATATGGATTGTGCGGAACAACATGTCGATTCGTTGCAACTCGTGCATTCTTTCCTTTTGAGTAGACAATGTTTGCTCCGTTATCTCTTCGTCTATACAGCGGATAATCGTTTTCAATCATCTCTGTTTCATCGCGATAGCCTTTAGGGTAACTTTTCGCGCATAAGAATGCATTGGGTCGCCTCTTACGGCACGTCATATCAAGTTTACCTTCGCAGTAACCATGAATCATACACTTTTTAATGAGTTCACGATGTCTCATTTTCTCCTCATAATAAGGGTCATCCTGGGCCGGTTCAGGCGGAATCTCAGCACAGATTGTCTGATCAATGATCTCTGGAGTGTCAACATGGCCTTTCTTGAACCAGATTAACAAGTGAATATGAGGCATACCTCTCTGTTGATATTCAACGTTCCAGACGTTGGCAACCACTTCTCCAAGTACACCACGTTCAGTGACGTCTTTCAAAAATTCCTTTGCTTTGAGCCAAAAGATTCGGCAAACATCATCGGCAATGTCATGCCATGTCATATTAGGCGAGATGAGTTTCAGGAGCTCCGTAATCTCCGGCCATTCTGGATTTCCAGTAAATGTTATGAATCGAGATGGTTTGCCATATCTCTTTGAAAGTGCTACGCATTGGTAGTAAAGTCTTCTGAAATATTTCGGACCTCCATAAAAGCTTTCAGGGAGTGTGACATAGTTGCCAAGTGCGTATCCCTTTTCTTCAAGCTTCATCTGAACATACTTTGCATTTGCTGACACTTTGGCCAACTTATTGACTTGCTCCTCACGTTCTCTCTTTATTGCAGCCAGTCGGTCTGCTTGAATTCTCAAATATACATCCAGTTGGAATTGCTGGGTAAGCATACCCCAGTATCTGCACCAATGCATTCTTCTTTCTTCGGGTGTATTACCTTTATCTGCGAACGTGAAATTGTAATATTCAGATCGCGAGAGGAACTCGCGTGGCTTTACCCCAGGAAGGGGATTTCTTTTACTCATTGTTGTAAACTTTGGCATTCCAGTCTTATAAGTACGGTTTCCACGTGGCAACAAAAGTGTATAACTCATGGCATCCCACAGCTGGCTAAAGTGCACAAGCTTCTTATTTGTCCAAGAGGATTTCTGGAAAATTCTTACTCCACGATTCAAATCTTCGTGGCTAGGACACTGCCCATCTGGGTAGACGTATATGGCTGACATAAACTTGTCTCCTTGTGGCGCATTCAATCGCCCAGGATGGACCGGAGGATTTACATGAATTAGTTGTCCACCAGCGCTTGTATTCGGAGAGAACTGTTTCACAGCCTCCTCTCTATCGAGAATGTTCAACATGACTTGATTAGGCTGTTTATTTCGAGCCTCAGCTTTCTTTTTCTCTTCCTGGATAACTTCTTCCAGGCGCATATAACATTTCGCGAGATGATTGTGTTCCTGTATCACATTTCGAACTCGCATGAAAATATCAAGATTGTACTTTACATTGTACTTCTTCATAAAGTCGGCACAAGCCTTTTCTGCGCGAGCAGAATCTTTGCAAAGGATAAGTGAAGTAAACGAAGGATTCGACTTCGAGGTGCTATCTTGAGGGCTCTCAAATGTTGCTTCTATTCTCCCATTAAGAACCAAGGGTACTAGGCCTCCTTTGGGAAACTCTGATTTCTTTTTCGTGTTCATAATTGCGCAAACAAATGATAGGGGAGAATTTATCATTCTCACAGTGTCATAAGTAGCTTTTCCAGCCGGCGAAAGGATGTACTCCTTAATTTTTCTCATTTCTTCAATGTCCACGAATAGTGGAAAGTCATCTTGGATCTTAACTTGACCGCATTTGCAGCAAATGGAATCTGGTTCTCCGGGCCATCGCCATGCTTGGCATTGTACACATTTGGTCTGTGGCGGAAGCACATAAGGCTCCGGTAGATTACTGCAGTTAATCTGGGCACGCATGAGTTGCGGTTGAACAGTGCGAGCTCGTTGCTTATGCTTTGTTTTATATTCTTTCGTTCCCGACTGTGGGGTTGTCATAATGGTGCTGTCATCGTCTGGGGCAGTATCAACAACCGCCAAATCAGTTATGTCTTGCGAGACAGAAATGTGTTTGTTTAGTTCGAGAAGTTTACAAATGATTCTCTTTACTGCTTTGGACTGAGTACTTTGAGGTGTGTCTTTATTATCAGTTGTTAGCGAGTGCATTAGAGCACATATATATATTCCAGTGTGCGAAGGACTCGTAATCAACGGATACTGTTGCTTGAGTTGGCATCGCGCTCGGCGTCTGCCATAATATGAAACTACTCGCTTAATGTGGTCAGATAGTTCACTGCTAACAGCAATGCAGTATGGGTCATAAACTTTTGCCATCTCAGCTTTGATGACAATTAGAGCATATTCAGCTGTACTCTTCTTTATAGGTAAAATGATACCTTGTCTTTTTCCAACATTAAATCCTTCAAGTCTTCCATCGCTTTCATAAGCATCAAGTGGTAGAACAACATATCGCTTATTTGAATTCAGAGCGATCGCAAACTTGTTAATAATTGCATTACTCAATTGATCGTTTTCTTCTGATAGCAGAGAAATATCTCTATCGCTCAAATCAGCACACTTGAATGGAATTATCTGCACAACTTCATTGGCCGCAGTACCACTTTGGGCACATATTCTGACCATCTTTGAGTCAATCAACATCTTGGTGATGATTTCGCGGTATACTTCAGATTTAAACTCGTCAAATCTCTTCTTTCTCTGCTTTGTCAATTCGCATAAGTACTGTTCCGCATTAAAGAATAGTGCAGAAGCAGACTCTTCTGGAGTAGAGTATTTACATACTTGATTGGTCCTCTTCTTTTCCATTACTACTGGTTTGCCAAATGTTATCTCCACAAATTGAGATAATTGTGTCATGACGGTATCTCTACGCTCTTTGTCATAGAGTCGAATTGTAATGTCAGGCTTTGTCTCTATCACTCCAAGGATCCATTCGTTTTGGTCCTTCAATGGAACGAATATAATGGTCTGCTTCATTTTAGAATTGTTCTCAGGAGCTGCGCTAATTGCAAGGCAATCCATAACAACGGAATGCGAATACACACAAATGCTTTGCTTTGATTCGGCAACCAGGACTTTTAACATTGCTTCAATAATAGAGCCTTCAAAATGTCCTCCGACATACGCGGCATAAAGTGAAATTGCTGATACCGAAATCTCACTTTGTTTACCTCTTCGAGACTGATGTGTCCAGCCAAACGTTTTGAGCATTTCAAGTGACTCATTTGAATAGTCGCTTTCATTTGAGCGAACTGACATTGTGGACGATGCCACACTTCTCATGGAAGCTACAGAGCCAATAGATGAACGAGAGCTCGATCTTCTAGATCTAGGAGTGGAATCAGGAGTAACACAGACTTCTGTTCCTCCAATTATCTTAATCAACTTGCATGTCTGCAAATATTGCTTCAACTGCTTTCTGAATGAAGCAGCATCAAAATTGGGCACAACAGTGGGCCGATTATTAACAATTTGCAGAGCGTGGAATATAGTAATTGGACCACAATTACAACCATCACTTTGCAGAGTGGTAAGATTGTCACCTGAAGGGGCGGCCATTACTTGAAGTCCGATTAAGTGATGAATACACTTTTGAATTCTGTATAATTCGTTCCGGTCAAGTTTATTCAGCGAGTCGTAAACCATGGCAAAGCGTGGCGACGACATGTTTATGACACTTAGCATAAAGTGGTTATCATTGACCAATGGAAACATAATCATGTCATAATTGCTGAAGTTGTTCGTTCTCAACTTTTGCATGCTTTCTGGATTTCTACAGTATCTTTCATACTGAACCGGATCAATCAGGAATACATTCTTGCCGTAGAAAATTGCTTGTATAGCACAATGAACAACTTCATCATTCAACCATTGGTTGCCGTCAAGCTTGTTTAAGCTGTCGTATGACATCTTTGCTATTGGAGCATCGGACTTGGCCGTTGAAAATTGAGCCTGATAGGGCAGAAACAGGTTTTTCGGCTGTCGCGTAGAAACTCGCTTTGGAGTGCTAACATTCAAATGATTCATACCACATAACGTGGTTGATGGTGAGGGGCTTTCATTTTGAGCTTTCCTCATTCTAACGTAAGTTTGACTCGCCGATGTTTGTATTATGCGCATTTCTGAGAGCAAAACTAATGGGCTCTCAGTAATATTTTCTCTTCTCTTTTTGAGGGAACTGGGGATGTCGTCAATAACGCTTTTACGCTTCGGCGTCTGCCCAACTCCCTTTGTCTTGCTGGCACTGGGCAAAATGCCAGTTTTTGGCGTACTGGAATCTTTATCAGAAACTGGCGTTATACTTCTGCTTCTTGTAACACGCATGTCAGAAAGGGTTCTAGATTCCCTTTCATGTTTGGTAGCAAAGAGTGTCAACAAGTTCATCTTGTATTTTAGCCATGTAAAACCATCGAGCGAAAAACTCTCATTCTTAATTGAGCACTCGGCGAACTTGCATACAAATACAGAGCAGCTGTGCTTGGAAGACTTGGTCTGTTGCTTGCATCTCTCAAGAGAACTAACGACACATGTCAAAACTCTTTTAATTTGTCCAACAAATGCAGACACCGCGTCAATTACATTTTGATATGAGTCAATGCTTGAAAGTTGCTCGGAATCGCAAATCCGCAAAGTATTTCCAGACCACTGAAAATCACAATAGAACATATGATTGCCCCGATTGCTATCAGGAACGACAAACTGTGCTACATCGCATTCATCTATATTGCCATTGAAGGCCGCTGTACATGCTTCGTTTACACCAGAAGAAATTTTATCATATCTGCACACGACCACTTTGACCGAGGTTGTGCTCCGTGCAAGTTCAATCATGCACGCTTCAACAACGTCAAGACCGACAAGTTTGTGCTTAGGATTCAATTGCTTCTTGATCTTATCAAGATCATAAGTTGGAGTGTCTTTAATCTTGTTATTAGAATTGTTCAATATTGCTTTCGAAGATTTCGAAGAGCTGTTGCATATAGCAGTCTCAACTTTCTTTGCATTGAAACTTTCATGATGCATAACCAATTCAAAGATTTCCTTTCGGAATTTAGATGCATTAAAGTCATCTTCTATGTCGTTGCTATTACTGAAAGAATTCATAGCAAACCGAATTGCGCGAACGCCGGAGTCAACTTCACGTTTCTGTTCGTTTCTGTTCTGTACAGGTGACCGTCTTTACGGTTATCTCAGTCTTTAGCTTCATAACGTGAGCAATTAGTCTACGAACTGATGTTCGAATCCACTGATATGTCTTTGCAGAACTCCAAAGAGAATCATATATCGTGAGAGTGTTACTACTCTTTTCAAACAGTGCAAAGAGGAAATGTCCGTTCCTCTTATCATCAACCAGTGGGAGAAGCATTCTTTCCATTACTTTGCATTTTTCAGCTGAATACTTGTAAATAAATGATCGCACAGTCTTTGCGTCATACTTGTGATTGGCATCAGCATGTCTCAGAGATTCTGAAGCTGAGATGTTCAAAAGAACTGTCTTTCCACTGTCAAACAACTGGACAATATTCTCGAAAGCTTTCTGCAGTGTCCGTTGCATCAATCTTCGCTGAGGATCTTGAATCTCACTGAACGGTACTTCCACATCTGCGAAGACGTCATCGTCAAGATTTATCTCTTCAAGGACATTGTATGGAATAGTTATCTCAACTTCTGGGATAACGTCGGGCTTGAGAGCTTTTCCTTTCCAAGAATCTTTCCGCCAAGGCGGAGTGCGAGGCCTTTTAAATCCTTCATTTTTTGATCTCTGGCTTCTTCTGGGCTTCACTTGAGTCCACTCATCACTTTTTACATTAGGAATGGCATTTCGCACTTCCTGCTGGTTTCCTGGTTCTAGGACTTGTATCATCTTTGTTCTGTATTCATTAAAATTGAAATTGAATGTTTGATCAGGAATGTTCACTTTCTTCATAGCGCATTCGTAAAAGTAACTTGTGAACACTCCACAGTTTATTCCATCTGGTTGTTGTGCGGCCGAAGGCCAGCAGAACATCGGCATTCGTGTATTTGGGTACACATACTTTATCAATTCGTGCAGAGCCAAGCCAATGAAATGGCGAGAAAAATTCTTCTGATCATAACCTTCTTTAATCGAATCGTAGATGTTCACAATGTTATCTTTCTTTTCATACTCAGCAAACCAGAAGTGCTGCTTGGTTGCATCGTGAACAGCAAATAATATTCTCGTAGCGGATTTTCTGATTGAATGATTCATGTTTGCAAATGCAGTTGTTATCTCTTCTCCTTCAATCTGTCTAAGACTTCCGTTACGAAGCGCTGCTTGATTATGGTTAAAGTGATCATAAATTGAGCTAAGTGAGAATACTGTATCCTCTTCAGTGTATGTCGTAACCATTTTTCTGATATAATCATCCAGAATAACAGTATTTATTTGCTCACGATTATCTCTCAATTCACGAAGCACATCGACGTTTTGCATTGGTCTTCGCTTTTCGAGCGTACCTTTCGATTTGGTCAGAATTGAGAACATGTGATTCTTTATCTCATTTGCACTGACACCGAATCTGTCATAGTCTGAATTAGTGATTGAACTATTCATTGCACTGATAAGATAGACAATGCAGTCATCGAGATCATTTTTCTTCTTCGCAAATTGCTCGAATTGAAATGTTGGCTTTGCCGGACTCTGTATCACAAACTGAATGACTTTAATGATTGCATTTTGAACGGTTAGTGAACCATGAGCAATTTCTTTGTCTTTCATTGAGTCATACAAATGCACAACATTTTCTCTTCTGATGAAGCACGCGCAGAACATGTGCCTTTGAAACACAACAGGTATAACAAGTCTCTCAAAGTTTTTTCGGCTCTCTTCATTTAGTCCTTCAAATTGTGCATCTTCCATCAGTCCTGCTGCGACCTGTGCGCGTGTAAAAGCGGTGGATAGCGCAATAATGACTTTATTTGCATCAGATTCTTTTTCATTGCACCATTCAACCAGTTTCTCTTTGAGGTACTCATCAATAAGTTCGGCTGGAATTCTTGAATTTGCATCTTTCAATTCATCATACTTGCCTTTGTTTCCATGGCCACCTCCTCTTATTGTTAGAGGCATGCGTGGCTGAAGCTTTTCGTTCTCAGATTTTTGATTCATCTTATTGTGATTTTCAATTCTCTTTGTGGATGTGCTTTGCACTGGGCTTCTTTGCCCTGGCCCTCTGGGCCATTTCTTATTGTTGAGGCAACAGTGGGATGAGGGTGGAACACGCATTGGCGGCACTGTTGCCTCAATAGCCGTTGCGTTCGTGTGGGGGCAGAAGAGTGACCGGCCCAGAGATGGTGCCCCCTCAATCTCTGGGCCGCCTGCGTCGCATCGACGGCGATCGGGCCGCAGGTCAACCCGATCGCCGTTCCGGCGGATTCGGTAGGACATCTGGAAGTTAACTCAGTTAAGCCACTCAACCAGATTAATCAGCTTACCTCCTGCAAACGGAGTTTATTAAGCAAATGTCCTGTTCTCTGCTATACATTTCAGATGCGCCGCGAATTATTTAATCAAAATACTGCGATTTTAGACGCATACACAGTTCGAACCATTTCACATGCTTTTGTCGTACCAAATGGCACTTTAATCTTCCTTAGAGATAGTTATGTTTTAACATGATATGAAAATTCAAAATACTCTTCGAGGTAGTTTCAAAGTGCCACTGCACAAC